>CM038724.1:28803097-30018097 GCA_021613375.1 Megaleporinus macrocephalus
GCATATATTATTTAGAAAACAATCACAATTCTCAGTTTCAACATTTGATTTGTTGTCTCTATACTATTTCCAATTAAATGTAGAGTTTAAATGGTTTGCCCGTCATTGCATTCTCTTTTTATTTAAATTTTTGCACAGCATTCCAACTGTGTTTGTAAAACCAATTTGTTTCTAGATTTACATTGTTTCACAATGAGCCAATGAAGTAACAGCAACAACTCTTCCAAGAGCTGAAGAATTTAGAGATGTTAATATTATAATAGACTTTGTCCTTCAGGACTTTGTCCTGGTTGTAGCCTGAGGCCCTAGCCAACAAGGCACCTTGGGCATTTTTCACTCCTGTGTGGTGAATTAGACTTGAAGAGACTTTGTGTTTAATTAGACTTTGTTTTAAATTCAAACCAAACTGGAGCGCTAGGATCTTTTCACCAATGTTCTGAAGAGGTTTCTCACTTTTCCATACATACAGATGATCTGATGCGCTACCACACCTCATTCCCAGCGGGCCTCACAGAGCATGGGTGTTTTAAACACATAGAAAGGATGTGGTGAGCCCCTAGGGGCCCCAAACACCAGCTCCTGTACTGTTACAACTGTCTGTCAGTACTTAGGAGCAAAAAGCTCCCTCAGGACGCAGTGGAGAGTTCCCCAAGGCCATGTTGCTACCTTGCTGGACTTGCTTTAAGTTAGATGCTGCCGCTGCTGGTGGCAACGTGGCCTCAAAAAAGGTTTGTTTAAAGATGCTGGAAAATGTCTTAATCGTAGTGTTTACCAGTCCTCCTCGATTAAGAAGATTTGTAAGGGCATAAAAATAGAACAGCAGTGACGCTCGTATACAAATGTTGCAGTAGCATCAGAGATTGAAAATATGTGGTTCTGTATTAAAGCCATTATTAACTGTATCTGTATTAAAGACCCTGTGAGTTATCAAATGAAGTCGCAATATACAGAATTTTCTCTCCTCGGTTTATAAAATTGGTATAGCGTATAACACTTCTGTGAGCATTTCCTAACCAATCCCAAAGCTGACATGGTTCCACCCCCTCTTGGAGTCTGAGCAATGTGGCGAACTCAAGCTAACTTAGTAAACATCTTAGTAAGCTAGTCTGAGTTTCAGCTATGCCAGCATTCCGTGACTGTGCATTCCCTGGATGCTCGATCTGCGGTGGATAAAAACGTCTTTAGGGTATCGACACACAAACGCTGGATACGTTTTTTCAGCAGCATCATCTACAACACAACTAGCAAAGCAGTAGAGCCCATTTCACTGAGGGCAGCTCCGGCAATTTCACTTAGAAGGCTTGCGGGTATGCTAAAACATTTAGTTTGAAGGCTGGAGCTGAACCTGTTCTACCTCTTCTCTCAGATGTAGAAGAGAACCTGTGGCCACAACATTAGCTTCTCACCGGACTCTGTTATAATACCATTCTGTCACCACCCACAAACTTCTGAAAGATCTACAAACTCCTGGCTTGGACTTGTAGCTTATAGTTGTGTTATGTTTTGCTCTTGCTGAGGTTTCAGAGTTTAAGTCAGTGGTGTTGATAGTCAGTGATACAGAGTTGTCGGTCATTTCAGTGTTAAGACTGCAAGTTACTTATTTTCTCATATCTGTTTTTCCCCCATTGAAACTTTGCTGCATGTTTAGTATAACACCCAGTATAATTGAAAGCCCCTATCTGGCAGCTGCGCCTTGCTGATGGTACACTTAGAGACCGTAGCCCATGTGGACAGATGAACGTCTCTAGCATTACAGCAAATTCTAAAAACCTTTCTTTTCAAGCAAGTTTTTAACAATCGTAGGCAGCCCAGCTAATAGCATGCGGCATTAATAGCTGGGATATCTGGCTGTTTCAGATACTAGGCGTCAGCTATCGAGCAGTCAGTGTTTTCATCCTCAATCCTGCTGCACAAGCTGGTAATGAAAGACCATATGAAATAAGCATGATGCAACAGCGCTACAAAAGACACCTTGGAAAGATCTCGCCGAAACGCGAAGGCTCCCAGCGAATCAATAAGCCAGAGACAGTTGGCAGTGGGCTTGCGGTTGCGTTTGTGCATGCAATTCGTCCCTTTTTCCTCCTCTTCATTTCCATGGAGCTAATCAGCCGAGCCATCCCTGGCCCAGCTCCTCTTTAGTTAGCGTCTGTGCAGGTCTAGCGAAAAAGCACGGCGGGGCGAGGGGAAGAGCTGACCTTGTTATATCCGGCTGCCTGTCAACAGAATCACAGGGAGGAGGACTGTCTCGGAATTAATGCCTCAGCTAACAACCGCCTGCTGGAAAAGAAAAAAAAAAAGAAACAGGATCCCTGAAGCCGCTCGGTTTAACTCTGCAATCTCAGACCCGTCAGCAGGTCCACACTTCGGTTCCTCACTGAGCTTGTATGCTGTCATGATTGGTAGAGCTTTATAGTCACTGTTGAAAGAATGGCCAAACTATTATAAACTGGATGCCTAATTCATGACCTGCTTAGCAGAAACTGTGTCAGGATATGAGGTCATGGTGACACTCTATGACAAAATCTTGTTTGTAAAAGTGGACAAAAGTATGTCGACGGCTGTAGATTTCTTGGATATAACCAAATTTTCTTTGTCTTCAGTAGCTCAAAGTGTTAATTGTCAATTTGCACAGTGTTAATAGTTAGGCTGGTCCTTGTCGTTAGCTCCATTGGTCTTACAGCTCTAGTGCAGAACTGGACATTTTGGATACCAGTAAAGGACCAAATTGGCTAAACTTGCAAAACACTTACATCACTAGCATCACTAAGCTTCATGTTGTAGCACGTCTTACTTAGAATTAATATTTAGAGTGTGCAAATAAGGAAGCATATAAGGCAAAGGTTCAACTGGTTGAGATTTATTGACAAGAACAGAAAAACTGTGTGTTCTTGATGGCAAGAAGCAGCCACGATTACTTTCTAGTTCAAGAGAAGACAGATTTCCTATTAAAAACGTTGATGCTTTGTTTTTTGCATCTCTTCTCGTAATTCTTTTGGAGAGTTTTTGTCTGTTTATCAGTTTTTACTTGTCAATTGAAAAAAATAATGAGAATGTATCAAACAAAATTTTAAATGGGACTATGTAAACTACCAGTCATAAGTTTGGACACACCTAACTGAATTGATATTTTATCATTACAAAGAGTTGAAATAAGTATATATGTATGTATTTTCTCTGATGTAGTTTTACTTTTGACATCATTCCACATAGAAGCTTTTCTAACTGGATTAAAGTAGATGACATACATGCTGAGATGGAGGCTGAGACGGTGTATATATATATATATATATATATATATATATATATATATATATATATATATATATATATATATATATATATACACACACACACACTACCAGTCAAATCTTTTTTTAAACAGTATGTAAACAGTATGTATGTATGTATGTATATATCAGTGGGTAACCGTCATGGCCCTCTACGCCCTCTCAGAGGGCCTAAAATATTCTTAACACATACACACACACACACACACACACACACACACACACACACACACACACACACACACACACACACACACACATATATCTTTTTATTTTATCTACTTACAGTTTGACAATCAACATCTAAACAATTACAAAAATATGGGCAAATTCATTTATTTAAACATGTCTATTTAATCTGTGTTGGAGCGTGAGGGGTTAAGTGGAGCCTGTGAGCCTGTGTCTCCCCCTATAAGGACTCCGATGCCTCCCCAGAATGTTGGTGATTGGTGGTCCCGCTGTTCATGTACAGAGGGGGCCAGGCAGTTATAATTCAGTGCAATATCAATTTCAAATGACAGTAAAACTGACCAATCATATCGTCCCTCTAAGTGGGTGGGCTTAACTGTATCATCATTTCCGCTCGCTGTGGGGGAGAGGGCTGAGGCTTAAGGTCACGGTTCGCTACTGGTGTATATTTATATATATATATATATGGAGGCATGCTGTTTTAACAGAGTTGGTAATAAAGCTAAAAACATTCATACACATCTTCGTGACTTTGGTCTCATAACTCAGAACCAAAAAAGCAAATTTCAGACACAGAGTCTGTCATGTTGACCAACTTGGTAAACTTGGTATAAGGGAAAAATGATCTGTGCCAATTTTTTTTGGCTGCGCTATTTAGCTCGAGTTTAAGGAGCTGTAATCTGGACTCTTCCTTTCTTTTTCCTCCTCCATGTCTTCTTCCTCCTCCCGGTGTCAGTCACACCTTGTCAGCCAGAGTTTATTGCCCTTTGGTGTTTGGCATAACGAGCCGTGGCACAAGGCGCTCGTGGGCTAGGGGCCTTGTCCTCTGTCGGAGGCGCCTGAGGAGTGGTGTCATATTGATGTACAAGTCACCCACACTCATCCCCCCGAGAGAGAGAAAGAGAGAGAGAGAGAGAGAAGGAGAAGAAGAGAGAGGGATAGAGGGAGCAGTCAAGCATCCAACACCTCATTTCCAGACTGGCTAAAAAAAAACCCTTTCTCGCCTCCTGCTCTCTCTCTCAACCCTACCACACATGCATGTCCACACACACACACACACACACACAGCAGGTCCATTTTCTCACCTGAGCACCATCGCCTGCAGACGCGGTCATGCACTGAAAGACAGAAGACTGCGAAACAATGCACACAAAGTCATGCGACTTAAAACATATACTCAAGCTCGTCCCAATGTGATTGTTATCCTGTCATAGTCAGATTTCATTAGTTCAAGTTTAAGAGGCTTTGTTGTCATTTCACTCTTGAATCTGGACAGAGGAAATGACCTCGGGATGAGCAAAGTCCAATGCTTGCGTCAAACGTGGTCATATGATCATTGCGAGACCCCCTAATCACCCAAAACTCTCAATGCTAGAAGGATAAAGACTAGCCACTGAATCTTTTTTCAACTCCTGCTATCACAGGAGAATCATTAGACAGCTCAAGGCACTTAAATAAGAGCGCTAACTTCCAAGCTGTTACACAGCAGGAACCCAGTCCTCCCAACCCGTTTCCTAACGGACCCCCTGCCCTGCACATTTTAGTGTTTGCCCTGTGCCCAACACATCTGATTGAACTAATCTGCTAATTTGCAAGCCCTCCCTGAATTTGAAAAGGGTGTGTTTTGGCAGGAAAACATAAAAATGTACGGGCAGGGGGTCTTCCAGGACCAGGGTTAAGAACCATGGAGCTAACAGGGCCCACACTGGCTAGCATCCTGCTGAGTGATGGGGTGAGATGGAGGGCCATCCTTCCCACCCGGAGAGAGAAGCCAGTTATACTGACTTGAGCTTCCAACTATGGATGACTATAGCATGGTCTAGAACTGATTCTCCCAACAATAGGGTAGATGGTTGTTCCACACAGGTAAATGGGGAATTACCTAATCCGGCTGTTGGAGGTCTACCATTTTGGTAAATGCAGATCCAACACACCTACCACTGATATTCAGATGCCCCTGATTGACCTTCATTAAGATGTTAGATAAGGATTGGAGCTAAACTCTTGGATCTTCAGGACCAGGATTGTATACACTTATAGTAGGAGACTAACTTTGGCACTATAAGTCATGTCCAAGTCTAGTCCACAGAAATCAGTGTTGTATATCAGTTTAATTTTTTTTTTTGGGCCCGCCACCACCCCACCTCTTCGGAGGACTATTAATTCTTTATTATTTATTTCATAACAACAATCATTGTACTGCATTTTTTTTCTTTTCCATGCAGATAGGGTGGGGGGTTCCGAATTGGAGGCACTGGGGGGAAGGTGCAAGGAGGTGCCTCCAATACGTGTGAAGTAGGACAAATAAAAAATCAGAAAGAAAACACATACAAACAAATAAACAAACAGAAAAAAAACAAAAAACATATGTATATACACACATATATCCATTTATACCTAAACAGAAAACTGAACCATAAACACAACATTTTATTCAATAGAGTTCACCTATTTATTCATGTGTGTGTATTTATTTATTTTTGGCTATTGATTATGTTATTTACTTGAATCGGCATGTCTGATGGGTTCTGAGAGGGTTTCTAGATGGTCTGTTAATAGATTTTTCCACTGAATGATGTTACTGTTATTTTTTCTTTTCCAATTCATGAGGATAATTTTCTTGGCGCTGACTAGCGACATCAAGAATATTCTTTTGTTTTCTGCTGTATGGCACTTAAGAGGCCAATCAGATTTTTTCCTGTGGGCTCCACCCCTGGATACACCAAAGTTTGTAGATGGAAGTTCTGCCACCCAGGCAGTAAAGTAAATGATTGTCGTTCTCATCAATCGCATCCAAATTAAAGCAGTGTTTTATTTGAAAATCCACTGTTTAATACAGATATACATGATAGAAGACTAAATGCAAGTATCTTCTCAACACAAGGCAACACCCGCCTGGAAGATCCTGGCAGTGTGTACTGGGATGGGAATAATATGACCAAAGCTCCACTGAGTTTACGTCATTTTAGGCCTGTGATACGGCCAATTTGGACGGGAATACAATCAGTGAGTAGCACCTTTAACAGAGGAAATTACCCCGGGACCCCGTGGAAATTTACATATATAGTACGTAATGGCTTGATTTGAGCCTCAGAATATAATGGAATATTTAATAACTTGACAATTTGCACAGGATTAATAGAACTTGGGTTTTTTCTGCGGTTCCTTTCACAGTTGGTAAAAGCTGTGGGAATCTTACCCGACATGGGAGAGCACAGTTTGGTACTAAAATCAACTCCACTGAGAATCTCATAACCTTACCTGCTCTTAACCGAATGGTGCTAGAAGGTAGTCACTCTTCTTTTATGACTTTCTATTAAAAGGCTGTAATTTTATGAATATCATGTTTTGTCCCCTTATGTGGAGTGTCCCTCTAACATCAAAATGTTCATGTTTTCCATCATCCAGGACACATTTGTCCCCACCATGCACTAAACACACACTCTCCCACCCCCCATCGCTGAGGTCGTGTTTGCCTCTTCATGGCCCAGGTGCATAAACAGCTTATCTATGTCATTGGTGTCCAGAGGGAGAGCCCTGTGATGGTGAAGCCCTCATTAGGAGCCCCTGCTGGACATCTTTCTTTTTAATGAGTTTGGAAAGACTTCCCTCTAACTGTGTGCTGGAGGTCACTATGTTCTTCATAAACCACGGAGTACCGATGGCTTGATATGTTCTCTGTCACAATGAAACCTTGCATCTTGTACTATACTGTTTTAAGCTTGATAACGATTGGTCATTGATCAACAATATGCTGGAGCCTGGTGATCTCAGGGTTTTCTGAAGACTTCCGATGTGATCCAGAGATCCACTTTCCTGAGCATTCCTCCACTGATCTACAGCGCTTCAAAGATTAGACATTGAACATCATATTCTCCAGCGTTGTGTGTCTTTGGAGAGGAGCTTAATGTCCTGTAATCCTGTAAAGTTTGAAATCGGTTGCTCTTATGTTTCCTGGGTTATGCCGCTCTCTGGACCTCTGTTGCAGGCGAGCATCTCAGGCAAGACCCTGTAAGGGGTACTCAAGTTGGATGCAAATTTCAGAGGTTCTAGGGTCTGAATCTTTAGGTTACCTACAGGCTAGCAATGTGATCTAGGGCTTGGTTAGAAGGACACATCACACAGTACTGGCCTGTAGTACAGAAGGAACGTGAAAGTGTTCTTTTCCTTAATGTATGTTAATGAAATGATCTCCATAGAGACTGGAGACCGGACCAGTATCCAGTATTCAAAGTAGCTGCACATTAATGTTAGTCATCTAATTTAGAATAGTTCAGATTCTATGGTAACATCACCTTATCATGCTTACATATTATCATATTTTATCTTTTTATATATTTTAGCTGATTGATAGAACTAAGCACTGAACATTGGGTTAGCACAATATGCAAGGGTCTATGAGGAACAAAGATTTGTAAGCATGTGAGGATCCCACATCCATATCCTGGACGTATAAGGTGGGTTTTTCTCGTGAAGTGGCCAGTAAGGGGACATATGAGCTAGGTGTTTTCAAATAAAGTGGCCAGTAGATGGACATTTGACGTTGTTGTGGCTGTGCAAGGTGGGGGTTTCTAATAAAGTGGCCAGGAAGCGGAATTTCAAATCCGTGTTTCAAATAAAGTGGTCAGTGACTGAAGATAGAAAGTAGGTGTTTCTAATAAAGTGGCCAGTGAGTGAAGATAGAAAGTAGGTGTTTCTAATAAAGTGGCCAGTGAGTGGAAATACAAGATGGTTGTTTCTAATAAAGTGGCCAGTGAGTGGTTGTGCATAGGTGGGTGTTTCTAATAAAGTGGCCAGTGAGTGGAAGTACAAGGTGGGTGTTTCTAATAAAGTGGCCAGTGAGTAGAAATTCAAGGTTGGTGTTTCTAATAAAGTGGCCAGTGAGTGGAAGTATAAGGTTGGTGTTTCTAATAAAGTGGCCAGTGAGTGGAAATTCAAGGTTGGTGTTTCTAATAAAGTGGCCAGTGAGTGAAAGTAGAAAATAGGTGTTTCGACTAAAGTGGCCAGTGCATAGATGTGCAAGGTGGATATTTGTAACAAAGTGGCCAGTGATTAGACGTGCAAGGTGGGTGTTTCTAATAAAGTGGCCAGAGATGTGATTTAATAGTTAACATTACTTTATTACACACAAATCTCTGAAAAGCCAGTGTCGCCTCTGTTAACCTACTACTGCACCTCTTACTGTTCCCAAATGCCTAACGTCTGTAGAACACAGGGTCACTGAGAAATGCACTCTTGTATAAGGTGTCTCACCGTCCTCCCTGCCGCGCGCGTTAGAGGAGGTGTAAAATGAACCTGTCAGGCAGCTCCGGCAGGCCTTCACAACTGACACAGGGCTGCAGGGGCGGCTGGGAGATCAGGCTGTTGCTTAGAGGTGTGGAGGCCATAGCTGAAGATGATGCTGCATTTGTGTTAGCATCTCATAGGCTTGAGGAACAGTAAAGTACGCTGTATGTGTTTGTGCATACTGTCCAGTAGATAAAGAAGACATACAAGAGTGTGTGCTGCTACAAGTCTTTACATACAGTATGAAATAATATTTTGAACTGGATATGTAGTATTCTATAACAGTAAACTGATAAATATGTTGACAGTAGTAGATAATTCACTCACATCCTCTGAAGATATATCCTTTCCCAAGGTTTTACTGAGTCTTCTTTAAGTACTCATTCAATATGTTCACAGTGAACACAACTAATGATGAAACTAATCTGCCTGTGAACCGTCAGAAGCATAATAATAATATACCGGTGGCATAATAATATAATAATATACCGGTGGCAGCTCAAAGACATGCAAGGTTGAGGTTCATTGAGCTGAAACCAAGCATCAGCCAGGAATCCAGCCTCAAGAACCAGCCGAACTCTACTTGATACCAATATATAATCTTTCCACCTTCATATTATAAAGAACTGTAAAACTAACAACACGGTTCAGAACGTAATACTCATGATAGCAAACATGCAGCTAAATTTAAGATAAAAATACTTAAGATACATTTCTGTGTGTCATAGTTTTAACACTCAGCATCAATCAATAGACTCAATGGCCACCTTAGCTGAATCATTAAGTTTACTTACTTAACAGTCACTCTAGACAAATCATTTCTGAAAAGGTCTCTGAGCTGAGACTTGATTTAGAGATCAGTAAGTGTTTCAATAAAATGGGCCAAATTCAAATGATATTAAAATGAAAATGGGTTATCTGAGTAGGCTAAGGTCCTTAAAACATATGTAATATGTGACATGTGTGCTACTGAGCAGCTAGGACAGTGGACAGGTCATCAACAGCCCACACGTTCCACAGTGATGGTAGGCACCAACACTGCCCTACTATCTCACTAAACAGCCCACTTCTCCACAGCCAAACGAGCTAGTGGTGGGATACTGCAATACTAAAACAATTATTATAGGGTTATAAGAGTTAATTATGAAAGTGTTAAAAGTGTTATATGTGTGGTTTGATGTCAATTATTGCTTAACTAATGTAAGATCATGTTGTTATTAGCAACACAAGTCTGGATTTCTCCTTAACTAAGGATACGAAAAAATGTGAAGACCTAAAAAAGGTGGAATATCACATCACTGTGAGAGCGAGAGACAGCCAGAAAGCCACACAAACAGAATGTCCAGAGGCAACACCAGTCTCAAAGTCCTGTTTATGGCTGTCAATCAGATAGAGGCTCCTCTCTGTGAATTCCAATATGACTCATAAAATTAGCATTTCATAAGCGCAGACAACACAGCAGCGCGCAAGTACCTGAGGAGCGGATCATTTAGGCTTAGACAACGGATCATTTACATAAGTAGGGATTTTTGATGCAAAGGGTTTGATTCTAAATACTGTCAATTAAAGACAGTGTGAACTGGAAATCGCAGTGCATTTCCCTTCCGTGCTGTGATGTGCTTCTAAATGATTCGGGGTATCAGAGAAGGTTAGCTCTGAGTTGGCTGAGCTCTTACGTTGGCCGATAGACGGGAGTCGAAATGAAAGTAGTATAGAGAGCAGTGATAGCCTGACTTTCAAAATATAGAATGTTTCTCAAAGCTCCCTTACAGAAAGAAGACTGTTGCTAAAGATGGTTATCCTTAACCCTAACCCTAGATGCTCAAGATTCATTGATAGTGGAGAGTTTCCACTTTCTGCTTCTCATGATCCAAGTGACCTACTGAGCCCCTCCATCAGATTTCGCCCTTCTCTGTGTTTTACATTGTGTTCCATTAGTTTAAATTTGGGTTCTTAGACTTTTCACTAAGTAGAAATAGTTTTCCAGCACCAGGGTTCTAGCTATTTATTCTATTTATTGAGCAGTCCTACCTAGCAGGCTCAAATCAATAGTTCAACATAGTAACTCAACATAGTAGTTGAGTTTAATGCAACTACTACCAGTCTGATAAGCTGATTTAGGCTATAAAAACAAACCTAAGTATTATCTCAGTGCTTGTAACATTTTCCAAGAAAGGAAAGACATTTTCAAGTTCTAGTTTTCCTGTTCCACCTTAAATGGTACTGAGGTTACAGAGTTTCAGCCACCCAAAGCATTCTAGTAAGTGCTGCAAAATTTAAGGTGGACAGGAAAAAAAAATAATAAAAGGTTAGCAATTAAAGCTTAATGTCAAAGCTAGAATGTAAAAGCTGCCATTTAAGGTGAAACAGGACAAATTAAACAACAGGCTAGGCGATTAAGAAGCTGGCCTAAGCTTGATAAGGAGATTAATATCATATCTTAAATAAAGATTTATACTAAGAGCTATATTTGCTTAACAAGGATTCCTCTTTGTTTTCTACCGGGTACTATAGCGCCACTGGTACTCTCTACTGCCAGTGTGTGGTTTATCCATTATGGGACACATTAGTAACATTGCGGCTCTACATAGAAGTCTTCATTGGAAGACAATGCTTTCTTATGCACAGTCTAAGCCAATGAGAACAAAAACGATTTATAGCTACACATAATTATACTCTAATGTAAACATAGTTTTGTATATTATATTCCTTTTCTGCTTATAGGTCTTGCAGGTGGTTGTGGGTCCTATTATGAAGTCAGTTTTGGAATTTCTTTCCACTTTTCTACTATTTATTTTGTATCTTGTAGCTGATCTTCTCAGAAATACATTACTGCAAAAGTCTTGGGCGTCTAAGCTCATTGTTTATCTTAGCAGTAAAGGTATTTTCACCAGATATCATTAAAACAGATGTTTTAAGCCTAACTACATTACAAGGTAGTATGAAAATCTTACCTTGAAAGAAGTAGATAATGTCTAGTGAGCCAGTAGTGTAGTTGTGTAGACATTGTATGAATGTATTCAGTTCCTTCAGCAGCAATCTTGATTTAGCTTATTGAAGTACTGAGCAGTCAAAGCAGGTATTAGATGAGAACTGTAAATAATACTGGGTTGTTTCCACAAGGAGAAGCACCACTTACTGTATTAATACAAATAAAGAGTTTTGCTGAGCAAATAAAAGCTTCCTGTCTGGAAAAAATAGCTTTTTAAATATAATAATGTCCCAAAGTGCCTCAAACCTTTGCACAGTACTGTATGTGCTGAAATGGAATTTGAATTTGAAGACTTTTGCGGTTGTACACTTACTGTTCATGGTTCTGTTTAGAGCAACTGAACAGCTACACATAATAAAGAAGCCTCTTTTACAGAATGCTAGTGTTATACAATCAACTGTATAGAACTAACATGATGGATTTAGCAGATATGGTGATGGTATAGTATGTGTGTGTGTGTTTGGGTGCATGTTGCAGGAGTAACCATGCAGATATATATATATATATATATATATATATATATATATATATATATATATATGTGTGTGTGTGTGTCTTCTATGGACTATTACTTGTTCTCTGCTGAAATGCTGTTATTGCAGTGAACAGTAATGAAATGTAATACATATTTGTTATTGCTGCTCCTTAACCACGTGCATTTATCAGCCCAGGCCCCGAATGCAAAACACAGGATTCTTTTACGCCGCACGCTCCCCGAATAAATACTCACGCTGCAATGAAACACCGGGTTTTAATCTTTCCCTGCATACATCGCATTGATTCTGTAAGCGATAGCGCGTTTATCGTGTCACTTTGAAATATTCACCTCACCTTGAAAAGGAATCGAACCATTCTTTTGCATTTCATTACTTTTCCCAGCGCAGATACATACCTTTTGGCTTTTGCAGAGGAAATTCAGACGAGCTGCTGGGGCGATCGGCGAGGCGTGCGTTCGTTCTCAGCATGTGAACACTTCATTACCAACCATTTATCTTTTAGCTTCTGTTCGAGGTGAGGACAGATTAGGGATTAAAAGCTGTCAAAGATAAACGCACATAAAGACCTCGCTATGCTCATACGGTGGCTCGAAGCAACACAGCCAGGGATCCGATGCTATCTCGGCCGCCCTGGATCTCCTCCGCCCACATCCAACAGGCTAAACCTATTTACAGTGAATGCATTAGTAGTAGTTGACCTCGCGCTCCGGTGCGAGGACCTCGCGCACCACTGTTCATTTGTTTAATGACTGTAAAGCTAAATGTAGCTGTGGAGGAGAATTTGTATAGAGCATGACTGAACAATGCTGTAAAGCCTTGTAAAGCCCTTATTAAGCTTCTTCAAGTCAGTAGCTTGTACTTCACTGGATACAGTGTTTAGCAACCAAGAGAATTCATCCCATTCAGATCACTTAATTAAGAGTTTTATAATGTTTTGCACAGCAGTTTGTGTTAATTATTAGATGTCAACGCAATAGCTGGTAACCAGGCATGTTAAGCAGTTAACTGTTTAGTAACAGGCTGTGTATTACTATTTTATTACTAAGTATAACAATCATATTTATTTAGTTTCACATCAGTTTAGGTGTCCATTTTTACAAATGTTGGTAAATAACTTATCAAGCTAATAACTGTTACTGTCTACCTGCTTATTACTACTTTATTAACCAGTGACAATTTTTGTAACAGCAGTGTAGGTGTACAATAACTGCTAATTATCTGACTAGTTATTATTGAACTTTTGTGTAATACATTATAATCACTTGCACAGCAGCTTAAGTCTTAAATACTGAGTATCGCTTTCACAGTATTGTTTTTTTTTTTTAGAGGTGCCAGCTTCCAATCCCAGACGAGCCCCCACATTTGTCATGACCAGCTCAGAACCCACAAATAAATGGAGGACACACAGTGTTCAAATAGCACAAACATTTTAGAAACATTTTAGAAACAAATGGTGGCCAAAGATTAACAAAAACAACTAAAGCATAGTTCCAAATGTAACCAAACCCAAGCAGGCCAAAAGCGAGCTGCTTTCAGAAAACAAAGAAAAAAACAAAGAAAAAGGCCCACCAAAAGTACACCTACAGAGGTGTACATAGTCTCCTGATGAGATCTCTAACCCCACCCACTAACACCCAACCAGGGGAATAGCACAGACACATCACACTGTCCAAGGCAAAAGCTGCTAACTAAGTCATCAAGGCACTAACAGTTCATTAACCATAGTGGTACTGTCGTAATCAGTAAACAAGAGTAATCTGAGCATCCTTATCTGCATGAAAGTCTGTGAGTGTCACGAAAAAACTTCTACTGAACTTTTCAAGCCAATAACAAGTATTAATAGTGCTGCACGCATCTAAACAACATCTCTGTTAGAGGCTCATTTGCATATTTCACTTTTATTCAAACGCCAGTACCTTAATACCAATTAAGGGGCAACATACTGTGCAGCTCTGTCGTTATAGAGTATTAAAGTTGGAGTAAAGCGTGGATCAAATGCCTCAGTTTGTATTTGATGCAACCTTCAGTGGTGTGCCAACAGTATGGAAAGCTGAGGTTTCATCAAGTGTGACAACAATGCATAAAGAGCACCAATTCTTTGATCAACTCTATTTGGGTTCCCCATTATAATTCTTTACCTACCATCATGGACCACCATGGCATCGAGCAGCTTCTGTTGCACGCTCTTAAAACTGAGGCCCGTGTGCTATTTGAGTAAATATTTTTGCACCACGTAACCTCCGTGCCGTAGCCCCGGAATTGCATTAGCCGGACTGTTGTAACAAGTTGGAGCTCGGCCAGGCTGTGCAGATCTGCATGAAATATGCATAATTAAGCGACGCCCCCTGTGCCCACACGGCAGAGAGAGCAGGTCAATTGGGTTTGAGACACTGGTCATAAATCTTCCCTTAAGGTCCAAAACATTTTGAATGAACTAGGTCTTCGGTAGAACACAATAGAAGACTTCTTTTTTTTTTTTATCATCCCCCCGTTTTCACACTCTGAACAAGGGCCACATGCGGCACGACCTGCTAATGGCCGGTAGGACTGCAACTGGAAATGTTAACTAGGGTTAACTGGAAGAGTTCAGGCTGTCGGCCTAAGCTTGCTTTATGGAACGGTCAGAGGCTTCCTCTTCTTTGTAGTAGTGGTAGTAGTAGTAGCAGTAGCAGTGGAATGAATCAACATAATGGCCGGCTGTAGCCATGCACGGTTAAGCACTGTTATGTGTGAGGCTGAGTGCCAGCTATGGGTCAGTAAGAGACATAATTTTCATAGCTCGGAAGACTCAGAGACCCTGCACGCTGTTATCAATGGTAAGATTGGCAATTGATAGAAAATGCCTTTATATCTAGAGTTAACTTTGCTGTAGATCAGGCCACAACAACCTGAAGCAATTAATATTGATTCCAGCCAGGAGCATGAAAATGCCTTGATCCTGTATTATTTTATTGTGAGAAAAGAACTGCACTGAACTGAGTCTGATTGGAGGCATTGGTCATGAGTAGGGACGGACATTTTATTATATTTATTATATTTTTGTTTTCATTTCTGAACATTTCTTTCAGTACTCACTTTTCTTAACAATGCGCTTTTTCATCTGCTAGTTTTGAGACATTGAAGTGGGTGGAGAATCTCTGTGAAGTAAAAGGTAACACTTTAATAACAGCGAACAGCAATTTAAAGCAGAATTCCATCAATGGTTCAGAATGTCTACGCAATCGTGATATCAGCGAAGTGCTTTAGAAGTGAAATACAAGATGTTTATTGTGATGGTGATAGGAACCAAACGTCCAAAACCTTCAATGCCTCTAAAAGACCCCTCGCAGAAAGGTATCACATAAAATAGTTAAAGGAGATATTATGTAACTCTAGCTTTGACACCATGCTCTGACCTATAACATATAACATCCGCCTGATGCGCAAATCCCTTGCATTTAGCTGCACTTTTTTGATACCACTGATCACAAAATCCTCATCCACTATCCTAAACACTCTCAGGTGCAGCTTTAAAATAGATAACACGGTGTTTATTAAATATACAGTTATTGGCTTGACTGGAAAATCATTTATCAAAGAAAACAAATGAAAAAAAAAACATTTCTTGTGGAGTACCACAAGGGTCAGTTTTAGGGCCTTTGTTTTTCTCTTTGTAAGTTACCTCTTGAAATGTAAATTCTACATTTCTGTTCTGTTTGATACTTAAGACACTGTTGACAGGCTCACCAGCTGTGTGGCAGCTATTATGTAGTGGCTGTTACACAATTTCAGAAACACTCTGCTTCAAGTTGATCATGACAGGCTTGGTTCTTTTAGCCTGACCTGAGGTACCTTGCATATAAACACAGTCCCTAAGCTAGCTTTTTATCATTTGGGAAGAAATCATTAAAGAGTTTTCTCTCTCTGAGCAACACGGAGAAACTTTTTCATGCATTTCTTACATGCACAGCTGATTACTTTAATGCTCTTCTTTTAGAAAAGTCTTTAGACCAGTCTATAAAGCTCTAAATGATCTAGAACAAGAATGTCCCGCATGATCTGAGATCTGCAGATTCTGTAGAAGAGACAGAAAGCATGGAGATGCTTTTTTTCTTCTTCATTGTTTACGCTCCTGAACTGTGGAAGTCAGTTCCACCTTTTATTAGACAGTCAAGCCCAGTGCTCAATGTTTCTTTTTAACTAACTCTGGTGTTTAATTCAAACTCTACATTTCCGTGTTTCTTTTCAACTGTACCTTTGTTTTAAATGGTTTAAAATCTATACTTAATAGTTCAATAGTTTTCTTGTATTAATATTTTATTAACACCAATCTGTGAAGCATTTTGAGGTGCCACTCGTATGAAAAGTTCTTATCATGATTTCTGAACACAGGTTTTGTGAGGCAAATTAGTCCTAAGATTTATTTATTTTTTTAACCAAGTCAAGGTTTATCCATGTAGCTGCTTTTATAACAGATGTTTTTACAAAGCAGCTTTCCTAAAAATCTGAGTCTAAGCCTCCAAAGAACAAGCCAGGGGCAACAGTGGCAAGAAAAAACTCCCTCAGATCAGGAGGAAGAAACCTTGAGAGAAAACCAGATTTTAAAAAAGCAGAACCCATCTGGTCAACACAGGATAGCAAAACTAGTACAAAAGCAATGCGAAAAGATTAAGATGTACAACTATATTGACGCCGTCCAAAGTCTCCAAAATAATAACTTTACAGGAGACTCTCAATGTAAGTCAATGGAACCAGAGCTATTTTGGAGCAATTTCATTGGTCTGTTGAAATGATATAGAAAAATAAACATTGACAAAAACTGCAATACATGTTTTTCTTTGGGCAGCAATATTAAATGTAGAGAAACAGGAAGAAAACTGTCCCTCCACAGTAGCAATGATAAACAACTCAAGTGTTTGTGAGGCGAAGAAGAAGCAATGACTGAGTAGTTTGTGAAAGCAGTAGACGAAACAGTCTCAGACTACTAGATAGATAGATAACATTAGATATGAAAATTCAAAAGAGATGTGTAGGTTCACTGGTGGGTTTGGATAGTAATTGACTGTGTTTGCATTGTAGACATTGGACCCCTATTAGGTTCCTACCAGGACAAAGCTCAGCATGTCTATACGTTTCCCGACCCTGAACCATTTCACATCAGCCACTCTTAATTACTTAGTTTACATCTTCTAAATTATGCGGAACTTTCAAAAAAAATTAATCATAATTCAATAATAAGACTATATTTGATTAACCGTGCCCATGCCTACCCACGTAGTCTAGAACCGAAGAAAAGTGACTGATTCTCCCGCTCTGCCTCCTGGCAGCTTAATTCCAGGTTGGTGGTGCAACATGCGCAGGTGATGCTATCCGTTTGTAATCAAGTCTAGGAGATGATGGACTGAAGATCTGTCATTTGATGGGTTTCTTCTGTGCATTCAGTCGCCGCTGTGGAGCTTCCAGATTAAGACCCGCTCCACCTAATCATTCCGCCCCACGCTGTCCCGCCACCGTGATTACTACACCTTTTTTTTTCCCCTCCAACCTCTTTCATTGCCTTTGGCTCCCAGCGGCTCTTGGCTGCCACGAGTCCCGCGTGCCTGAGACGCGATCGCTGCCATTTCCAGCTTCTTCCTTCCGCTCGCCTGTCACTCGGCAGCTATGAAAAGTCGCCCCAGGTACAGCGGCGCCGTAATGACTTTTCCCATTAAGAATACACCAATATTTGCAGCTGTCTGACTCAATTATCCGCAGTGAATAGAATTATTCCGTGCTCTTTAGCACCTGTGAAAACGGGAGGTTTTATACTACGCCAGGAGGCTTTTTGAAGAACGGCAGGCGGAAGGGTGACGAAAGGTGAAAGAATACATCCAATTTCAGATCTCCGAGGTCTGCGGCAGCAGCATAGCGCCGTGCCGGTGACCCAGTCGTAGTCAGGGATGAACCTGCACACAAAATTTGTTTTATACTCCCACACTCTGCACTGACTGGCCACTTGATTAAGTACAACGTCTTGTATCTACACTCGCTCTCCGTTTTATCAGCTCCACTTTGTACTTCCACAGTTACAGACTGTAGTCCATCTGTTTCTCTGTACACTTTGTTAGCTTCTCCTGTTCTTCAGTGCTCAGGACCACCGCAGAGCAGGTATTATTGGCGGTGGTGGTGATGGAGTGTTAGTGGGTCTTGTGCTGGTGTGAGTGGATCAGACACAGCAGTGCTGCTGAAATGTTTAAACGCCTCAGTGTCACTGCTGGACTGAGAACAGCCCCCCACCCAAAACTATCCAGCCAACAGTGTCCTATGGGCAGAGTCCTTTGACCACTGTTGAAGAACTAGAGGAACACAAACTGTGTAGCAACAGATGAGCTATCTACAAGGTGGACCAACAGAGTAGGAGTGTCTAATAATTAGGGCTGTGTATTGGCGAGAAGCTGGTAATACAATATGTATTGTGATACAGTGGTCACGATTCAATATGTTGCAATATACTGAGAGATATATGTGATATATCGCAATTTTTTAAATCCTACTATTAAAACACATCACTGTATAAACAGGTTTGTCAATGACTACAATAGCATTGCGCCCTTGTGCTACTTGTTAATGTTGGAGTGGAGCTGATAACGGATTATAACACTGCCATCTAGTGGTCAGAGGTTTAAACACAACACACAATTATTATGTCTGCCAGATATCTGTGTATCGATACTGTATCAGGAAACATAATATCCCGATATGCGATATTTAGATATTTTCTTACATCGCTACTAATAATGTGAGACACTGCTTTCTTTACTGTTGTTTTCTTAAAGAAGAGATAAAAATATGAACAAAATATGAAGAAATATGAAGGCTACATCTGAGTACCCAACAACCTGAGCATTGCATGTTCATTCGTGGTCAGATCTTGCGTCTTTATCTGAAGTGTATCTCTTACCTTCTGGCTGAAATGAGAGATTTTCTAACATGGCCCAGCAAACTGAATAGAAGTGGACGCTACAACTGAATAATGGTGCAAATCAATAGCTATTAAATCCCTGCTTAGTTATCCGTCTCCCCCGCTGAGAACCCACACTTAGCGGCTGCTTGAATCTGGTTGGGAGACGCATCTGCGGAGGTTTTCTTTGTGCGACTAAAGGTGGCTTCTTTCTCTGTTTCGTGTTAAATCTTAACCCTCTGGGGTTTTGATGAATGCATGTCAAATGTTATGCTTTTATTAATACATTTGCCAAAGTACAGTTTATAAATCCAGTTCCAACCTTTCCTGGACCTGTAGAGTCCGCCCTTTCCATCCAATTCCACGTGACTGACAAGCAGATTTAATAGCCTGGAGGAGTTGAGATAGACGTCATCTGCCTTTTACAGGATGTAATTGATGCATGTTAGGAACCTTCACCCGCTTCTCACTTGTGATTGGTCTGTGATTGAGTTTGGGTGTCCGTCTATGGTTTGTCTGAAACTGACCAATGGACTCTCAGGACTTACTCAACACGCCATCCTTCGCTCAGATAAGAAATGGGACTTCTTTTTTTTAAACTGTTTTACTTTTTTTTATTTTTTGTAATCTCTTACCCTCTTTTTATCTTAATTTCTTACTAATTAAATCTTAACTTTATCTATTTTTTATTATTATTATTATTTCTACTTTTATGTTCACTGTTATTTTAAAAATTTCGTTTAATGCATATTACTTAATTTCTTCTCAGATGGTTTTAATGTATAATAATTAAATTTAGTTTTTATCTTCCATGTAAATGCATGGCTACATTGAAGATGAGGGTTGCCCTCAATGTACATCCGACCTTAAATAAATGTTGATTAATTGATTGATTGATGTCAGGCTCAGTAAAATTACATATAACACATACTGTACTGTACTCATACATTCCACTACTTCTTTATCCACATGTATAAAGCTAACGTTATCTCTCTACATGTTGCTTCAGGCCTTGTCGTAGAAAGAGTAGTGATTGTTCAGAACATTGTGATGTGAAACGTGGGTATTGGATTGTATTCAAGAGCATTTAAAGGCATATTTAAGCATCTAGACAACTATCAAGAAGATTAGAATAGCAATCTGGCTAACTTTAGCTACGCGTCTTCCCTTCATTCTAGTAACTGACACATTTAGACGGCTTGCGAAGAAATTATTGGGCATATTTAGGGTAATTGCGCAGGTATTTGATCAGCAAATTAAGCCTCGTTGGCACCCTGTCACTTTTATTGTACCTTGCAATTCCAAACACCTTGTCTAATCATCCATCCATGGTAGTCTATCCAAAATGTGTTGTTCCCAGTTCTGAGCTGCACATTCACTTGTAATTAACACATTTCAGAATATAATAGATTGTGTTATGAAGAGTTGTATGGTTCCTATTATCGCACATACTCAATTTACAGCGCATATCGTCTTGCAACAGTCTAACACTAAACAAACTGCTTTATCAGAAGACCCATAGGTGTTAATGTTTACGGTGGCTGTGTATGAAAATGAAGCCAGTTGCCCTGTTTTCTCCCCTCCAAGAGGAAGTGCACTAGTTTATTAAGCCTATGGGTTGAGTGTTGAATGTGATACGGCATCAAACCTTTCACAACAAAGAATCAACTGAGTTGCCTGAGACCAGTTCAGAGAAAAAGCTTTTATTCTTAGGATTGTGGTACCAATGATCTCTGAGCTCTCAAACCCTGGTCTCAATCGTGTCTCAGCTGCATTGTCTTTTATAGGACCACCTTCCTGCTCTTTCGTGCCCTTGTAGTAGACCTGGCTAAGTCGTTATCTCCTGGGCTTGGGTCTTGTTCTTGAATAGAAGTTCTAAAGATAACGTTGCAGGGTTTTGTTAGAGATGCCTAGAGTTGCCTGCCATAAGACCCCAATGCCATGACCTTCCCGCGAGCTCTGCAGCATTCAGTGGATCCATCTGTAAACAAACGCTTTAACCAGATGCTGTGGATCATAAAAAAATCACAACAGTAGCTTTCCTGTAACTGTAACAGGGGGTTGAAAGGTGGTTTAGATGCAAACTTGTTGCCAAGTCGTGTATCGTCAGCGGCCAAGTGGTCTTAGAAGTGTACGCCAGAGAGTGTGTATGATGAAAAGTGTTTTTCTCCCATTGAAATGAATGATGTAGTACAAAAGGTAATGCTGTTTACTCATAGCTTTCAGCCCAGCCTTGACTTTTTTATATGTATAAATATATATATTTATTTTTTTACTCCATGAAACACTTGACTCAGCTCATCAAAGACCTTCGTAATTAGCTGCAGAGTCGAACGTGGGATGGGTAGCAGAACGAGGAGGCTGGTTTTCTCTGGAGCAAGGAGAGGAAAGAGAGAGGAGCATACAGGGAGGCAGATGGGAGCGGAGTGGGTAAAAAATTCATTGAGTGATGAGCAGGCACTTGCTACATTTTCCTCCAACGCTCTTGTCGGAGCAGCGGCGAGCACGTCTGAAAACGCTCTTGTGTTGAAGGAGAAGCTGCTAAATTGCTTTTATTCATGTGCAAAAGTGGGGCCAAATTCTCGCCACTCTTCGAATTTTCCAGCATCTACTGCAGACGTTTTACTCCGAGATCCAGGATAAATGCCAATAATGGCCATGGTTTAAAGCCAGAAAGCCTGTCCTGAAATGAGTTTGGATTACCTGGTCTGACTCCCATAGAGCTGGGGACCTGGAATGAAGGCAAGGCCTCTGGTTGGTGAAAATATAGCAGTCTGGAACACTTCTGCAGACTTGTTGTGCGCTCTGAACTTCAAAGTCTTTTGATGGCGGCGCGATGCAGACACGCCTGAGAAAATGAATCTCCTCCAAAATGGCACGTTTAACCGGAGACTGGAGCAGACGCGCTCATCTTGAAGACGAAACAGAAGGGGAAAGCCGGGACACGAGCGAACGAGCGAGCAAGTCTCTGAGAGCATCGACCGGAAAACGTGTTTTTGAAGATTTCACGGTGCTTAATTTCTTTTGTTTTAACGCAGTCACACAGCATAATTTCTGCTGCTGTCAGGACTCGAGTGCCTTGAATCTGCTCCCAGGAACTTGTGGTAGCTGTTTGCAGGGAGTCGCGGTTATCACTGGTGAGAGCAAAAGCAAGATGCTGCTTGACAAGTGTTTCTTACTCATGGCTCATTGAAACTAGGCAAGATGTTCTGTCACTGGTTCCAATTTTAAACTTGCTATTTATCCCACGTTTTGTGTTTAGAAAAAGCAAACAAATAGTATAACGGATTCATGTTATTGTTGTGCGTACACAAAAAGGTCCTTACTTTGCTTTTAACACATTGTCATGTTTAGATATTAAAAGAAAAAAGGTAAATAGCTGCAAAATAGAGAATGCAAATTGTATTAATCTAATTAGATATATACTTTTTTCAGATATAAAATTGTATAACAATTTCAATAACTATGTAAAGTAAATATAATGTTCTTGTAATTCATTATCTCACTACACTGTAAACCCCGATTGAGTCTACTCAAAATATTGAAGGTAGCTCGTTGTCCCAAATGATTTTAGTTTTAAAACTCAGTTTCAAGTTCACCAAAGTTATACATGGAGTTAAATACACTCAAAGCTTTATGCTTATCTAACTAAGTATAAATCACAAACTACACTGTTGCAAAACCTAAAACCTTTAAGATCATGTAAGTACAGCAGCCACATAATTGCCATCATCACAAACTAAGACTTTCATAAAGAGTCCTCAGAACCACATACTCCAAAACCAACGTAACAGAAGATGTAGACGTTACAAACCAAGCTCACTTCTTAGCAGAGACACTAAACACATTAATGGTTAGAAAACCTTTAGTTAACTCAGATATAACATGTGAATGTGTTGTATGTTTGAAAACAACACCTCAAGGAGAAATAAGGGCTAATAAATCGAAATAAACAGAAATTGAGCTAGGAATTCTGGGTAACTCTGCTCCATGTATTCTCTTGTCTCTTTGAGTTTGCTCTGCTCACTAAAATAAGTGCCCTTGAATTTTCAACTAGATGGTACAACTAACACTCCTGGTTTATAGCAATGAATTTCAGGAAGAGAAGTAAATATAACTTAAATCCCAGTACAAATAATATTAGAGCTTTCAGTGTATGTAGCTGACGTGTTGGATGTGAGACGATTGGGCGGGTTTGAAGACAGTAGGTGACTTTGACAAGGGTCAGATTGTTATAGCCGGAGTTGCAGCAAAGCTTGTGGTGAGAACCTGGGACAGTGGTCCCAGGAGGAACTGCTGACAGGGTGTGGGGCACCCAAGACTCTCGAAATGTGATGGTAGTAAAAGCTTTCACCATCTAGGAAAGGGGAAAAGGGCTACTGTGGCACAAGTTCTGAAAATTGTTTGAGGTCTGATGACTTGGCCGAAACAAAGCTTGTGGTGAAAACCTTGAACTGGGCAATGTGTCTGGGCTATCCTGTCTGCTCTGAATGAAAGGCTACTGTCCCAGAATTTTTTAACAATGTGTCACAACACACAGTGCAGCACAATGTGTATGGAGCTGTGTAGCAGACTAGGTAGAGCATTGGAACTGGACTTTGGGGCAATGGAAGAAGTCTACCTGAGTAAACCAGTTTTCAAGGTGTAGCCCTGGCGTCTAGCTTCTTCCAGACGTGATTGAACATATGTGGGTTCTGCTGGAACAGGACATCTGATCCGTAGTCACTTACAGGACGTAGATGATCGTCTACTTACGTCTTTGAGGCTAGATAACACAGATGCCTTGTAGGTCAGATCCATCTTGGAGGAGCACAATGATCGCTGTATCTTTGGAATATATGGTGATTTGATACAGTAGGCTAGTGGAAGCTCTTTGGTCCTGTTAAAACAACAGGTCAGCTCGACAAGTGGGAGTGAAAGACAGCAGTATGTGAGTCACAGCATAAGCTGATGGTCACGTCTCTTAGCAGAGGCTAAGTGTTGGTACAGCATTTCAGGCTATTGGCCGTCATGCTGGGAACCTCAGTCTGAACCAGTGTTTCAAGGCTGTTTTCAAAAGCTCCTCCATTGACCGCTGCGCCCAGCCTGCACTCGCACACTGGGGGCACAGAAAAGAGTCCAGCTCAGCACGGCCAGGCCACGGTCTGCAGTGCAGAATGGAGAATAGCTTAGCGCTGATGAGGGTGCCCGCGGTTCGAGGCTTAATGGAGCTTAGCAGCTTAATGATGATCAAGATCATTTTAGCCAGAGTTCGCATTGAACGCAAGAATGCAAGCAAAAAAGAAAGAAAAGCAAGGAGTGAAAGAGGAAATGAGTAAGCAAGAAAGAGCAGAAAGAAAGGAAGAATGGCAAGTGCTGAAAGAGGAAAATGAGGAAGCAAGCAAAAAAGTAAGAGGAGAAACTAAAAAAGCAAATACTAAAATGAAATGAGCTTGGAAGAAGAAGAGAAAGAAAAACAAGTGAACAAATGAAAGAAAATGGGCAAAAAAAGAAAGGAAAAAGTAATAAGAAATTTTAGAAGAAAGAACAAAGAATGAAGGACAACTTAAAGCAAGTTAAGAAGCATTAGAAAGGTAGAAAGGAGGGACGAAATGAAATGATCAAAAATAAGCAATGCAATTTTGCAAAAAGGAAAGAGGGAAAGAGGTAATAAATGAATAAATGCAGAAGAAAGAAAGAAATTAAAGCTATTTAGAAGAAAGGCAAGTTAAACTGAGTAAAAAGAAAGGAAAAAAAGATAAAGAAAAATAAAAAAAGAAATAATACAAGAGAAATAGAAAAGAAAGTAAAAAATGGAGCCAATAAAAAAGAAAGAAAACTAAAGAAAGCTGGGGATGGTAGAATAAATAAAAAAAGAAAAGCAAAACCTGTAATTTACCATGGACAAAAAAGAAAATGCAAGTAATAAATAAAGAAATTAACAGCAAAGAAAAAAGCACAGGAAGAAAAAATGAAAAAACTTGATAAATACATAAAAAGTAAAAAACAAGCAAAAGTATAAAGGGAAAAAGGATGAAAGAATTAAGCAGTAAAGACCCAGGAAAGGAAGGAGGGAGACGTCAGGTGAAAGGGAAAGAGAGAGAGAGAGAGAGAGAAATGGAAATGAAAAGACAGGCTGTATTGTGAATGTGTGGACGTGTGTGGAGGTGAAGCAGAAGGGCGTCTCTGTCTGATCAGCTCTTGGCATTTACGAGCTGCATTGTTCGAGTCCCATTTTCTGTGTTCACGTTAAAGGCTAAGAGAACGAGGGGGGAAATGTCAATAGGAGTCTTCCGTCTCTCTTTCTGTCGCTCTGGTATTCAGCTATCGCTCCCAGGGTCATGTAGCCTGTGTGAGAACATGGTTACAAAGTTTGGAATCACCACTCAGTAGTTCGGAATCAGTGTTATATACGGTCAGTGCTTCCGAGTCCTCCACGCCTCTCACTTTCACTGCTCTGGGTCCTTGTCACAGTGGAGACTCCTGAGAGGAACTGGAGCTTTCTGTACATTGATTTATCCACAGAGCACAGTCTGGTCTGCTGAAGGTGCTGGAGGTGTTGCTTTCAAGCAGTTTAGAAGCTGTGTTTGAACAAGAATGCTATAGTTGTTGTGGCTGCTTCCTATATTGAATAAAGCATCTCACAATAGCAGTTGGTATCTATGATATATGAAGTAATTCTAAACTACAGTTCTTGCAATGTACCTTCAAGGATTTATGTTAAAGAAAAGTATTGTCATCCTTCATTTTTATTTAAAGAAGCAAAATTTAAAGATAACACAACCCCTCTCATTCATACTCCCAACAGATAGGGGGCAACATATCACCAGGAAGTTGTGGTGTCCACCCCTATTGTAATGAAACAAGAGCATACACCATCCCTCCTCAGTGTTAACAGCTGTTTAATGTTTCAACTTAAGCATCTTCATCCATTTAATTTGCTTTAAGAGTGTCTCCAGTGAATGCAGAGCCAAACTCTTGCTTTGCTTCTATTGATATCATGTATTTTGTTTGCTGCTGAATGTGGTTTCTTGTCAAGAGCTTTGGCTATAGTTGTGTATACCCTTCCTTTCACTGGCTATGTTCTGACTGGAACCAGCACCTTCAACATGATTGACATATGGTTAGAATATGCCGTCGAGTCAGTGTCTTGTCTTTGTCCTCTTATGTGGAAACTTATGGCCGACTTATTTCATTTAGGAATGTTTTAAGCCAATGGTCAAATGAATGGCATGGTACAGTACAGCCAATCAGAACAGAGGTCACTTACAAATATCAATCTTAAAGCCACTGTAGCTAACAAACTCTTGGAGCCAATATTCACCCAAATCCTGCAAACTGTAAATTGTAAATCTGTAAACATATCCCCAGAAACGTCTCTCAACCCAGTCGAACTGCATCCAGCTCTTCATTAAGACTTGCCAGTGTGGTTCAGAAATTAGTGATGAACAAAACATCATTGATAACATCATGTTGTATTTAAACTTCAGAAGTACCAGCAGTGATGCTACACTGAATGTGTCAGGTTAACAGTGACAGTGAAGTCAACCAGGCTTTGGTTTACAGTGTATGGGCCCAATATTGTAAGCCTTCTGGAAGATACACTTCACATGCTGTTTTCTAAACACCTTCTCTCTTTTTCACTCTCCTAATATCCCCCCACCACCCTTTGATGATGACTCGCCATCCTCAATACCTTTCTTTGAAAACCAGACTTTAACTGAGATCATGACTCGCTCGTTGTAAAGCGGCCTAAATAGAAACGTGAACTATAGAGATATTTTATAAATGTAAAATAATCTAGATTGCCTATAAAATGTTTATGTGAATATCAATGTTAGCATAATTCTAATATTACTTTACTAGAGTCCCATAAGTGCGCTAGCAGTGTATATTTTGATGTACTTGTTACTCAGAGGTGTCAAGTATGAAAGTACAAATACTTTGTTACCTTACTTAAGTAGAGATTTTGGTTATTTATACTTTACTGGAGCAATTATTTTTCAGCTGACCATTATCTGTACTTTCTACTCCTTACATTTTAAAAATAGTCTCGTTACTCCTATTTCATTATCGGCTTGTTTTTAATCATCTACATTTACATTCCAGTAAAGATTATTGATAACATGTCTTTGAAGTTTGACTGCACGATTACAATACTTATAGACAACTAGTCATCATATCTTCTGCTCCATGAAACACATGTTAATGTTCAGTAGTACACAGATATGCTTCTTTAATATATTTACATTGTACTAAACTACATTCATTTTCAATGGGCGTATATGCGGCTGAAACAGGAAGCCTAGCGCATCCCAAACTTATCAACATTAACATTTTAATATAACATTATAGTCATTATGGCTTTTAGAAGAATGTTTTTGGGGAGGTGGGCTAGTGCACTATAGACCCCTGTGGTGAGACCTAAGTTTTTGTTCCTAATGGCATGTTTGTTTTTTCTTACATTACTTTTACTTTTATACTTTAAGTAGTTCTGAAAGCAGTACTTTTACACTTTTACTGGAGTAAAAAGCTTGAGTTGATACTTCAACTTCTACAGAAGTATTTTTTTAAACTCTAGTATCTATACTTCTACCTCAGTAATGAATTTGAATACTTTTGACCCCTTTGTTGTTACTTACACCAAACTGAAGACCTGGCTCTGATAGCAGCGCTGCTGATTTTCATGTGAATGTATGAGTGGAACAGAGACACTGCTGATATACTTGTCTCTGTTTGTGTGGCTCGCGAGACGGACAAGCTTCGGCTTTGCAACAACTACAAAGTGACCCGAATCCCCGTGTACTGTATTTGAGGGACAAACGAGGCCTTAGGCTGCCCCCTGTGTGCGAGCATGCAGGCGTTGTGTGTGTGTGTGCGCGACCCTGATGGTCTTAATGAGTGCTGCTCTGTGCTCTCAGCATTTCGCCTCAGAGTGCGGCAACAGAACGGGGTGAGAGAGAAAGAGAGAGAGAGAGAGAGAGAGAGAGAGTGCTTGGCAGAAGCTTCCGGCATATGGCGCAAACAGTTGCGATTTCCATGGCAGGTGGCTGGACGCTTAGTCTATGTAGAAGGCTCCGACACCCTGGGCCCCTCGCGCGGGACGCGCTGGAAAGGGACTTCTCCAAAAAGCGTAGCGTTTGACACAGCACGCTTTACTTACTTTCTAACTGTCACTGTGAATGTATTTCTCAATACATCTGGCTGCCATCTATTTCTATCTTTAGCCTCCCTCCCTCTCTCTCTCTCTCTCCCTCTCTCACGCTCTCTCTCTCCCTCCCTCTGTCAGATAGAGACGCCGGCGTCCGCTGGTGACCTTTACTTACAGCTTGTGGAGGGATTTTTATTTGAAAAATACGCCCTGCATTTTAATAGCCCCGCTGTTTCGGTAATGGTTACTGCTCTTGTGCGCCGGGCTGTTAGTTAACCTTCGCTTTTATGCAGGGGACTAAGCACAGAGAGCAACCCGGTGTATATCATTTTTACACCACAACAGTGCGCCGTACAGCCTCAAATGAAAACCCATTTAAGAAAGCGTGGTAATTAAAGAAATAAAACACACTAGGAGCGAACGGAAGCCAAGGGGGGCCAGTTCATCAGGAGCTCATTAGCATAATGCTAACAGACTCCACTAGCTTTCATTGCTTATTAGCAGGATTAGGATATTAGCGTTTGTATGTCTTTATGGAAGAAAAACAACATAGTGGACCCGTCTGAAGCAGACATTACACAGTAACTGCTTTGTAAGTAGACTAAACAACAGCTAGAGGTATAACAGCTAGCATAATGTTTTGAAGCCAGATTAGTAGCACCATATGGTAAATACCTAATATATGTTGTGTATTATACACACACACACACACACACACACACACACACACACACACACACACACACACACATATATATATATATATATATATATATATATATATATATATATATATATATATATATATATATATATATATAACCATTTCCAAGCTTTTCATTGTGGCATTAGTGAAAATACATTTATTGCTAAGATAAATGGGTTTTAAACTATGAGTTTATGACTTGCACAGTAGTGTGTGTGGTTGGTGTAGTGTTCTGGGTTACACCACTGCCCCCATAGACTATGGAGTGAGGTTCGATTTCCCACACAAGGGGTCTGTCTTAAAACCTAGTGAGCTGTCTTAGTAGGCACCGACTACGTAGGCAGCATTGCATCTGACTTCTCTCCTCGTAAAACAGATTGTTGAGATGCTCTAGTTAGAGAGTGACTGCGTCACGGCTTGGTCCCGCCCACTGCACGCGACTGGTGGTTTAGCTAGTTGCTAAGCTACCAGCCGGCTATGCAAAACAATAGCCCGAGGCTTAAAAATCCACTAATGGCTTGAGTGTAAAACTGCTGAATGGTCAACGACTCGGTGCAAAGTTGTAAATAAAATGTTGTTTTGTGTGATTATATGATAAGAAACACATTAAAACTCCAGAGAGAATCTAAATAACTTGCTCGAAGATTTGCCTGCGTTGCATCATGGGATTGTCTTAGCGGCTGAGGAAGCGTTCCATGCTTCCTTAAAATCAGGCCAAAATAAGGCTCCTCAGTAGACAGCATGTTTAAGGTATCTTAAGTATTGGGACAGCCTACATGTCGGGAGTGCATACTATGACATAAAATGCTGCCTATGTAGGCAGATCACTAGGTTTTGAGACAGACCCAAGGTGTCGCTTGGGCAACTCTCCTAAAACTGCCTGAATGTAAACTGTAAATCACTTTGAATATGAATATCAGCCAAAGGCCATAAATGTAAATGTAAATATACATGGTGCTTATTTGATGCTATGTACTTGGTACATACATAGTATGTTCCAGATATGCATCACAGTACTTGTGCAATTGAATGGCAAGTACTTTGAGTACTATAGCAATGTTTTGCTAGTTCAGTATACACTGAGCTTCCCCCGCTTATAGAAGCATTTAGTAGTTCTGCATATTTGTAAGCCCAGTTTGTTCTGTTGTTCAGTGGTCAGGACCACCACATGCAATCGCAGAGCAGGTGTGCTTTGGATGGTTGGTCATTTGTGGTGGTGGAATGTGTCCACTCACCGTCCACTCTATTAGACACTCCTGCCTCTTTGGTCCACCGTATAGATGTAAAGTCAGAGAAAACAGTTCATCTGTCGCTGCAAAGTTTGTATTGGTCATCTTCTAGGTCGGTGAGTGCTGCCCACAGGACGCTGTTGTTTTTGTTTGGTGGACGATTCTCAGTCCAGCCGTGACACTGAGGTGTTTAAAAAGCTCCAGCAACCTCATACCGGCACACCACACTCTAAAGAGGCCACAGAAGAAAGTGTTCTGCTCGGCAGTGGAGGCTTTTAGCATCGTTATGTCTTAGGAAGTGCCACAGTTGGATGTAAGGCTGGTGCAGTAATTTGGCACTGCACTACCACTGTACTGTATTACTGTACTGGGAAAATACCTGTTATAGTGTCAGCACAGACTGACTGGCCACTTTATCATGAACGCCGGGGTTCTACAACAAGCACTGCAAGGTACACTGCTGATTTCCCTTTTTTTGAAAGAAACAGTAGAAACATCTCTGAGCACAAGCTTCATCTTAACTCCTTTTTTTTCTGTGTTACATTACGAGGATGTTAAGTTCAGCAGTCTGGTTTATCCTGCTTAAGCAGTACATTAGAATCGATCATTTTAAATCATCCTTTTTTAATGTCTAATCATCAAAGGTTAGGCTTTTCTCCCAGCAGTTCTTATTAGTCCAGGTTATGGGCTTGTTTGCCAGACAGCCATTTCTTACTGTAATGTCTTAATAATTTATCTAGTGTTGTACAATGTAGTGCAATGCTTTGCTAGTTATGAACAATAAACAATATTCCAATGCAGTCTTAATGCAGTCAAATTAAATGCTTCATTTTGGAGGGTTTTCAATTTTGTAAGAGGGTCGTTTAGCTGCTGGTTGCTTTGCTTGGTGACCTGTAATAACAGCTAATCAATGCGGTTGGCTTTAACCTGATTGTGCCATATTGGCTAATAACATTGGATAGTGCACTGCAAGTGAAAGCACTTGGCTATTTTTGTGATATAGCGTGCAGTGAGTCAGACTTTTGAACTCATATGATTTACATTCACTGCTGTGAGACTACAGCAGAGGCCAAAGACATGAGTCTTACTGTAAACTAGCTGTTCCTAATTGAACTGTGAGACTTGACACCTCTGCAGGTTAGTTGTTTATCAAGCAGTCAGGCTTGTTGTAGTATGCTAATTTTCTTGTCATGCCTTGTAAATATAGTTGCATTGGAGACATGCTCTACTGACAAGTCTGTTGACAACTCAAATTTGTGGTTGCATTTGTAAAGCAAGGAGCAAATGCTTGCACTGTAGAACTCCAAACTCCTACCTCACTGGTGTACAGTTACAGACCGTAGCCCATCTGTTGATGCAACAGTTTGTGTTGCCCATCCTTCAGTCCTTCACCGGTGGTCGGTTTCTGACCACAGTTCTGTGTAATTGTGTTAAAATATATGTAGAAGAGGGAGTTCAACACAGGTAACAGGTAAACCCAGCTAAGTAATAAAAACAAAAAATGCATTATCATATAATAAGTTCACCTGTGTTAGTGGGTATGCATGCCTAAACTGGTTGCAGAAATAATTTACCAGAAAAGAACAAACTAAACAAGTGGCTGCAGCTTTATTACATGTATACACTCACTGGCCACTTTATCAGGTAGAGCTTAGGACTGGGCAGTATCGGTTTTTAGTTATATAATATATTTTTAGATGAGATACAGGACGAGACCATCCCTTTTTTTATTGATATAGTTGGATGTTGCATTATTTGTACTCTATATTATATAGACATGAAAACTTATTTGTATTGTTTATTGTATAGCCATGAAAACATAAATGTATTGTATATGATATAGGCATGACAACTTGTGTATTATACAGACATGAAAACTTTTTTATATTGTATATTATATAGGCATGACAACTTGTATTGTAAATTATATGGGCATGAACGTTTATTTGTTTTGTATATATTATGTAGACATGAAAACTCATTTTGTATATTATATAGACATAAAAACCCATTTTGTATTATATATTATATAGACATAAAAACTAATTTTGTATTGTATATTATATAGACATGAAAACTCATTTTGTACTATATATTATATAGACATAAAAACTAATTTTGTATTGTATATTATATAGACATAAAACCCATTTTGTATTGTATATTATATAAACATAAAAACCCATTTTGTATTATATATTATATAGACATGAAAAAAATTATTTTGTATTGTCTATTATATAGACATAAAAACTAATTTTGTATTGTATATTATATAGACATAAAACCCATTTTGTATTGTATATTATATAAACATAAAAACCCATTTTGTATTATATATTATATAGACATGAAAAAAATTATTTTGTATTATATATTATATAGACATAAAACTTATTTTGTATTATATATTATATAGGCATAAAAACATTTTGTATTGTCTATTATATAGTGATGAAACATCAAGGAGAGTTGAAAAGATAACCCACTTTAGTTTCAATCATCAACACCAGTCCGACTATCTACACAAACCTGGCTGAAATGTAGATACAGGCATTTGAACTCGTTCTCTGCCGTTGGGGTGCTTAAAAACAGCACTTTGCACCGGTACGCCACTTGAAAAAGATGTACACTATAATGCTCATTCTATGTACTTCTGTCTGCCAATTAGTTGAAAGGGCATACAAGCTCTTACATCTAGAAGGGATTTCTTAAGAGAAGATAACTATATTCTATACTATCATACTATCCTCTATTCAGCCTCTGTTTTAGCCAAGCTCCATGATTTAAAACCATGACATAGGGTTTGATTAAAACCATTATATTCAGTACAATCACACATACTGGCTTGCTCTAAAAAAATCTAATATTCCTCCAATTCAGTAAAAAAAACATGTATGAACGTTTGAAGATACTTATGCAGCTGCTCCTTTCATGTTCTGCCTAGCATTAGCAAACACTCTGAAAAGCCTGACATACTCACTAAACATTAAAGAACACAATCTTTTTTGGCTTTAATTAGGTATTTATATGTACAGGAATATTTTGAAACATCCGACAGCTCATTAGCTGCCAATTCTGAACGAAGCAGGAGGCTGCGGCTCTCTTCTTGTTCAAATATTAATGTTTTCATTTTTCAATTTGAGATGAATTAAAGGCAGTTTCAGCTTCATGAACGAAGCTTACGGTGGAAAACGGAAATATGACCCGTGTTTAGACCAGAGATGAGTTTTTATATAATTCTGATTAAAGTAATATAATCATCAGTAGTAGTTGGGGACTGTTTTAGCTTAGGACACCCTTTATGCATGCGTCCACCAGGAATAGATGAATAGAAATTGAGTGTGTTTTAGAACAAAACTCTACAACATAATGACCATAAAGTAGTTTTCATGTAAAATATCATATCAGGCAGGGTATTCATAACTATTACATGTAATACCGTTCTGTGAGGGAGCTTTTAGGCCCATTAAACTCTTTAGATGTCCCACCACTGTGGAAGTTTCTGTAGAACTAACACCAAACCAGTATTTTCTGAGATGTTAACCATTTAATCTTGCTAAATATCGGTCTCCTTTAAATTGTCATGAGAAAGTTGGGCCAACTTTAGTAAGTTTGCCTAACATTTAGCAAGTTGGAGTTTCTATATGAACAGCTGACTCAAGCTAGCAGATGAATTTTAAATGAACTCATTAAATATTGTTCATCAAACTTATCATTTCATTTAATTAAAAAAGAGATCCCTGTATCGGTAATAAGAAACTCAGAATGTATTGCTGCTCAGAGTTTTTAAGGTCTTTTTTGCTCAATTAACTTCCAACTCTTGCTAAGTTGTTTGTTTTACAGTGATGTTTATGGGCTATGACGAACTCTTAACCCAGCAGTGACACAGCCACTACTCTTCTGCGAAGACTTTACACTACATGATGGAACATTGCTTTGAGCATTAGTGAGTTCAGGTACTGACGCTGGGTGATTAGCTCTGCAACTCATAAATATTAGATGGATCATCCACTCCAACTCCACACAACTCCAGAGCCCAATGCTGAGGACTTGTAGCCCTGTAGCCAACACTTGGCTTTCTGTGGAGATGAAACAAGAGCTGTGTTCATAGTAGGACAGCTGTGTCAGCAGTAGGTAGACCCTTTAAGGGGAGGGTGGGAATAGAGGATGGATGTTCAATCTTTTTTTAAACACACAGTGTTTCTTACTTAAAATGAAGCACTTCGGGTTAAGTGGAAGCAAAGCTGGTTATTAAAGGTGGCCTAAATCAGGTCATTGGAACGGCTGCCTGGATAGAGTTCTAGGCTTAGATCTGAATCTGATGTCGTGCACACACTGTTGCAGAAGTTAACACACTCGCACATGCCCAAATGGGATGTGGTCATGGTCCACAAAGCCTGTCTAGACTAGAGCTGCAGATTATGCGCAAGCCAATTAAATTTGTTGTTCTTCAGTATAACAGTCTATAATCTAATCATCCTTAACGGAACAAGGTCTCATTCATTACCCTTTGTCAACAAATCCAGTCAAACGGCTGCCTCGGAAGTTAGAGACAGCTAATCACAGGGAGTTGTGAGTTTCGCAGCGGCATCTGGATTCGGCTCAGATTCCCTGTGGATTTGAATGGATTGAGAAGGAAGGATGCAAAGATGGAGGTCCTCCTTGCCATGCATTTGTGAGAGAAGGACAGTCCTGATTCCGGAAATAAATGAGTGGACGAACATGACGAGAGCGGGTGATGGTACAATGGGACCCCTGACCGAAGGGACCTATTCAGTGACCATGTTATTGCAGTGGGGGGCAGTCGTGGGCTGAAGGTTAGGGAGCTGCTCTTATGACTGGAATGTCGCTGGTTAGTTCCTGTGGGCCAACAGCACACAACTGAAGACACCTAACCCCCCAACTGCTCCCCGGGCTCCATGGATAGGGCTGCCCACCACTCGTGGCAAGTGTGCTCACTGATGATGTAAATCATGCACCGTGGCCTTCACAGTCGCCACATCAGAACCCAGCTTAGCATCTATAGAAGATATTGGATGAATAGCACAACCATCATCAGAATCCCAGTTGGCGGAATGTCTTTTTGAAGAATGTCCCTCCATTACAGTTGCAAAGATTTGCAGAATCCATATCCAGGTGCATAGAATCTGTTCTGGCAGGTCATCGGGGCTCAGCACTGCATGTATGGCATCTTAGTTGGTGCTTTATATGTGTGTTTAGGAGAATCGTAACCTTCGTGGCTTCATTTATAGGTCCAAACTACGGATTGATTACAGACTGATTGGTTTACTTCGTCCGTTAGGTTATTTAATGTTGTTCACCAATTGATGTAAAGGTTTGGACTCTGGGGATGGTCAGTCTATTGTACAGTCTACTGAGAGCACCAGCAGCTTCTTTGTTGGAAGTTCTTTGCAGCTTGATGGTAATTGCTTCTATTATAGGTATGGAATATGAATTGATTTCTGAGAAACAGGTCCATGTGAGTATCTTTGCAGGAGTTATCCCTTGTACGTTAAAGCTGGTATGCAGAACCGACCCTAAAGGTGAAAACGCTACTTTTTCTAAACACTGTTATATGACGATAGACCAGATAGACCACACAAAGGTTCTCTGGAAGTGGACCTGTGATCGATTCTGTGGACGGCTCCTGTGCACAAAAGCAGCTTTCACACTTGACCAGAGTTGCACAACAAGCAATTCTGGGTTCAGTATTAGGAGTTTTAGGACTATACCTAAAAATGTTACCCTCTGATGTTGAGGTTTGGACTCTGGGATGGTCAGTCCACTGTTCTGAGAACATCAGCAGCTTCTTTTTTTGAATTGATTTGAAACTTGACCTTCATTGCTTCATTCCAAGGTAGAAAATCTGAATTGATTTCTGAGAAACAGGTTCATGTGAGTATCTTTGCAGGAGTTATCCCTTGTATGCTAAAGCTGAGATGCAGAACCAAGCATGAAGGTGAAAATGCTGCTTTTGTTATATGACGATAGACCTGATAGACCACACAAAGGTTCTCTGGAAGTGAACCCAAGACAATTAATTTCAGGAGGACCTGTGATCGATTCTCTGGACGGCTCCTGTGCACAAAAACAGCTTTTACACTTGACCAGAGTTGCACAACAAGCAATTCTGGGTTCAGTATTAGGAGTTTTGGGACTTTACCTAAAAATGTTACCCTCTGATGTTGAGGTTTGGACTCTGTGAGGGTCAGTCCACTGTTCTGAGAACATCAGCAGCTTCTTTTTTTGAATTGATTTGAAACTTGACCTTCATTGCTTCATTCCAAGGCTGAAAATCTGAATTGATTTCTGAGAAACAGGTTCATGTGAGTATCTTTGCAGGAGTTATCCCTTGTATGCTAAAGCTGAGATGCAGAACCAAGCTTGAAGATGAAAATCCTGCCTTTTCTGAACACTGTTATATGACGATAGACCTGATAGACCACACGTAGGTTCTCTGGAGGTGAACCCAAGACGACCAGTTTTAGGAGAACCTGTGATCGGTTCTCTGGAAGGCTCCTGTGCACAAAAACAGCTTTCACACTTGACCAGACTTGCACAACAAGCGATTCTGGGTTCAGGATTAGGAGTTTTGGGACTTTACCTAAAAATGTCACCCTCTGATGTTGAAGTCTGGACTCTGGGATGGTGAGTCCACTGTTCTGAGAACCTCAGCAGCTTCTTTTTTCAATTGATTTGGAGCTTGACCTTCATTGCTTCGTTCCAAGGCTGAAAATATGAATTGATTTCTGAAAAACAGGTACATGTAGGAATCTTTGCTGGCCCTTACACGTTAAAGCTGGGATGCAGAACCGACCCTGAAGGTGAAAACTCTACTTTTTCTAAACGCTGATGAGTTTGTTTTGCTTGCATTACATACAACCTGTACAGTTTAACTCTTGTTCCGTGCTCCTTTGCAGAGCCGGCTCTCATTAAACATCCCTGGCGCACGGGCACTACAAAGTAATAAGTTGGTGTACATAATTGCCATTAGGGTCAGCGTCTAGTTCATGCGGAGACAGGGCGCGTGTGACGCTCATTTGAAATAATTGGCTTGAGCGCTTGTCGTTTGTGATCGGGATTTGACTTGTTATCTGCCTGACGGTAAGCAGCCACTGTTTATGCCGTGGTTTCGGGGCAGATTTAATGAGCGCTGTTGGCGTGGCGAAAGGCTCCCAAAGAAATCCATATCCCCGTCCTCTTGCCAGCCCCTGTCGCTGTGCCCGGCGTACAGTAATGTATGAGGCAAACATTGTGTAGATGCCAGCTACAAAGTGACTCAATTTATCACTGGTTCAGAAGCGGCGGGGACAAAACGCACGTTCATCTCTTCTCTGCACCCCCACCCTCTATCTCTTGCCCCCCCCCCTCCGTCCCTCCTCCGAATACAGTAAAATATGGCACGCTGACAGGTCCCTGGCCTTGATTCCTATTGCTCTCACCGCACTTCAGCCCTGACCTCGTATCTGCACACACAAATACACAGATATACGCACAAACCCTTCAGCGACCATCATTCTGAAGGGCCTGACAGTGGACATGCCATTATAAAATGACCTTGAGTTCAACGCCGACGCCCACATAACACTGCTGAAGCAGTAACATGACAAAGTGAGTGATTTCCCGCGTTAAGGTCAGCAGCTTTTCTGACGGAGTGCCCTCTTTTGTCACTGCAGCGGGCTGCACGTAGCGGAGGTATCCAGACGCGTACACCTTAGAAATTATGGGAAGGTCCAATAGTCTCAGTTCCCTGTCCTGAAATGTGGAATCATTTGGTTTTCAATACTGTTGCAAGCAGTTGTTGCAGATACAGTAATTAAGTTTTAAAGTAGTTGTGCACTTTTTATTCAAGGGAAAAAGCAGAAATGATTATTTTAGAGGAAAAGAAAAACACAAACTTCACTTTGTCTGATTCTGGGCTTTGTGTATGTCACCCTTGGTGAGTAGGTCACTCCTTTGCAAGCTGGTTTGCAAAATAGTAGCTACTAGCTTCATCATAGCTTGCTGTTTTTTATCATTCTTCTTGTATACAAACACTCAAGCAGCAAAGGACAGCAGTTTTATCAACAATACAAATGTCCTTGCTGTAATGAAATGTGAAAAGTTTGCAAGCATCTTAACTAATTAACCAAAATTAACCAATCACACAACCCTACACATGCCCTAAGAGTGAACAGTTTTCATGTGCCTAGTAGACCACACTAGAGTTCTCTGGAAGTGAACCCCAGACTACTGATGTCAGTACATTGCTGGACTACTCTGGGGCTTAAAAACAACTTGCAAACCAAGTGTTTCTGGGTCCAAAAAGAAACAGCCACAGTGTGATACTATGGTTGTGTAACCAAAGTCTTTGTTGAGGCATCCATGTTGTTAGTGCAAGATGATCCATCCATTCATTATCACAGCAAGATGATCTGGGTTGGATTCCCGGTCCGGCCGTTCTGTTTGGAGTTTGCATGTTCTCCCCGTGCTTGATTGAGTGTTGGCCATTCCAGCCCCCCAGTGACGCCAACTAGCTGGATTAAGTGGCAGATAATGAATGGATGGATGGAATTTCATGACTTCTTGGCGAAGACGTTTAGGAATACGTCCAATGATTTGCAGTAAAACCTGTAAACGCCCGACAGTCTGATTTATAAGAGCTCAGTTTACCACATAAATAGTTACTGCTGAATAAAATAAAGGTTATTAACATGACAAGTGCTCCCGAACTTCTGAACAGTTCTACGCTGTAGATCAGGGATGAGTTCTGGTGCGATGGAGAGAAACAGCGTAAAGGCGGTTGTAGCTGGCGGGATGGTGAAGGTGATGCGCTGATGTTCGGCTTTTGTGGATCTTTGGCGCCGAGCCTTTTCCGCCACCCTCATTAGAGGTAGAAGGTTAGTCACGTCTTTAGCCTTTTGATGTTTCCCAGACTTTCGACTTTGTGTCTCCGGGAGTGATCGGAGCTTCTCCCGGCACATATTAAGCATTCTGTTTTAGTCGGAGGAAAGGTCCGTGTTACGTGAAAGGGCAGGCTCCGTGATGCCTCGTCTCCATAGTGTCTCTCTCCCGTTCTCACTCTCTCTCCTTCTCACCCAGCACAACACTTCTTTGATTTCTGCAGTGTATGAGGGAGAGAGAGAGAGAGAGAGAGAAAGAGAGAGAGAGAGAGGCTGGAGCGGAGAGACAGCTGTTAGCTTAAATAAGGTAAGTCAGGCTGGAGCGCGAAACCTGGGGATGTAACTGAATATGAATTTGTTATTTGGGATGAACAGATAATGCTTTCTACAGACAAGCACAGAGTCAGTCCCTGGTCCACAGGCATTTTAAGTGAATTCCAGAACCCACATTCACAATCTGTAACATGACACACTTCTTAAGTGACATTTGTGAATCATTTCAAATATTTAGATTATACTTGACATACTATACCCATCGGGGGGAGCGCTCAGGGCCATCTAGTCTTCAACACAGGCCCAAGGAATACATGTCTGCAAGTTTTATTTCACGTTTTATTATCCAATAGAATCTTGCTGGTGTTTCATCTCTAAGTGTTACAGTACTACGTTTGATTCATTGTTAAATTCTGAATGGAAACAAAAAGGTTAAATCCATGACATGGTGAGTGGAAAACTGGCCAATAGGGAATTGTCTTTCTCTGTGGTATCTATGTAGATACAGCCAAACAATCTCTCTAATTGGTTAGGACATATTCAGTCAATGGAGTAATTAGAAATGGAAAATAGTCTTGACAGCTCTGTACCAGAGCTCTCTGCTATCTATGCAGCTGTTACCAGCATATATTATTACCAGCATATATATATATATATATATATATATATATATATATATATATATATATATATATATATATATATATATATATAATATATATAATACTATATGCAAAGGTGACTGTTGGAAGCTTCAAACAAAACCTGATGTTTTTTTGACCCTGGCTGTTTTTAATTTAATTTTAATTTTTTTTAAATTTCTGTTCCACCATACTTGCTGATAAAAGTTTAATTAATGTACAAAATAATCCCATAGTTCTATTCCAATTTTCCTGCTTACAGACATGAAGATAGTTGTATTAATCTACAAAATAATTCCATAGTTCCATCCCAACTTTCCTGCTAACCCGACATAGACAGTTTTATTAATCTACAAAATAATCCCATAGTTCTATTCCAATTATTCTGCTAACCAGACATTAATACAGCTTTATTAATCTACAAAATAATCCTATAGTTACATCCCAACTTTCCTGCCAACCAGACATGAATACAGTTTTATTAATCTACAAAATAATTCCATAGTTCCATCCCAACTTTCCTGCTAACCAGACATGGAAAGTTTTATTCATCTCAAAATAATTCTATAGATTCATAACAACTTTATAGGCTACATTTACAAATCATATTTTGAGCGCTATACTACTACCAAAAAGAAGTGTTGTGTTATGCCCTTAAAACCTTAATGATGAGTGTAGGCCGTATATATGCTCTCTTCCATATCCTAATATTCCGGTTGCTTGTATAGCATGTTGTAGAAAAGGGAAGGAATGGAAAAGAAGCTAAATGGATACTAATTTAGCAATAAAACACATTGAAAACCTTAAATCTGTGAACTAGTTCTCACATCTCTCAACATGGCAACATATTAACGATCAAAGAGGAGACACCAGAGAGATATTTTTAAAACCCAACTGAGTTCATACCACGTAGAACCTCTACATGAGCCCTAGTGTTCTAAGTATTGGCACTTCAGATATTGCACAAGTGCTCTGCTTTCACATCCTAACCAGCTCTTTTATATGACTTGTGATTCCTTTATATGCGCAGGCTTTTATGTAAACACTGTAACTTTAAATGGGGGGAAATAGTCGTTTATATGAGGCGGAGAAAAGAAGTCTCATTTTTCTTTATGGCTCCGGCACAATTTCGTTTCATTTGATGTCAAGTGTTTTGACAGAAACAAGGCACGATGGTGCACTTCTTCAGGGGAAAGTGCTGTTTGAGTGTGTGGCGAACACTGCAGAGAGTCAAGGACTGAGAAGCAGGGCATCTTTTGCCAGGCACATAGGGTTACAGTGCTCAGTCAAGTCAAATAAAGCAATTGAAGAAGTCAAATAAACTAGAATCTGGTCCAATGAAACACTAGGCAAATGAATTTGCACGCTCTTGTACCAGGCATGATTTTTGATTGCACAGAAATGGCAAAAATGAAATTGCTCAATAGCAAAACTGCCTGTGAACATTGCAGTCCCTCATATTACGACCTGATATTTTATTTCATAATATCAACACTATAAAGTTTGGGCAATATGAGGAGCATTGCTGAATAGCAATGTAAAGTTGGGATTTTGGAGATACTTTGGACAGCGATGATATATTGGCAGGATTCTAGGGTCTGCATCTCCGGATACCTGAACGCTAGCACTCCATGGAGTCTGACCTGTAGGAATTGGCTTCATCACTAGTTTTTTAAACAGGGCTTTTTATGTTTGCTTGTTGTAAAGCATTCAAGCTTTCAGGATTCCTTAAAGTTCCTATTATCATTGAGTACAATGAAATTAAGCAGCAATCCTTACAATGCAATTAACAAGACATAACTTAAAGACATTTAACATAACAAAGTACAAGGTAGAGGCTGTATAAATAAATAAATAAAGTAAAATAAACAAGTTATGGATATCAAAGAATATGGCATCTTTGATTTTGCTCATGAACGTCCCGAGCCACTGCTATCTTTTTGTTGACTTTCTTAATTTTATGCACTGACGCTGATTCCTTACATTACTTGGTTCCACATCATATGACAATTTCAGGACTTACATGCAGAGTAGGGGTAGCGTCGATTAGTCAACTTGGTAACTTTTAGTTCGTTGGTTAGTTTTAGTTTAAACTTGATGTCCACCAGTCGCTGATCATGGGATTATGGCAATAACAAGATGGGCCCCTCAGAGAAGACAGCAGGTGAGGAGCCTGGTGATTTCAGGTTCCATGTCTAATGCGATGCAGGGCTAGTTGGAAAGGCCGTGTCACATACTACTCCACCAGCCCACAGCACCTCAAAGATCAGATATTAGAACGTTGTTATCTCGGGTTTTCCTGAGGAGGCATGAGTCATTTGTAGAGGGTGCATCCTAGTCTATTATTACAGAAAGGTCAGTGTTGGTTGCTGTTATTTGACAGAGTTATGGCACTCTAAAGTTCTCAGACTTTCCAGACCTCCGCCTCTGCGGGCGAGTGTCTCAGCAAGGCCGCCAACGGTGTGTCTGAGTCAGATACATACTGCTGTCCAAGGAAAAACATATGTCCATTTTTGTCATGTTTATTTTTCTAAATCTTTTGAGCACAACAGCTGATGTTTAAATTGTGTGAGTGATGAATGGACCAATAGATTTGCTCAAAAATAGCTGTGAAAAAAAAATCTGGTTGCATTGATTTACATTGAAGGTGAAGACAGGTCTTGGTCTCTCCTGTAAAGCTGGGATTTTGGAGATGCTTTTTCTTCTTTGGACAGCGACGATACATTTGAAGGATTCTAGGGTCTCCAATTACCTGAAGGCTAGCAATCCATGGGGTCTGGTCGGTAGAATTTGGCTTCATCGTTCTTTCTTAAACAGGGGTTTTAAATTTGCTTTTTGAGCAGCAATCCTTACAGTACACTTAACACAAAGTGCAAGGTAGAGGCTGTATAATTTAAAAATAAAGTAAAATAAGGTAAAATAAATAAAGTATTGATATCAAAGAATATAGAATCTTTGGTTTTGCACATATTGTACATAGGTGACCTTGTTCAGATACTCCAATGAAGTCGTTGGAGTGTGTGAACTGATTCCTAAGATGTAAGAACAGTGCTCCTGAGTGTGTTGTTTCTTGGCTGGCAGTGACTGGGTGGCAGTATCAGTGTTGGGTAGTGGTTTTATTCATGACATCATCAGCAATTAGTCAATATTGACTAAACTTTAATTATGTAATTGTGTTCTATAAAAAGTCACACAGCCCCTATTGCAATGTAGTTTAAACGTTATTATTAGTGATGATCATATCTGAGCTCTTTTTGATGAATTGATTATACAACACATGGAAATAACCTCTGTTTTGACTGGCCTTCGCTAACTCCTTATAGCATCACTGCGAGTGGGTGGGGCTTAACGGTTGTAGGCTGATAGGCAGGTCAACATGTCCACATGTTGACAACAAAGAATTCAGAACAAACTTGGTTTGCATGTACGGACTGTGGAATGAGTGGTACACTTTAAAACTTTTCACAACTTGAAATACTACATCAAACTCTTTTAATTAACAAAAGAATTGGTTTTCCTTGAGGACCAGCCAAATGAAGCATATGGGCCCATTAAAAGAATGAATAGTTGCAGGGCCTTAATAAGCCTGAGGCTACAGTAGAGCAAATTTCCCATTTTTTCCTTAGATTATTGCGTTCATTAAGCATTTCTAGGCTCGCTGAAGTAATCGATAATTATTTTTTTGGTATTGCCCCGTCTTTGTTTGCATGCTCTCATGTATACCAAGAGCTCTGAGAGATTAATATTCCAAGAAAGACCCTGATTAGAGTGAAACACTGAAGCGTGAGAAGGATGCGTACCTATACCGAGGAAAATAAGAGTCCTGTTGGTGAAGGGCACCCGGGCCTTGATGACCCAGTTGTGGGCCGGGACGGGAGGAGACAGATGGAGGCGGCCTGAGCTGCAGTCCTGAATATGAAAGTGGACAAATGCTTAAACGGCTGAGCGTGGTTAGGAAAAGAAAGCAGCTGAGGAAACGACCATTTCAACAGCCAGTAAAACACAATGTACAGCGCATTAGTGCTAAGCTGTATCAGAGTCCTTTCATCTACTTCCAGCTGGGCCTTTTGAAATCAGGAGTTGTAGCTGCTAGTGCAGTATACAGTTTATGTAATGCCTCACACCAGCGAAACCGAATGTTTTAGCATGGTTAGCTCTGACCAATCAGATTACACCATTTCAGAAACCCTCTACCTTACATTTCCACACACTTGGCAATATATTGAAAACACATACCTTCCAGGTCTACTATATACAGTACTGTGTAAATGTCAGACACCACATTATGTTTCCCATATATATAATCTCCTTTTAAAACAGCCCTTGGGTACAAGTTATTATATTTTAAAGATGTTTCGTAGGGATAGAAATAGAAAGCTACAGAAAAAAATTGCATCTCTAGCAACTATTTCCAAGACCTGATGTACCACCAAATATCTCCTCATGAGATAAATGGGAGTGGGGGGGGGCAACATTACCACCATAGGCTAAATGCATGATCCGAACTCACAAACAGCACTTAAAGCCGTTATTAAGCTGTTTTAGTCATTACTCTGAACCCCGTCCCTCGCCTGTCTGTAGTGGGACCACGTCCCTGCATGGGTGGAATGTTACTGCCTTCGTAATGTTGCTCCATCGCTAGCTTTCATATGCAGTGCCTCGAGAAAAGACCCCAATGTCTGACTCTTTGGCTTAACTGTTTCACTGGTGCTACTGGTTAATGGTGTCGAATCCAGTGACAGTAATCGCATATATTCTTGGTATTCCGACACGTTTTCTGCTGAGGTGACGGAGTGAGTTGCTAGTGTTACCACCAGCGCCAACAACAGCGGCTCAACAAACTTTCCAATATGTAGCCTTTTGGTCTGAGTTGGATTTTTTTAAACCAAAAAACTTCCCACTTTTTTTATCCTGCGTCTGTTTTCTGTTCCTTAATCTACAACAGCGAGAGAGCTTCTCCCAGCTGTTAGCTAACTGACTCTTATGCTACCTGGCTAGCTAGCGAGCTGTACCCTGTATTCCACGCAGCGCTGTGTAGCTCTTCTAGCAGCAAACAATATTATACCATTTGCTGCCTGTTGATGTGTTACAGCTGTGTTTAGCTATGCTACGGTATGGCGGTATATGAAAAATTCATACCAGAGGGGAAATTAAAACCACTATAGCGGATGAACTGGTATACCGCTCAGCGCTAGTCAACACTACGTCTGTAGCTACCGAGAAAAACATGTCCAAATGAAAGAAGCTGCTGGTGTACTGGACCAGCCCAAAGTCCAGACCTCACTGAGTATATATTAATTTGGATGTAACCAGCTTCTAACACATTAATCACCAAAGTATTTGATATGCCAGAAGTGGGATTCTGTTCTATGTAATTTCCCAATCAGTATGTTTTCTGTTTTGCTCTGTAAAAAATATAAATGCGTGGTGGTCTCTGACTTTTCCAGTACTGTAGAGCGCAGTCTGTTTGTTGTTGTTGTTGTTGTTGTGCACAGTTCGTCAGCCCACCTCTACCCCATTCATCATTGGTCAGTTTCTGACCACAGGACCACTTTTGGCCAGCTGGTATGAGTGTGTGAAGCACAGCGGTGTTGCTGCCAGATTGAGAGCAGACCACAACACAAACATATCCTGGCAAGAGCCGCACTCAGCTCAGGTTGTTGATGAAGGGATAGAGGGCGGCTTACACTAATTGTGCATGTACACCAGTATGGCAGGAGTTTTAAAGTGGCCAGTGAGTCACAACAGTGTAACTGTTTCTGTTAGATTTGAGCGAAACTCGTTGTCAGTGTATCAGTCTTTAGGTATGCTTTAAAAAGCCTTATTTTTTAATTGTGGTGTAGTTTATTTTAATTTTCTGATGTCTTTCGTGGATGTACATACCAAAACCAGTTAGAATCCATTTGGATGTGGCCAGTTTCAAACCTATTCATATCCTTCAGAACCTATTCTTGTTTTTCGTGCTTTTAAAATGTGCTACTGGTTCTGGAAAATGTTACCATCGGTGGCACCAGGGGGGGAGAGTTTTACCTGGGTGGCAGTGAGAATGTGTGAGCAGGCGTGGCTGAATGGGGGGATGTGAAATGATCATACTACTCAGGTTGAAAGGGTGCAGAGTTGGGGATTGGGAGGGCTGGAGGGTTGTTCCACCAATCGCCAGTTCTCTATCACCTATGAGGCAAAACTGGACAGAACACAGGTACTCGCAAAGAGAACGTGCTCTGCTGGAGGGGGGAGAGGGGCAGTTATGACTTTGCATGTGTATGTTGGGGGGAGGGATCAAAACAGCTCTGGTTTTAAGAATATAAACACCCACCCCACGGTGAAGTAGAAGCCAACGAAATATGTTGCCACCCCTTTTAGGAGACTCAAGGAGTAATTTTGCATCAGATAAAATAATAATAATAATAATAATAATAATAATAATAATAATAAAACTTTAGCTGTAAGTTGTTGTTTTCTAAATCAGAACTTCAACAATGGTAACTTCGTATATGAAGGCGAAAAGGTTCAAACAGAAATCATTTGAAGCAATTTTGGAGCATTTCTATTGGTCCAGTCATTATAACAATTTTAAACAATGAAGGTGGACAAAGGAGAGCTGCTGAGCTTAAATCAGGTAGAAAACAAGAAATCCTGAAAAAAGTAGGGATACTTATTTTTTCTTTTTTTTGGATAGTGGCAATATGTAAATACCTCCTGTTCTGATTGGGCCAAGTGTGTTGGCCCTCATTCAAATAGAAATCTGGGTTGAAACACTTCTTATGACTTCTGAAGTGTTAGTGGTTGAGAACAAGGCACTGTAGGCGGATGTGTGTAGATACGACATCACAAAACCGAAGAATTTCTAATGGGCTGCTACATTTCCACATATGAACTGCAGACAATGTTCACTTTATACATCCTGCTATTGGAAACAGGGAGTATAGGCTCTTTAATAATGCCACCCCGGTGAAAGCTAATGCAGACAACATTCATTAGCATTCACATCACCGTCTCCAAGTTTAGGAGGTTAATTTTATTTTTACTTCTCCTCTAATCAGGTACGCTGCGCCGTAAAGGGGATTTGAGCACTCGAAGACACTGCTCGTTTCAGATTTGTCAAAATGACTGCAGATCCGCTCTGGTAATTTCTCGAGAGGGATGAAACGGTTTGGTAATAGCTATTGTGCTGGCGAGTGCGCGCATCTGGCTTTCTAGAGGTCGTGAGGATGTGGGGAGTGTTGGTTATGATGAGATCTTCTGGGTCGAGTCTTAATCATGTGGCGTTTGGCCATTACGCGGCAGTGCATCAAAGCGCTGGCCGTGTATCAGCATTCGCCGCTTTCACCAGCAACTCATTACGGCTTGCAAATTTAATCACATTCTCTCCAAATTAACCTTGTGTTGGAGTTAATGTAACAAACAAGAACAAAAAGTACACGCATTATCTGATACGTGATGGCTCTTGAGGGAGCGTTTAGAACATCCGTCCAAATAAACACAGAAAAAAATCCTTCACCCGTATGTAGACTGACCCTTTACAGTCCACGCTTATTACTCTGTGATTACTCTCAAGACTTATCTTTCAAAGCTGTTTACACTCATACCCACTTTTACACTCACACCGTTAGCCATGCTCTGTCCTATCATCAGTAACCACCAGTGAGTGGTGCAGGTGCAAGGTATATGCTTCTATTGAAGTGGCCAGTGTGTGGACCTTGAAGGTGGGTGCTTCTTATAAAGTGGCCAGTGTGTGGACCCTGAAGGTGGGTATTTCTAATAAAGTGGGTAGTGAGTGGAAGTACAAGGTGGGTGTTTCTAATAAACTGGCCAGTGAGTGGAAGACCAAGGTGGGGGTTTTAATAAAGTGGCCAGTTAGTGAAAATACATGGTGGGTGTTTCTAATAAAGTGGCCAGTGAGTGAAAATACATGGTGGGTGTTTCTAATAAAGTGACCAGTTAGTGTAAGTACAAGGTTGGTGTTTCTAATAAAGTGGCCAGTTAGTGTAAATACAAAGTGGCCAGTGAGTGTAAGTACAAGGTGGGTGTTTCTAATAAAGTGGCCAGTTAGTGTAAATACAAAGTTGGTGTTTCTAATAAAGTGGCCAGTGAGTGTAAATACAAAGTGGGTGTTTCTAATAAAGTGGCCAGTTAGTGTAAATACAAAGTGGGTGTTTCTAATAAAGTGGCCAGTGAGTGGAAGTACAAGGTTAGTGTTTCTAATAAAGTGGCCATTGAGTGGATGCACATGGTTGGTTTTCTAATTACATGACCAGTTAGTGGAAATACAAGGTGGGTGTTTCTAATAAAGTGGCCAGTGAGTGGAAATACAAGGTATATGGTATGTTTTAAATAAAGTGAGCACTGAGTTAGGTAGTTGTTTCTTATATAGTGGCCAGTTAGTAGATGCAGAAGGTAGGCCGCAACAGTCATATACTGTATGCAGGATATCTTCAATTATTTAATTTATTAACATTTACATAAATAGCGTTCAGAAATTGTGATCTGTCTGTGAAGATCTTCTCCCAAACACTGTCCCTCTCCTGATGTTTGGTGTTTAAATTTCTTATTTGAACTGAAACTATGTGTATATATATATATATATATATATATATATATATATATATATATATATATATATATATATATATATATATATATATATATATATATATATATATATATATACATATCAGTTTAGTAGTTTCATAGTTGCTGGGCTAAATGAAACTATTCTCTCCTCTTTCTGTGGACAGCTAAGTACTAAGCATGTGGGGTATTTCAGTCCTGCCGGCTTGATGTCTGCATGCATGCGTCTGTCTGGGCCCATCGTGCTTCATCAGTTTATTTTTTATTTTTTTGCTGGCGTCACAGGAGATGGAGGGAGGAGGAAAAAGACAATATCCCAGCCTGACAAGGCGTCGCGGCAGAGATAGCAGAGAGAGGAATCTGTCAGATACTGACTCTGCTCATAATTAATGTTTGTTATCCTTCAATGAATTATTTCTTTTTTCACGGTGGCACACTTCATCACCTCTCCATTTTCTGCAGCGGCTAAGCTGATGCCTGCACGTTATCCAAAAATAAAGAGGCGGACGTATCTATTTCTAATATTAGCGCTGCCGTTCGGATTCATCTTCTTCCGTCCCTCTAATTAAAAGGAGCTGGAGATTTCTCGAGATCTCTATCAGCCTAATATTTTAATAAGGGGCTTCAGTTCTTTTCCACAATCTCCGCATTTGATCCCAACTGTCTCGTACTATGCAGGCCCACAACTGGAAGCCGGGTGCTGGGGATGTGGGTTTTTTTTTTCTCTTTCTTTCAGAATCCTCGCTATTGAAGTGTCACACTAGATTTATGTCTCAGATTTTAAGGCGTGTTGTGTTCTGAGGATATTGGCCATGGGCGAAAGCTTGTACTGTCTGCTGATCTCTCACAGTCTGCACTCGGCACTGGCCATACTAAACACTCTGAGCTGAGTAGATGATATGCAGCGTGTGATTAATTGCACCAAGAAGGATTCAGATTGTGTCAGTTTAGGGTTCGAGAAAGAGCAGAGGTGGTTAATTAGAATACAGTAAGGTCCAGACCGTCATCATTTCTAACCTGTGTTATGATTCAGTGCCATATTCTGTATACTGAAGTAGCCATCAGCAACTGAAAGACAAACAAATTACAAATACCGTTTAATATATTTCAACAATATTTACTGTTTAAATGCTGGACTTATTTATAAAACTTCCAATAAACTTCTAATAAATGTTTTTTTCTCACTTCAAGTAAAAACAAGGGCTGCATTAAAAAAAACAGAATGTTTTTTAAAAAGAAGAGCATCTTAAAGTGCTTATTTATAGAAACAGTGAACAAAACGTGCGTCGTCTTGTTAACTCGTCGGCTTTTCTTTTTTCAGAACACTCACTTTATTCTTCGACTTGCTTTATTCTCTGACTGCTGCTTCTCGCTTCGTACCTCGTCTGTGTGCATGCTGCACTCCCGAATCTACACAAATCTGATTGGCTGAGAGCGCCTATCGTGAGCTTACAACACATGCCACTGGTTTTTGCCCTGTAAATCCCGTATACCATAAAGACAAGAAAATGTAATAAAAATAAACGTAGTCTAAATTAAATCCTTTTCAGTAGTCTATCGGTTTGGGGGTACATTGGTCAACGCCTGGTCCACCTATTAGTGACCTCTGCTCTATAAGGTATCGTCTCGGTCCAAAGGAATCCATGTATTTCCATTTTTGTTGGTTTTCATTTTTCACTGGACGTTCACGATATTTATAAAGAACCCCCACATGCAAAATCTGTACCAAATGAAGGCTTTCTCTGGAACCATACAACCATTTATTTTTAGGGGTGGACTCTCCAAACAGCCAGTGTTTGAGTTTCAGCGAAGGCCGCTCTGTTCTCGTCTATGCCTGCCTCGCTGTCTTTGTTAGTCGTCCACCACCTCTGGGGAGCTGATCCCATAGAAGGGCTACGTGGTCACCTGACTGAGAGAACAGCAATTAAAGCAAAGCGAAGCTCTGCAAAGGAGTGTGTGATCACGCCGTCCCTCTCCCACCGTCCTCATTTTCTGACGGCTCGTGTTAGATTCACCCTTTGATGTACAAACACGTCAGACACGTCTTAGTCATTTCGCCCATCTTTTAGCTGATGGAAACACCATTATTCCCTTTAATCATCAGCTATAAAGTCTTGCCAGCCAAGATACAAAGGTGGAATAATCAAGCGCCTGCTTCTCTTTCTGTAGGCTCTGATATCCGCTTTGAGGCTTTCAAGTATAACTACACCCTTGTGTTTCAGTCATTTTACACCTTTTTTAATGGCTTAAAATAGAAGAATTGTGACTTATGACTCCAGTGCATGAAGAAGATATGACATAGCAAAATGCTGCTGAGGTTTAGTGAAAGAGTTGGGGCTTAGCCTTTTTAGAAACTGTGCAAAGATCCAGGGAGGCAAGTATAATAAATATTATTGACGCTACTTCTTTTGGCAAAGATCACAGCTTGTAAATGATTTTTGTAGTCAGTTAAGAGTCTTTAGATTTTATTTTATTTATTAATTTTTTTAGGAGTTTACTAGTTTATGGTCACAAAGCTACTTACTATATTTTATTAATTCGCCGGAGATGAAGATCTGTTTGTTGCAAACATAAAATTGCAGTCACAATCACAGAGCTCATTGCATAGCTTTGCATTGAGGACTTCTTTCCAATTAGTCATTAGTCAATCTATGGTTAGAAGTCTATGAAGAGTTGAACCAACGGTCTTACTTTGTAACTGCAGAAAGGGCTTTTTTAAAATAAATCTCCTGTTTTAGTAGCTTTGTGGTAAGGAAGATTTTTTTTTCTTTACATACACTGCTGTTTAAAGAAAGTATAGAGCTCATCAACTGGCTTCTATACCCTTGAGATATTCAACTAAAGAATATGAAAGATAAACCTTTATAAACCATTAACTGTCATCCTGTACAGGAGATGGAGACTGGAGAAGCTGATACACATGCGTTTAAGTCCATAATGAGAAAACAAGATATGAAAACTAGACCAACTGGGAAACTGAAAGAAACAACTAAACCACAGGATTAACATGAACCAAGACACAAGACAGATAGTACAGACTAACTAAGCACATAACACTACAAAATGTTTGACAAGGACAGGGAGCAAACAAAGGGGATAACAAGACATAGGAAACAAGGAACACCTGGGAGATGGCAGGAGATGCAGACTGGGAACTGGTGAGGGGCGGAGACCAACAGGAGCACTCAGTGGTTCTCAGGCAATGAATATATATATATATATATATATATATATATATATATATATATATATATATATATATATATATATATATATATACAGTGCTATTTTTCAGAATAAGTTCCCCAGGCTGTTTGATGTACCCTTCTTCAGTTGTAGCCACATATACTGGCTTGTTGGTTGGCTGCTTTATTCGTCCTTGACAGTCTGCCTTTGTCATAAGGTCACAGCGTATTGAAAACTATTATAGTGGAATGTAGTAACACCTTTGCATGCATATGAAACTGTCCTCGGGGGAAGCTCACAGACTCATTTCTCTCAGCGTGACTAATTTAGAATCGCGCTCACATGCCTTGAAAGTGTATGCTTGTGAGAAGAAGGTAGTTACTCACACCCTGCTGCTACCGCCTAATTTCTCGGAGGGTATATTTAGCCACGTTGCAGTGATTTGCCCATTCTGTGTCCAAAACGAATCTTAGTCAGCAGTTCGGAATGTCTCAGATGGAAAGAAAATTGACATTTGGACTTAATTCAGCTGAATGGGAGTGATTAGATAGAGTGCCAACACAGTGAGAGTGTGAAACAGCAATCTGAGGATGGGCTGTGTGCGCGTCTGTGTGTGATATCTTTATAGAAAATAGAGCTAGCTACTTAAAAGTGTATTCGACAACACGCCCTATGAATCCTGTATTCAGAGTGCTATATTTTACACATTTTACATCGATATATGGCATGCATAGTACATTATAATGCCTGGCATAAGCCTATATTATTGCTTATGGGTACTTTAATGACATGCATAACACTTTTTAAAGCAAGAGAATTTGATGGTGTGATGTTAGGTTTCATAATGCACATAATATACATTCATTACAACATTGTAACCATGGTGACTTGTTTATTTATTGTCAATATAATTGTTTATTCTACAAATGTTAGGTGCGATTTCTGCAGTGCTCAAAACCAGTGAAACAAAGACCTCTACAATTATGCTGATTTCTTATAGCACCTCTATAGGATCAACAATCAACATACATTTATTAGGCAATTCTAGATTAAACAAAACTGTGTAGCCTGTAACAGACATAGTAAGTTTGAAGCTGCTGTCAGAAAAAAAAAACTCATCCAATTTTTGTGGTGTATTAAATAAATGAACTAAATAATAAATTCCACATGCATTCTAGATCATAATAAATACTATGGCCTTCTCTGAAGACCCAAAAAGCCCAACACCTTTCCCTCAAAATGTCTAAATCCCATTGCATATCTACACTGGCTAGCAGGATTAACTACCCCACGTGGGAAAACTTATTAATTTACTGGCTTTATTTTAGCTTATGCTGCTAATTTCTCATATAATTTCTGATATGAACCTCATTCCATATGGGTGCTAGTTATGAGTGTTCTTTGCTAGTATGTGTCAAAAACTAAGAAAAACTAATAGTCCACTATCTGATGTAAAAGTTAGCTTATAGCCACTATCTGATATGAAGGTTAGCTTATAGTCCAATATCTGATGTAAAAGTTAGCTTATAGTCCACTATCTGACGTAAAAGTTAGCTTATAGTCCACTATCTGATGTAAAAATTAGCTTATAGTCCACTATCTGATGTAAAAATTAGCTTATAGTCCACTATCTGATGTAAAAATTAGCTTATAGCCACTATCTGATGTAAAAGTTAGCTTATAGTCCACTATCTGATATGAAGGTTAGCTTATAGTCCACTATCTAATGTAAAAGCTAGCTTATAGTCTACTATCTGATGTAAAAGTTAGCTTATAGTCCACTATCTGATGTAAAAATTAGCTTATAGCCACTATCTGACGTAAAAGTTAGGTTATAGTCCACTATCTGATGTAAAAGTTAGGTTATAGTCTACTATCTGATGTAAAAGTTAGGTAATAGTCCACTATCTGATGTAAAAGTTAGGTTATAGTCTACTATCTGATGTAAAAGTTAGGTAATAGTCCACTATCTGATGTAAAAGTTAGCTTATAGTCCACTATCTGATGTACAAATTAGCTTATAGCCACTATCTGATGTAAAAGTTAGGTTATAGTCCACTATCTAATGTAAAAGTTAGGTTATAGTCCACTATCTGATGTAAAAGTTAGGTTATAGTCCACTATCTGATGTAAAAGTTAGGTAATAGTCCACTATCTGATGTAAAAGTTAGGTAATAGTCCACTATCTGATGTAAAAGTTAGGTAATAGTCCACTATCTGATGTAAAAGTTAGGTTATAGTCCACTATCTAATGTAAAAGTTAGGTTATAGTCCACTATCTGATGTAAAAGTTAGGTTATAGTCTACTATCTGATGTAAAAGTTAGGTAATAGTCCACTATCTGATGTAAAAGTTAGGTTATAGTCTACTATCTGATGTAAAAGTTAGGTAATAGTCCACTATCTGATGTAAAAGTTAGGTTATAGTCTACTATCTAATGTAAAAGTTAGGTTATAGTCCACTATCTGATGTAAAAGTTAACGTATAGCCACTATCTGATGTAAAAGTTAGCTTATAGTCCACTATCTGATGTAAAAATTAGCTTATAGCCACTATCTGATGTAAAAGTTAGGTTATAGTCCACTATCTGATGTAAAAGTTAGGTTATAGTCTACTATCTGATGTAATAGTCCACTATCTGATGTAAAAGTTAGGTTATAGTCTACTATCTGATGTAAAAGTTAGGTAATAGTCCACTATCTGATGTAAAAGTTAGCTTATAGTCCACTATCTGATGTAAAAATTAGCTTATAGCCACTATCTGATGTAAAAGTTAGGTTATAGTCCACTATCTAATGTAAAAGTTAGGTTATAGTCCACTATCTGATGTAAAAGTTAGGTTATAGTCTACTATCTGATGTAAAAGTTAGGTAATAGTCCACTATCTGATGTAAAAGTTAGGTTATAGTCCACTATCTGATGTAAAAGTTAGGCTATAGTCCACTATCTGATGTAAAAGTTAGGTTATAGCCCACTATCTGATGTAAAAGTTAGGTTATAGTCCACTATCTGATGTAAAAGTTAGGTAATAGTCCACTATCTGATGTAAAAGTTAGGTTATAGTCCACTATCTGATATGAAGGTTAGCTTATAGTCCACTATCTGATGTAAAAGTTAGGTTATAGTCCACTATCTAATGTAAAAGTTAGCTTATAGTCTACTATCTGATGTAAAAGTTAGCTTATAGTCCACTATCTGATGTAAAAGTTAGCTTATAGTCCACTATCTGATGTAGAATTAGCTTATAGTCCACTATCTGATGTAAAAGTTAGGTAATAGTCCACTATCTGATGTAGAATTAGCTTACTATCTGATGTGAACTTTGCGTATGGATGCTAGCTACTGACATTCTACGCGTGTCAGATTTCTAGCCTAATACAAATGTGTCTACTTGAAGTTAGCTGGTAGTCTTTTTTGGGTGATCAGACAGGCAGTGTATCCACCGCTCTCTAAATGCGGCAGTTTAAAATTGTACAAATCACAGTTGCAGGTCGTGTAGTCTGAGGATTGTCGTGTTCCAATATTGAAAACCCTTCTTAAGCACTCACTCCTTGTGCAACTACAGCAGTGCATTGCTAAACACGTTAGATCCATTTATTCAGCAGCGTCCCTCCTAATGCCCGAATTCTCTCCATCCTGAGGTCGCCATTAATGAAAGACATTTTTTAAAGGATGAGGCTCTCTGGCAAATGGAGCTTCCATCACAATGCGGGACTTGACACTAACTCCCTATCGCTTTAATAGCCTGCCAATCATGTGAACGGGCCAGGAAAGCGAGGGGGTAAATTGACTGAGGTGATGGGAGAATGATGGAGAATTTTTAAACAGTGTCTTTTAACTGGGAAATGTGCGCTTCGGCGGCGGCCGTCAAGACACAGGCGCTTGAACCCCGAGACAGCTCTGCCTTGTTAAGTCACTTGTGAACTCCTCTTGAACTTTGATGGAGTCTGACTTCTAGCAAAGACCCTGGTTTACCAAGGAAAAGAGCTTGAAGGGACTCCTGAATTAAAAATAAACATAAGGGAAACACAGCTGTATAAGGGGGCTAAGAGTAACGCAGGTGTATACAGGTGAAAAGGAGGCTTATGGCTTAGCCTAGAGGCGTTGTGCTGTATTAATGTTAGGCAGCTGCCGCAGATGAATGGCAGAAAGTCTGTGCATGTTTTATAACCACAGCTACCGATCGGGTGTTCCGCTGAGTAACTAGGAGGTGAATCCCGCATCAAATGCAAAGTGCAGATGCTGGATTTTGATGGTAGGAGCTGAAGAGGGATGAAAGATGGCAAGCTCGTTATGCTTGTCTCTTTAAATTGCAAGTTCTTTTACAAGTGCTAGATCAAAACCATGCTTAGGGCCTGAAGTTCTTCAATGTGTATCACAACCAGGACCGTACCCTCTTTCCGTTTCTAAACTGAAACACCTAAACATCTTCTTATCTGGCAGCATCTGCTGATGTAGAAAACATGTTTTCTTTTCTTGAAGTTCACAGATGGTTCTAAAATACCTACAGCCTGCTTCCCCTGCTTTTAGAACAGCAGCCTTATTATTCTCAATTTTCAGATCTCAGTTTATGCTACCCTCAAAGGTTAACTTATCTGAAAGTATGCCCAGATCCTTACAATTAAATGTTCCTGAAAAGTTCTTGATTTGGACATATGGACGTTTGGAGGTTCTTTACGTTTTAAAAAGGTTTGTCACAAAATCTAAAAAAAATATTGTAAGGACCCTTAAGACAGTCAGATTTTGATTCAAACCTCTGCAACACAGAGCAAGAATAAAGGGACCATTTGAGAACCACTGCTTTAGAGAACATAAAATTAGAGGACCACTGGAGAGCCACTGCCTTTGGGAACCTAAAGTTAGAGGACCACTGGAGAGCCACTGCCTTTGGGAACCTAAAGTTAGAGGACCACTGGAGAGCCACTGCCTTTGGGAACATAAAGTTAGAGGTCCATAGGAGAACCACTGCTTTAGGGAGCCTAAAGTTTGAGGACTGTTTAAGATCCACTGCTTTAGGTAACCTAGAGTTGGAGGATTGTTCAAGAACCGCTGCTTTAGGGAAGGTAAAGTTAGAGGTCCGTAGGAGAACCACTGCTTTAGGGAAGGTAAAGTTAAAGGTCCGTAGGAGAACCACTGCTTTAGAGAAGGTAAAGTTAGTGGTCCATAGGAGAACCACTGCTTTAGGGAAGGTAAAGTTAGAGGTCCGTAGGAGAACCACTGCTTTAGGGAACCTAGAGTTGGAGGACTGTTTGAGAACCACTGCTTTAGGGAACTCAAAGTTAGAAGTCCATAGGAGAACCACTGTTTTAGAAAACCTAGAATTGGAGGACTGTTTGAGAACTACTGCTTTAGGTAACCTAGAGTTGGAGGACTATTTGATAACCACTGTTTTAGAAAACCTAGAATTGGAGGACTGTTTGAGAACCACTGCTTTAGGGAACCTAGAGATGCAGGACTGCTTGAGAACCACTGCTTTAGGTAACCTAGAGTTGGAGGATTGTTTGAGATCCACTGCGTTTGGTAACCTAGAGTTGGAGCACGGTTTGAGAACCACTGCTTTAGGTAACCTAGAGTTGGAGGACTGTTTGAGAACCACTGTGTTAGGTAACCTAGAGTTAGAAGACTCCTGGAGAATCACTGCTTTAGGGCACCTGAAGTTGGAGGACTGTTTGAGAACCACTGCTTTAGGGAACCCTTACTGACCTCAAACTTAAATAACCTATAGTTAAGAGTACCATTGGAGAGCTAGTGCTTTAAGGAACCTGCTTCTCCAAAGCACTGGTTCTCCAACCTGTCCTCAGGGACTACCAGAAGATCCACAAATGTGCTTGATCCCAGCTCCAACATAGAGACTGTCAACATAGTGGACTGGTCTGAGAACTACGCCCATAAAGAGACACTTGTAGTGCAAAATAGTGTCAACATGCTGAAAGACAGTCAAAATTCTAGAAACTGAACTGCTTACTTCAGGGTTTAGGGTTTGGCAAGAAGAAAAAAAGGCATATACTTTCACCGTGTTTGGTGAGTCGTCATCCACAAGAGACTGGCGGCACAAGCTGCAGTCTGCTGCAGATGTCTGTCGTCTCATCAAATATGCATCTAGTGTGAACTGTCTGTATTGAAACAGCGTTAGAACCAAAGAAAAGGCATTTGAGAGAAACACCTAGCTTGCACTTCCACAAATTCCACTCACATAGCACTTCATGAGCTCCAGCTTGGTTATAGATCTGTTATATAAGCATGCAGTCACAGGATGCCAGCCAATTTATCACTGCTCGGTTTCTGACCACAGGGCTACGTTTAGCCAGGTATTATTCGGGTGACGGGCCATTCTGGAAGAGTATGTGGCACAGGTACAGCTGTGTTGTTGGTGTCATTTACACACATCTGTAAGTCGGTTTCCCAAAATATGCAGCCAGGAGCAGCTTCATTCAGAGTGGGTGCCGGTTGGGTCCATTTAGAACTGGCATTCAATGTTGTTACATCCATTTAGAGCAGGAACTGAACATCAATAAACTTTTAATCCATATAATGCCTTTAGATTTTCCCAGCAATTTGTGCTTGAAGGAGGTGAAGGCTTTGTCCCCCTTAGTTTCAGTTTAGATTTGATCTTGGCTAATTATGGTCTTGTACTTGTCCCAGACTTGTCAATTGGGGTCTTGACTACAGTCCTACCTTTCATAACAAATAAGGGAACAAAATTCTCTGGTCCTGTCTTATTACATAAACTAATGGGGGGAAAAAACATGTTGGGCCTAAGTAATAGCAGCACTATGCAATCAGGCCATACAATCAAATCCATACAAATTCATTTTAACAACTGATGTTGTCACAAAGCAGCTTTACAGGAATTTAGTGATAAGAAAAGTTAGAGCATAAATAAGCCTAAGAAGAAAATAACAAAGAAAGAAAATCATAGAGATCATAAAAAATCAAAGAAACCCCCCCAGTGAGCAAACCATAGGCTACAGTGGAGGAAGAAACCTTGGGAGAAACCAAGACTCACAAGGGGGGGACCCATTCTCCTCTGATTAAACTACTTAAACAGTACTGATACTGACTGTACCACCTTGTACTTCCGTTCAGCTGCTCAGGTGTGCTTATATCATCATAATATGATATGACTAAGATGAATTATAGTACAGATGAAGAACAGTGAGAGTGATGATGACTGTTAATGAAGGTAGAAGGTTGGTGGAAACCAGTTAAGAGTCCATGTTAATTTAAATAGAGTCTGCAGTGAAGGTTAGGCAGCTAGTCTGAGGCTAGGTAGCTGTCACGACACGGGTAACAGCAAGGCCCGACGTTCAGTTTGGTGGGTGACTTGGGTGGCAGTGGAACCTGGCGGTCAGTCTTCCATCAGTCTCAGTCAGGACAGGTGGGCAGTTATACTTGGAAAAGATGAAGAGATAGAATATACTTTGCCTGGGATCGAATATGTTCGGGATTACTCAGATGGGGATAAGCTGATAAACATTTAAAGGTGTGGAAAAATCCCTGCAGAGCTCTTTAACAAAAAAAAAAAGAAATCAAATGGAAGCTGTAATAGAGCTAAAGCATAACAAAGCTCTATCAAAGGCGAAGAACAGGGGATTCTGGAAAATCTGTTATATTTCTGTATAATATGCATTTTCTGTTTTTTTAGCAATTTGTATTTGAACAACTTTCAAAAACAGACCTTCAAAAAGCTGTGATAGAGCCAAGCCGCACAGGTCAGTACAGACTGACTTGCCCTTTTCAACGAGCCCTTAATCGCATTGCTGGCTTTCAGGAAGCTGGAGGTATGGACTGCAGAAGCATGGCCTTAGTATCCAGTTTAGGAGCACCCTAGCAGGTATACAGTAAATAAGTACATTCAACAGAGTATCTGTACTTTACTTGAGGTTTTATGGAAACTTATAACTCTTACTTTACTACATCTTGTACTTTTGACTTCACTTTATTTTGTAAAGGTTCTCGTTACTTTGAAGCTTTGAAGTCAGTGGACAAATTTCCAAACAGTCCTTGTAAACTCCTCCTTTGCTGTCAGTCACATTTAAAGTGCTGCTGCATGTTTTAAACTCTTGAATCTGGTGGTTGTGTAAAGATGATAAAGATATGTTTTTCTTTTCTAACCTGAGCAACCTGTTAGCCTACAAACCAGTTGTTTCATAACACCAGGTCGTTTGTAAATCCATTGGTGATAAATCTTAATAGCCTACATGGCGCAAATGATGCATTTTTCAAATTAATAATAACATAAATGCTGTTAAATATCACTACTGCCCTTCCAGAAATACATGTTGTAATCTTCAATAAAGTCAGTTAGTGACTGTGTTGGTAACGTCATGCAAATGCAGTGCATTCATTCGCCTGTTTGAGAGTAATTAGGTTCTGTAAATGCATTGTGGCGACAATACAACAACATACAGACGTCCACTTTGGACTACTTAAGTATTTTTAAAAGCAAGTCCTTCAGAATAGAATAGAACAAGAGTATCTTTTACTTAAGGAATGGAGCTGTTGTCCACCTCTACACCCTAGGCAACCTTGCCCAGATGCTAAGCCACAGCAAACAATTCTTAAAGCTCTGTAATGCTATGTTTCCTCTCCAACCACACATTTGTTATTATTGTAGTCCTCAAGAAACCTGAGATAACGATGTTCAGTATCTGATCTTTGAAGCGCTGTAGATTGATGGATGCAGGTTAGAATGAAGCCAAACTCCACCAGTTCTGGAGCCCCAAATGACCAGGCTCCTCACCTGTTGTCTTCTCAGAGGTGTCCATGTTGTCAATGTCAGAACCAAGCTGAAAACCCCCGAGCAATAACGTCCGCTAGTCTATGACCACCAGCTAATATCCAGAGTAACCACATGTGCAGCATGGACAGCAGCTATACAGGCTGGGAGTGACTCAGTAAGGTCCTGGTAGGTTGTCACAGGTATCTAAAGCCATGGTGACTGCAGTGCATCCCACAGCTGCTGGAGGACACGTGGGGAGGATCCATAGAGCCAACACCGCAATCCAGATGGTCCCACAGATGCCCAATTGTGTTGAAGTCTCAGGAATCTGCAAGGATGGTTTCATTCCCATTCGAGATGGAATGAGTGGGCTTAGAGAGTGGCACGAAAACATTCCCCAGACCATAACGCTGCCACCATTGACAGCAGGAAGTTATAATGGTGGTCATAATAATGTGAGTCGACTGTGTGGTAGCTCCCCGGTGGGCTGCATTTCTTTGCAAAGCAGTCGGAGAGTGCTGTCTCAATTTCGCTTCGATTCTGTCACTCGGCTATTGACTTTTCTGCTGGTCTCCACTTTGCGCTCAGTAATGACCGACGAAATGATCGCATTGTGCACTTCGCCACTGAACATGCACGGGAGCGGATTAACCCAGTCGCAGGCACGGCTATTTGCATCGCAGCCCGCTCTCGTGCCGGTGGATCCGAATGGGAGGCCTATTTACATGATCCTCAGGATCGATACTCTCACTGTCTTGGCCACCGTGGACTAAAATTCACCCCCCCTACTATTTATAATGGAACACCACCACCACCTGCCTTCATCGCTTCAAATGTATGGATGTGAAAAAAGTAAGGTATCAGTTGGAGGAAGGCAATGCAGCTGAATTGGAGGCACCACAGGTGGAGTCTTTAGATCATGCACTTGTTTTTTCTTCTCGTTTTTGTTGCCTTCACTCTATCTGTGGGCAATATCAGATCAGTCCATATTGAATGTCAGAGGCAAATGAGAATTGTTATGCTCGAATACAGTTGCCATTTAAGGTAATCTAATTTCAGATGTAAGACGCTAACCTAGGGAATGTTCCTAGCGGGCCGAGCCAGGCATGAGTGACACCTTTGCCCTTTTGTAAAGAGAGATTAGCTGTTGAAACGTCTCGTGTTGTTGTGTGGCGTGCTCCAGAAAGGGGCTTTAGCGAGAGAATGAGCAGGGGGAAAACGAGAAGCACTCTCTCTCTCTCTCTCTTTCTCTCTCTCTGCATACCTTTCCACCTGCCTATTTCTGGATTTGGCTTTTAGCCTGGCTGCATTGTTACTAGAAATGTGTTTCGTACGTGAGATTTCTGTCAATGGGGAACGTCATGCTACGGTCACATTTATAATCGCCAAACGGATCAATTAGATTAACCACGTACACCTGGCACTATACAGAGTTATCCACAGCTTTGATTAAGGAATGGTTCTGTTGTTTATTGGCTAGAACTCTGAAAATGGTGGTAAAATTATTCAGCTCAAAAAACATTGGAAAAAATTGGAAGAACCTGAACTTGGGCGCAAACTTTTGGGGAAAATTATTTGGGGATAAAAAATTATTTTCATGTTGCATCGTACACATAACCTTATTACTAATTAAAATGAATTAATGTGTTGATGTGATGTATTTATGTTGTTCTATTCATATTTTGTTGGTGTATTATGTTGTTGATTTCAGTCACATTGCCTATTCTACTAGCAAATAAGGGTCTATGTGCCATTAAAGCTGATTTAAGATAAATGAGCTCTGTTCTGACTCACCGCTCTGTATTGGGAGCTATTCAGAAAAACACTCATCAGGTGGAATATTCATTAAGACGTCAATATAAATGGACAGCACTGGTACCTGTGACATTATTTAAAACAGGCAGCTTAGTTTCCATATATGAACGGTATAGACTGGGGTGAAAATGATCAATGTTAAACTTTACAGTTGTTCACATCTTCATATTCTACCTCAGACTCCTTCTCCTACCCCTCCATCCACAAGACCAACAGGATGTAGTATGTAAACACTACATTTACATATTAAAAGTGCATTTTTGCTTATCTACTCATTCAACCTACAGCAGTTTAGCCCCTCCCATTCACACACACAGATTAGAAGGAGTGTTTTAGACCCAAATTTCTTTAGATAAAGTTTGTAAAAACAAGTAAAAATGGCTTTAAATTGGCTAAATGTCCATATAATACTATTACACCAATCAAGCTAAGAAACTTAAACACATAAGCTGCTGTTTAATATATGTAATCACGATGAACAGACCAATAGCAGTGCTCCAAAATAGCTTGGAAACAATTCTGGGTATTTATAAAATACTGTTTAGGCCAAAATCTAAAAATATATATATATATATTTACAGCTATATTTTGTGCATAAGGGATCTGTGACTGAGCTTTCAGAGGCATTAAAGCTTCAGACATCTGGTGAGCATTTTTGACTAAGTTTGACTAAACTGCTGTGAACGTCTTTGTTTACATCTTAACAACTTTATATACATTTTTTAAAAAATCTAAAATACAATTTTTTGAATGTAAAAAGTGCAATTATTAGTCTTGCCAACACACACACATCCTCGCTGCAGCGCGGCTGCAATTTCCTCGTACCCTTCTCCTGCTACTTGAAATGATCATTTTAGATAGCGCGTTAGAGCCATATGGAGCCACTCCCTCACGATGGCACATACTTCTGGAGTGCAGTTTTGTATTACAGCAGTATTTCTCCCACTATTGGAGGAGAAGCGTGCATTTCAAACGGGGTTTTCCGCACATACATACTTTATTTGTAGCATTCCTAATTCAGGTCATTGATCACTGGCGAAGTTCTACTGCTGGTAATTAAACGCAGGAGCGACTACAAGCCCCTCGATACAATATAATGATACAGATATTGACTTTCTGATTAGTTTTGCAGTATGATGTATTGCAATATGTATCTGGATATACACTGTAGGGACAAAAGTATGTGGATACTTGGCAATCACAACTGTAAGCTAAGCCTTATGGTCTGAAATATCATATATGGTAACAGTAATATCACTCTTCACTGGAACCGAGGGGCCAAAAACACTGAAAAACAGCCCTAGGCCATGTTTTCATTGCTATACAGTCCAATGAAGGTCGACCCTTGGCATCGCGCACTGTCTATGAGGGTTGCATAGCTATGTGCTTGATTATACACACCTGTTAGGAATAGCTGTAATTCGAAGTGGTGTCCATATGCTTTATCTAAAAAAAAATTTTCTCAGTCTTTGTTCTTCAGATCTTTGGCCACTAGAGTGCAGAGCTCAGCATGTAGCACCTCCCCTTCCCCCTGAAAGGTGTTTATTTTTTCTTAGCATTCAGGACACACAACAGGTCGCGAACAGATATATATATATATATTGTATTGAAACCTTATACTCAACTTTAAGGATTGGAACTAACACCTGAATCTCGATGTTACAATGTTTTGAGTATTTAGTAGTGATTTGTTTCCCTCCACGGCTAGTAATCTATGTTACAAGACAGTGCTCGGTGAGTCCCACAGCCTCTGCAGTGCATAAATGAAAGAAATCCATCCACAGCAGTACAGCAGGTAATGAACAGAGAATAGAGAAGACAGGAACTGTTCGCTCTAGCTTTTGTATGTGGATGCTTGCGGCAGCAGCTCTGCAACACAACAGAATCCATTCTTCGAGGCGTCCTGCCGTGCGCATTCTTTAGCAATATTGATCAGCAGCATGTGGCCAAAGCTGTGGGATACAGAGAGGGAGGAATTTTGGCGAGAAGATGGAGCAGATGACCCATTCGGGGAAAGCGCCAATCACTTTGATAGCTGATATGGAGACAACGGCCAGTAAACACACAGGCCAATGGGGTTTAACCTTATTTGTCTGTTTTCTGCTCTACTCTAAATAACGTGCTTGGAAAACAACAAGCAGGAACATGGACACAGCGTGGAAGGGGTTCGCCGCTGCATGTGCTTTTGGATATATAACAAATACCTGGCTGCTGCTTTTAAATTTGTATCCTTGGTATTTTACGACTATCCTCAGAAACTGATTTCATTTTGAAGTGGAGGCATTTCAGAGTCATACTTGGTGAAATGAACACACAGTTCCATTGTTTTGAAATGGTAGAGATAAGTAGAGTTGAGCTAACCCTATTCCCATATTGTGGAAAATAATTCGCCATACAAACTATTCCCAAATAAAGCTTAATTCCATCAGTGGAAAAGATGTCTTCAGTATTCTGGGTAGAACTGCCCTCAAAATATCAAATTTCCACTATTATTAAGTGCCGTCAATTGGATTCCGATTCCTGGTGACCATATGGATTATCTTTCTTTAGAATGTCCTTTCCTCCGTCTGGGTCTTCAGACTTCCGAATGGCTGGTTCATGATTCCCTGGTCCGTATCTTTCCATCTTGTTGTTGGTCGTCTTCTTCCTCTTTCGCATTCAGCTGTTCCCAGCATAACAACCTTTTCCATTGAACTGGTTCTTCTCAGAAGTCGTCTGAAATAGGAGCTTCAGTTATCTGGGTTTCCAGTGAAAAGGTGATCCATGTGTTGCCTTTGCTGTCCAAGGACCTCTCAAAGGTCTTTGCAGGCAACCAAAGTTCAAGGGCATCTATATTTTTTGGTCTTGCTTGTTTACTCTCCAGCTTTCACGTCCACCAGGAACCACACTGAGTGGACCATAACCTGGACAATTTTGACCTTTGTTTGAAGATAGTTTCAAGCTCTTGTATCCTTGTTCTACCTTGTGCCCGTCTGTATTACTTTCTTGACAGCTGGATCCTCTGTTGTTAGTTAATCCAAGAAGCTGTCCACTGTTTATACAATTTCTCTGCCATTTTGTTGTTTTTTTGACATCGTTTATACACACAGAAGGAATCAGACAGCCATCTCAACAGTCCCACTAAAAGGTGCCATCTCAACAGTCCCACTACTATTTAGATTATTTAAAGAAAGTCAACTGATAAAAGACAAAGATAGAATTTCCATTTTCTTTACAGTCTGGTTTATCGACTGTGGTAAGAGAGTCTACTGATAGCTTGATTATATTTATTAGCCTATAGACCAGTGGCTAGCAGTCAGGGCTGCTTGACACTGCAGGGGTTCTTAATGGCTTAATTCTGTGTTTGTGTGCTCTTCATATCAGTGCTGTCCAATGAAAAACAAGTATATTCAAAAGGGAAACCTTACAGGAGAGGACACAAACAGTCTTTACTTTGAATGTAAGTCAATGGAACCAGAACTCTTTTTTTAAGCTAATTTGGAGCATTTCTATTGGACCATTTATCATGAAAGTTTCCCACAATGTAAACGGCAGTTGGTGCATTCAAATAGTTTAGAAAAATAGAAATGAACAAAAATGGCGATACATGTTTTTCATTGGACAGCAACGATATGTTGGTTATTGTAAAAAGAGAACAATGAAAACAATGAAAATGTGAATTCAATATATAGGATGTAATATTTCATAACCTGGTGGCACATGAAAGTCTAGTTCTAGCCATTTTCATGTACTGGCCTGCAGTGTTCGTTGGTGAGTCGAATTCCTTAATGCCTTTACAAGCTATATGACACCCATAGAACATCTGTGATTGGTCACACAACATAAAATGGTCAGTGATTGGTTGGAGGCTCGTTTGCATATTGCTTACTTTAACAATGTCAGTATAGCAAAGGCCAGTGTCACGAGTATGATTAAACAAGGTGGTTGCACCCTCTGTGTGATAGTCTCTTTCTTTCTTTCTCTCTCTCCCTTACTCTTTCTTTCTTTGCATTCACCGATGTATCCCACACGGTTAATAAAGGGCATCCATTAGCATTACAATGTCCCAATACCCTGGAAACATCATCCTCCATTACTCCATCTGTGCCGTCTCCCCAGCAGTAGATAAACAGATCGTCTCTACTTGGGGAGCGATGCTGGCGCACATTTGCATTGTGGCTCGCCGAAATGTTAGACGATGGCACAGGTGACTCACTCTCCTTCTTCTTTTTCTCTTCTTTTCTTTCTTTCAGCGAAAGAAGAGTACGTGGCATCCTTTAAAGGCTCCGAATACTTCTGCTACGACCTGTCGCAGAACCCGATCCAAAGCAGCAGCGACGAGATCACGCTCTCGTTCAAGACGCAGCACAGGAACGGACTGATGCTGCACACGGGCAAATCGGCCGACTACGTCAACCTGGCGCTGAAAAACGGGGCGCTTTCGCTCGTCATTAATTTGGGGTCTGGGGCCTTTGAAGCCCTGGTGGAGCCGGTCAATGGAAAATTTAATGACAATGATTGGCATGATGTCAAAGTAACAAGGAATCTTCGTCAGGTAACAGTGCAGGGGGTGCTGACCTAATCCGATCCATTAGTCCAGTCCAGTTTTCTACTCGATTCCAAAATTCCATTAGATTCAATCAGAATGTATTGACTTATTCCTAAATTGTGGTATTCTATTATCAAGTGCTTATCAGCATTGATCAGAAAGATGTTTGAGCAGGGACATACCTAGATGATTCAAATAAATAAATAAATATATATATATATATATAGCTCCAAAATATTAACAGAGTATATTATATATTGTATGGGCTGGTAGCCAGTTGGAGAACTGGGCTCGATAAGACCCGAAACACGGACGTTATTGACATATACATTCATTAGCTCCATTGAGTCGTAAGAAACAAAGCCAGTTGTCTGACTACATCCTCACTGCACCTTTAGAATCACCTCCCAGATCAATAATGACCAGCCTGCTCATTGATTTAGAGCACCTACTACTTATGCTGTCCAGGCACTATTCAATGAGGCCATGATTTTCACCCGTATTGGCAGCCTTAGCAGGCCTGTATAAAAACAATAACGGCACCCAAAGGAAAGACTTCAACATAAGTGAGGAATCCTTGAAGGTGAGAAGACAATGTGGCCACAAAATTGATCCATAACCAAAGGCCAGGAGTGGCTCAACCAATAGAATCTAATCTGTTCAGCTTCATGTTTCAGCCTGAAAGGCATCTGCTTGGTCATATAAGCCAATGTTCTATTGATGCGGCGCTCAACAATTCCACGACTTGTAGAAAATGTATGAAGGTATACAAGAGATGTAGGAGATGTGCCCTACCACTCGTAACTTTGGAGGTCTCTGATTTTATTCACATAAAATCAATTTCTGTATTATGTACATTACTGTGCAGGAGTCGTTGGTACCGAAGTTCATTGTTTCAAAGCCTTTATCTTAGCAATACGTGTATTTACACCAGTAAGGACACCAGACAACATTAGAACAGATGCAAATAAGCATAAATGCAATACCATGTAGTATGAATGTCTTATTTTGAAACAAGTACATGATATCTAATGAAGAACAAAGTTTAGTTCCAGATATTTCTTGGACGCTCTAGACATTGTATGAATTTATACAGTTCCTTCACCAGCAATCTTGATTTAGTTGAAGTACTGAGCAGGTATTAGAAGGCAACTGCAAATAATGTTGGGTTGTTTTCACAAAGAGAAGCTTAGAAAGGCTTAAATAAACACACGGACATATGCAAAACAAATACATACTATACTAACACTGTTTGCGTTTAGCTGAACATATCAAAGCTCCTTGTCTGGAAAACTAGCTTTTTTAAAAATATAATAATGTCCCAAAGTACCTAAAACTTTTGCACAGGACTGTATCTTTGTGTGAAGGTGTAGAAGATGGTAAGGAAGGTAAGGTCTTTCAAGCTTCTAGATTTTGTGGAATATCAAAATCATTAAGGAACGACAAGGAACCTTGAAGACATAACAGCAATAATGTTTAAAAATATATAATGAATGATAACGCATAGGCTGTGACACTGAAACCAATAAAAAAGACTATATAGGATGAATATGAGGTATATAGCAGGACTGCCCAAACCTGGTCCTGGCGAATTATCAACCTGAAGAGTTCCGGCATATCAAGTTGTAAAATTCAGATGGTCCTAAAGGCCTTCTTTACCTGGATCAGGTGTATTTGATCAGGTTTGATCTATATGGACTCTGGAAGACTGTATAGAAGGTATATAGGAGAAGATATATGGTGTTTAGATCGGCTAGGCTTCTAGATTTTGGGGAAAATCACAATCTCTCACTGTGGAGGTTGTAATGAAACGTCAATACTAGGGTCACATCAATGAAATCAATGTTTTCTCCAATAGGCCTGCAGGAGATGTAGAAGATATGAACTAGGGGTAGAAGATTTATCATGAAGCTGAGATCTGGAAACCTATGTTTTAGAGAAAATCAAAGAACTGTAAGAAATTTGAACTGATTGGACGAACGTGGAAATGACTCCGCTAAATAAAGAGAGTGCTCTCCAAGACCCATCCTGGACAGAGTATGCCCTTGCTCAAATAATAAACTCCAGCATTTGCTGATAGACCAATCGGGCAGTTCCATCAGCCGAACCCAGAGAAATCAAATGATGCACATTATGAATGCATGCATAATCAGCATAACTGGGGGAAGAAGACAGATCATCCTCTCACCATTCTGTGTAGGGATCTCCTTTGCTTTTGTCTCATTGCAAACAAGTGAACCTAAAGTTCATCACTGAGACCGAATCAGGGAGGCACGGGAGCTGTCATTTCCCAGGCGACGAGACCGGCTAACCGGTCAACATTCCTCAAAAACCAACAAGGGCTCTTATTAAAGCGGCTCGACTGATGTGCTTTAGGCCTTACAAGCCATTTGCTGTCTGTCAGGTCAGTCATGTACTGTGTCGGGATGGGCAAGAATGAGAAAACTGACCTCAGTAGTCGTACGCGTCTACAGGCAGTTAGAGAAGCTAGCACCAGCTTCTAGTTAGCCTGCTTTTTTGTTTTCTTTCCTCGTAGAACTTTCTTTGCCCTTTTCTTTTGTCTGTTACTAACATGCCGTGGAGAACTAACGTCATTCATGGAATGTGTCATTCTACTAACAGATCCTTTCTTTTTTTGGACGGACAGTGTACTAACCTTGGCAGTAGCCATCATATCTTTTTTAAGTAACGGCCGTTGTTCTGTTCACAGTTTTAATTTCCTTTCCCCTCTTTTCCACAAAGCACTCAGGCATTGGACACGCTATGGTAAACAAACTACATTGTTCGGTAGATATCATTCTAATTGTTTCTTAGTTTGGGTTTGCCGTGTGTTTTTTTTTTTTCTTTTCCTTCTTTTTAATGTAGACGTCATGACCAAAAAAAAAACAAACAAAAAAAAAACTGGGAATTGCGGTTGGTACTTCTCTGCTTACTTTTTTTCCGACTCCTTTGGTTTTCATTTTCTCTTCATTGGTTTGGTTCTTCCTCCCTTTTACCTTGTTTCCTTGTCCAGTTCTGTTTTTTGGGTCCGCCTTTCAGGAGCATCGTCTTGAGCCTTTCGCATCAAGCAGCGGTTCACAAGGAGGACCTGCTGCCGGCTTGACTGGCCTGATGCTCTTTTGGCTCAGCCAGTTTCCGATCCCATTACCTCGGCATGGCATGCTTTACGAGCGCCCGCTGCTGTCACCAAGCTTCGCAGATCATCGCTGCTCTTCATAACGCTTGCTTGTCTTTGGTGTCTCCTCTCTGATCTAAGTCCCAGTCCCCTTCGCTCATCCTGTCACCATCCATCACTCGCCGCCTCAACATGTCACGTCTTGCACAGCTTCTTGAACTCGGGCTCTTTCTTTTTGCGCGCGTACGGCCAGCAAAAAGAAACCCAGGCTAGCATGACTCTCTCTTCTTTTCTTATTTGTCTGTTCTGTGGAATTGAAAGCAAACTGTGGTCGTGCTCGCTTGCATTGCCTGTGCTTCCAGTCTAACCCTTGTGAGCGTTTTTGTCTTTCTTTCGATGCCAAAACAAATGACTAAAACTACTAATGAGACGTAGCCGAACTAACCAAGTTTACTAACACCATTTTTGTGTCTGCTAAATTACTTTTTGAGTTGCAGTAGATGCAATACTAACACCACTTCTTTGGGGGCAATCTGTTTTGTGAGCTGACTAGATGAATATGGGGCTAGCATAACCTTCAAATGAAATCTCTTAACTGGACTAAATGGAGAGAAAAAAAAAAAGAAAAAGACATAAAAATAAAGACCTTCCTTCATAACAAGGAGAAAAGACATGAAAATGGGTTTTTAGATAAGCCGAAAAAAAGGAAAAAAAAAGAATAAGAGTAAATCAGGGAATAGCAATAAAAGAAAGTAGGTCCTGAGCGGTAAAACCAAACTGCAACCAAAAGGTTATTGGAGCATAGCGTGTCCTTTTCCTTTGCTTTGTTGTCTAGGTAACAATATCCGTGGATGGGATTCTGACCTCCACGGGATATACGCAGGAGGACTACACCATGCTAGGCTCGGATGACTTTTTCTATGTCGGAGGGAGTCCTAGCACAGCCGACCTGCCCGGATCGCCTGTTAGCAACAACTTCATGGGCTGCCTCAAGGAGGTAAACAGACTCTTGTAAACTCTGCACCGCTGTTTAGGGAGTTTCCTAAGAGCATGTACACACTGGAGACATTTGTATTAAGGTAAATTGTGCTTGCAGAACAAAAAACAAAAAAGAAAAGAATAAACATAGATCTTATCTTTCGCATTTAGTCTCTGGCAAAGGCCACACAGAAGGTCCAACTACAGTAAGTTTGGGTTTTTTAACAGTTACATGTAGGGCATTTGGTAGAAGCTCTTATCCAAAGGCAATGCTGGGAATCTTGCTCAAGGACTCTGATTGGTATAGTGTATGGTGGTTGCCCAGGTGGGGAATTGAACCCTAAGTCAACAGCATGGAGAGCAACAGCTGCATCAGTTGAGGAACACCTCTACCTTCACCTCCCTAACCCTATCCCTATCCAGAGCAACTTACAGTGTGCATGAACACAGGTAGACAAAGGTAGTGTTAGGAGTCTTGCCCAAGTATAGTATAGTGTAGGAAGGTTGTCTAGATGGGAAATTAAATCCAACTTCTCTACACCAACCACCTATTCTTCAATTTACATCAGTTGAGGAACACCTCTATCATGATGACAATAAACCTAATATAAGGGGTTCCTTAAAGCAAGTTTATAGTAGATCCACTTGGTTTCCCAATAACTAGTTCAGTGGCTTGTTTTATGAAGGACTGTTATTGTCTGTGATTGAAGACCACATGTACTTAATGGAAAGGTTCAATAGCAATTCCAGTTTTTCCTAGAAGTGAAGTCAGAGACCGTCTCCGATTTGTTTAGTTTCCAGTTTTCAGCAGGAAAAACAATCTTTCAGCTGTAAGTGCTGTTTATCTGATGCGGACAGTTTATCTGAAGTCTGCCAGGTCTCGCGCAGTTAGGCGGTCCCATTTTCTCTGTACATTTTTTTTAGCTCCAGTCTTTTTGATTTACTCATTTCTGTAAGGGTTCTAGTGAAGGTCAGGCACTCGCAGTAGATTTACAAAAAGACAGTCCAACACTGTGGTCAAAAACAGGCACAAAGTCATACGCCAGACAACCACAACCATGGAGGGCATTTAGAGAGAGGTAGTCAAAAGGAAGATCCTATAATCAAGCAAGCAAACCAGCACAAGCAGAGCAAAAGGGCAAAATCCAAAGTCAAAAAAGCAAAACTAGATTCAAACCAATAGAAGATATAAGTTCAGTGTGCACTAAAACAGAGATGAAGCTTCACAACATAAGAAACTTGTAGTCCACAGGTGAGTACAACCATTACTCGGGTAAGGAAGATCTGGGATGGGCTGCCAACTGTTTGCGAGAAGTCATGTGAGCACCTGAAGGGTTCTGGTTAATGGAGTTCCCAGGGGCCTGGCTCGGTACTGAGGGCGCGACACTTTCTAATGGAGGTGGATTATCCTGTTTTTAATGGTGGACGACAGGACGGTCTCTGAGTTGCAGTTTTCGAGTGTATTAGAGAGATGGGCGGTCCTATGCAGAGGCTCGAGCTCGAGCACGCTGTAAAGATTCCAGCTCATTTTCAGCTTATTGATGAGAGAACAAATCTTTGAAGGATTGAGGAATTGAATGCGTCATTAGGGGGCTGACTTCCTAAACACAGATTAGCCTCATCATGGACCCTGACTATTATGCACTAAATGGGATTTCCAGTGTAAAATCCTCATTAACACAGTACTTGCTTACTTTATGTCCGCCACTACAAATAAAGGCATTGACCTGTGTGGTCTAAAGCCTCTGCTCAAGGATTAACTTTTTTTAAAGTTGTTTCTGGTGTACGCTATTATTTAGAAAGTGATACAAATGATGATAGACTTTGTTGCTACTGTGGGAACTAGAACTATTGGCAAATCTCTAAGGGCTTTTGTGCTTTTCTGGGTTTTCCCTGTTACATAGCTTCTTGTGCATGTATACGGTGTGCAGAGTTATAAAGTACATGCCAAAGAGAAAGACTGTCTTCCACAGAAAACACTTTTCTCAACTGCCTGAATTGCCTTGTTGGAATTCCAGCCCTTTTCTCTGTTGCATGGTGATATAATCCTTACTGCCTACCGACAAGCATGCAGCCCTGGTATGATGTCTTAGGATAGTATTCTGACAGATATAGTTGAATCAACACCATTGTAAAAATAGCCACACCAAAGGGTGGGGGCGGGCACACCCCTCTGACTGTTGACTAATCAGCCAATCAGAGCACACTTGGCTCATCAGGAGGTGGAGCTCAAAGACACAAAGACACTCAAACAGAGCATTTCAGACAAATCTTGTTAATCTGTTCTCGTGGACTCCAAAACTAAAATGATGGAAATGAGCTATACCAGACTTGTCTCTTCAATATCTAGAGACAAATAAGACCAATAAGAGGATGTCATTAATGGCAAAACCTAATTTTTGTGGGTGAATTTTCTTTTTTTGTGTTTTTACTTCAACAACAGGCTAAATTACTTACAACAAATCAAACAGCAGTCTGATAATTCAAGTTCCGTCCAGATTTTGGATCGCTGTTGTTCACCACATTCCAGCATTTTAAATATATTAGTTTAAACTCATTAGTCTAGTTCTGTAAGGTCCACCTAGAGTAGATTTCCTCAGGCCAAGGTCTGAACCATCATTATTACTAACTTGTGTTATGATTCATTGGTGTATCCTGTTTACTGAAGTAGCCTAGTATCAACATCTTATACCATCAGCACCTGAAAGACCAACCAATTACAACTACCATTCAGTATATTTCAGTATGTTTACTGTTTTAATGCTCAACTGAAATGCTGAATTTAATAAATGCTTATTTCAACACTTTAAGTAAAAACAAGGGCTGCGTTTAAAATGCTTTTGAAAAAAAGTGCATCATAAAGAGCTTATTTATAATAAAAAGGGAAATAAAACGTTTGGTCCTCTTAACTGAGTTTCACATCTTAATAGTTGATCTTCCTCTTGTATTCTCCACATTTTCTCTTGTTCAGTGAGAGAAGTAAGCTCTTGGTTGTCCAGCCAGAACTTTAAACCTGGGCTGAAACTGTGTTGGGACCATTCTCACACACATATGAGATATCCGGGCCGTTCTGTGTGGAGCTGTTGCGTCTCAGTCCATTCCTGGTTGAAAAGTTGTTTTTCGCTGTCAACTTATTTTTTTTAGAGCACGCTGTCTGACTCAACTTCTCGCCTGTGTGATTGGCTGAGGAGCGAGAAGTTGATCTTACAGCACACGCGATTGCTCTATGAGTTTACTGCACCGCAAAGCCTGTATACCATAAATACAAGAAAAGTTCCGACGCTTAAAATAAACACAGTCTAAATTCAATCATTCTCAATAGTTTATCAGTTTTGGTCCACATTGGACAACGTCTGGGTCCGGATCTGGACCGCCGTCCGCTTATTAGTGACCCCTGGTCTAGATCCAGTAGACAAAATACCGTTAAACTACCATTTTAAAGGTTTTGCTACAACAACAGCAATAGTGACATATGTACAGTATGGTTTAGAAGTAAAATGTCTATTGACCATGCAAACATATAGTAATTTGGAAAATACAACCCACTAGAAACTCACTTTCCCCATCATTGGCTTCTGAATTTACAAGATGAGGCTTATTGAACTGGACTAGTTTAGGACTGGTCTACTCTAAATTTCAATAATTCTTGAGATATTTAAATAGAACTTAACAAATAGATCATAAAACTGTGCCTCATTGCACGGATTTGTAAGTGACCCTCACACTGAGCTTGGGTTTCGAGTGCTTTTGTATCTTCTTCTGGTTCTTATTCCACTCACAGCACATATAAGAGCACCCTTTTGGACGTCTAATGGATCTTCTGACCCAAAAAGAAATGAGCAGCCCACAGCGATGTGCCTAATTGTCTATGAATTGCCACAGTGGCGCGTAGTTGATCTTCTAATTTCAACAAAGTTCCATGTACTTTACTATGAAGCTTCTCTTATTTCTTTTCTTTTCACTACATCTTCACTGCTGTCCTAGATTACACCTCCCCCCACCACCACAAACTCCATCAGACAAGCCTGTCCTCGCTGAACCCTGAAGAAAGTCTTTTGGGGACTTTCCGTAACTAGCTCTTCGGTTCTTTAGCACATGGCTGCTCTGCTCTCCTTCTCAGGCTCATTAGACAACTCCGCTCATTAAAGCAAAGGAAGCATCTCAGGCAATGGCTTAAACAATGACGTTTCAACACATTGCGGGTGAAAGAAATACACATCCACGGAACAAATTTCTTCACGCAACATTATCGTTTCCTTCCTGCCATCGCATCACAAGCCACGTCAGGCGTATCCGAATTAGACGAACGCAGCCTGGGATTTGAAAGGAGAACCGGAGGGACCAGCCATGCCTTTTATTATTTTTTTTTTCAAGCCAAATTGGTGTGTTTTCATTGAGCTCGCCTGGCATTCACTATAAGATCTGAGCGTTTTCTCTCATTTTGCGGCGAAACGTCTTTCCACCAGTCTTTCGCTCCAACGTGGGAGCTTCGCTTCGAATTAACGTTGCGCTAAATTAAATAACCAAAGATGTTTATCCACCTGAGCCGAGCAATTATGGCTGCCTGCTTTTACATAAGAGGTCTGCCTTAATCAAATAATGAAGGAGAGCAACGCGATTGAGAGCACTTCATTAACGCCGCCGCGCACCTTGGCGTAAACCGACTTCACATAAGTGCTATCTAGTTGTTAATTTCGGAGATAATCGGGGCGTTTGGCTCGGCCATTTCCACGTTCATCTGCACTCCCAGTTAAAAGTTTCAGGAGGCTTTGCATTCTTTTGAAATGTTCAAAGTACAGTTCGGTTTTCAGGTTTACAACCTTCAAAGTAATTAGTGTTAGCGTGAAACAGGTATTTGCTTATACTTAGGCTGTCCGCTAGTGCTTTGGATTTTTTCATATTTTGATGTATGAAGAGCAAATTATGGATAATGATATCACTACCTTTCCCTATATAATGGCCATCAACCTTGAACAACCTCAGTTTATCAGTTTTTGATTGGCGGATGGTGGGAAATGTGGTTATCTTACTTACTTAAAAAGTAAAATGGTTTTTTTTGAACATTCTTCTGTGAAGTTGTCATTTTGGAGATTCAAAGTTTTGTTCAAACATGAATATTTACATACTGCAGCTAAACACTTTAAAATTAAGGTTCCTAATTGGTTCTTGGCTTAGACGTCTTTCTATATTATAGGAAAATATATTAGTATAGGATATACACTACTGTGCAAAAGTCTTTGGCACCTAAGCTGATTGTTTAAAAGCCTTCATCTGATTAATAAGTGCGTTCTCACCAGTAAGAACACCAGATATCATTAGGACAGATGTAAATAAGCATAAATACAGTACAGAGAAGCATGAATTTTATTATTTATTTAGAAAGAAGTAGATAGTATCTTGTGCGCCAGTTTTAGTTCCAGATTTCTGGACGTCCCAGACATCTTATGAATGTATTCAGTTCCTTCAGCAGCAATCTTGATTTAGCTTAATGAAGTACTGAGCAGCCAAAGCAGGTATCAGATAAGAACTGTAAATAATACTGGGTTGTTTCCACACGGAGAAGCTTAAAAAGAGTTAAATAAACACACTGACGTATGTAAAACCACCACTTTTTGTATTATTACTATTTGAATATTTAAAAATATAAGCTTTTTAAATATAATAATGTCCACAAGTGCCTAAAACAAATGCCAATACTGTGCATGGAGGTTATTCACACCTCCAGTCTACGATCTAATATCATTTACAGCCTACAATCTAACTTCCTGGCTATGAGCTAAGCTAACACAATAGCCACAAACTAACATGCTAGGTATATTACAACAGTGGGATACAATGTAGTGTACTATGGTCAAATTCATTGTGATACATTGTAGTGTTTCATATTTATTAGAAACTGAAGACGGTTCTTCTATGACACCCTTAAATGGGTGGTAGGTAGGTAGGTAGGAAACCTCTGTTTCAGAGTTGATCTACATCTGTGAGGGGCGAAGACTTGCTGGCAGAAATGTAAAGAGCCCCATCAGACATGATCCTATGTATTGATTAGTTGCTCCAAGGTAACAAAACTCTTACGCCCAAGTTGAAGAAGCTTGCATGTGCCTGTAGAAGGCCAGGTGAACCTGCCAGGCTGACATTTTCACCCCTGATTTAGCACATCTCTGCATTTCTGTTATATCTACTCTTGCAATATGTTTATGTTGCCTTCACAACATAGAGTGAGATTCCCTTTTATTGTATACATGTATTGCAAAACCAGAATTTTAGCTAACTTATCTGTTCATTCTTAAACATCCTGGTTGAAGAACATTGCATGAGTCTTCATACGTTAAGTGTTGGTGCCAGTATGTCTGTAGACATTCAGTCATTTTACTCAGTGTGGCAGGGATTCCCTTGGTTGAAGCCTGGCACACCTCTGGGAGTCTTTTAACATTTATATCAATAGACAAGCATTAATTTTGCAGGGAGGGTTGGGATTCCCATATGGCAGCCAAGTGGGTTTGCGTTGCTATGTATAGAATGACATCATCGGCTAGTTCTCTAACGTGCAAAGTAGTGCAGAACGTTCGGCGAGGCTCGAAGAAGCTTGCATGGGACCACGTAAGGCTGCACGTTGCTGCAAGCCTGGAACCCTGGAAGGCACGCAAGCCAAGGCCAGGTCTTTGACACTGTGGCCCAAGATTGATCACGAGTGGCCCATGGTCACGCTTTGAGCCCCGCCGTCCCCCCTGCATGTCTGCACTCTCGCAGCTCCCTCTGCGCAAAGCTCTTCTGTTTTGATGATGAAACGCTGTTGCAGTAATAGCCTAGTTGTCAGTTCTCCAGGCCTGGTGAAAAATGAGTTAGGTGCCGCTCTCTCTCTCTCTCTCTCTCTTTCTCTTTCTCTTTCCCTCGCTCACTCTCTTTCCTCCTGCTGTGTGGAACACAGGGCCTGGAGCCCCGTCCAATCTCCCTGGCCTCTAAAAGGTGCCCTTTGTCTTGACTCCCTATATTGATTGCATTTTATTGGCAGTATCTGCTGTGCACTCAGGCTCTGTGACTAAAGAATTGCAGCGCTCTGCCCGTCCTTTTTCGTTTTTTGTTTTTTTTTTCCCCTCCAGATAGAATCCCTCCTCTGGCTGTGCCAAGAGATTCTTGTCAAATCGCTATTTGTTTTCCCCTGGTAGGCTTCATATGCTTTTCATAGCAGAATTTAAACGCTGATGGAAAGCATTGATGGAAAATTGGCGCTCGATCAGAGTCACAAGCCCCGGTTTTGTTTACTCGCTGCATTACGGGAGGAGGAAGGTCAGCTTGGAAAACATCTCCATACCACCTTATGGAACGAGGGCACTTTATAGTTCTGTAGCTTGTTATTTAGAACAATGGGATCGGGCTCACTGGTTATAAGAATAGTCTGTCAAACAAATCGCAAATCTGTCCTTATCCCAGAAGTAGTTGATCAGATAAGATTTGATTGATTGGTTGTTGTCTGAGGTTTGCTTTGTTACAGGTGATGAAAGATTCCCAGCCCAGGGGCTCCAACTAATCCGCTGATTAAAGGTGCCGTGGAGTGGAAAGTTGAATTTACATTGGCAAAGTTGACCACAGAGAGTTTGGAGTATAGGGAACCTGAACCTGTAACACTGTCAACATCTCAGTAAATTTAAATCTAGCGTTCGCTAAAATGGGCTGATCTGTTATATAACCCCCTCTATTGCATTTACATGGAACAACAATGGAGGAACTGCAATAATACTGGTGGACTATGTGAAGGAATCTAATGTTCCAGGCTGTAAAAAGGAACGTCGGCACTTTTCACTCCCATTTCAAGAAACCGAACTGTCAGTGAGCATGACTGATGTTCATCTTTAAATTATATTTTTTTTTACCAGCTTCTTAATCGAATGTTCTGTTCCGCCTTAAATGCTACAGCTTTTACAGGCTCCAGAATGCAAGGTGGAACAGAAAAACCACAAATGAAGATGCCAACTACAGCTCCCATATCTTATTTTTTTTATCAACTGTTTATTGGGTTTTACAATATTTGCCATATAAAAAGTATAAAAAATATTAAATATTAAAAAACTGTATAAAACAGTAAAATACAGACAATAAAATAAAGTTTGTGTCTCTTAATATAAAAAGTATGAAGTATAAAAACAATTTTTCTTCCAGTGCTAAGTCAAAACAGAGAAGGGACAAAACATAATAGGATGTTCAATTGTAGAGGTGAATGTCTAGAAGGAATTTTAGTTGGCCTTTTCTAGATACAGTTGTAAAGGGGACCAAATTCTGATAAATCTTTTACGAGTTCTGGTGCAACTCGTGAGTTTGTTTTTTCATAACCATTTGTCAATCTGCTTCTGCCACATCTTATTGGAAGGAATATCTGTTTTTGACCAAAATATGAAAAAGACTAATGGTCCAGTGAGGGGTCCACAGCATTTAAGAGAGACACTTCTGAAGACATAGCAAATTGTATGCCAAATTAATTTCCCTCCAATAATTCTATAGTTATTAAAGCACATGTTTGAGGTGTTAGGGTAGATCCTGTGCAGACGGACTGGGATAAGATACATCTTATGAAAAAGTTTGCTTCCATATCTTTAACAAGATCCTGGATGACTTTAAATTAGAGTTGTTAGTTTACTTTGTTCAGGACAGTTTCTTAAACCTTGTCCAATTACACCTTTCACCTTTATTGACATCACATCCCCTACAGCGTCCTGTAAGTAGCAGCCATGCTGTGTGAGTCAATCACTGTTTGATGGTTGAAGCGGGTCGTCTTAAACCAAAAGTTTCATAGTGAGCTTTACTTGACTTTGTGTTGATGTTGAGATGCAAAGCAAGTAGCTAGATTATGTAATGTTATCTGTTTGCAAGCTCCAAGTAACTAGCATAACTAACTTAATGAGTCTAGCTATTACACAGGTGTTTTATTGTTCAGCATTGCTTCTGTGCGATTATCATGGTGACTCCCTGTAAACCAGTACATCAGAATTTTCAAAGCTCACAAAAAAAAGGAAATAGTTCATTTCATTCTAGAGCCAAATTATAGGGTCGCAAATCAGAGTATAAAACAGCATCCGGGCATTTTTCAGTCCTTCTATGTAGACATCCAAGAAGAATTTATAATACTGACTTAATTCTATGCTTTCTATGGCACCTTTAAGGATACCTTGTTGGGTTAAAAGGGGTGTGTCTTCACAGAAAATCCTGGGCTTCCTCTAGGACCAGGTTTGGGAACTATGGCTTAAAGCAATTAGCATTAAATGTCTGAATAAGGCCACAGTTGACAAACTGTGTTAAATCTTTAAATAACCTCAGATAGTTTGGTAATATATTACAAGCACAGTTTACATGATTGCCAGAGGTATATTATCTTATAGCAGACTTCAGATAACAAATATGTATTGGTGGATTGACTACAATTGGAAAAAAAACATTTGTATAAATGTGATTTTTCACTAAACTATTCCTGTAAGGTGTTTTTACCCTGTAGGCTCGGCTCCATGCCGCTCAAAGTTCCCTATCATCAGATTACAGTTCAGGCCTGGGGCAAGACACCAAACTTCAAAATCCCATGCTTCCTCTTCGACCAGGACATGCTTGTATATCAGATTACGCTCTCACAACCCACCTTTCTTGGTAAAATCAGGGTCCTCTCCCTCCACCGACAGTTTGTGGCCTTGCTTTATTTATGTGCCCACTTGAGAACAGCTAAAGCATATAGACAGACTTTTATGTCTCATGCTAATATGGTCCCTTTGGACGTGTCCCTGTTTTTTATGTTTTTTTTAGGTGAATGTTAAGCAAAGTAAGAATACCAAAACTTTTCTATCCCTCTTTTTCAGATTAAACAGTTTGATGTTGGAATTAAAAAACAGTAAGGCTTTCATATACTTGGTTCTGAATCAAAACATGTAAAAAATATGTATTTATAGTACATTTCTACTATTACCACTACTGAACTGTAAAATTGGTTTAAGTTTCAATCGTATCAAAAGTAGTGTTTGTGCAGTGACTAGTCCATGTCCAGTCCACACAGTCCATGTAAAGAAAATAAGCAAGAACAACTTAAATCTACTCTCAGGTCCACTTACCATATAGGATCACTGTGTAGGCCTGTATGAGTGGATGAGACACAGCAGTGCTGTTGGAGTTGCTGGATGTGTCCATAATAAAGTGCTCATTGTCTATTCACACTCAGGCGGGTTTTAGCCTGACTAACCCAACTTTTAAATTGAGGGCAACCAATCAGAACAGGCCATTTACATAAATCAGTTTTAATAGCACAGAAACAAAACCTGCTTGTTTAATGTTAAAGAAATAAGAGACATAGGAAAATGTAATATGTATCATGGGGAAAAGAAAGCAGGATGTAAAAAATGTGGAAAATAAATATAAATAATCAGAGGTATAAAAAGAGCCATATGAATAATTAAATATGTGCATATGCAAGGTCAGAGGGGGCGTATAAACCAGTGTTATTTACAACATATTGTGTATAAATATTCTAGGACACGTGAGTTGTTTGTAGCAAGTAGCCAGAAAATTCAATGTTAACATCAAAGCCAAAGGTACATTGATCCTTATGTACCTATTTAGCTGAGAATGTCCTATATACTGTGCATTAGGTACATGTGATCACGTGCACTGATTAAAACAAACCTTTTGTGGTGAGCACAGTGGACAATGAGCTATGGCTTTTTAAAGAAGAGGAAGAAAGTCTTTTATTTCTTCTTACCATCAGTGGATTCAGAAACCTGTTGATCAGAAATACCCATGTTGAGTTAAAGCAATACTTTGCTTTAAGACATTAAAAGCTTTATAGAAGAACAGTATCTGCTTTTTGCAAACATCTGTAGCAGCTGTCCACCACTGCAAAACAATAATCAACAATCAGAGTGGATTTTACAGTTGGTGGACCACATAACTGCTGTTATTCAGCACTGGTATGGAAACATACTGTAACAAAACAAAAATACTTAGTAGCAGTAGTATTGTTGCAGAAGTACTAGTAGTAAAATTAATAGAAGTTAGAAATTGTAGTAGTTGTCAACACAGTAGTAATACTGCAGTAAAAAAATAGTATAAATCATTAGTAATATCAGAAGCAAAAGAATTAGTTGTTGAAATAGTTGGTGTGATATTTGTTTTAGTAGTAGTAGCAAGAAATAGTAGGATGATCTTCAGTATTGTGTGTAGTAGTTGTAGTAATGTTTGGTACTAGAGTAGTAATAAAAGCAAGAGTAGTAAAGATTAAAGGATTAAAAGTAGTTGTGGGAGTAGACACAAAAGAAGTGGTAATTGCAGTAGTATTACAAGATGTAGTAGTAGTAGTACTAATAATATTGGTTAAAGTAATGGTAGTAATAGCAGTTGCAAAAACATTAGCAGTTGCAGCAGTAATAGTAGTACTGTTAGAAGTAGTATCAACAGAACAGACAGTAGCAGTAGTAGACATAGGATAGTAGACATTGTAATATTAATTAGAAATGCAGTAGGAAAATTAGTAGTGGTAGTAAATAGTGTAATAGTAGTAGTATTTAAAGTATAGCTACTAGTACTGGTAGCAGTAGAACTAGTAATAATATAAAAACACATTAGCTTTAGTAGTAGCAACAGTAGGATAAATAGGATTATTGTGAATATTAGTGGCTGTAGCATGTTAGATGCCAGAACAGTAATAAAAGCAGTGGTAGAAATAATGATAGGAGTAGGACTAGTAGTGGTAGTAGAAGTATTAATTGCAGTAGTAACAGTAGTAGGAGTAGTGTTAATAATAGTTGAAGTAATGGTAGTAATAGCAGTTGCAAAAACATTAGCAGTTGTAGCAGTAACAGCTGTACTGTTAGAAGTAGCATCAACAGAACAGTAGCAGTAGTAGACATAGGAAGATTAGTAAGATTAGTTGTAGTATTAATTAGTAATGCAATAGGAAAACCAGTAGTTGTAGCAAATAGTAGTAGAAGTAACAATAATAGTAGTGACGTAGAAATAGTAATAGTATAAAAAAAATAGATTTAGTAGTAGCTACAATAGGAGAAATAGAATTATTGTGAATAGTAGTGGCTGTAGCATGTTAGATGCCAGAACAGTAATAAAAGCAGTGGTAGAAATAAGGATAGTAGTAGTGGTAGTAGAGATATTAACTGCAGTAGTAACAGTACTACTAGTAGTGATGATAATAGTTAAAGTAATAGTAGTAATAGCAGTAACAAAAGCATTAGTACTTGCTGTAGTGATAGTAGTAGTGGTGTCAGAAGTGGTATCAATGGAACAGATAGTAGCAGTAGTAGACACAGCAGAACTGGTAAAATATGTTGTAGTAATAGCATAGTTGTGGTAATAATTAGTATTAACAGCAACCAAAGAACTTATAGTAGCAGTAGTAGAAATTGTAGAAGTAGTAACAGTTTAAGTAGTAAGAAAGTAGTAAGAATAGAAATAGGAGCTCTAGCTGGAGTAAAATTAGCATTTGTTTAGAAGTATTATTGGTTATGAATTAACAGTACTGGTAAATAAACATGTCAATCATGAAATACAGTGTTTATTAATATTATTATATACTGTAATGCTTATTTTGAATGATTTGTGTTTCTTATTAATACATATATTCAGATGATATTTATTTTCCTTTAGCAAAGCTCTTAAATAAAATAATTAAATAATATTTTCAATTATTCTATTGTTGCCATTACATGATATAATGGCTGGTATGTTCTGTAGCAGAGCATAGTGTTTGAACTCCCGCAAACTAGTTCCTCCTGACAGAATAGCAGAGGACAGTGTTGACCTTTGAGGTTTTCTGTAGAGACTTTTGTTGTGTCAGTCTGCATCATTGCAGATTAAAGGGACTTCTCTCTCACCTTCACATTGTAATGGTGTAGTACGTTTAGCCAAGTGCTGGGACTTTTTTAGAAGGTGGTCTACACACAACAGTTTTTAAGGACTGACATGATCATAAAGGCTAAGCACACTGTACAGTTTCATTAGCTGTGTGATTGTCTCTTATGAAATAAACATGCAGAGAGCCCTTAATTATCAAAGCTGAAGTATTAATGCTTATTAAATATTCATTTCCAGTGGGAGTGTGCATCCATCTTTAGAGCTGTATGATGTGGCATTAGGTTTAATTATAACCTTTCTCTCTGAAAGGTCTTGCACGAGAAGCTAATACTTTTTCCCTCGCTGCGTCTACAGCTTGTTATTATTGTTATAGAATCGTAGCCTACGCGTTAAGTGCTAATCCTGAAAAGCTGTTGGAAAAAAGGTGTTGCTTCTGAAGATTTGAAAGATGCTGCAGTCGCCTCGTTACGTGCAGCCGTCCTCGCTAAGACCATGCTTTTCATTCCCGTCGGCAGAAACGTAGCTTTTGTCTCCGCCTCCATTCTATATATTATACAGTCTTCACCTACAGCTTTGGCAAGGCTTGTATTTCTGCACATTCAGCATTAATGAGTGATGTGAAGCAGCAGCCGTGGGATTACTGTATCATACTTGCCAGTCACAGATTGGCTTTGTAGGATTGACAGAATGACAGACCGGAGATGTGGAGCCAGTACTGGCCCCGGCGAAATGTCTCATTACCATTTTAACTGTTCTTCTGTGCATCCTTCCAATGTCGGATGGGGCTAATGCTGTGTTGTCGGTGTGTCCGGTTGTGAATATTAGAGCCCAGTCGAAATCAGCTGACAGACTTTCAAATTGCAGGGATTTCCAACCCAACGTTAGTATTTAGGGTTTCATAGAATTTAAAACAACAAATAAAGACTTTTAAAAAATTGGGGTAACACTTACTATGAATCCTGTTTTTATAGTTATACGTACATGCATTTATATATCATACTACATATAGAAGTTATGCTGTTTATTTGTTTTTTGAAAACAAGGGCTGCTATAGGTATGATAGGTTCAGGTGTTATACAGGAAATATGCTGGGACCCTGTAGTGTACAGTGTTCTAATAAGTGGATATTATAATACATTATGAAACCTTACATTACACAGTCATATTCTCTTGCTTTATAAAGTGTTGTGTATGTAATCAAAGTACCTATAAGCAAGTATGTAGGCTTATGCCAGACATTATAAAGCATTATGCATGCTGTATATTGTCTTATAGATGTGTTTTTATATGATTGTGAATACAGGGTTCATAGGAATTTGAATGTTTTACTAAACTTGGCATTTAACAGATTTTTTGACTTGGCTGATATTTCAACCAAATATTTGATGGCATACTCATTGAGTTCTGAAAAAGCAGAATATATAATAGACGCTGGACAGCTGTGCTAATGTGCCTGCCTTTATTGGTACATAGACATATCTGCTGAAAGACATGTGCATAGAAAAATATTGACTGATATTGGCATCCAAACTCAACTTGGGGGTAATGTTTTTAAAAGCCTAGACCCCAGCACTGCAATATGTATGTTAATCATACATTTTATGTACTTTATTGACATATTTGCCACATAGCACTGAAACCTAGGGCTCAGGGCCCTGCCCATAGGCATACCTAGGCATACTTAGACAGTGCTGGGATTTGAACGTGCAGCCCCACCTCTTGCTGGCCCATGGTTTGAGTATATAAGACCTAACAGTCAGTAATGAGCTGGATAAAGCTTTTGCAGTCTGTTTATTTGTGTACAGTATTAAATATTACAGTAGAATATTGTAGCTCCTGAAGTAGGAAATGTTCGTATCGCTCAGGCCCTGGTAATTTTGTGAAAGTAGATGTAAAGATGCTTGCAAAATGTTGTTTACGACCTTCCCGAGAACAGCTTCGGCTTGTCTTGGGCTACTTTCCCCTAAGGCTTGCTTGAGCTGCGTGCTTGTATATTAATTCTGAGACAAGGTTGGTACAAAAAAATCCTCCAGCCATCTTCTTGCGTTTCAATTCAAACCCTCAGGAGAGATCTGGGTCATCTACACCTGCGGTGCGCTCAGCTGTGTGTTCCTATTACGTCTTGGCTTGCGACACACACATACCTTCACAGAGACGCACGCACACACGCGCACACAAACACACACAAATGCGCTTGTCAGAGTGAAAGATGCCCACTCCACCCCACCCAGTTTTTCTTGAAGGTCAGGAAGGCGCGCTCAGGAGCTGCTCTTTCCTAAGGTGTTTGCATCCTGTTGGGTGTGCTGCCTCTGCTGAGTGTCTCTTGACTGGCTTGCTGAGATTTCTGAGGCTCAGGTGGAGGTTTAAGGGCACTGCAGTGACATGCCAGAGACTATCTGTGCCACAGGAGAGTGACAGCGGGTCCCTCTTACGCACCTTTGAAAGGATCTGCACTGACATGCCGGAGCTGTGCTGAACCGCAGTGACATATCCATGGGACGGGAAAAGACAGGCAACTGTGACATGAATCTGCACATAAACAAGAGTCAAGCCGCATGAACTATGTGACTACTTCTGTAATCAGTGAAGCTCAGAACTGTTTCGATTAATCGGACCGTTGTGTACATGATTTGTTGAAATCTGTTGATATGATCGTTAGAATATAATGGAGCTGCAATGAGATCCATGGGATGAAGGAAAGACTGGCAGCTGTGGCTTGAATTTGCTTGTGACTGTTTTTGTAAACAGTTAATCTAGCAACTGTTTTTCGATTAATCGGATCCTTACGTGTCTGATTTGTTGAAATCTGTTGGCATGATCATTAGAACGTTTTAGAGTTGCAGTGAGAACCATTGGATGGAGGAAAGACTGGCAACTGTGGCTTGAAGTTGCATGTTGGTAAACAATTAATCTATTAATCAATTAATGATTAAGTGAAATGTGAAATCAGTGAAATGTTCTTGTTTTCAATGGAGTATCTTCTTCCTTAACACAACAATGGACTGACGGGTCTCTAAAGAAAGTTGTTTCTTTCTGGTCATTTTGAGTCGGTCAGCAAGCCATCAACTGCTGATGCTTCAGATACTAAACTAACCTAGAATGTTGTTCCCTTTTATACTCACTTATTAGTAGAATGTTTTTCAGCTGTGCATCACAATTGAGCAAGAGTGTCCTAACAACCAATTAGCCCAATAACATCCTTAACTTGGATTGGCGGTCGTACCAGGAGATTCAGACAGAGGACTGAGAATTACTGATAATAGGACTATATGCAAAATAAGCCTCTATACAAAAATAGACTTTAATACAAACATTTTTATTCTGTAAAAATCATCTGATACACTTAAATTAATTGTGAAATGGACAATATTGTTTGTGAATTGCATGAAATTTGCATGAAATGAAATTCTAAAGTGATCCTAAACTTTTGAGTGGTAGTGTATATATATATATATATATATCATCGAACATTTTGGAGTAGCAGAGTCATCCGTGGGACAGTGGTGTGAATTTGCATGTAAACAAGAGCCAATTTGTATGAATTGCATGTGACAATTTCTATTATCAGAAAATTTAGCTACTTTAATTCAATTAATCTGAGCTTTACATGCGATTTGTTGAAATCTGTTGAAATGACCTTTTAAGTATTAAAGAGTTGCAATGAATTCCGTGGCCCAGAGTACAGAAAGGCACCTGTGGCATGAATTTGCACATACACTGGAGTCAAACAAGCAACTATTTCTGTAATCAGTCTATCAATTGTTTGATGAATTAATTCCTCACACCACATATATATATATATATATATATATATATGACCTTTATAGAACTCCAATGACATTCATGGGATGAGGAAAAGAATAAACAGTTTAATGAACCTGCATGTAAACAGGAGTCAGAGAAGCAACTATTTCTATAATAATTGAACAAAAACCCTATCAACTATTGATTAATCAGAACTTTTTCTCTTTTTTTATCATTTATCAGAATCTTCTAGAATGATTATCTGTAAAATATTTTAAGCAACGTTCTTGCAGTTTATCAGAACGTGCGCGAAAGACAATGGAACGTTATTGGAGTCTGTTACCGTTCCTAAGTAGATTGCATGTCGACTTTTCCTATAATCATCACGGATGATTGCTTGACTTAGTTGACGAATCGTTGCAGCCTTTATTTTTGACTGCAAACGGCAGATAATTACTAAGATCAAGTGTATCGATTGAAGCTCCTGATAAACTCGCCTATCTCCTGCTCGTATGCTTGTCATTTCTTTTCATCACGTCATGAGGCACAAAAGAAGGATGATGTTGCAATGTCACATAAGAGGCTTCCGAGGGAGGATTATGAGATCAATACATCAAGCTGTGTTTGATGTTCACATCGATTTTTTTTTTTTCCCCTCAACTGAAAATATAATGAATGTCTATTTCTATAACTGGGTACTGTTTAGCTGTAATTGTGTGGATCTGAAAATATCTCATTGTTTGGGGAACATAGGGTTTCACATAGACTATCTCAGCTGTGCAGGCGGGCTGTTATGTGCTGTGTCCCTCGGAACAGGCAGACAAGGTGCCATTGGCCGTCATCACTTCCTGCGCTTCTCTAGATAACACGCTGTCCAGCTGAATATGCTAATTTACCAAGTTTGGTTGTTTACCATAAGTGACACTTTGGCCTAGTTCTTCAGTAAGGTTTTCGCCCACTGAAGCCAGGGACAGTGGCAGTACAGCTGTATACCAGTGGTTCACCTTAAAAAACCATACGTGTTTAAAGATTAAAACCTGATGAAGGTTCGTAAAAATCAACCCTGAGTTCATTTTCATGGATAGGTAGCCCAACCAGTGTTTGCAGACACATACTTTCAAAAGATTAATAGTCATTTTATATAAACTGACAAGCAAAACTCGTTAATTAAAAATCAACAAACTGAATATAAAGTAAATGTATCCCTATGAGGCACGTGAAAGTTCTGCAAGCCCAGTTTTGATGGGAAATTGTAGGACGAGGTAGGATTTCCATTGCTTCCAGTTCTGTTTCCTGTTGTTACCTTAATTGCATGCCCTGACTTTATTCCCTTACTCTCAATTTGTTCACAAGGTGGTGTACAAGAACAATGACGTCCGGCTGGAGCTGTCCAGGCTGGCCTTACAGGGCGACCCCAAGATGAAGATCCATGGCGTGGTGCCTTTCAAGTGTGAAAACGTGGCCACTCTGGACCCCATCACCTTCGAAACGCCAGAAGCTTTTATCACGCTACATAAATGGAATGCTAAGAAGACCGGCTCCATCTCGTTCGACTTCCGCACCACCGAGCCTAACGGTCTCCTCCTCTTCAGCCATGGGCGGCCCAAGCAGCAGACCAAAGAGGCCAAGAGTCCCCTCACGCTCAAGGTGGACTTCTTCGCCATAGAGATGCTTGACGGTCATTTGTACCTGCTGCTGGACATGGGATCGGGCACTACGAAGACGCGGGCTGTCAACAAGAAGGTGAACGACGGGGAGTGGTACCACGTGGACTTCCAGAGGGATGGACGAGCAGGTACGATGCTGTTTTCTTTGTAATAGAAATGTATAAGTGCGTATTCTCCGCGTAGATATAAGTACTGACCTCATATTTCTCAGTCAAAGAGAAAAACAAAGACCTTAAAATTGAACCTTGTTGGACACCACGGTTATAGTTTTAGAAATAAATGTTATAGGCTATGCAGAAAGTCCATAATCTAACATTGTTCTTAGGTAGTTGGAATAACATCGTAGACTACAATTAGTGAGGATAGTCTCCTACAATTATTACATTATGTTTTATATATAAAAGAGGTAGAACATTTTTATTGAGGCTTGTCGTGGGTCTTGGTCAAATGACTTGGTGCCATTACAACTTTAGGGGCTGGCCTTTTGTAATTGGTTATTTATGTTCGACAAACATGTATCAAAAGGTTGGAACCGAGATTTGGTCATTTTAAACCTGCACTTTAATAATTACATGCTATGAAAATATGAAAATATGAACTTTTTATTTTAACTATTTATAAGGAAGTGAATTATCCCAACATGCCTACACGTAGCATGTTACTATGGAATGATAGACCAGTGTTAGGGCAAAAAGACAAAACACGTCAGTGTGTTCCCTCAAGCTACATCCCTAATGTGAAGTTGATCTCTGATGATGATGAAGAGAGATGAAAATCTTCAGATTCCACCAAAAAAAAAAAAAAAAAGACTCTAATCAAACTTACTAATCTTCTAAACTGCTCGTCCTTCTGGGTCACAAGGGCACGGTGGCAGGGTGAAAGGCAGGAAGCCCTGGAAAGACCGTCAGACATACACACACATTATACTTATATAAAATGAGGAGCCACAAAAAAGCTTCTGTGAAGTTCTGAGATGATTCAGTCGCTTCAGATATTATAAGACAAGCACCAGCTTGTTACGTGGTGGTTATAGTGATGACGCATACTACCCTTGCATCGGCCTTTGTTCATCACAGTGGAGTAAAATGGTCTGATGGTAAAATGGAAGTCTGCTGATTTGTTTATTCATCAGTTTTAATCTTATCTGGGTCAGTCTGTAAGATCAAATCGTGTTGGAAGTGTAGACGTGTGTTTAGATTTGAGCATAAATGTTTAACAACTTGGAAAAACGAGCTTGATTTGCAATGAACTAACCAAAAGTCTTATCAGTAGTATCTACAAGACCAACAATAAAAACACAAAATAGCAGTCCTGCACTAACATGGATGGATTTTAGCACTCTATGTTCCACCTGAAGACGTTCTGTATTGTTGTAACTTCGTTTTTGCTGTCAGAATGAAGAGGGAGACCAGTTAAGCTTGTATTCTTAGTGTGGTACCAACATTCTCTGAGCTCTCAAACCTGCTCTCAATGGCTTCTCCGGCTGCATTGTCTTTTATAGGCCCGCCTTTCTGCTCCTTCTGGGCTATGTGGTACACCTGGCCACGGTCGTCATCTTGAAGAAAAGTTCTAAAGATGACGCTGCAGGGTCTGCTAAGCCAGATTTATTACTTCCTATATGAATCTGCATCATTCTGTGTGCCATCTGTATGGTATATGGTATATAAAAATATTTACAACAGTATATACTACTAATACCGTCCAAATAAAAAAGGAATGATACAAATATCAATTTTAGTTAGTGCAGAAAATCACATGCATTTAAAACATTCACACTACCACAAAATTGTAGATGTTTAATCCTCTCACATTTGAATCTTTTGTTGTCGTTGTTTAACACTATAAAGTTCACTCAGTAGGGGCAGCAGTGCAATCACTGCTCAACCTCAAACTCCACTTACCAGCACAGCTGCTGGCCTCTATGTGAATTAAGCACACTTCATGTAAATGATATCATGGCTGTCCAAAGAAAAGCATGCATCTCTTTGTTTGTCTATTTTAATTTTCTATTTTTCTATGATAACGTTTTTCACCAGCTGCCGTGTGCATTGTGTTGGAATTTCATGATGAATAGACAAATACAAATGCAGCAACATAGCTTTGAAAACCAATGCTGGTTCCATAGACTTGCATTGAAAGTGAAGTTTTTAAATCTGATTCATCATTAGAGCTCAAATCTGTGTGTTTCCACATCATACACAAGTTTTGATTCAGATGCACAGCACTTTGTACAGTTTTAATCTGTATTAATCTGTGTTATTAATATCTACAGTATTCCCAATTGATTTAAAGGGGCTTTAGCTTGCGTCCCATAAAGCCTGTTGTAACAATTGCCACAGAGAAGGAATCCATGGTCTGATCATGGATAGTGTGAGAATTGTGAACATACTTTATTCTAGCTGTGCCAACGTAGCTGTGCAAACCCTCTTTCCATTGTAAAGGTGCTGGGACGTCGCAGCCCCGTCATGTAGAACTCATTTCAGAGACATGGGTTTGGAGTTTATCTTCTGAGCTTCAGCACCTTCTCATCTTTAATGAAACCGAGCAGGTTTCTCACATCCAGCTTTATCTGGCTGGCTTTTACAGAGCACCTTGTTCGGAGCTTCCCTACGGCCAGGTTAGGGATCATCAGTCTAGGAGTCTTCGGGCTGGATGGAGCCTGCCGTGGATGTGCCGGCTCCCTTCTCCCGCTGAGTGTCCTCCATGCCCCGGCGTGCTGGCACCGAGCGCCGTGTTGATTTGCTTATCTAAGCAGCAATTTGTTAGCGTGTGCTCGTGGCCAAGGCCTCGCAATGTCACACTGCAAATTAGATCCGCCCCCACCAACCATGTTTTCCACTCCATCTCGAGAGCGGGAAATCACATTAGCCGTTTCATTACCCCTGTAGCCACACGGAGAGTGAGGACCTGAGTCTCTGCACTGGTGGGAAACTGGCACTTTGCCTGTGGAAATGTCAGGACTCTTTAAGTCAGCCCGGCCCACTTGTGTTCTCAGCTTATGTTGAGGTGCAAGCTTAAAAGTAAAGGTTCCTAAACGGTTTCTGGTTCATATTTAAGATTTTGGGGAACAAGATAATACAATGATAGTTGGTGTAGAACCTATATTACCTTAATAAAGATAAATCTTTAAAGGAACACCCAGGAAGGGTTCTTTAAGGAACCTTCTCTATGGCATCAATACAGAGAACAGGGCAAAGTGTTTCACATACTAATTAAACACAGTCACAAGTTTCAATATGTATCATATGGGTATTGATATGTGTAAACTAAGCTCCATAAACAGCTGATTTTAAATCGGTTGCTTCTGTGACCCGTTTGATCCACAGCAGTTTAACCTCACACACGTGTACTTGGAAGTTAGGCGGGGCGTTTCAGCCTGGATGGCTTTTAGAATGAGGCAGAGCAGCCAGTCAGAACAGAGGTTATTCATATGTATCAGCCCTAAAGGCACAGTCACAAAACAGCCTGTTAAATATTAAAATTGTGTTCATTGAAATGGTGTTTGATACATAAATCCACACTAATTATACAAACGGACCCCAAGGAGAACTCATTATTCACATCTCTCAGCGCTCGGTGTAAGGATCAGAACCACCACTTTATTAGAAACACCTTTCTCCCTGGCCTCTTTATTAGAAACATCAAAATTAGTGTCCATATTATTAGAAACACCCACCTTGTACTTACACTAACTGGTCTCTGTATTAGAAACTCCTACCTTGTACTTACACTAACTGGCCACTTTATTAGAAACTCCCACCTTGTACTTACTCTAACTGGCCATTTTATTAGAAACACCCGCCTTGTATTTACACTCACTGGCCTCTTTATTAGAAACTCCCACCTTGTACTTACACTAACTGGCCATTTTATTAGAAACACTGACCTTGTCCTTCCACTAACTGGCCACTTTATTAGAAACTCCCACCTTGTACTTCCACTCACTGGCCATTTTATTAGAAACACCAACTTTGTACTTCCACTCACTGGCCAATTTATTAGAAACTCCCACCTTGTACTTCCACTAACTGGCCACTTTATTAGAAACATCCACCTTGTATTTCCACTCACTGGCCACTTTATTAGAAACACTCACCTTGTACTTCCACTCACTGGCCACTTTACTGGAAACATCCACCTTGCACTTCCACTCACTGGCCACTTTATTAGAAACACCCAACTTAAACTTGCATTGTATACGTGCATTTACAGCTCCATTCATCCTCCCAACTGCAGCTGAACAGATATTTGAGTGGTTTCAGCAAATCTGACCTGGTATTGCTGGGTTTTTCACACTTCAGTGTCACCACTAGGCAGAGAGTGGCCCACCACACACAATTACCCAGCTAAGAGCAGCTGTGTGGTCCGGAAGTGACCTTTACTGAAGAGGATGGCTAACATAGATTGTGCATTAACAGATAAACTTCAGTCCATGAGCGAGGTGGAACTCTAAAGGGCTTTCTTTAAAACTGGACGGTCTATAGAATTAAATAATACTGATCATACTGATACTGACAGTTCTTTTCTTTTATATATCATTTAAACACGACAGCTGCTGTTTACGCCGTGTGAAAATTTCCCGTGGAACTTCTCCTGAATATCTTCCAAAAAAATCTGGTCCCATTGACTTGCATTAAAAGTAAAGCAAGTTGTTGTTCTGGCCTGTTGGGTTGCCATTGGGTAGCTACTTGTTTTTCTTTGAGCTGCAACTGTTTCTTTTAATTGTTGCCATACTTTGAGCCTGACGTTTTTCTTCCCCCTGGTGCGCGTGTGGTGCATGGGAATATAGAGATTAGTTTCTAACGAGTGAACCGGGCAGTGAAAGTAACAGTAAGAAAGCTGTCAACAAATCCAACCTGCTCAATCGGCCTGTTGTCTTAATCCGAGTGTTGGCCGTAATTACATTACCAGCGCGTGTTCACGTCTTTCCTTAAAATATAGTCTAGTCTGAAGCTCTCGCTGCAGCGTAATCCTATTCCAAACACAGGCTGAAATAGAATCCCCCACTTTGCACCAACCATAATCCCACCTCACGCGTTGACTGACAGCGCACCGAGACGTAATCCCTGCCCAGACCCTCAGCGCTACTCTCGCCGGAACGTAATCTCATCCAACAGCATCGGCACGAAGAACCACGATATTAAAGATTAATACGTTCTATTTGGCATTAAGCATTAATACATTCTATTTGGGTCTCGGTCGTAAGGGCGGCCACTTCAGTGGCCACTGTTCTGCGAGCATCACGTTATTAAAGGATAATGCTCTGCATTCCGAGCGACGTCTTCACTGATCCAATTGCGCTCCGAATCTATTCCTCATTTTTCTTTCTCGCTCTTCTCAATTTCTCTATCTCATCCCACATCTCTTCTATTTGGTTCGACTTCTTTCCTTCTCTCCCTCCCTCTCTCTCTTTCCGTCTCTCTCCGCTCGGCCTGCGTTGCCATGGAAACCGGAGCCGAGCTCTCCAAGGACCAACCCTGTTACTGCACTGTGCTAGACTTGAGATGCAGGATAACGCAATTGCTGCCTGTATTTTTCCTCCCGCTTCAAATATGTGACCCGGGCGTTTATTTATTTATTTATTTATTTATTTATTTTATTATTTGTTGTCTTCTTTTTTTGGGGGGGCTCCGCACTAGAACTCGCAAACTGGGCAACGAGCGATGGATACCACCTCGTCTCTCAGCCGCGTCAGTCACGGACGCCAAATCGATAACTAGTCTTCACTGAGGCTGTGAGATGCGGAGTACGTGCAGACGTTTTCGAGACGCTACAGTTAGGAGCCAAGCACGCGTGCACAAGGCCTACAAAAGCTCAGGGAATAAGTGAGACGCGCTTAGCACCCCAACAGACAAGACACGGGCAATAATAATAATAATCATAATAATAATCATAGATTTAATTTATGTAGCACGTTCTACAAACCCAGTGTTGCTTCACAGTAGTACCAGAATACATAATCAACAATAAAGAAAAACAACCCACAATGCACTTAAGAGTTAGCTGGCTGGCAGGGCAGGAGAAGATCATGGTCCTGGTTCTGGAGGACCCCCAGCCCGGCATTTTTTGGTGCTTTCCTGCCAAACCACCCTCACTCCAACTCAGGATAGGCTTGTTAATTAGTAAATTAGATGGCTCAGGTGTGTCGGGAGCAGGAAAAACACAAGACAGGGGGTCCTCCAGGACCTGGCTAGGGAACCACTGGCATACAGCCATTTAAGCCTCCCCAGAAAGAGTTGTTAGCTGCAGGGGAAGGTCCCTCTAGGTCTGGGAGAGCAGTGTAGCATCACATAGGTGGCCAGCACTGGCGTACATTTAACATTTTCTTGTTTGTTTTTATTGCACAATTTCTGTTTATTTACTGTATAACATATTGAGGAAAAAAATAAACATTATGTACAACACATGTACAAACACATCTTCATTGATTGAGCGATTTGAGGCACTTTGAGCTTGAAGTGCTTTACAGTCAGGTAAAAAAGAAGCTTAATCGTCATAGAAAGATTAAGTAGTAAGTATTTAATTAAATTCATTCGAGGCAGACAGATCAAATTGAAAAGATAAATACCGAAAGAGACACAGATTTTTAATTAAACAGCAAGTTAAAAAAGAAATGTTTTCAAATGTTTATTAAAAGTGAGCACTGAGCTTGGCTGTCTAATATAAGGTGAATTGACTTCCACAGTTTGGAGGAGAAAGGCAGAAAGAGGCCTCTCCACACTTTCTTTCTCTTACAGAAAGTATTGCAGAAGGCCAGTATCTGCAGATCTAAGACCACATGCTGGAACATAAAAAACATTCTATGATTTAAGCTGGTGCTATATTATGTAGAGCTTTACAGACTAGTAGTTTGTTTTTGTGTGTACGAGTTGTAGATGTTGGATTTTCTTCAGAATCCCGCTAAAAGCATGACAATCATAAAAGCTACTTTAGGGACTGTGTTTACATGCAGGATGAAACAGAGCACTGAGTTTGAGATTCCAGGTTTTGTGTTTTATGTTTATGATGTAAGAAGCTAAAGGACCGAGCTTGTCATGAAGCATTTTTCTCTGAGTTTATGTACCAAGGATCAGTGTTTTTTTATTTGGTTGTAGGATATTTTGTAGGAGTCTTGATAAGCAGCAGAAATGAAAATGTATACTTACAAAAGCTATAAAAAAGAATTGAATGTTCCCTAATCACCTTGAGATAACGAAAAAGAAAAGCAAAGGCCCTAAAACGGAACCTTGTGGGACTCCCCAAGTTATTTTTTGATGATTTCCCAAATGAAACCAAGAACAGTCTATTTATTAAACATGATTAAACCATTGTAAAACTGCTCCTGAGAGGCTGAGCCAGTATTCAAGATGCTGGTTTGGTATCTTACGTATCTTTGGTATCTTGTATCTAAAACGGCACTAAAATATAAGGATTTCGGTGCTAAGCCTGCAGTCATTCACAACTAGTGCTATTTCAGTGCTATGGTTGGAGCAAAAACTTGATTCATTCTTAAATAACTTATTATTATTTCTTAGATATCCATTCACATTTTATATGATTTAAAAAATAAATATTTTTTGAAATTGTGCTATAATGAGTATGTAAGTAATTGTACTGCCAGGGCAGCTGTTGACAGAGGACAGTTTACTCTAGTCATTTTAAACACAACCTAAAACCCTCTTATAAGAGTGAAGAAGTGAATTATTAATTTAGTTTGTTTATAGCAGCTGTACACTCCTGATCAACAGATAATAGAGAAATATATAATTACTGATTTAGGTAGTTGGAACTCATTACAGTTGGCCAATCGTATGAAGGCTATTTTAGTTTGAAAGTTTATTACAAACGCAGATTTTAGAAGATAAATGGCCATCCATCACACTAGCTGAAACGTTAAGGTTAATTAGGTGGTCTATGGTGGGAAAATAAGACTTTGGTATTATCTTTGTGCTAATTCATTACACTAGAGTGATACAACCCGTCTGCATAGTTCTATATATATTACTGTATTGGAGATCTGCTTTTTAATAATATCATAATGTGCCTGCAGTTTAGTTTTCCTCCATAAGTGCCCTGATTTATGGCAATTTCTCTTAAGCTGGCATATTTCATTATTCATCCGTGGATTCTTATGAGTATGTGAGTTTTACTTCCATTTGACTGATGTAAGAATGTGAAGAATTACCTTTAATCTAGCCTTTAGACCAGAGAGCAGATCAGTATATGGGGGAGTCAGAGCTGCGTTTGATGCACTATTAAAAATGCTTTTAAACCTCTCAACTCATTTGTCAGTGTAGTCAGTGTAGCATTTTTACAATAATTTTCAGGCACAGGTTTTGTCGACTCTAGTCAATGTCCAAAATACAGGGAGTCCTACGTGGTCTGAAAACAAAAGACCTGATCAGTTTACATTGATTTAGATTTTAAAAACAGCTGATAGTAAATTTGCAGATTAACTGAAATTAGAAAGAGGAAATTAGAAAGCTGTGTTTTAGAGTTTTAACTCCCAGCACGATCCCAAGAAGATAGAAAGCCAATAAAAAACATGTCCGCCTGATCCTAACCATGTATTTTCACTTTATAATTAGCAATAGAATGAACCACTATTAAATTGTATTGCATTTGCAGCTCATAAGCTCTTCCAATGTATCTGAGCTGACTCTTGGTTTCAAGAGTGCAATAACAAATTAGCCAAATTAATGAAGATATCAAAATACTGTTAGTACCTACATATCAAAGAATGGCATTGCTGTGTGGCCCTGGGTCTCCTGAAAATATGGCATGTTTGACTGTCTCATGTAAATACTTGTAACTGTAGTTGTATTTGAGCAAAATACCAAAAACATTGCACAAAATTACCCCTAAGGATCTAGGGGTTAATAAAGTATCACATTCATTTGGTGTTTATAAGGGTCTACTATTATCATGTGTGGTCAAATGTATAAGAGGTACTTAGAGTTGGTAAAACTACATGAATAGAATGATGTCATGATGTTATAATGCCATCAGTTTCTGCACTGGTTCTTGTTGTTTAAAGATTTTGTATATTTGCTCTATGATGCGTGCTGCTGTCAGTGTTGCAGAAGTAATAACAATAGTCACTACAGAAAAGACAACCTTATTATGATACCAATAGCATATGCTCATATTGCCCAGCTCTGCAACATTCAGGTTTATGTGTTAACGCAGCCTCTGCCAGCCGAAAACTAGTTCGGCATGCTTGAGCTATTCATCATGTTCACTTTGTGCTATCTTTCTAAATGTTATGAGTTGCTCCATTTATCACGCGTGATCAAAGCTAAGATGTTGATAGTGCAGTTTGTTTGATAAATGCAGAACACCCACTGTGTGCTTTGCACAATACTGTCCCAAAGGAAGGATGCACGTAGAAAACAAAATGATATAAGAGTAGATACAAATCTGACTGATATTTTTAAGGAGCTTTAAATTTCAGGGCTCTGTTATATCAGCTGATATCACCATCCAAAAAACTAGAAGTTAGTTATGCAACATTTCTATATACTTGCTTTCAGCTTTCTAGTGTTTGTTTTAGAGTAATTTACAACACGTTTTGCAGACTTAGCACATTAGAATCATTTTTTAACATGATTTTTTTGGTCATGCTTTACAAATGATGGGCAGGTTAGATAGAAACTGCAGCTCAGTTCGAGATAAAAACGTTTATATAAATATCTAAAAATGCCCATAAGTCACTTACAAACTTCTTTATATTACAATAAAAGATATTACTGAAGTTATACAACCTCATTAAACACGCCTATATGCTAGAGTATGAGATATTAGTCCAGAAACAGTCTCAATAAAACTGAGAGACTAGTCTATAAACAACCTCAATAAAGCTCCTGAAGGCTAAAATTGGAGGTTATTGTTTGTAAATGGCTGCAATAAATGGTTCTGTACACTATTATAAAAGACATTAATTAATTAATTTGTCAATTGAAAAGCTCAACAACATCCTATACACTAAAATAAAAGATATTAGACTGTAAACAACCCCAGTAAACACTAAATTAGAAGATATTAGTCCATGAACAACCTCAGAATATGCCTAAATAAGAGATATTGTGTCTTAACAAACACCCCTATGTGCTAGGTATGTGAATCTCTATAAACACTTCTGTATGCTTTGTTAGAAGATATCAGTCCATAACAATCACACTAAACACCACTATACAATGGAATATGAGATATTACTACATAAATTACTTGAATAAACATGTTTAAATAAGACATATTAGTCTGTAAACAAGGACAATAAATAAACACATGTGTACTGTAGTTGGAAATATTAGTCCATAAACAACAGATTAGTCAGCCAATTGTCTTAATAAACACTTCTAGAATAGGAGATATTAGTCCTTCAATAGCCTCAGTAAATGCCTTTGTGCACTAGAATCCTGTACAATACGTTGGGAGATATTAGTCTATTAATAGTCTAATTAAACACTCATATAAAATAAAAAAGAAGATTGTCCATCAGTAGTCTCAATAAACACTCCTATACAATATATTATAGGATACTAGTTCATCAGTAGTCTCAATAAACACTCCTATACAATATATTACAGGATACTAGTTCATCAGTAGTCTCAATAAACACTCCTATACAATATATTACAGGATACTAGTTCATCAGTAGTCTCAATAAACACTCCTATACAATATATTACAGGATACTAGTTCATCAGTAGTCTCAATAAACACTCCTATACAATATATTACAGGATACTAGTTCATCAGTAGTCTCAATAAACACTCCCATACAATATATTACAGGATACTAGTTCATCAGTAGTCTCAATAAACACTCCTATACAATATATTACAGGATACTAGTTCATCAGTAGTCTCAATAAACACTCCTATACAATATATTACAGGATACTAGTTCATCAGTAGTCTCAATAAACACTCCTATACAATATATTACAGGATACTAGTTCATCAGTAGTCTCAATAAACACTCCTATACAATATATTACAGGATACTAGTTCATCAGTAGTCTCAATAAACACTCCTATACAATATATTACAGGATACTAGTTCATCAGTAGTCTCAATAAACACTCCTATACAATATATTACAGGATACTAGTTCATCAGTAGTCTCAATAAACACTCCTATACAATATATTACAGGATACTAGTTCATCAGTAGTCTCAATAAACACTCCTATACAATATATTACAGGATACTAGTTCATCAGTAGTCTCAATAAACACTCCTATACAATAGATTATAGGATACTAGTTCATCAGTAGTCTCAATAAACACTCCTATACAATAGATTATATGATACTAGTTCATCAGTAGTCTCCGTAAAAACTCCTATACAATATATTACAGGATACTAGTTCATCAGTAGTCTCAATAAACACTCCTATACAATAGATTATAGGATACTAGTTCATCAGTAGTCTCAGTAAACACTCCCATACAATAGATTATATGATACTAGTTCATCAGTAGTCTCCGTAAAAACTACTATACAATATATTACAGGATACTAGTTCATCAGTAGTCTCAGTAAACACTCCCATACAATATATTATAGGATACTAGTTCATCAGTAGTCTCAATAAACACTCCTATACAAAAGATTAAAATATATTAGTCCATCAGTAATTTTAGTAAACACTCCTATACAAAAGATTAGAAGATATTAGTCCATCAGTAATTTTAGTAAACACTCCTATACAATAGAATAGTAGGTATTAGTCTATCAGTAGTCTTAATAAACCCTCCTATGTGCTAGAATATGAGATCAGTCCAACAATAGTCTCAATAAATGATTCTGTACACTAGAATAAGAGATGCGTCTATAAATAACCTCATTTAAATCTCCTGGGTGCTGAAGTAGGTGATATTAGTCCCCGAGCAACCTTAGTGTACTATATGCTATATTTCCTATATGCTATATTATGAGTAAAATTTCAGAGCTGCTAATATTTAAGACAAGAAAATATATTTAGTTTAGTTTTTTTTAAATATGACTAATAATGATAATATAATGTGATATAATGATAATATAATAATACTGTTAGTCATACCTTGAAAAAACGGACATTTTCCAGCCTGTATTGCTGTAAAATCCTGTGCAGTATAGGCTGAAATAATCTTTCAGTCGATATACAGATCAGATCAGCTCTCATGGTCATTAGAGGTGTGTAGGTGTTGCGTGAGTTTATCTCTGGATCTGTGCACGTTCCCTAGCTACTGGCTTGTTGTGTTGGAAAAAAAAACGAGCACTGTTCGTCCTGGGTCCTTTGACTTCTGATTAATAATGCATCAGATGAAAGTAACATTTAAAACACTCGTCCCTGGAGAGTGTGAGTCACAAAGTGTGAGGAGCACAGGGCCTTTTCATCTCCCTCTCAGATGCTTTATTAATACATGCCACGCACGTAATCCCCAGAAGGTGCAGGAGAAAGCTGGGCCAGGTGATTAGTTTATTGTTCTCCTCTGGGCAATGCACATTTCACTTAAGAGTGATACCGCCGCAAATAGCAAGCCATGTCTGATCTTCTGCGTGATCTAGAGAGTCTGGGGCCTTCAACCACTTTTCAAGCACAACAGACCTGGGGATGAAGTGTGAAGGGAATTAATTGGAGTGCTGGTTATTTGCTTACCATGTTTCTATACAGTCTAATTCAAATGTTTCTAATAAATGGACAGTCCTTGACCTTTGCTTAGTGCTATACATCCGCTCATTTATTAAATCCTCAGTTTGAAAGCGGCACAACCTACTTAACTTTCCGTCTCACTTCGAGTGACAGCGGCTCCAGTCTTCCATCCATGTTTTCTCCGAAGCATCTTCAGCTTTCCAAACCACCTGCCGAGTGTGAATGCGCTTAGACTAGACTGGCGGTCCATCTGCTTAATCATACTTAAATCGCGCATGGACATAAAAGCAAAGCGTGCAAACTTTCTGCAGGATTAATTCATGGGCTTAAAATACAGATTACTGCTAGTTTTGTACGTGCAAAGTTTGGATAACGAAACCCTGTGTAGATACGGAAGAATGGTAGACAGACGGAAGGCCTATAATGAATTTGCTCACGTTGGAAATAGGGTTAGTAGCATCAAACATTGTCTCAATTAGAATAGCTTCTCAGAGACCCTCCTGCTATGGCCGCGGAGGGAGAGAGCATGGCTAGCAGCCAGCTTTCGGAGCTCACAGTCTTGTCGGCATGGAGCAGCGTCTTCTGCTAGCCTGTAACCAAATCGTACACACATGCCAGGCCTCAACTTAACCGGATTTGGCTAATCCTCCACGAACACGTGTTGACGCGCCAGACCTCGGCCGGCCAAGACGCTAAGTAGCGAGACATGAAAGTCGACGCTCTGTGGAGGTGACGTTGAAGCCTATGCTGAGAGCGTTTCACATGGATCAGATCTAAGCGATAGGCCTCGACTCTTCCTTTAGTCCTAGAAGCGCTGGGGTCTTGTACCGTAAACGTTGTCACTGTGTTGTTAGCGCCTCTGCAAGCTCTTCTGTTCTTGTTTTCCTCCATCCCCGTCACCTGTCTTTCTCATTACACCCTTGTTTAGAAGTCTCCTTCCCTCTGTCTCCTTCACTGTGGCTGCTTCTCATTTTTCAGCATTCTCCCTGACATTGTTTTTCCAACACAAATATTGACTAAAATCTCCCGGCCCGTCTATAAGTAGTTCCACCTAGCCTCGGGGGAATCAATCCTTTGGCTTCTTCGTGTCACATCACTCAACTCTCAGGAGAAACTATTGGACTTTATGACTTAATAGCCATAACTCAACTTTGTTAACACATTTCTCTCCAGAGGAGTAGTTTGCGAGTGGAACTGAGTGAATAGCTCGAAGTGGTCAATATCCCGCTCGCGAAACCAGGAGCGTAGTCGATATGCTGCTCTTTGGAGACGACCTTAGCATGCCGAGTTCACAAAAGCTGGAAGCAAAAACTTGTTCCATTATGTGTGAACCTCACGTTCATGACAATTTGAGCAATAAACAGTACTTTGCAAACATTGTAGGTACTTGGGGACATTATATATTTTAAAAACTATTTTTTTTCTAGACAGGAAGCTTTCATTTGTTCAGCAAAACACTGTATTTTTTAAGTATTTAAATAGTATTAATACAGGAAGTAGTGCTTTCTAATCCTTTCCAAGCTTCTCCTTGTGGTAACACAGTATTTTTGCAGTTCACATCTAATACCTGCTTTGACTGCTCAGTACTTCATTAAGCTAAATTAAGATTGCTGCTAAAGGAACTGAATACATTCATACATCTTGAGCGCCCAGGAGACTTTCTTCTTCAAACTGGCACACTAGTCATTATATACTTCTTTCTAATAATTAATAATTGTAATATTGTATTTATGCTTATTTACTAGGGCTGTAAGAAAATATTGAATATTTGGAATATCGTGATATTATGTTTGGTGATACTGTATCGATTCTCAAAAACACAGTATCGATACACAGATTCCTGGCCGACATGGAATCATTGTATGTTGTGTTTAAACCTCTGACAGGTTTAAACAGTGATGATGGCAGTGTTGTAATCCATTTTCAGCTCCACTCCAACATTAACAAGCAGCACAAGGGTGCAATGCTATTGTAAGCATTGACAAACCTGTTCATATAGTGGTGTTTAATAGTAGGATTTGAAAAATTGCAATATATATCTTTGCTTGCAATATCATAATATATCATGATACATTGAATCGTGACCGCTGTATCACGATACATATTGTATCTTCAGGTTCTTGCCGATACACAGCCCTATTATTTACATATGTTCTAATGGTATCTAGTGTTTGTACTGGTTAAAATACATGTATTGCTAAAATTTAAAAGTGAAGGTGCTAAAGACATTTGCACAGTAGGGTAGATCTTTCTCAATGGCTTAGATTGAGTCATGTTTGTCCATTTTTAAATATAGGGTATGAGTTTTGTAGGTCATAGTTTTTGATGAACTAGCTAATGCAGTACATATCTTTAATCTAGAATGTTCTTTTCTCTTATCCTTATGATTTGGCCTATTTTAAGAAAATATTACATCATGTAATGTAATACAAAGGCATTGGAATAATTGAATCCAGAGTGTTTCCTGTGTTTTCCTCCAGTGAGAGCTCTTAATAGAGGTGGTCTTAATAATCCTGTCACATTTTGCTCTTGTTTTTTTGGCCGATGTTTTTCTGCTGTTTCTTTTCGTGAAGCTTATCGTTTGAGAGTTTCTTCCCTAACCCATTTAAATGTAATCCAAGAGTAATCACTTTGTTTTCCAAAAAGAATCAGTATTCTGATTATTTTCCCTTTTTCAACCATAATGAATGAAACTACAGCCTCATTTTTCTATTATACACATTATACAGTGTCTAATAGGAAAAGCATGTGTTTGCTAACTGCTCCCTACAGCCATGAATATTTTTGCCCCATGGATGCTGCTTCCTATAAGAAACGCAGAGAGGGCTATTATGAATCTTTAGTCATACCGTTCCGACTGAAAAGTGCACCTTCTGCCTTCCCTCGGTGCTTTAGGGCCAGGATTGGTGCACGAGAACTTTCCCCAGTAATGAGCTTGATGGAGTGGGCTCGTTAGCTGCAGCCTGGGGGGACGTGTCTGGCCCTCGGCCCTGGAGTGCCTGCCAAGAGCAGGAGACTAGGGCTGCCCAGCAGCTGCAGTGACTCTGGCCCGGGCCAGGACCGGTCTAGGCAGGGTGGCCGACTCCGGTCAGCTGGCATGCCAAAGATTTTTAATTTCAGAGAACTGTTTCAGCTGCGGGTCTAAATCTGTGCCCTCTGAATAATTCAGTTTAAGTTCTTTTAGGCAAGCGCAAAAGATATTCAGTTAATCACCACAAAACTAATCAATCATTGCGTAGTTTAAAGTTTGTAAAATATACCAGGGATTTAATTTTGGCCAGACAGTGATTGGCGACTAAATACAGTTAATAATAGTTCTATAAAGGGTTCTAATCAATTCTAACAATTCTGGAAATTGGCACAGGGAGTTTAACCAGCAGCCAGCACAGAAACCTGAACAATTAAATAAACATTTAATGCGCAATAAGCCAAACTTGGTACCGACTGTTTGGATTGATTGAAAGTATGTTTCTCATGACATTAAAGATTAAACATTTTAAAAGTTACACACCTTTTCCAAAAAATAAAAAGGAAACCTACATAAAAGGGTGGTTAGGCTTGACTGAATGACTTGCAAGAAAGAGATTCGGTGTGTTTTATGTGAAGCACTCTAGAGAAACCTACTCAGCCAGGGTTGTTCCCAGTGGCGGTGATGGGAACCAGACATCTAAGGATTTGAGGTTTAGTGCCTAGTCAACCCCCCTCAGACAGAATATATATATATATATATATATATATATATATATATATATATATATATATATATATATATATATATATATATATATACTACCACTCAAAAGTTTAGGATCACTTTAGAATATCATTTCATGCAATTTCCATGCAATAACTCATAATTGAAGTGTATCAGATGATTTTAAAGAATACAGATGTTTGTATCTATTATCAGTAATTCTCAGTTCTCTGTCTAAATCTCCTGGTACGGCCGCCAATCCAAGTTAAGGATGTTATTGGGCTGATTGGTTGTTAGGGCACTCAATGCTCAATTGTGATGTACAGCTGAAAAACATTCTACTAATAAGTGAGTATAAAGGGAACAACATTCTAGGTTAGTTTAGTATCTGAAGCATCAGCAGTTGATGGCTTGCTGACCGACTCAAAATGACCAGAAAGAAACAACTTTCTTTAGAGACCCGTCAGTCCATTGTTGTGTTAAGGAAGAAGATACTCCATTGAAAACAAGAACATTTCATTGTGATTCCAAACTTTGGAGCGGTAGTGTATATATATTATAGATATTATATTATAGATTATATATATAGAGAGAGAATATAAATATGAAACCCCTCCGTGACATTGTTTACAGAGATGATCTCTAATGAAACATGAATAGTCTAGATTGGTCAGATCACTGCTTAGTGTAATTTCACACTTTTTACGATCTAAAAATAAGGAAAGACCTTCTATGAGACGCTGCGTCCAAATCTTGGCTCTTTGACAGCCGCAGTCTAGCGATGTTGCAACGTGCAGTTTCTGCAATCAGTGGTTTGTTCTGTTTATTACATCCACAGCTTTTAAATTCCTCAATGAAGATTAATCACTGTGGTTTTTCCCCCCTAAAGTGATTCATCTTGTTTATTATCTTAATCTCCAGTTGGGTAATTTAAAAGCTTGAGCTGCGTTAATTTGAGGCAACGTTTTGCAGCCTATTTTTATTTTTTTTACTCTGTGTGGGCAGCGAGCTGGCCAGGGATGTTTGTGCTGTTTCTTAAACGCCGACCTGTGACACTTTAACTTGAAAGCGCGAGACGGAGACAGAAAGTACAAGTCTGAGGCCGGACGTGTCAGAACGGGCAGTCATGGTCTGAGGAAGATGACAGCACAGACACGACACCGGCGTCCAGAAAAAAAAAGGATGGCCGGAGATGATTCTGGGTGACAAGTCTGTCTCTGCCTTAATGAAACTACAACTGCTTTTCAGGAGAGCATTAGTAGTCGTGGGTCTGTCAGAGGCTGAACAGGTGGGCCAACTAGTGCATGCGGGAAAGGGATGGCTCTGAATAGTGGCAGAAGTTAATGAGTGAATTAGACTCCTTGCTAATGATGTACAGTGATGTGCAAAAGTCAGAGACCACCACTCATTTATTTCATTTCCAGATTTAATAACTATGTAAATACAATAAATACATTAAAAATTAAAACCAATCCAGATCAGTCTGGTAAACATCTTCTATTAAGACCCCTTTTTATTGACTATTAATAAATAGAGACAATTCGAAATACTCCAACTGATCATCATTTGTGCTGAAAGCTCTCTGTTAGCTCATTGTACTTCATATTTGTGTGTCATGCTTGGACTTCAGTGGTTGCTGTTTGTGATGCCATTTGTAGATGCTTGCTAAACTCTCCAGCCGTGTCAGCAGTCCACACAAATCAATATGTCCTACAAGTTTAAAAGCCATTGATTTAAAGTCAAGACTGACTGACTTCACTACAAACAAAGATAATACACAGGTATTAACATTTGGCACCCACCTTTGGAAAGAAATCACACATGTACGAGTAAAACTGACTTTGCTGCTTACGCATGTTGCTGTACTCTCTTTACTTTTCTTACCTATTAGCTCACTAAACATCTGGCCAGATATCAGTGTGTGAATAAAAGAGCTTACTTCCAGTTTGCTGCTCTTTACTGATGTGAAATGCGAGCCCTGTTCTGATATATGTGGAAAAATAAATAAATACTTGCCGAAATGTATATAGATTGGGTGAATAATAGACCATAAACACACAGCTGGGGTGGGGCATTCTTTAACCCTTTAAAGCCTGAACCATAAAACAGTTGCCTGAAAATTCTAATTCTTTAAAAATGTATTTATTAGACCTTCAATAAATATTATTATTATTATTATTATTATTATTAGTAGGAGTAGTAGTAGTAGTAGTAGTAGTAGTAGTAGTAGTAGTATTACACCAATAATATTTTTATTAATAAAAATAATAATAATAGCCATTGATTGTTATATAAATAATAATAACTAATAATTATAATACATTTAAATAACAAGTATCTCCAAAATGGCTTTACAGGAGAGGTCAAAAACTGTCTTCACTTTCAATGTAAGTCAATAAAACCAGAATTTCTTCCTAGCTATTTCCGAGCTTTTCTATTGGTCCATTCATAATGAAATTCTCAAACTATGTAAACAGCAGCTGCTGCAATCAAATGATGTAGAAAAATAGAAATCGACAAGAATCTGCTCTTTAATTCTAGCTACTACTTTTTTTAACTATGCTAATATTAAATATTATATATATATATATATATATATATATATATATATATATATATATATATATATATATATATATATATATATATATATATGCTTGGCTGTATCCTGAATATATATATATATATATATATATATATATATATATATATATATATATATATATATATATATATTTGTCCTTTTGTGTTAATATTATAAACCACCAGAAAACACAAACGCAAGTCGATTTGACTTGTACAAAGAGGTGCTAATAGGTGACTGAAGGACAAAACCATTTACAGTGATTTAAATAACAGTTGAGCTCAGTTTTGCCCAATTCCCCTGCACATAGCAATTTGGTGGTTGGCACACATGGCAAGTTTCCCAAAAATGCTAACAATTTTTGCAAAAAAAACAATCTCACAGCATAAAAACCATGCCCTGAGTGTGTGTGTGGGCTATGACATCGCGGGCGTATTCGTGTTAAACGAGCCTAATTAAAAACTTCAAAGAGCCGCACTATCACTATGGCTGTGGAGTGGGGATAAGAGTGGCCAGGCAAATTTAAATGACTGGCACAGTCCACCAGGTTGGTCCGCCGCGCTAACCTACGCCTGGCTGAACTACAGCCTGTTTAGAAGCATTTGCTGCAGAAATTAAGCTCGTGTCATGCCAATAAATGCAACACAGTAAATGAAAACATTTATGAGAGGCAATGAGAAAGAAAACAAACACCGCAAGGTTATGAATACAGAGTTGCTGTCGTGAACAGGCCTTTGTATGCTGGACAGTCCAGTCCACTTTACCGAAGATGAAGCACGAATGGATAGATTCTACTACAACTGGCAATGCAAAAAAAGGTTGGAACCCCTTCCTGTATCCTCAACTGGGTCATCTTGGTTCAGCTGCAAGAGAGGAAACAGCCCCTTTTTTCATTATCGCATGTTAAACCTTTGAATTAAGCAAGAAGTTGATCTAGGACTACTACACTGTATTTCATTGGTCCTGGTGGATAACTGTGAGTTAAATACTCAGTTTAGTTCAGAAACGTCTTTACAAATATGCTAATGTTTGTGAGCCCCCCTATGGGATTCTAGTAGTTATCCTAAATTAAAGTTATCCTAATACTACATTAATAGTTATCCTATTACCTTGTAGCATGGCTGTATTACTGACCGGGCCAGTGGGGCCAGCGCCCAAGGGCCCTTGAGGTCAGGGGGGGGGCCCTGGCCCAAAACATTTTGCAATGCCTATCAACATTTATGATACAATATATTTTTATTTCCGAGAACCCTCCATTTTAAGGATCCTCTGACTTTTAAGGACTTAGACCCCAGGGCCTCTTGTGGGGCCCTACCCATGCTTTTGGGCCCCTTATGAAAAAGGACAAGGCGTTGTGGCACTGCTCTGGCTTCGATTTCTAGGATTAGGAGTCCTAGGAAAGAGGGGGGCATAATTTTAGAGGGCCCTGGTTATGAGAGCCCCTACCAGGGGGCCCTAGAGAAGAGCAGGGCATACCATTAGAGGGCCCTTGATTATGAGGGGCACGGGTTGGGGGTGGGGGGTTACTTTTTTTGCTGGTGAAACTTGATTCACCATCAATAACCCTGCTTGGCATCACTAACAGCTCTCTGCTAGGGTGAGCTCTGGTTATCTAGAAGACTGGCTGCCTTTGTCTTGGTACGTTTCACGCCCCATGTTATCTACTGTGGCTTTCTGTGCTTTTATATTTAGGTTTGGTTTTAGCTCCGTCCCTAAACTTTACAGATATCCTCTGAATGGGTGTCATTTTAGCATCAGCTTGCTGGAACATGTTTGCTGTGTGGCAAGGTCTCTGGCTTATTTTTCTATTGCTCACTCGACTTTTACTCGCTCACACATTAGTTTTTATCATCTAAGTCTCTTTCCTGCGTGCCAAGCTGCTGTTAAGTTAGGGGTTCAAGCTGTAGATCCAAACCACAGAACAGATTTAATTTCACATTTCTATCCAGACGCTCGATTTCACTCCCTCGCAATAGAGTCCTCATCACCTAAACTCAGTGCTTTACCTTGGCCAGAACTGAACGTTTGTATGCAGAGCGATTGAGCGTTAATATATATTTCTTAGTGGTTTAATACTTATTGAGCAAGGCATTGAAAACCATGCACTTTGTTGCCAAACATAAAAACAAACAAACAAACAAAACCACAACATTAACTCTCAACTACATTAAAAGACAAAGAATAAAAATGAGATTTCAGACGGGATTTAAACACTAGCAGTGTAGGTGCTTGCCTAACATGTAGTGGCAACTCATTCCATAGTTTAGAGGCTATAACTGAAAAGGCATGATCACCTCTGTGCTTCAGCCTGGATTTAGGGACCACCAAAAGAAGCTGATCAGCAGATCTAAGTGACCGTGATGGAACGCGTGGCTGCAAAAGCTCAGAGAGATAGGTTGGAGCTAAACCATTCAATGACTTATAAACTAAGAACAAAATCTTAAAATCAACCCTAAAACGGACAGGAAGCCAATGAAGGGAAGCCAGTATGGGCGAGTATGGGTTCCTGTTTACATGTTCTTGTTATTGAAGGATAAAAATGGCTTGTTCTATCCAGACACTCGATTTCACTCCCTCACAACTGAGTCCTTGTCACCTGAACTCATGTCAGTGCTTTACCTTGGCCAGAACTGAACATTTTGTATGCAGAGCGATTGAGCGTTAATATATGTTTCTTAGTGGTTTAATATTTATTAAACAGGGCGTTAAAAATCACATACTTTGTTGCCAAAGTGTTACAATGACATACAAGTATCACTGCAATACTTTCCGAGTTGAAATGCCACCAGCACAGTGAATCTATTGCATAATAATGAACTGAAAAATTACAGGCGTGTGTTTCACAGAAATCTTTAGGCCTTTTTCTCTGAAGGCCCAGAGGGTCCCCTCCGGTGGTTTCCACAGCGAGGAACAATGAAGAAATAGCATTTTCTTCCAGACACAGTTTCACCACAGCGAAAGGTGAAAACATGACTCACTTTGATAAAACCAAATATCCATGCAACACCTCCCCCGATTTCTTTCCACCTACAAGGTCAACCTGCTGCTGGTGTCATCCATCAACTCACATTACAGGGACAAAGGGGGCACGAGATGTGCTGGGTGCGTTTCCCACAAAGAACCTAAATCTCCTGAAGTGAATCTGTCCTCAGTGATATTATATGGTAATCATGAGACAATGCTACACCGGTAGTATGTGCAATCAAAACTAAACCTGAATTCTCACCTGTCAATCACTGTGAACAAGCCCCAGCACACTGCTGTATGGAAAGACCAATCAATGCTTTCTTAATCGACACTGTTTATATTACTTTGATGGGCCCATATCATTAGAAACCTAATATTCCCAATAAAAGAATTTCAATGCTGTTTGTAAACATTGCTGAAGCAACAAAACATGCAATTGTTTCTCAGTCCATATATGGAAACAAAAGTCTCTTACTTTTTGTTATCACATTTATATATACCTGTCTATTTAAATAATATGTTTTGGTTGGGTCGAGAAACACCCAATGGAAAATGATCCAGCCAGGATTGGTTTCTCTCTCTGTGGTGTCTTTGGTAGATGCTGAACAGAAAGCTTTACCTGTTAGATTAACTAATAGGAGGTGACAGTGGAATTAACCAATCATGGTTTGATTTACAAAGGACGGAACCCACTTCGTAAGTCTTGTAGAAGTTCCAGATAGGTCACTGACTGTGAATGTGAGTGATAGTCAACGAGAAGCTAACCAGATTGGGAACACTTGCTATGATTTCTGTATTCATTATCCTTTATAATAATAATGCATTTATAAGCTGTTATAAAGCATACATAAGACCTTATAATGCAGAGCAGGCGGTTGTATAATTACCTACAACTAATTACTATCACATACATAACACAGGTATACACATCTATAATGCCAGGTTTCAAAATACACTATAAAATCAGTTCATAAGAACACTGGACGCATAAATTGTCTAATACATTAACTATGGCTTTTGCTAGCATGGAGCACACTTAAGGAGCCAAGGGGGTGAAGTTGCACAATTGCTCTACATGGTGTGAGAGTGAGAGTGGGGGTATATATATATATATATATATATATATATATATATATATATATATATATATATATATATATATATGGGCGGTAGATGTAATCTCCCAAAACTCACTCATTTAGAGCCTGTATAATGCTTTATGAGGCTTAATGTACTGACGTGAAATTTCTTACACAAAAACAGAAACGCACTCTTTAATGTGTTATGATGCATTACACCATTTATGTCTAGGGTGTTCTAATGGGCAGATACCTTATGAAATCACTTACTCTTCCTTTATGAAGATATTAAGATAAACCATACAAGCTCATTCTGGTTATTATAATGTGTTATGTATGCTATATAATGTGTCATGGAGGCATTTATAGTACATTATCAATACAGGATTCATAGAAAAGCTCTCTCCACCAGTTTACACTTAGGTATTAGAAAGCAGCAATAGCATCACTAGGCTCTATCAACTGCAAGGCATACAAGGTCATATGTATGCTTATGTCTTCAGATTGAACATGTTAAGAACTTTAAATATCCATGTTTGATCTAGAATGCCCCAGAAGTGTGCATAGGTATGCTAATATGCTATTAGAAACGTCATAGTGGAGCTAGCATTAGATTAGCATTGGTGTATTTACTATTAAAAGTCCCAAACTGTGCAGTTCTTGACCACGGGTGGCAAAGGTACACTCGAGCACACCCATGATTTAAACCAGTTTTCCAGTATTTAGCCCTCTTAGACACCGGCACTGCCTTTCTCTACTGATTTCCATGCCTCTGTCACTTCAAGAATGAAACAAATGAATGCATTGCTGCCTCTTTCCTCTTTTTCTCTTTTTCCTTCTGCTCTCTTTTATTAAGAAGCTAAAAAGCGAAAGCCTGATGTGATCATATCTTTTCTGCGTCCAGAAATGATCTTTACTCGTACTGTTCATCAAAGTGAGAAAGATGCTATCGGACTTGATGTTCCTTAATAATGTAGTTTCTTCAAAAGCGTGTCAGCCAGTGACCTAACACGCTTGAATTAAAGCTGACATTCTGACATTCATAGTCCTCGTGTCATTTCAGATTCACTCTGCTGAGTCAAAGCAAAAAATGTATCATTGTCTACTTACTTAAAGGAATATTCCAGAAACCTGATCTCTGTCAGATATATTTATAGGATATTGGTACATGTAGCAAACAGATATATGATATTATTATATGTTGCAAACAGATATATGATATTGTTACATGTAGCCAACACATGATATTAGTATACGTATGAAGCGGTTGTATGATATTGGTGCATGTAAGGAACACATGTATGGTATTAGTTCATGTAACAACCAGATGTATAATATTGTTACATGTAGCAAACACATATATATGATATTAGTATATAGCAAGTAGATGTATGGTATTGGTGCATGTAGCACATACATATATGATATTAGTATGTATAGCCAGTAGATGTATGATATTGGTGCATGGAATAAACAGGTATATGGTATTGGTGCATGGAATAAACAGGTATATGGTATTGTTACATGGAATAAACAGGTATATGGTATTGTTACATGGAATAAACAGGTATATGGTATTGTTACATGGAATAAACAGGTGTATGGTATTGTTCGATGGAATAAACAGGTATATTGTATTGTTACATGGAATAAACAGGTGTATGGTATTGTTACATGGAATAAACAGGTATATGGTATTGTTACATGGAATAAACAGGTATATGGTATTGTTACATGGAATAAACAGGTATACGGTATTGTTACATGGAATAAACAGGTATATGGTATTGTTACATGGAATAAACAGGTATATGGTATTGTTACATGGAATAAACAGGTATATGGTATTGTTACATGGAATAAACAGGTATACGGTATTGTTACATGGAATAAACAGGTATATGGTATTGTTATATGGAATAAACAGGTATATTGTATTGTTACATGGAATAAACAGGTATATGGTATTGTTACATGGAATTAACAGGTATATTGTATTGTTACATGGAATAAACAGGTATATGGTATTGTTACATGGAATAAACAGTTATATTGTATTGTTACATGGAATAAACAGGTATATGGTATTGTTACATGGAATAAACAGGTCTATGGTATTGTTCGATGGAATAAACAGGTATATTGTATTGTTACATGGAATAAACAGGTGTATGGTATTGGCGCATGTAGCAAACAGGTATATGGTATTGTTACATGGAATAAACAGGTATATGGTATTGTTACATGGAATAAACAGGTATATGGTATTGTTACATGGAATAAACAGGTATATGGTATTGTTACATGGAATAAACAGGTATACGGTATTGTTACATGGAATAAACAGGTATATGGTATTGTTATATGGAATAAACAGGTATATTGTATTGTTACATGGAATAAACAGTTATATGGTATTGTTATATGGAATAAACAGGTATATGGTATTGTTACATGGAATTAACAGGTATATTGTATTGTTACATGGAATAAACAGGTATATGGTATTGTTACATGGAATAAACAGTTATATGGTATTGTTACATGGAATAAACAGGTATATGGTATTGTTATATGGAATAAACAGGTATATGGTATTGTTACATGGAATAAACAGGTATATGGTATTGTTACATGAAATAAACAGGTATATAGTGTTGTTGCATGGAATAAACAGGTATATGGTATTGGTGCATGTAGCAAACAGGTATAAGGTATTGTTGCATGGAATAAACAGGTATATGGTATTGTTACATGGAATAAACAGGTATATGGTATTGTTGCATGGAATAAACAGGTATATGGTATTGTTGCAGGGAATAAACAGGTATATGGTATTGTTACATGGAATAAACAGTTATATGGTATTGTTGCATGGAATAAACAGGTATATGGTTTTGGTGCATGTAGCAAACAGGTATATGGTATTGTTACATGGAATAAACAGGTATATGGTATTGTTGCATGGAATAAACAGGTATACGGTATTGTTACATGGAATAAACAGGTATATGGTATTGTTATATGGAATAAACTGTTATATGGTATTGGTGCATGTAGCAAACAGGTCTATGGTATTGGTGCATGTAACAAACAGGTATGTGATATTAGTGCATGTAGCAAACAGATATATGATATTGTTATATGTAGTAAACAAAGATATGATGTAGCAAACAGATATATGGTACGTATAGTAAAATGTAGAGCTAGGTCTTAAGTTCTGATCATAAATGGTGTAATCTTTCAAAAATTAGAAAAGGTACAATAACTACTAGATTGTCTAGGGGATTTCCTATAGTATGTTAGTGCTAAGCTAACAGTACACACTGAGAATTCTTAGCCATTTTAGATTAAAAGCTTGTAGAGACACTCCCTATATAAAATGGTTCTTCTGTCACTGTATTTTTAGTTCCCAGAATACATTAATCATTAGAAGGCCCTGGGGGTTCCCTTTGCCTATTACCTGAGAACATACATCTTCAAATCTGGACTCTGATTCCATTCTCTAGTCCTAGATTTTGTAATTACTAGTAGATAACCAAGCTGTTTATGTAACTGATTGGCCACCTAGTGTCGTAGCTAACAGTAATTACAACATCCAGGACAGGAAACCGGATTCAGGGTCCAGATTTGAAGACTTCTGCCAAAGATTAGAGTGTTGACAGGTTGCTTTAAAGTTTGGACAGAACAGAAAACACGCTGACTCAGTCTTACTAAAGGCCAGTGGACATTTATTGAATTCCAAGAATTGCTTCATTATTAACATAGACTGCTAAGCCTTGTTAAATATTAAATGCTAATACAAAAAGGCCAGTTTCTGTTATTTTCTGGATATACTTCATACTCAGTCACCTTTTATTGTTACAAATCTATGATATGGACTTAGTGATTGAATTGCACACTAGCTGTGGTGCAGTGCTTCCAACTAGAAGAGCTGTGTGTGCTTTTTTATTTAGTAGTAGAAGAAATAGTTTTTTTTTTCTCTATTAAATTAAACTGAACATGCTGAGCGTGTCATACAGTCCTATAATGAGGCAGGACATGACAACATATAAATATAACCAACAGTGGCAAAATAAACCTCTCAGGCAGACTTTCCTTTCTTCTTTTACAAGAACCTTATGCTAATGTACTGACCAATCAGACTGTTGATGTGTAACTGCTTGTGTCACGGTCAAGGTTGAACCCTGAAAAGCGGGAGCGGGAGATATTACAGCTGATGGAAAGGTTGTTATTTTGGTGGATTATTTTGAATATTAGGCTGCATCGGGAGTTAGAACTGGTCCAAAAATCTCTTTGCCTTGAACTGCATTGGTTTGAACAACGCCCTCCCCCCAAGTGGCCAACTGTTTTGTGCCCATTGAAAAGCAAATACACCATTCATTTGAACAGTGCACGAATTCAGATAAAAAAAATATATAAAAATACGAACTCCACTCCAAAACAAGCACACACGGGTCTTTACTATGCTTAAATTATTCAGAATTATTTCTTTTATTTGGTTGCAGGCCTCAAATCCAGGGGTACAGCAGCTCACCCATCACCCCCACTTGCTGCGTTTCTGCACACTTTAGCCTGTTTCAATGCACAATTACTATTTATTTGTTGAAATAAATATATATAATATAAATATTTATTTAAATATTCTTTTGTTTTATATAACGTTTCAAACTGTGCAATAACATGCGCAGTAAAATCCCTGTCCCTGTAGAGGATGTGTTAACGCATTTTCAGGTAGAAAATTAACATAATGTGTCATTTGGTAATTAGTTGAAGTGGATGAAGATAAATCATCAGAAGTGCATTAGGTAGGATGGGGTTAATGTATGTGTACATGTGTAATTATGTAAAGGTTATGTAAACTCGGGGGTGCGTAATACCGCGTGCTAACGCCTCTCCGCAGAGAAAGCATTGTGTTTGTCTGCTGGATCCTGTATTTGGATTTGAGAGGATGCGGAATGTCAAGTTGAGCTGTTTCTGTTTAGCCATTCAGAAGTGTGCTATGTTAGACGTCAGCTCCTTGGGGACGGATTAAAATACTTACAGAAGCACTTTAAAGTGAGTGGATCTCTAAGTGCAGCTGTGACAATAGAGTTGTATATTCAGTCCACAGGGGGTTGGGTTACGGTTTGGTGGGCGTTGCTGGTTTGTATTGCTCTTTGCTTTGCAGTTTCCTCTCTAGTTTGTCTGTCTGTCTGTTCGTCTCTTTATCTCTATTTCTCAGATGGATCTCTCAGTGAATTGCTATGTGTATGTGTGGTAGATATTACTGGCAGAGCATGATAGTGCTACTATTACTAATAATAGTAATACTTCTGCCTCTGCTACTAATACAGCTGCTACTAAACCATAATAATACTACTAACAATACTACTACCACTACTACAACTAATAATAATAATAATAACAATTATATTACTGCCACTACTTCTACCACTAATACTACTACTACTACAACCACCACCACTAATAATACTACTACCTCTACTACTACTACTACCACTAATAATAATAATAATAATAATAACAATTATATTACTGCCACTACTTCTACCACTACTACCACTCCTACTACTACTACTACCTGTACCACTACCAATAATAATACTATTGCCACTAATACTACTACCACTATCAATACCAATACTACCACCACCACTACCACTATATAATAATAATAACAATAATAATAATAATACTTTTGCAACTTCTACTACTACTACTAGTACTACTACTACTACTACTACCTGTACCACCACCACTAATAATACTATTGCCACTAATACTACTACCACTATCAATAATACTACTACTACTACCACTACCACTAATAATACTACTACTACCACTACTACTACTAATAATAATACTTCTGCTACGACTACCACTCATACTAATACTAAATACTAATACAAAAAAGAATAATAATAATAAAATCTTACTGTACACTGAAAGCTCAGATGTTATTTGTACTTGAATAATCAAATTCTATTTATGGAACTGTATGTAGTTCTGAAGACTCTATGCAAGTGTTGTTTTATAATCATTACAATTGTTGAGAAAACATACAAAAAATACTGCCTAAAAGTATAAGTTTCTGCAATAGTATAGTTTGTGTGATTTATACTTAAATAAGTTTAAAATCTCATTTATATTTTGAGTAGACTTAACTTATCAGGGTTTACAGTGTATATAATGCACACCTGTCTGTATAAATGGGGAAATATCTTATATTTTTGTGTGTGTGTCATGCTTCTGGTTGTATATAAAGTAAAGAGTTTTCCGTTTTGCACTCTCTCTTTATCCCTTACAGTTAAACAGACTCATTTTGTTACTGTGCCGTTAAGACTGAAATATGTAAATGGACCCTGTTCTGATTGGCTGCTCCATATTGTGCACTCAGAGCTGAAAAACTCCTACACACTACAGTGTGAGTGGGTGGGGCTAAAGTGCTGTAGGCTGAATAGGTGGTAATATGTAAATGTGCTGTTTTTGTGATGTTACACAACCAATGAATGTAAAACAGACCTACTTTCCATATTACTGTGCAAAAGTCAGAGACCACCCTTCATTTATTTCATTTCCAATCCTAACAGCCAGCTACTTGCAGATGGAAAAAGACTAAAGCTGGATTTCAGATAATAGTTAAAGGCCATAGAAGCCATTCTTCTCTATTCTCTCTTCTCTCTGTCCACGCAGAAGGTATGTGACTTGGGGTGAAAATGCTGAGATGTAGTTTTACATGCTCCATTTAAACCCTATGATTTGGTCCTTGAAAGAAATGAGCTGTATTCCATTTTTCAGGAAGCCCATGAATAGTTTAATGACCTCTACTTTGATTGGCTGGTTCACAGTAAGACAGGAGTAACATGTGTGATCAGAAACATGACCAATAGAAAAAAAAGCTAGATCATCACATTGTTTAGTCACCTATGCTAGATAGCTGGAGCTTGTTAGTAGCTTACATTACCCACACTAGCTACTTGCTTTTACATGCCATCAACACAAATTAATTAAAGTTGTTACTCACTATGAAACTTTAGTTTAAGATGGATTTAAGGCTTCAACCTTTAAAAAATAGATGAATCCACACAGCATGGCTACCACGTACAGGTTACTTTAAACATACAGTTCACATTATTTAGAAATATAAAATAAAACTCAAGAAGTAGGATTGGTAGTTCAGGGTTAGGCTTCTTTTATTAAAGATTAAGGCATTGCAAGCATTGATCTTGAGTTGTGGCCAGCAGCCACAATTAAAGATCAAAGAAAATACAGGTGGGGTCTTCATCTGACTTCCCACTGCCCATCAGAATCCATTATTTCTCAAAAACCATGAATTTTCCATTTGATTGCCAAAAAGTTTGAGCCGCCTACTATGAGATCATTCCTATTCGGTGGGTTTCCAGTATTGGCATCCACATTTCCTAGCAAAAGTAACTCCCTTTATTTTTCCCACCGATAAGCTATTCAGTTATCAAGAAGATGCCTTTATGTCCAAGGGATGAGTTATTCAATCAGAAAAAAACAAACATATCAGCCACAGTTCTGGGCGTAAAGCCAGAGTTGTATCTGACTTTCAGTTCTGTCTGCAACAAGTCATCTACTTATTATCAAACACCTGCTGTTCTGCACTTTTACAAAGCATAATGCTTATTATTGACTTTCACTGCTGCTGTTCAAATAACAAACAATGCCAGCTCCAGCTCTCACTACTAATCAGTTCTAACAATACTAAGACTTAAACTTAACCACGTCGATCATAGACCTAGACTACATGCCATATAGGTCATTATGCTGTACCTTATACCATAATCGTAATATACTCACTTCAGAATTCGATTACGCCAATCATTTACTTCATTTTCCTTTTTTCTGATTATTTTAATTCATCAAAACATCTTATTTATAATTGTGACTTTGTCTCTTAGCCACTCTAGATCTGTGTAGATCGCATCGTTTTACTGTGCTGCCTTGGTTAATGAGCATCTCCACCTGCAGCAAAGCCAAGGTGATAACACCAGACCAAAGCCTCCCTCTCCAGACAGAGAGTTGTGTGATCAGGACTCTAGCACACTTATGAGATCCTACAGTATAATATGATTAGCATGTAAAATGAAGCCATATGTTGTTTAAGTCATCCCAAAAATTCTTATATTTAAAAATTCTTCCACATTGTGATGCTAATAGAGATGGAACTGCTCCTCCCCTCAGTCTCTGAAACCGTCTGGAGTGAAATGTTCACGTCATGTCATTCTGTGTGCTGAGCTCTCCTTATTCAACAGAACCTGACAGTGTAAATACAGATTTCCTTACTATGACACTTACAGAGAAATAGGGGCCCCTAACAATCGTGCCAGACCACCGAAACTATTCCCATCAGATGAGCAGCGCTTAAAGCTTTCGTCTTTAAGAGAGAGGAGAAAATCCAGCTCCCCTCTTGTCTCAGAACATCATTCCACTGTGAGAAGACACCTCAGTTCCTCAGTTCATGGGTTTGAAAGGATATGTAGCTGTCAAGATGCTGCCTCTGAGAAAAAGAATATTAGATTAAACCTGGGGTGTTCTAGGAGCAACTGACTGACCACTCTAAAGTCCAGACAGAATGTGTTGGGGATTACTTTGTGAAATGTGACCCACGTCTAAAGCTGAACTTTGGAGCCTCGTAGATTTCGTTCTGAAAAGAATGGATGATGTAGTAAAGGTGAATAACAAACACATAAAAAACACATTTAAAAAAAATAACAAACACATTTAATACTGAAAAATGGCACATACTTTTATTTTCTGAGGCTTCTGAGTCATTTTCTTTTTCTTTTTTATGTAAAGTTGAAATTAATAACTTGCCTATTGTGATTTGAAATTAAAAAAATGAAAGACGATCTTTGACCCTTTCTGCAAAAGTACTATATGGCCGGGAGACTTCATAGTAGATTTTGCGACTATAGTGAGATTTACGTACCCCATCAAGGTACTATTCTTTTTGACTATTGGAATTCTTTATTCTTCTTTATATACCTTATTGTTTTTTGTACTGTGTTTTTGTACAGTGTAACTGCTACTGGCTGCTAAATCTCCTTCGGGATCAATAAAGTATCTATCTATCTATCTATCTATCTATCTATCTATCTATCTATCTACCTATCTACCTATCTACCTATCTATCTATCTATCTATCTATCTATCTATCTATCTAAATGAATGAAAACCTCCTGTATGGACCCTTTAAGAAAAGATAGACAGTTTAAAGAAGAACTGAGAAAGAGCAGTTCTTCTACAATGTTAAACTCCACAGTAGCTAACAATAGAGCAAATGAATCAGCATCCTGGCCCTGACAGTCTCTCTGGAGTCTAGTCATGACCACAGGCCCTCACTGAGCTCCAGATTGGGAATTAACCAGGGTCACTAGCAAAAAAAAAAAAAAAAAAAAAAAAAAAGCACTGAAGGTTTAATACGTGGACAAAGGAGGGAACAGAAAGAAGGGCTAGAAGACGAGAGGGATGGCCATAACAGGACAATGCATCAGGCCTGCTGAAATGATGGCCACTCTTATTTTTTTTCCCCCTTATTTGTGGTCTTTTTACGGCCTGGCCAGGGAAACGGAGGGAGATTTAGAGCTTGTCAGCGGACGGCAGCAAATTACTCTCAGTTTTTGCCACTTTGGTTCGATACACGCGGCTCGTGCGCGATTAAAAAAAAACATGCGACATGCGCTCAGTCAATAACCCGGAGTGACTCCGCATTGATTCCAAAGACTAATTAAACATATTTTCCTCTGCATCGACTTCTCGATTGACTGCTTTTATTTTTAGTGCTTCCTGTGTATAAACTGCAATTATAGGCCCATTAAATAGCTTTTATCCGGATCGTATTGATTAACGTGCCAAGTGTGTTTGTTAATCACAAGACTAACCCGGCGGAGTAAATCTCTGACCTCACCCAACATACATTTAAGTGTCAAGTGAATTACGCTTATTTAAGGAATGTTTGCTGGACCTACGCTCTAGGTTAGTATTTTGGAGGAGTGAGCATTTGTGTCAAAAGAGCATTTGTGAGATCTTGTATGAGAAGACTTGGCTCACAACTGAAATGTGTTCATTGCGGTCGAGGTCAGGGCTCTGGCTGTGTCTTTATGGAGCTTGCTTTGCGAAGTTCAGAGGAACTGGAAAGGGCAAAGTTTCCACAAAGTTGGAATCATATAACGTCTTTGTCTATAGTGCTAAATAAACCTTATAAGCATCAAGTAAGCGGTCAGCTGCAGACCTTTATCCCACCTCCACCAAACTTTACTGTTGGCATAAGGCCTCCCAGTATGTAGCGTTTTATCTTTTGCTATGTTCTATTACTGGATATTCAAGCATTGCTAGGCAGAGTGTGCAAGTAAAGTCCCTTCGTCAATTCCATCTAGACACCAATTATTGACCTTCTACAACCAACTCCACTATAAACACAGGAGTACTGAGATCCAGTACCAAATTCAACACCACTCTATACATAACTTTTTGTTATCTACTGTCATAATGTGTTTTTTTTATATCTTCCCCCTCGTTTGCTTATTAGTTGTGTTTGTTTATATATATATAACGAATGTGTTTGTTTGTTTTTAATAGTGTAAATAGTGTAAATAGTCCTCCAAAAAAAAGGTTGGGTGGCGTCCCAAAAAACAAAAAAGTCCCTTCATCATCTGAAATCTCACACAAATTCAAAGTCCGCCTTCGACGGCCTATTTGGCTGCTAAATGTGAGCGAGTGAGTTAAAAAGGCAGTTCCATGAGGTGTTTGAGTTTCTGCTGCATATTTAATATTCACACCACTGCGTCTGAACCTTCTGTCCTCAGGAACCATCTCGGTGAACTCCGTCCGGACCCCGTACCAGGCCCCGGGAGAGAGTGAAATCCTAGACCTGGATGACAACCTGTACTTGGGTGGCCTCCCCGAGAACAAGGCCGGCCTGGTCTTCCCCACTGAAGTCTGGACCGCCCTGCTGAACTACGGCTTCGTGGGCTGCGTGCGGGACCTCTTCATCGACGGCCAGAGCAAGGACGTGCGGCGAATGGCTGAGACGCAGAAGGCAGCAGGGGTCAAGCCTTCCTGCTCGAAGGAGGCCCCCAAGCAGTGCCTCAGCAACCCCTGCCAGAACAACGGCATCTGCCGCGAGGGCTGGAACCGCTACGTCTGCGACTGCTCTGGGACCGGCTTCCTGGGCCGCTCCTGCGAAAGAGGTGAGATTGAATTTCAGTGATGCTTCTAGCTTTTTCAAGAAATGGTTTGGCAAACAACCTGTTTTTTATCTCCGTGTCTCGGTTGTCTTTGTTCAGCCAACGACAGATTTGGTGTGTGAGTAGTTTTCGAAGCTATGAGGCTGATGCACAAGTAATGAAAGCTGACGTTCACTAATTACCATCGTGCAAACATGATGCCTATATCATCACTCACATCTGCGTCATTGTTAATCGTTCTCGAGTGGGCTTATTCTTTCTTTCATCCATTAGTAGTACCTCACTTCTGTACCCAGCATGTGTCATTAAAAAAATATCGTACAACCACTGGCAACCCTCGTGATCCCAATCCTGGCTTCTAGCCTAGTTACTTATTTGCAGGCCAATAAATACAATGAAGCTAGAATTATTAGAACCATCAGGTGGTATACCAGTATCTTTGTTCAGTACCAACTACTGGCGAGGATAAGCTTCTAGTAGGATATCTGCATGTACAGAATGTGTTAGTTTAGCGTTCATTTTTGTTAGCCATCAGTATTTCAGTTCTAATATATGGGTTATCAGAGGGACAGAGTGTCATGGGGGAACGAGGGAAAATAGAGAAGGAGAGATAGTGGGTAACGGAGAGTGTGTTGCGCTCTGGTTGTACTGCCCAGAGCCGTTTTGTTAGAAGTAAAAAACTTCATTGTAACCCGCCTTTCGTCCTATCTTCGCCTCCGGAGACGAAGGCAGGGTTCTGATTGGAATTCATCACCAGAGAAAATAGTGTTAAATATCTAAGTTGTCAAACTTTCTCTTTTAGGGTGTCTTTCTCATCCCATGAGTCATTTCTGTCTCCTGAGCGACCCATTCTCTCCATTGTAATGCTGATTTTGTAACGTGGTGGCTAAAAGCAGACTGCATGTGCAAAGCGGATACTCAGAATCCAGCCAACAGGCAGGAGTCAGAACAAAGGCAGGCCAACATCAGAGACATGCCCATATTAGCAAAACCAGGAGACTAAGCAAGGGTCAAAAAGGCCACGCGAACCAAAACAAACAGGCTCAGAAGCTGTGTCCCAATCCCGGGGCTGCATCCTGCAAAGCATGTCCTTTGAAAGACACGTAGGTTGTGAACCGAAATAAGGTGTTCTACTGTGAAATGAGACGTCTTACGTCATGGCAACGCTGTTTCTCCCAGTTTCGTCACGTCACGAAACACTGCTTCTGTCACCCAGCAACTTTAAGTCCTTACTGGCATGCAGTGAACTTTAGGATATGCTGGCTGGCGAAGGATTCGCTCAATGGATCCTATGTTGCCATTAAAAAGATAAAGGCTGCATTTCTTGGTCGCATATGAAGAAGCCTTCGAAGTGCAGCCTCCGAAGGATGCAGCCCCTGAAATGGGACACTTTTTACGAACAGGCAGGGAAACAGAGATGTAAGTAACAGTCCTCATGAGGCCTACAAAAGCACATGGCATGGCTCAGGAGAAGTTAGAATATGATAGGCTCAAGAGGAGATAGTATATGATATACTTGAAGATGTTTATTACAGTTATATAACTGCAAACAGCGTTCACCAGCTAACATTTCAAACCAGCCAGCCCCCAATAATCCACCTCAAAGTAGTGTTTCTCTTACCTGTAGGTTCCATAAATAGAAAGGCTAGTATATAAAAACATAGTATTTTAAATGGAAAAGCTCACTTTGAAGACTACTGCACTTCTGCTGAGTAGGTGTGTTTATAACAGATGTGGATTCAGCCATGGACCCTTAACTTTCCATAGTTTGAGGGAAGTGTGATGATTTGACCGATGCTGGTTGATGTAAGCGTTTATCGTTTAACTCATAGTTCCAGTACGAAACTACAGAAGCTGACAAAATGCCCCAGGCGTGTCTCACGCTGATAGAAGTAATCATATTTGGATCAGTTTAGCTTTAAAACTATAGGGGTCTGTTTTGGGGGGTGTACGTTTCATGTATGTGGAAGTTTTCTGCGATGCTGGCATGTTTAGACTGGATGTTTTTGAACATTTCACTCGGTGTCAGCTTATGTTGTGGGCTTAGAGCCGTCTCCGCGGAGTCCTGGCGCTTTTCGGGGAGGTGGCGGATTTGAGAGCGGGGAGAGATGCGGATGTAATTGACATCAAAGAGAGCATAAAATTAGAAGGGCTTAAAACATATTACACACGCCGGAATTTTGAGTGCTTTGTCATAAGAGACCACCCTTTTGGTGAAAAGACCCAAGCCAGCATGTGGCTTACCAACGGCCCCCTTCTGTTCCCTCCATGAAAGGTTGCGTCAAGTTTTTTTCCTCTTCACGCTCGTGGCCGCTGTGTAGACGGATCCAGTCATTGGCACAAAGCTGGCTGTTTCTGCACTTCTTTATTAGATCGCGTCCAGATGCCAACTTTCAGACGCTTCAGAGAATCTCTCTTTCACTTCACTTCACATAGCAGAAGTCACAGCACCGTGAGAAAGCTTTCCTGCGTATTTGTCACACTTAAAGGGCAATGTTTCACAATTACTGCATAGCTAAGTGTTTATTTGAAAAGGTTCTTTGTAGAGTAGCTTGCAAATTCATATTACGCTACAGCAGTGGTGACAGGAACCATGAGCCGCTGTGCCTTTAACACACATACTTAACATTCTACCGAGTTAGGTCAAACTCCACTCCCGCAGTACAAAACAATTAGAGTAAAAACATAGATATTTACAAGGACAATGCCATGATCTCTTCAATGAATAAATTATAATAAAAAATACCAATTAAACGTTTTAGTACACTACCAGTCAAACGTTTTAGATACACTACCAGTCAAACGTTTTAGATCACTACCAGTCAAACGTTTTAGATCACTACCAGTCAAACGTTTTAGTACACTACCAGTCAAACGTTTTAGATACACTACCAGTCAAACGTTTTAGATCACTACCAGTCAAACGTTTTAGATCACTACCAGTCAAACGATTTAGATCACTACCAGTCAAACGTTTTAGTACACTACCAGTCAAACGTTTTAATACACTACCAGCCAAACGTTTTAGATCACTACCAGTCAAACGTTTTAGTTCACTACCAGTCAAACGTTTTAGTTCACTACCAGTCAAACGTTTTAGATCACTACCAGTCAAACGTTTTAGATCACTACCAGTCAAACGTTTTAGTACACTACCAGTCAAACGTTTTAGATCACTACCAGTCAAACGTTTTAGTTCACTACCAGTCAAACGTTTTAGTTCACTACCAGTCAAACGTTTTAGATACACTACCAGTCAAACGTTTTAGATACACTACCAGTCAAACGTTTTAGATACACTACCAGTCAAACGTTTTAGTACACTACCAGTCAAACGTTTTAGTTCACTACCAGTCAAACGTTTTAGATACACTACCAGTCAAACGTTTTAGATCACTACCAGTCAAACGTTTTAGATACACTACCAGTCAAACGTTTTAGATCACTACCAGTCAAACGTTTTAGATACACTACCGGTCAAACGTTTTAGATCACTACCAGTCAAACGTTTTAGATCACTACCAGTCAAACGTTTTAGATACACTACCAGTCAAACGTTTTAGTACACTACCAGTCAAACGTTTTAGTTCACTACCAGTCAAACGTTTTAGATACACTACCAGTCAAACGTTTTAGATCACTACCAGTCAAACGTTTTAGATACACTACCAGTCAAACGTTTTAGATCACTACCAGTCAAACGTTTTAGATACACTACCGGTCAAACGTTTTAGATCACTACCGGTCAAACGTTTTAGATCACTACCAGACAAACGTTTTAGATACACTACCAGTCAAACGTTTTAGATACACTACCAGTCAAACGTTTTAGATCACTACCAGACAAACGTTTTAGATACACTACCAGCCAAACGTTTTAGTACACTACCAGTCAAACGTTTTAGATACACTACCAGTCAAACGTTTTAGATACACTACCAGCCAAACGTTTTAGATACACTACCAGTCAAACGTTTTAGATACACTACCAGTCAAACGTTTTAGATACACTACCAGTCAAACGTTTTAGATACACTACCAGACAAACGTTTTAGATACACTACCAGTCAAACGTTTTAGATACACTACCAGTCAAACGTTTTAGATACACTACCAGCCAAACAGAACTGTTTTAAAACTTTTGAGTGGTAGTGTACCAAAACGTTTGGTGTAGTAGTAGTGTGTGTGTGTGTGTGTGTGTGTGTGCGTGTGTGTGTGTGTCCACAGCTAATTAGTCAACAGTCATTCTTAATTGTCTATATATAAATGTTATTAAATGCTTATAAAGAGCATTAAAAAAACTTTTAAACCATATGAGCACATTTATAACACATTCATAAACTTGCTTGCAAATGTAAAGATATTATTTATTATGCCGTTATTAAGTCTTTACTTCTAGTAATGGTTTGCAGACCTTATTATATAGTGTTAGCCATTGTTGCATCTTATTCTTTTCCTGGTTTTTGGTATCGTCGCTGTCCAATGAAAAACATGTATCTCTATTTTTGTCAATTTTGAGTTTTCTACGTCATTTGAACACGCCTGTCCTTTACACTGTGTGAACATTTCATGATTAATGGACCAATAGAAGCGCTCCGAAATAGCTTGGAAAAAAATGTAAAAGTGAACTTACATGGAAAGTGAAGTATGTTTTTGGTCTCTCCTGTAAAGTTGCCATTTTGGAGACACTTGTCTTTCATTGGACAGCGACGATATCTTGTCTTCATGCTGTTTCTTTATTTTTTTTATGCAGAATTGATTTATAAATGGCTTTTATCCCCAACCTGGTTAATACCTCGAACTAGGAAGGCCAAATGTTTGCGTAAGTGTAGCCAGTCTGTGTCCTCAAATTAAGTGAAAGACAAACTGCTAGCAGCATCTCATTAAGCTTTGTAACAGTTGGTTTATTAGTGGACTGAATCACGCTCCAGTTTCTAAATGGGGGGAGGAAATAAAAGAGAGAAAAAGTGCAGTCGTGACCTGTTAACCTTTCTGTCATGGTGCTGCTTGGCGTGTGCGGGAATGTGTAATTGGTTTGGAGTTTTCGAGTCTCTCTCTCTCTCTGTCTCTGTGAATGTGTGTGTGTTGTCCCTGGGAGTGTAATTAGACAGAGCTCTTTCCCACTTGGCTGATGTGTGCCTGAGAGGCGATGTCTTGCCAAACTGGCCCGTGTGCACAGCGGCAGATGTTGCTGTTTATTGTAATTGCGTCGCCTCGCAGGCGTGGAGTCGGCCTCCGAGCGAAACAGCGGCGCGCGCTGCTGTTTCATTTGCTTTTCTGTTCGGTTTCATCTCCTCTGATTTATTTCTCCAGTCCAAGCTGTTTGCTGGAGCTCCAGTGTCTAGAAGGCAGAAGCCCGAGTTGTGTCCGTCTGCGCTTTTGGCCAGCAGATACTGGCCTTTACAGCTGGCCCAGTCCAGTAATGACCCCCAGAAGTGTCTGATTAAGACGTTGACCAATTTGCTCAGTAGGCTGCGGTGGAAGGCTCAAACATGGACGAACAATTCTGGGGGGTGGGGGGAGTCACGCTCTGGTATTGTGGGGTAAATATTGTGATATTTAAGGGGCAACTTTACTTATATAAACTATTCCCAAATGGAGCCAATTAGGGCTCTAGCATTGAGAATGCTTCATTTAGAAGGCTAATTAAAGCAGCACTTCAGTATTCAGTATTCTGCTAGGTAGGATCATTTATAACCATACCATCTAGTGTATTTCATTAACGCTCACTAGGGCCAAATGATACCAGAGAAATAAAGTCACATTGAGAGGTTTAGGCAATAAATATTATTTTACCCGGATATATTATTCCCAGATTGAGCTGCTAAGCAATCTGGCAATGCATTCAGAACACTAATTAAGGCAGCACTTCATTATTTTCATGATTTAATATTGATACAACAATAGTATTTCATTAATGCTTGCTAGACATCTATATTACTGTGTGTTGTAATTGTGATGTGCTATGTATTAAAGAGGAGAAGTGGCCCAAAACTAACATTTAATATGTTATTTGTTGTGATATGCTGTGTACTGGTTGACAGACACTGTATTCCTGTGCATTATAGGTTTGACAGGATTTATGACTTTATGATTTTTATCGTGTCACTACAATATACAGCATGCATCGAACTAATACTTATAATTACACGGTTATTGAGAATCCCTTCAGTGCTCAACAAATCCTGACTGCTGTTCACTGACCTAGAGATTTCTGTGGGGTTAGCAAGTACAAACCTGGGGCGGTAATAGTGGGTGGAGGGGGGGTGGGGGTTGTTTGGTAGGGGTTGTATTTCCACCATCCAGATACATCACCAGAAGTCATTTAACAGGGAATTCTCATGTTAGACTTCAATTTAGACTTATGTGATAGAAGGTGAGTCTATGTTGAATGACATCATTAAATAAAACCACAAGAGAAATGCTTTGCAGTAAGCAGCTGTGGAAATCTGGCAACCCCTTAGGTTTGCAACACATACCAATGGTTATTATTTTTATTATTATTTGGTTAGTTGGAATTGGAACATTTATTTAGTGCAAAATGACTGATGTTTGTTTGATAATTTGAATGTTTTTATGAATCAAAGCTCTCACAGAAGCTCATATGACAGTGTCAGTGCTAAAACCCCCCCCACACAACTACTTAGCCTTACACAGACTATTCCAGTCTTCATCAGCCTGATCTTAGATCTGTCTCTGGCTTTGTGAGAACTTATTAAAGACTGGAGTGGCTTTTTTTAGCAATGGCCTTTAAACCCTCTAAACTGCAGACTCATTATTCAGCTGTTAGTCTTAAAACTTAATATTCAGTAACTGTGAAGCTAATCTATCAGTTATGTAGTTCTGAGAATCGGTCACTTTATTATAAACATCCAGCTTCTACTTCCACTCACTGGCCACTTTATTAGAAACATCTACCTTGTGCTTCCACTCACTGGCCACTTTATTAGAAACACCCACCTCGTACTTCCACTCACTGGCCACTTTATTAGAAACACCAACATTGTACTTTCACACATTTGCCACTTTATTAGAACCCCCCATCTTATATCTCCACTCACTGGCTCTCTACCTTCTTTTCACTGGCCACTTTATTAGAAACACCCACTTTGTGCTTCTACTCACTGGTCACTTGCCCTCTATACAGGTATACATATGTGGATTCTAGCCCATCTGTTGTCATTAGCAGTCACCTGCCCTCCAAGTAATTTATCACCAGTCAGTTTCTGACCACAGGTCCATATGTGCAGGTGGTGGACCGTTCACAACACCACATGACTTTAGGTGCTGAGACTGTTATACCCTGCAGCCTGTAACTGTAATAGCTGGTGAATTCTCACACTGTTGCAGGGCATTTATCCTTAAATCCTATACATACTTTCTTCCACAAATAACCACAAATAAGTGGAATGAGTTTGGGAACTGTTGAAGTCGGAGCCACACTAGATACCTTTAAACGATGCTGGTACAAGGCTGAATAGCAAATGAATTTTTGACCCCCTGCGGAAGAAAATGTAGTGGCAGTCGACCAATACAGATGCCCTTTCTCTATGTAATAAATCGGACCCTCTTCCATTAAACTCGACATGCTTGTGAATCACTTTATTTTTTGCCGCGCGCTGCAAGATTTCCCCAAAACGTACTAACCTCTCTCCATACGGTTTGTCAGCTCCCATATGGCGCAGCCCTGACAGGCCAGCCATTGCAGGATCCAGATTGGCCTGCTAGACGGATGTAAACGCAGCACTGGGTGGCATTTATAATGTAAATGGTCTCTGCTCGTTCCAAGACCTTATGTCAGCCATCCTCCCTGCTTGCTTTTTCACTTCATATATATATATATATATATATATATATATATATATATATATATATATATATATATATATATATATATTGCACCTTCAAACAGTAATAGATGTCTGTAGGATTGTGCTCTCTGTGCTCACAGGCACTCTGTGAGAAACAGCTTTCAGAGGGTTTCGTGTGCTCCTCTTTCTAATGAATTTGTCCAGGAGATGTCTGATAAACTAGCTCGTATTTATACTTAAGGGACACTGAGGTTCAGGACACTGCTCGTACTCCAGCTTAGGTTGAAATGTAGTTGCCTTTCTTCTTAATATCTATTGGCATCAATTGACCTGTCCATGCTCTCCTCATAAACATGTTCTTTTTCAGCGACGGCTGCAAGGTTGGACAAGCTGTGCAGGACATTAACTACAGTCCCATTCACTCCTATTGAAGGCCACTGAGCTATTTTCATCAGTGCAGTTCACACTAAGAGTTTTTTGGGGTAATGCTTCCTGTGAATCCTGTATTTATGAGGCACTATACATGCATTCATGAGGTGACGTGTAGCATACACACCCACCTTATTATACCTGGCATAAGCTTTTATAATGTCTCTTAATTAGTTATAATGGCTTGCATAATACTTTATAAAGTAAGAGTAAGGGGCTTATGATATCTGCTCGTTAGAATATTCTAGATGCTAATGTTGTAATGTGTCATAACACAGTAACATAGTTTTATGTCAGGATATTAGTTTTTTTGTTGTTGTTTAAGAAATTTCACTTCAGTACATTAAATGAGTCTACTTAACTAATACTAACAGAACATTAACAGTAAAAATGACTTGTCTTAGCAAAGCTGGTTTAAAGCCATAGGTAATGTATAACAAAGTATTCCAAAGTACTCATACACTTGCATACAGTTGCATACACTTACATTATAAAGTGTTATACATGTAATTCTAATAATAATAATTAGTAGTATGTAAATATACAGCATTGTGTCTGTTGTTATTGGCCACTGTATATGCCATATAACACCTTATTAATGCATTTATAAAGCATTATGAATGGAGAAACACAGGAAGTGTTTTAGTTTTCATGTTATATAATCTTAGTCTACGCTGCAACTACATTAAAGACTTTGACTAGACTCTCAAGTGGTGTATCCATCTTGGAGTCCATCGTTGATTCCAAGATTAATGCTGGTGATGGCACATCCATCTCTGATTGGGAGTCTAAGACCACATAAAAAGCTTCATTCTGTCTTGATGTTCTTTCTTTTCCACCCCATCACAAGTCTAGCCAACTAAAGGCTTCCTTGGATGCTGTAACAGTATTGGCAGTTAACATTCTTCTACAAGTGCGTTGAGCTGCCCAATGACGCTACATTCGAGGCTGTTTCAATAGAAATTTGGAGCATGACTGCGCTAGCCTTCACTCTCCAAGCTTTGTAATATATGTAGATATGTGGAGATCTAGTGAGGTGATGGACTCATCATCGCCTTGGTGGGTCTTGAGCACACTGAGTATCACCATCTAACTGGTCAGGCTTGCAAGACTGTAATTTAGCTTAGTCTCATAGAAACGGCAGTAAAATGAACAAAGGCTTGGATGTTATTCACACTAATAACATACTTTGGGCTTTGTGGTTTGCGGAAAAAGCAGTTTTCTGGACGCCTCTATAGAAGACTAGTTGACTAGACTCAGTACACTAGATCAAATTAGGAAGGACATCTAGTAAACCAGGTGTTAGACTTGAGAACAAGCTTGATATGACCATAAGGTTTGCAACATTTGGCCGTCAGCTGAAACCTTACCAGATGAAACTATCTATAGATCCTGCATGTTCGGCTGGAACAGATGGTGCAGCTTGCTGTGTGTTTCCACATACATGAAGTGCGTCTATTTTTGATAGCTGTTCGGCCAAACGTGTGCAGACTGATGCAATGTTCTTTCATCCCACAGCTTCCTCCAACCACTTCCTTCAGAATTCCCAACTGCAGCTCTGTCGCACCACTAATTTCTTCCTTCCACATTTGCGGTAGCAAACAGGACCACAGCATTGCTGCTGCTGCGTTCCTGAGCCACTGGTGATGAAACTTAGATTAACTTCAGACCATCGCTGCTTATGGGAGATCATGCACTGCACTTTTCCACAAAGGAGGGCCATCAGAACAATGAACAAAGAAATATCTTGTTTTGCTGGAATAGTTTCTACTGTTATTAGGACACTACATGTTGGCAATCAGTCAAGACGTCTTTGTTTTAGTTAGATATGCGCTGGAGCTTTGAGGCTAATGTAGCAGGTAATCGTGCTTAAATCATTATAGACTGCACCTAGTCATGAAGTACACTATGGCCAGCAGTATGGGGATACCTGACCATTACACATTATGAATTGTGGATTTAAACCATGCATTAATATGAAGATGCCCCCATTTGGCGTTATAACAGCCCCCACTCTTCTAGGAAGTTCCAAGTACCTCAAGATATTGGCATGTTTCTGTGGGACTTTGGAAGCCAAAGTCCTGGCTTACAATCAGTGTGCAAATTCATCCTGATAGAGTTCAGCGAGGTCCAGGTCAGGGCTCTGTGCAGGCCTCAGGAGTTCCCTCGCCAAACTTTGTGCAGTTGCAGGGAGGAGCAAAGAGATGTTCTTCTTGAAACTGTTGTGAAGCATATAAATGTCTCGTAACTTCACCCTTCGCAGCCCCAGGCCATTATCCCCCCTCCACTAAACTTTACTGGAAACTTTGCATCCACCAAAATCCAGATCCATCCATCACCCCACCAGGGAGTGAAGGGTGATTCATCACTCCAAAGAAGATGTTTCCACGGCTCTGGAGTCCAGTGGTGACGTGCTGCACACCTCTCCCGCCAAAGCGAGCTATTGCGCGATAGTGATTTTCGGCCTGTGCGCTGCTGCTCAGCCATCGAAACCCTTTCCATAAAAGCTCCTGACCCCCAGTTCTTGTATTGATGTTGCTTTCAGAGGCAGTTTGGAACTCTGTAGTGAGTGATAAAACAGAGGAGAGGCAATATTTATGCACTTCAGCACTCAGCAGTCCTGCTCAGTGAGTCTGTGTGGGTCTACCACTTTGTGGATGAACTGTTGTTGCTCCAAGACGCTTCCATTTCACAGTCACAGCACTTAGACTTGACAGATCCAGCTGGGCAGAAATGTTATAAACTGACTTGTGGCAAAGGTGGCATCCTGTGACAGTGCCACGTTTCAGTCCAACCCATTCTACTGCCTTAGTGCGTTGAGATCGCACGGCTGCGTGCTTGTTTTCATACACATGTGGGCCATGGGTGTGACTGAAACACCAGAACTCCCTAATTAGGAGGGGTGTCCACATACTTTTTTAGGGGCCTGATGCTGTACACGCTATGTGTATGTAAGTTAGATTATGGATAGGAATGTACAGAAGTACAGTCAAGCCTGCTAGGATGGCTACTGGTATGTGCCATGCAATGTACCTCTGTTTGTTTCTTATTTATGTGTAATAGTATATAATACCAATGGTTAGATATCAGATACCACAAGTCTGTGTTTAAGATTTCTTAACAACACAGGTTGTGTGATGATTTAAGCTGGCAGTGTTTTAGCCTCTATGGAGGGATAAGCTAATTAAGTCTTACATACATCATCACTCTCTTTTAAAAGATAAGATAAGAACTAATACACAAACTCACAGATGCCTGTGGAAAATGCATGGCCTTCATAAGCATCCATGGCTGACTTCCCAAGGGTCAAATTCCATATCTTGTTGATTTTGTTGAAGGAAGCAAAGATATCTTGTACAGAGAACATGCTTCTACACATTTTAATAATAGTTTATTTTCAAATCTAACAAAAAAATTACAGCATGTGTAAAAGTTATGGTGTATTTTCATGTAAAGTTATTTTTGTAAGGAATATTTCGGCAAAAATTGGCATATTTAACCCATTTTTCATATTGTTTGCATAATCAGTGGTTTAGATGTTATTCAGACTTGGATTTCTTTGCAGTAGTGGTAATTAGAAATATTACTACGATGATTCTAGCTCTTTTATTTACTATCCAAAACCAGCAGGCAGTAAACCTACATGTGTCTTCTGAGTTTTTATAGGTAATGCTTATGATAAAATCTGAAACTATACGTTTTCTCTGGAGGACCAAGTTACATTGGCCTACATGAACTCTTCTACCTTGAATGGATTAAAAACATATACTTTTTAGGCCAAAACATTCTCAGAACTTATATTGTTATGAATCAGTATCTCAGGCATAGGGCAGTGTATTTGCAATGACCTTCTGTGAGTGAACTTCCAGACATTTATACTTGAAAACTTAGGATTCCATTCCTGCAACCTGATATTCACAGCGGTTACAATAATCTCATTTGCAACGTAAGCGCTGAACAAACAAATAGTAGCAAACCCACAATATGAGAGTTGGGCTGTGACTCAGTTGTGTCTGTGATGTGAATTGGGCTAGCAAACGTAGAGGGATATGCAGTGATTGGTTTAGAGATTTATGAGTCTGACAGAAAGAAACTCCAGCGTTCTAGCCTCTGTTACTCTGTGTCAATAATTTATACAATTATTTTGACTGTTTGGGGGGAAAAAAATACTTGAATTGTACAGATCAAGACGAAAGCCCAGAATATGTGGGAGTAGCTCTTCTTTTAGTTTGAGTGCAAAAAAAAAAAAGTATTGTGCAAAGGCTTTCGGCACCTAAGCTGATTGTTTACAAGCCTTTATCCTAGCAATACATGTATTTTCACCAGTATGAACACCAGATATCATTAGAACAGATGAAAATAAGCATAAATACAATACAAAGTAGCATAAATATACTTATTATTAAATAAGTAGATAGGAATGTATTCAGTTCCTTCAGCAGCAATCTTGATTTAGCTTAATGAAGTACTGAATAGTTGAAGCAGGTATTAGATGAAAACTGTAAATAACGCTGGGTTACCACAAAGAATATTAATATATATATATATATATATATATATTAATATTATTGGAATAATTATAATAAAAGGTTTTACTGATCAAATAAAAAAAGCTTCCAGTCAGGATAAATAGTTTTTAAATGATAATCTTTAATGTTTAAATATAATAATATTTAAGTGTCCTGTAATTTAACCAGGTATGTTCAAATGACTATATATATAATGTACAGTATGTGGGCATGGCTACAGGATGTGTAACAGTATAGCATCTCCAGCAAGAAGGGCTGTTAACCTCCAAGTTCCTTATTTGTGTGTCTTTTAAAGAGAAGAAGCAGCCATAAGTTTTCACAAGGTGTCGTCTAGCTCCGTATTCGAATGTATAATGTGATTTTTACTGAATCAGTTCATGCTGGAAACAAATTTTCAAAAAAAGTTACATTTCTTTTGTGTTGTCTCACAGAATTTGAATGTTTAATGAGCCAATAGATAAGCTCCAAAATATGTGAAAGAAAGATCCATTGACTTTCATTAGTTTTTTTTTATTAGTTGTATTCTCCTGAAAAGTTAAGATATATGACTCTAGCCTACATTAAGATCTACGAATTGTACAGGGGGATATAAAGCAGTGGGGAACCGTCAAAGCCCTCTACGGCCTCTCAGAGGGCCTAAAATATTCTTAACACACAGACACACACACATATATAATTTTATTTCATCTACTTACAGTTTGACAATCAACATCCAAATAATTACAAAAATATGGGCAAATAAATTATTCAAGCGTGTCTATTCAATCTGTGTTGGAACGAGACCCTATAAGGACTGTGATGACTTCGCAGAATGTTGGTGATTGGTGGTCCTGCTGTTCATGTACAGAGGGGGCCAGGCAGTTATAATTCAGTGCCATACCAATTTCAAATGACAGTAAAACTGACCAATCATATCTTTTCTCTAAGTGGGCGGGCTTAACTGTATGATAATTTCTGGGGGAGAAGGCCGAGGCTTAAGGGTCACGGTTCGCTACTGCTATAAAGTCATTAAAGTCTTGGGATCGTGAATCGATGTAGAAAGGAATCATGAGATACATACCCATCACTATTAGCTACATCAGCCTTGTGGCTCCTGAACTCTAAAGAAGCTAACTTCAGACACATAACATGTCCTGGCTGACTGATTGCATTCATTATAAGGGGGATATTGTATATACTCAATTGTTCTCATAGCAATTCCTTCACGATACACTCTACCAGCCAGCTTTTCAGAAGCTTGTAGCACCGTGCAAACATATATATTGCCTGGAAAATGACTCAAAACCTCAGATTTGGCAGAGGCAGACAGTGACATTCCAGCTGTCAGGCTTTGCCGGTATATACATGATAAAATGGAGCTAGCTGATAACGCTAGCCTGAGGCGTATACTGAGAGTTATATAAGACAGTAGCTTTCAGCGTACAGTGCCAGACATGTGGGTGTCACAGTGAAGAGGGGTCTCTCTCTCTATCTTTCTCTCGCTCGCAAGCTCATTCTCTCCCTCGCTCTCTCTCTCTCCATGTGCTCGGACCCTGGCGTGTAGCCAGCTGTTGTGATGTCTCCAGATTGCTGCTTTGCTAGTACGCTGGAGCCAGCACCAGCAGGCTGAGGAGCTGTCAAAAGAATTAGCCTGCCGCTCACTTATCCATGCATGGCGTTCCACCCTGTGGCAAAGCCCAACCACTGCATATGGCGCTAGCAGGAGAAAGAACGAAAGCAGGGAGGAAAGGAAGAAAGTGACAGAATAAACGATGCACAGATATACAGATAAGCCAAAAGAACTCAAGCAGGGCACAATTAACCAGCTCAGGTCTTTTACAGACTGTGGTACCGGACTGGAACTCCACATTACTGAGTGCAGAGCACTGAGCTGCGCTGGAACCTGGGAACAACAATATATGTGTGATTTCTGAATATGAGCTATGCAGGGTCACTACAGAGATCCTTCTTTACATCATCACTCTCTTCTATTCAGGTCCACATGGTTGTGGGTTGTGTAGCACTTTGTTTTTATGAAAAACAAATGTACAAACAGGAGAATGAGAAAAGAAAGGAATAGGAAATGAAGGGATGATTGAAAGAAAAGTAAAGAGATGGAAGGAGAGAAGGAAGAAGAAAGATATCCCGAAGAAAGGATGGAAATGAAAAAGAGAAAGAAGGAAATAAAAGAGAAAACCGTTAAGAACAGAAAGTAAAGGGTGGGAGAAGGAGTGAAGGAAGAGGGATAGGAAAAGAATGAAAGAAGGGAAGATGGAAAGAAAAATGAAGCAGGAAAGAGAGAAGTAAGAAAAGGCACAGAAGGAAGGATGGTTGTAAATAAAAAAGAGAAAGAAGAAAAAAAAACAGAACAAAGATATGGACGAGGAAAGGAAAGAAAAAGAAGGAAGATTGTTCACATAGCAATTGCTTTACGGTACAGTATACCACTATACACACTGTATGTAGAAAGAAAGAAAAAAGAACAAAAAAAAATAAAAAATGAGGTCAAATAGAAAGAAAGAGTAAGGAAAACAGACAGAATGAGTAAATGAAAGTTGGAAATAAAATGGAATGAAGAGAAACAGAAAGATAAAAACAAGGAGAGGATGAAAGAGGAAAATTAGGAAAAAGAAAGAAAGAGGGATGGAAAGTAAGGAATCAAGGAAATGCATGAAAAGAAGTAAATAGAAATAAGAATAAAGGGAAGGAAGAAAGGAAGAAGGATGGATGATGTAAAAAAAACATGAAGGAACAAAGAAAAAAAGAGAGAACAATGAAGTAAAGAAGTAGGAAAGAAAATACCTGAAAAGCAAAGAAAAGAGAAACGAAATGAAATGAAAATAAGAAAGAAGAAATTAAAAATGATGTTGGAAAAAATAACAGAAAGAAAAAAGAACATGAAGAGAAAGGATAGAATGAAGGAAATATGTAAAAAGTGAGAAAAGAAAGGAAGTAGCTTAAAAAGGAAATCTTTCCTTCATTTCTTCCTTCCTCCAGTCCTTCTTAAAGAAAGAGAGAAAGAAAATCTACAGCAGAGAGACTGGAGCAGGCTGGAGCTTATATCGCTCTCATAGTGAAGATCAGATCATATGGGCTGATTTATATGAGCTGCTGTATGTTAGCGGTGAGATACTGTTATGGGTGAGTTGCGTGAGTCAGGGAGTAAATGAAAGAAAGAAAAAAGTAAGAAGTCAGGAGAGTAAGAGAGAGAGAGAGAGAGAGAGAGAGAGAGAGAGAGAGAGAGAGTTTGGACTAAATGATGCAGTGAACCATCTGTCCAAAAAACAAAAACACCCAACCAAACAAAGCAAATAAAGCCCAGATTTTAATTAAACAGACGAAACAGTTTGTTTCCTGCCCCGCGTCCCAAACATCCTCCGTCATCCTCTCCTGCTTAATTGTCCCGCTGCTCCTGCCTCGCAGGGGAAGGAAAGGTGTGCACTGTGGACGCAGATGGTCAGGAAGGTTCCGGTCTGGCCAGGCATGTCCACTGCCTTAATGAAATCTGGCAGAGTGCAGCCCTAACTCAAGATATGACACGTTTCCTCAACACTGACAAGACCAATTTCCTGAAAGTGTCCAAGGCAACAGAACATTCCTGAAGTTCCCTTTTATCTTCTCTCTTTTTGATAGGAGCTTGTAAACCTTGTAAGTTACCTCACTAGCGATTCCCTTGTGCCCGGTTTACATGATCCCACAGTTTTCTTTACGGGGAACAAAGCTGTACATTGTTAGATTGCTATGACTCATTGTCTCGTTGTTCGAATAGATCCAAAAGACCTACTCAGTCGTCTTTCTACTGCTTTCCTTCTGATCAGCAAGTAGAAACGGATGATGAAGAACAAAGTTTGGTGCCAGTGGCCTCTATCGTTATCGAATTAGCTATTCTACTATCCACTAGTGAAAGCCAAACTGACCCCTCATATAGGCCACGGGATGAAGCTCCACATCGTAGCTGTCTAAAGAAAAACATGTACCTCAATTTTTGACTATTGCTATATTTACACTCATTGTGTGAAAATCTAATGATGAATGGACCAATAGAAATGCTCCAAAATAACTGGGGGGAGGGGGAAATTCTGCACCCATTGACATACATTAAAAGTACAGACTGTTTTTGGCCTCTTCTGTAAAGATGAAATTTTGGAAATGCTTGTTTTGCACTGGACAGCGATGATATCCGTGATTTAGAGGTAAGGCTGGTCAGTCAGACAAGGGCTGATGGAGCTAGAGATCAAGCTAAGGCAGCACAGAAATAGGGCTAGCAATAAAGGCCAAAGTGCCAGTTTTGTTTTTTGCCAGTGGGTGCTCATGTTAAATAGATTAGCTAGCTGGCTAACACTAGACCCAAGGGCACCAAAGTTAGTTTTTCTTCATTGTTTAAGAACTGTAACTTATCAACTCCAACCATTTCCTCTTCTCGTTCTCATTACTAGAAGAGCACTAGAATGACGTGTGTAGTTGTTTTGGATTCAGATTTAGTCAAACAACAGGGAACACAGCACGGCAGCACTTTAAAAAAGTCTTAACAAGCTGATTGAAGTTGAAAAAATTCGACTCTTTTTAATCCCCAATGGTGCCTTATTAAAGATTAATGTGATCTGAGGTTCTCAGGCTTATTACTGGTAGATTGTGGGATCTAAATGAGCGCTTGGTCCCGGAAATGGCTATTACATCAGGATTAACAAGCGGGTTATTACTTTATAAAGAGTTCACTAAGGTGACATAAACTCATGATGTTGTTAACACTATTAGCTTAACATACAGTACATTCTTAAATTTCAGCTAAAGTTCTGACTGGCAGCTAATTGGGCAAATTCAAATTCAGTCATTCTTTTTGGTTGATTATGGTTATTATGAGTTCTAGCGCTCTGTAAAAGAGCTGGTAAAAAAAATAACTAGAGATAAAACCTTAAGTGTCAGCTCTTGTTTTGGTCATATCCTGCAGCCTAGAAACTAATTAGTGTAATTAAAACTATGTTTTGGTGTAGACGGGATCTTTTGCTTCTTCAGTAATTTAGGGTTTATGCAAGATCTTGCTAGCGGTTTGTTATTACTTGGAGTCTGAAGATGCAGACTCTAGGATTTGTTGTCGTCCAGTTATTACTATACTTTTTGTATCACATCGTCCGACCATCATGGTACTGCTTGTGTAGAGTAATACAGCCACAATGCCAGCCAGCATGGACCAATAGAAATGCTCCAAAATCACAAAGTTCTGGTTCCATTGACTTACGTTGACAGCAAAGTAATGTTTCTGCGCTCCTCGGTAAAGTTGCTGTTTTGGAGGTGCATGTGTTTCTTTGGACATTGACGAAATGCTGTTTTAGCTGATGTACCTTCAGTTCATTAATAAGTAACATGAGACGAATGATGAAGACCTTTCTTTTTGTTTTAGCCAGCCAAAAGCCAGTCCTTGGGTTTTCCCATAGGACTCTTGTCGCTCATGAATATAAAGAAAGGGCCTTATTTTTGCATCTCCTAGATTTTTTTTGCTGTTCTGATAAAGTCTTATTGGACTTATCCAAAGTCATACGCCACGGCAACTGATGTTGCAAGCCATTATTTTATGTATTGCATGTCACACAGTGTAACCCTTGTTAGCAAGACAGTAATTATCCAATGAATCAGTCAACATAACCTGGCTGGCCTCCGAATGAGCTAGCTTATTAAGTCCGCCAAGCTGCCCCCGTTCATGACATCTGATGTGCGTAATATAACGGCGGGTCGTCCGCTGTGTTTTCATTATGTAAAACATGGCACGGGCCGTGACGCTCTTAGCAGGGCGCTCACGTTTTAGCCGTTTGCTGGTGCAGATGTGGGAGCCAGGCTTCTGAAAGGCAGCTCCTAGATTACTCCATCTCGACAGCGTAGCCTCCAATATCAGGATTGTCTCCAGGCGTTTCCACACTAGACGGCTTGTTTATTTCCATTTAGGAGTTTGTATATACAGTACGTGAAAATGGGGGGGGAAGACAGCTTGAATTCCAAGTAGGGCTGAATTATGGATGATGCCTCTAAGCCAACTCTGCCTGTTCGGGCTTAATGTTGAACATATATTTGCCGTATTCCTGCGGCGGCTGTAATTCCGGCTCCCTCGGATGGGACATGACACCATAGATAGTTTGACATTCCACGGAAACCCTCCCTCCCCCCCTCGCTGAGCAGATACACGTCTACGAGCGGTTAGCGTTCCAGCGTGCTAGTCACTTCATTCCCTTTCACCACACTGACAAGAGCGTCCGCCCCTCAACGCTATCTGAAGAATGGTGTCGTTTTCATTCCCTGTCACACTCTATTAGACGTCTCTAATACGTCTTCATTTAAACGCAGCGCCAGACATTTTAATACGGTGGGATTCGAGCGCCGTGTTGGAGCACGCTCAACACAAATTAGCTTGTCATGCAGCAACTTACAATGCTAACTTTCTAGGTTTGCTTCATAATTATGTCCTTGAATGCAACGGCAGAGCTGATAAACAACAACTTTTGGCCGCCATCCCTATCCCTTCTTCACTCTTGGTGTAATAAAAGGTTTCTTGTTTGCGTGTTCTCATTACACTCTTCCATGTCATTAAGGACTGGAGGCTTGACAACATTACGCCGCGCTCACACAGTGTCTTAATTATTGTTGCTGGTGCTATTTTTGCTGTTTGAACATCAGTTTCATTGTGTTATGCAATGTGGCTTGCTAGGGGGACCTGTTGCAGTGCTGGCCGTTGGTTATTGTTTCCCAGTTCGCTCCTCAGGTCTCTTTAGACAATCCATGTTTTTCCTTCATCCCTACATGTTGTGATTGAGGTTGAAGTAAAAAGGTGGACCATCTAAAGGAGTCATGAGGACGAGGTTGGGAAACACTGGCGTAGTCTATTTAAAAATCAATGAACTGTGCAATACTGTGCTAAGTATAAGTCATAACCAATAATGGAGATGTCTTCTTTTGGTGGAATGATGGACTATTGTTTTGATTTTTACTGGAGCTGCAAGACTACTGCAGCCAAGAAGTAATAGAAGTTTATAGACAAACTGTGAGTTCCTAAACTTACATAAAGTTACATACAGTTCCTAAACTAAACACATATGCTATTGCTAGCAACCAGGTTCGAATACACTTCTGCATTGCCTTGAGTAACCACAATCATTTTTTTGAGTAACCACTTGTTTTTTAGTGTTTTTTGTCTTTTATTAACAATGATGTCCAACTACATTGTGTTAAACTAGAAATTGAAGTAGCTGGGACCAAAAAACGAGTCTAGCACCTACATTCATTTGCTTATGTGGCCTCTAGAAATGAATAAAACAATGTAACTGCCTTGAATATTGTAGAATTGTCAATTTGTATAGATAAGTCAGGTTTAGAAACACCTTAAGGAACACTATTGAGGATTATCTACCAACATAGAGTGCTTTAGGGCGAGTAGGTAATGATAGTGGCAGGCATAGTCTTCCATTAATAAGGTCACTTGTTGAGGTAAAGTTCAGACATCGAGCATGTTTGGCTGCCTGATATTTTTAATAAGTATTCTTTTTATGCTGCCTTTCTTTTTTCTGATTTTTCCCACCATAGGGTCATACATTATTGCAAGTATTCATCACTGATGTGCCTAATTGAGTAAAATGGCCCATTGACCATCCAGTTGTTTGTATATTGCTGCCTGCCTAAGAGATTGTCTTGATTGTCTAATTGTCTAATAACTTGTCTACTATTAATGGAAGTTAATGGAAATGGGATTTTGGAGCATTTCTGTTGACATCAAATTTTCAGTCAGTGTGTTTGTCATCTGTCGAGTTAAAATTAGGCTGAAAATTTTTTTAAAAATCAGCCAAAATGGAGAAACATGACTTTCTGATGATATTCAGAGCAAGCATGGAATCCTTGTTTCTGAGCAGGGTTAAATAAGCAATTGAAGTTAGGATTCATGTTACATTACACAAGAAAATATCTACCTAAGACTCTTCTTTCTAAACCTGACTCCTAGATCTTAGCGTCACTGCCGTGTCACACTTTGAAACCATGACTAAGAATAAAGATCAGAAAGTTGATGTCTGTGTTTTCTGCTCTGTGCCTGCAGACGCTACCATCCTGAGCTACGACGGCAGTAAGTTCATGAAGATTCAGCTGCCGGTGGCCATGCATACCGAGGCCGAGGACGTGACGCTCAGGTTTCGGTCGCAGAGGGCCTACGGTGTTCTCATGGCAACCACGTCCCGGGACTCAGCCGATACCTTGCGACTGGAGTTGGACACTGGACGCGTCCGTCTAACTATTAATCTAGGTATCGCCATTTAGCCATAGCTTTCAACACATATACTGATATATACTGATTACACACAAAGATCATTACAGTCTACATACATTTTACACATGCACACCATACAATAGACATAATCATGGGATCTCTCAAAACACACTGAGCTGCTTTGCTACCTGGTGCCTACATCCAAATTTAAAGCAACCTAATCTCTGATAAATTATGTTTATATCATAACATACCATCAATTAGCACACAAAAACAAAACACAAAAACATAGAGTGGTTTACAAAACACACAAAAAAGACTTATCTTATATTGGGAGTAAATTTCTGAGCATTTCAAATATGCCATCATATAAAACAAATCAGGTGGTAGGACAGAGATGAAACAGTGTTTGCAATGCTGTGTAATTAATAAGGTATAATATAACATGCAAAATATATTATAATGTCTGACATAAGCCTATATAATTGCTTAAAAGTTGTTATAATTACATGCATAACACATTCAAATGCAAATGTACATGATTTTATGATGTTAGGTTTATTAAGACGTTATAATATGCACTCGTTAGAATACTTTACTTAATAATATAAATAAGGTGATACATTACAGCAGGGTTCTGGTATGTTTCCTATATAAAATCCAGACCCACAGTGGCTGTCAACTTTGCTAAAATGACACAGCTCATGTTTATTTATATAAGTATGTATAAAAAAGACAAAAACTTTTAAATGTATTGTAGATTTGATAGCTGAAGGTAGATACAAGATACAATGCGTTATGAAAATGTGATATTATTAAGTCGTATACTCTTGTTTTATATTGTTATGCAATTATAACTACTTAATATCTATTATACAAACTTCTGTTTGGTTTTATAAACTGTTAAGTATGCCAAATGATGTCTTTTTAATGCATTTATGGTAGCGAGTTTAATTTAAACCAATTTTCAGTTCTTTTCTACATACAGAAGAAGGGGAAATATGTCTAAATTACAATTCATGGTTATCAGCTGTGCTACAGATTCAGTTAAGTGCTAGTGTATTCCAGTATAACCAGAATGGAACCTTATAAAGAAAAATGAAATAAAATCATTTAAAATAAAATGCATAATAGAGTTTTCCAGGTAACAGTTGTGACAAATGCAATAAAATAAAATAAAATAATATAGATAATTGCATATATTAAATTACAAGAAAAAAAGAAATAAAATAAAATAAATGAAACCGATTTGAGTAGCTCATGTGGTATTAGTTACAAATAAAATGAAATAAAAAAACAAACACAATGAAATCAAGTTAAATGATTCATTCATTCGTCATCCAAGCTGTTTATCATTCTGGGTTGAATCGAATTAGATCAATTTAAATTAAATTAAACCGATAAGAGTAGCAGTTGAAAAATAAAATAAAAACAAAGACACACTAATATCTCATGTGATAGTAGTTATCAATAAAACGAATGTTATTAGTCACATATTAAAGCAAAGTATTCTGTATTTACTGTGCAGTTTTTCCTGCTGGACTGGTAATTGGTTGTTTGCAAATGACCTCACGTCACTGTGTTACTATGGCATGAACTACAGCTGGAGGGCAGGAAGTGATTTTCCACATAAGGAGCTCCATCAAATGCCTATAGTCATTTACGCTCGTTCAAAGTCAGTTTAACCGAGAAACCATGAAGAGCTGAACCATGAAGTACCAAAAACAAGGCAAAGAAACTGACCAAGAAACATCAGCAAAAAATAGATGGTGAGCCTTCGTCTGCAAGTCAGGTAGAGACCGAAGGTGGTTTTATGTTTGGGTTTCTTGTAGCTGTTGTTTTAAGTCGTGAACAGTCACTAGTGAACAGTCACAGCACCCACAGACCAACTGTTCACAATACAATGCTTCCTCCTAGTCAGCTTATTCACCAGTTTGCCCGAACGCCAGAATGTGGGCTGCATCATATACGGTGGACTGGCAAAGCAGTTGAGTATAAATCAGATTCAGGTTTGTGTGGTCAGTAGGAGTGAAGACCAGCTGTACAACTTAATACCTTCAATCTTGTATCTGCTGCCTTGATAACAGCTCATTCTTTAGTTCAGTTAAATCACTCTTCATAGCTTTAGGATCACATCTAATGTGATTCTCCTGTTCATACCTTTCTCTTAACGTCATTTAAACTAGTAGTATGAGCTCCTCGTCTCCATCTCCTCCATTCTGTTTTTCTCTTACTGCCCTCCATCTGAGTTTAAACCATGTTGGAGTCACGTGACTGAGAACAGCCTATTAGTTGAAGATTAGTACAAAAATCGAAATTGTATATAAATTAAACAGAACAGAATCTCTCAGGACAATATACTCTGTCAGAAATCTGCGTGTTGCCAGAGCGCTGAGCCAGATCGGACGTGACTAACGGAGATAGACAGTAACAGCCATTGTCTTGTGCAGTCTGAGCACAGCCAGTACTGCACTGACAAGAAGAAAAGAAACAGTTTGTGACATAGTCTGAGAAATGATCATGCTCTTTGAGTGTTTATATGTTGGGAACTGGAGAAAGCACACACTCCTCCTCCACTCACTGATCAAAGGCTTGCTTCGCTTACTGAGCGTGGGGGTGAGCACAGCGCTGAATGCTGGGAACGCTGTTCTATATGTCAGGATGTTTCGTATCTCTCGAGTGGCCAGACGTTTAGAGATTCTGCGTTTATGATCATTAACTGTGTGTTTCCCCACGACGCCCCTGTCCGAGCGAGTCATTCTCACAAACTCTGAATGCTAAATAATTGCCATAAATTTGGCTGTAATATTGCTCATAGTCATACATGGGATTTGATGGGTTTCGCTCACCAAAACTCCGAGCGCATACTAATACTCTCCCACACTAATGATCGCCAGCGGCACACAGCTCTGTGTTCTGTCCCTTCCACTAATTAGACAGAATTCATATCAGTCCTCCAACGTCAGTGTCTTCTCCCATATGCTGCTGCAACCGAGAGGCTGTGATCGATAAGAAGAATCCAACACACTGCCTAACCCGCCAACTATCTGCAACCGCACCATCTTTAAAGAAGCCACTCCCGGGTCTCGTTCTGTGGGCCGGTGTTTAAAATTGCATTCGTTATTAGTCCTTCTCCTAGTCGCTCTCATGGCAGCTTATGAAAACAATTAACAACCACCTACATAATATTGTGTTATTTATTTTAGATTTTAGATTTGTTTCTCATTAAAATACACAAAAGTGGGAAAACTAATACCTGCATAAATACTACCTTTTTATCTTTTTAGTAGAATTCAGTGCTTTACATATTCTTGAATATGAATACCTACATAATTTAGTAACTACATTTCCATTGATATTCCAAAAACAGTATATTACAGTAGTAAACAAATATTTGTGCATTGTTTTTTTTTTTATTTTACGTTCGCAATTCACTATATGAAAACGAATAATAAGGATAGGTTTGATATTTTGTTAGTTGTTGAAGTTGACGTTTTAGACCACTACCAGCCAAACGTTTTAAGTCCACAAAATATATATATATATATACTTTTTTTTTTCATCTCCATCCAATGAAAAACATGTAGAAAACTCAAAATTGGCAAAAATGGAGGTACATCATTTCAACACGCCAATGGTCCTTTACATTGTGTAAAAATTTCATGACTAATGGACCAAAAGAAGTGCTCCAAAATAGCTTGGAAAAAATCTGGTTCCATTGACTTACATTGAAAGTACATTATGTTTTTGGTCTCTCCTGTAAAGTTGCAATTTTGTAGATACTTGGTTTTCAATGGACAGCGACGATAAATATATATATATATATATATATATATATATATATATATATATATATATATATATATATATATATATATATATATATATAGTTGTCTGTTGAATCTGTTGATTTTAGACAAGTATGAAACTATACAATGAAGGATAACAAATACAGATGTAATAGTGTTTGCATTTAATAACAAAATATTGCATTATATTTTAATGATGATTTCCAAGACAAAGCCTACTCATTAGCATATGCTTATTAACTTACAATACATTTATACATCTAGTTATACAGCTATTTATGGGGTACCAAAGTTAACTCTGTATGCACTATACAAAAGTGGGTACTGAACACCTACATGATACCAGAATGTCCAGCAGTGTTGTAATGCAAGGCAGCTCAGTTGGTTTTGAAGTTCTTAATCCCACATACTATCTGCTTCTTTTACTGTGTATTACAAAACACACACAAACACACACCTTTTGACACACAGCCACACACACACTTTTTCTGCTGTGTTTAACAGAGTGTGGGGGGGAGATGGCTCCAAGTGCTTCAATGGCCAGAGTCTGCAACTCTTCACTTACTGCCAAAAGAGCACGCCAACACGTTCCCTCTGGAGAGAATGCTCTGTCTTAAACTCACTTTTAACTTCAAGTTTGTCATCAGAAGCCTTCATTACAAGCTCCTTCACAAAATCAAATTCACACAAAATTCCCTTTATCCCAAACATAGCAGCTCTGTCAAGACATATTTAGTGTCTGGAGCTCCAGCAGTCACTTAAAACCACAGGTACAGTCTGTTCTGCTTTGTCTCGTTTCTTTTGGCAGCAATTATGCTCTGAGACTTGCTTCTAAACGTTCAGATGCTATCAAAAAATTATCATCGACTAGATAATAAGAAAAGACAATAAAGACCATGAGTTATGATCAGTAACACATAAAATCATTCCTAATTCTAATGCTGTCTTCATATGCGATGAGAATGATTGCCTAAAAGTGGAACCTTCAAGAAAATTTAGATTCCTACAACTTGTTTCTAAAATTATTTTATTGTTTTAAGTAATATTATAAATAATGATCATTTTGTTATTATATTGGGCAATAATTTTGATTATTTTAAGAATTAATACCTTAAACTAACCAAATTATCCACCGAAAATTTCATGAGATAACATCAAGCAATTAAAAAAAACAAGTTAGCAATATCTATAAATGTGTTAAATAATTTATATATCCTAACAACAATGTTTGCAGTTTATTATGATGGGTAACTTTTGTAATCTTACTTTTTAAAACTTTTTGTTCTGTCCATTCTGTCCAAATCTCTAACTGCTGGTTATATTATGCATGTTTTAGTACTGGAGGCATGTTACCAAGATATTTAAGGAACTTAATTAGGTTTTACTCTAGAAATGAATTAAATACAATAACATTGTTATTATAACTTGCTTACTGGAAAACTTGACCATCTCCCATGCATGTGGAGGCAGCATAGCCTACAATTAAAGAATGCTTTTTAATAGATTTATATAAAAACACAGTGCTGTGCAAAAGTCAATTTCTCATCAGAGCAGTCATGAAATTAAACATGCTACCATTTCCAGAGATATTTCTGAGGAGATTAGATCCAAGATACTTAAAAAAGGAGAAAATCCACTGAATCTTCAGTTCAAATGGGCAAAACTTGGTAGACCACCAAACTGTCCCCATCAGATAAACAGCACTTTCATTTTTGAGAGAGAGGAGAAAATCGAGCTCCACTCTCGTTTCAGATATGAGAACATCTACAGGTGTTTCCATCAATCCGTCCACTGTGAGAAGACGACTCAGTGCTATGGGTGTGAAAGGATGCGTAGCTTTCCAGATGGGAAAAAGGAAACATTTACAGTAGGGCACCAAAGTAGTACATTAGAAATAATGAAGTAATGTTTTTTGGACTGGCACATCAAAATGTGTTTGGAATTGTAGAAAGATGGAAGTGCAACCAACTTCTAAGACTGGACTTTGGAGCTGTGGTTGCAGATTTCCTTCAAAAACTAAAACGAGTCTGCTGAAAAGAATGAAAATGGTAATGAAAGTAAACACAGTAGACATGTTCATTATATTTAGTTACTGAAGCTCCTCTTGGTCTTTTAACGACAGGTGGTCTCCGACCTTTGCACAGTACTGCGCATGCTTCTATTCACGTTTCAGCCCTAACAGAACACTGGTGGTCTAACTGGTAACAAAGTAGCCCCTAGCCTTCGCACCCGTCCACTCGGAGCCATTGCAGCATCTGCCTCTCAGGCTTTTTCCCCTGCAGTCTGATATATCAGAGTTATCTAGATAACAGGCAGAAAGGTCAGAGGGATGGCTCTCCAGGGCCCAATTAACGCAAGGCCTCTCTGCCCGTGTGTAGCGAGGCTGCTAGAATACACAGTAAACTCACAAGACAAGCCGCTCTTTAACCACTTCTCTGTCTCCCTACGACCGAAGCGTTTTCGTCTCCCGTTTAATTTATTTCGGGTTACGAAACGAACGCAAAAGGAGGCATGAAAGGGAAGCGACCTCCATAAAAAAAGAGGGAAAAAAAGGAGCTGCCTACCTACCAAATGAAGCGTCACAGTGAAAATTACAGCCTCCTCTTTTTTTTTCCTCCCTCAGCTCGCCAGAAGAAGCCAAAAAAAATGGATGCGTTTCACCTTGCACGCGAAAGGCCTCATTGCCCCACTGTTGAATGCAGACGTTCCCACATACAAAAGTGCCCTGAAGCTTTACAGTCCTTACCTTCTTGGCAGATGCTTGAAATGGCCTCGATCTGGGCTTTCTTGGCCTTTTGACCAAATTTTTATCTGTAATATCTGCGACCACATTGCTACAATTTCAGTATGCACAGTAAAGTTGAGCCGAATTTGTGATGTCCCAAATCCCTATGTGTTTACATATTCAATCCTGTATTCATAAACACATTTACATGGCCTGTCATAAGCCTGTATGATTGCTTATAAGCTGTTACAGTGACAAGCATGGCATTTTATAAGAATCAGTATAAAATGAGTATATAACTTTATAATGTCAGGTTTTATAACACATTTTAATATCTGTGCATAAGATTCACATTTTAAACATTAATTTTGTTAAGCCTGTAAAGACCTGACACCGCGCTCTATAGCAGGAGTGTATGCAGTGTTCTTATAAACAGATATTATAATCTGTAATCAAGCGTGTAGTCTGGATTTATAGAATGTCATGCATGTAAGTATAACTACTTAAAAGCGATTATTCGAGCTCATGTTCAGTTTTATGTATGCCGTGAACGCCTTATTAAAACAGTTATAATGCAGTATATGTACTGGGTTCATAGGAAGCGTCAACAGTGCAGCTCTGCCCATTTATGCTTATAGTGAGTGTTTCCGTCCTGCCAGCTTTTTTTAGAGTTTTGGGGGGAAAAAATTGGTCATAAACATTCATTTTAAGACTTTTTGGTGCCACGAGGACAAAATACAAATAAACATAGGATGCAGGCCTACGGAGGATCCGGAAAGTTCCCTAGCAGCCCATCTAAGTGCACTCCAGACAAAGCATTCTCCCAGAGAAAAGAACCCGGCGCTGCTCTTCGGCTGTTTGTGACCACTTTTCTGCTGAGGTTGACGACATGCGACAGGCTGTTGCCATGCTGAAGGGTAAACTGGGTAAACCGCTTGAGCCTCTGCAGCACAGTCCTCAACAGAACATACCAGCAACAGCAACCTAGCACAGCTGAACCAGAGCAGCGTTTACATTTCCCGTCTATCTTTTATCTTTTACGTTATTGGGGGGAGGTTCAATGATGTGAACGTACGGCTGTGATAACAGAACCCCTTATTTATTCTTTATTTACAGAACTGGTTACGTCACAAGAGAAGCAAGTAATGAGATTTCATTCGTTTTGATGAAAATCATGTGGAGTAGACAGAGTTTTGTTTTACGGGGGCATGGTTATAAGTTGAGGGCTCTGATTACGGCCCAACAAAGAAAAAAAAACTGTGAATGAAACCCTGTTTTTAACTGCCTGGATAGTATAACAACCAACAAATGTTATATGGGTTGCAGTGCTTCTGTAAACGTGGCAAGTGGGAAGTTGACTAATCGCTGATGACGTCTTAAGTAAAGCCACAGGAGGAGTGAAAGCTTTGCAGCAAGCGACTGTGACGAAGCCAAATTCCACAGGTCGGTAGAGGCTGACCTGGCCTTTCCGAAGAGCATTACAAGCCTTCAGAGAATCAGAGCTATTGAATCCTCAGAATAAGAATAACTGACTTCAGTATTATGCCCACTTTCCAACCATACATGACCTTTCATTGTAGTCTTCAGGAAATTGGAGATAATGACGTTCAGTATCTGATCTTTAAAGTGCTGTAGATCAGCAGAGAAATGTTCGAACAGAGTCAAAGGTGCCTCACGTTGTGGGTGATGCACACTTTATAAAACGAGGCCTGGATTGTAGCGCTAGCCTTTAGGAAACTAGAGATACAGCTCCTGAGATCACCAGGCTCCTCACCTGTCGTCTTCTCTGGGGCACCCATGTGGTCAGTAAAGTCCTAATCATGTACTCAGTGATTAGTCAACATCACGCTTCATCACTGATGAGCAAAGTTGAAACATTGACAAGTCAACTCCTGCAGTAGGGCATGTTTTCCAGTACAAGGTCTTAATAACACTCTACTTTTACTACATATTTAGCTCATTCAGTGGAAGTAGCCTGTATGAAGTAGCACAGCCAGGCTCCCATAATGCACAGAAGCCGTCTTTGTTTACATGATGCTGTCAATCAATTTCAAAATCGCTTTTAATTATGTTTTGCTTTGTTGTATAAAGCAAGCCAAAAGCCAGATAAACAAGGTCAGAGTGAAATCTCTGGAAATTGTCAATATAATGAGAAAGCTTTGACGGTCACTTTCATTTGTTTAGCTTGGAAAACATGGAATTTGTCTTGTATTTATAAGACAAGACAAGCAAGATTTGCTATCAGAGGACCTCGCGTAGAGAGCGTAGGCCCTCCCAGGCCCTTCTCTTGTAACCATGCCCCTGGTCCATCCATCATAACATCCTGTTGATAAGGTTTTGATGTCACAGCGAATAATTAGACAATTCATGAATGATGAAAACAGTGTCAATGTATTTATTTTAAGGCTAATGGAACTATTGGATCTCGCTTAATCTCTCCCATGACCCCGTTTCCCGAAAACAAACGACAGTGCTGATTACAAATTCCATGAAGAAGCAATGTTGGAACTTCTTTAATTCCCCAAAGCCCTCATTATTCTGAAATTTGACGCTCTTGTGGAATTCTCCTTCAGCCGTTTCGGTTGTTTTTATCAGTGGCTCACTAATTATCTGCCAAAACGTGTTAAAAGTCGATGAACGTGAGTTTTGATCCTTTCAAGCCGTAAAGGTGAATGTAGGTCATATTAGCTCTCAAAGAAACTAACATGTTTTCACAACTAAAGCCCTGAATGTCTTATTTCGGGTAGACTTCCGAAGCTGCATCTTCGCTGGTTAACTCTTATCCGAGGGATATTGATCCTGTGGTTACCCCAATGCATTATTAAGCGTGTTTACTTTTATGCTGTAGCATATCAGGTTCAGGAATTAGCCATATTTGTATATTACCAAAATCTATGAAATGGTAATTTTATAAGAGAAGGTTTAAAAAGTGTTAATGTGATGACATTTCTGTTGATCTATGCGTCATTTAATCTACAGCCAATTATTTTAAATTTTAAATAGTGGGGGAAAAACATACATAGAGAATTGGAGAAGCATAGCAATGGAGTAGTTTTAGCCGTAGCCTGAAGCAACAGGGGTTTTAAAACCTGGAGTGGAGGGGGACTTTAAGAGCTTGTGTCAGAGTTTGAAGTAGAAGTGGGCTTTTGACTGTGTGGGGATTTTATGGTTTATTGGAAGTATACCAGATATGTGAAGGGGTTGTTTTGGCTGTGGGGGAATTTGAATGTAGGGGCTTGGATGCGATTTGAGAGATCCGAAAAGCAGAGTTGCTGTTTGGGTTAATGCACTAAAAGCAGGGGTATTAGCTGTAAAGCTAAAGTAGTTCTAGCAACATAGGGCATCTGAACACTAGGATCTGATGTATCTGACAGTATGTGTTTAAATTCAGAGTTTATTACAGCAGAGTCTCTGCTAGAACATAACATTGAGTTAACGGGAACTCTAGTTGCTCATTTCTATATGCAAAATATGTGAGACGGATGAGAGTTAACGTAACGACAGTAACAAAAGGCTTTGTTTTAAATTAGCAGCATGTTAAATAAAACTTTTATTATGTAACGTAATATTTATTGGGCTTTAATGAGCAAATCTGGTCCCCTTTTGCTTTAGATACTTACTAAATCCTAACCCCCAGTGTAGTTCCCTCGAATGGCCACTTGTTAAACCAGTCCCCATTGTTGTTTTGTTTTTTTTAGCTATTTTACTAGTATTAAATAAACAGTAACAATGTAGAAATAGTGTAGTAATAATAATAATATTGGCCACACTTTTAAAAACTAAAATTTCTAAATGGTTCTTGGCTTGTACATATAGTTGGTGTATAAGCTTCACATCGTGTGGAGGTTCTTTTTAAATTGATGAAGGTTCTTCAGGTTTGTGTATCTCAGTTCCTAAAACCGTCCCCTCTATTAAAAACCAAAAGTGTTTTTCTTTTCTCTAAATAACTCTTCATGAACAGTTGAGGTTGAAGTGTCTGTTGAGGATTTGCTGCGAGGTCTAATAAACAAGGTATCATTCCTGACATGAGCGTAACGTCCTCCCCTGTTAGACAGCCCATTGTTGCATTTCTCCATGTTCACCCCAGCAAGGTTTCCGCTGTCTCACAGGCTTTGAGAGGACGTTCGAGGAGTGGTCCCTTGTAGTGGTTTCTAAGAGGGCACTAATAACCACAGTTACCTTTCGAGTGGCTCAGCCAGACCAAGGTCACATCCCAATGCTCTCTTTTAGCTCTCTTTCAGAACCATTCTTCCCATATACACTGATGGACCCAAGAACTCTATGTACTTTTAAAACAGAAATCCAATCATTTCATATGGATTACTGTGATCCATGATGGATGTTCTAATGTCTTTCAAATATTTCTTTGGCTTTAGTCCTACCACGATTGAGGATATCAGTCTTTTTTACTCTGGCTCACAGTTGCTTATAGCTAATAGCTGTTCATGTTGAAAACTCACCTGCTTCACTAATTTACATTAAAGGCTTTTCATTTCTCTTGACCATAATGTTTATAGCCTTAGTAAGACAAAATTTGTAAATGCAGCTAAATTGATATATTCCTAGATAACCTGCTTAGAGTTGTATGCAAGCATTCGAGCAGATAATGTAGTTGAGCAGCTAAGCTTTACAGCCTATTTTAAAACCATATGCTTGCACTGATAAAAGAAACAAGTATCTAGTCCATCATGGTGCAGGATTTGGTTCTGGTAGTGAAAAAAGGGTTTTAATCACCCATGCCTCAAGCCTAATTCGCCTCTGCACTAATGTTGTATACTTTTATACAGTTGTTGATCACTGTATTATGCCATATAATGGCAGCCAGTTTTTTTATAAAGAGTATTAAATATATCAAACTGACAAATCACTTTGTAATCTTTATGTAAAACACTACCAGTATTGGCTGCTATGACCGTTTAAATAGTACAGGCCGGAGCAGAGGGCTGAATATGTTGAGAAAGGTGGCATGGAGGAGAGCATTGAGAATGGCACTGGTGTCCGTGTGGCCGTCCCCAGAGGGGTGGGCTGTGTACTTTAATGGATGTCTGCAGCTGTAACCTTGAAGGCTGAATTTACATCTCATGTGTTCTCCCCCATCTAGACTGTATCAGGATTAACTGTACCACCAGTAAGTGAATGTTCCTGTTTCTTCTCTGTTAGGGCTGCACGATATGAAGAAAACACTCAGTATTGCAATTATATCACTATATATTGAGATCAAAGTACTTTTGCAATTGTATCGCTACATATTATGACTATATTGCTACATATTGCATATTACATATTCATGTTAAACGTATAATGCTGCATATTGTACTTATGTTAGTAGATAATAAGATACTCATGCTGCATATCATTGTCATACATTGAGACTATAATATATAATGTTACTGTACTACCTATAGAGATTATTATGATGATGTTACTGTACTACCTATAGAGATTATTATGATGCATATTGAGATTAAAATGCTACATAATATCATTGCATTGCTATATAATAAGAACATAATGCTACATGGTAAGAGTATATTGCTGCATATTATGATTATATAGCTACCTATTAAGATTGTTGTTCCACACACAGCTGTATTACTACCTATTGAGATTGTAATGCTACATAATGAGCTTGTAATGCTATATATTGAGAATATGCTACATAGTTTGAGTATATAACTGCATATTATGATTATACAGCTACATATTAAGATCTTAACGCTACTTATTGCAATTATATAGTCACATATTGACATTGTGATGCTACATATGTCCATTACATTGCTACATATTCAGATTATTATACTCCTTCTTGCTATTGTATAGAAATATATGAAGATGAAATTGCTATAGCGATGCTCCCAGCAATACACATTGGTCAATTAATAATGTGACATGCTAAAAAGTGTTTTGTATCGTTTTCAACAAAATGAGTTGCTTTAGTTTAATTTGGGATTCAGCAAAACACCTGTGAACTCAACACACTGTGATTGGTTGTATTATGCAGCCTTCTTTGATGCTTATATTGATTAACTAATAATATATCGTGCAGCCCTATTGTTTTTATTCTATGTATGCTGAATGTGAACGATGAAATGACTGTATTTTGCTAACTGAATTGCTTTATATAAGACAACAGTGCTCTGTATAAGGTTAGAATGATATGTTAGCTCTGCGTTAGCCACTTTTGATTAACCCATGCTGAAAGTGAGCTTTGGCTCACGACTGAGCTTGTTTAAAGATGAGCTCTAGTAAAGTCTGAGTTATCACCTTTAATTACGTCGTGGCCATTAAAAACGGATTCAGGGTCCCGCAGGCAGATGGGTACGGGCCTCATTAGCTCGGCGCTAATGGTGGGTGGTGATAGCAGCGAGAGGAGTTGAATGACGAGGCTCAAACATGGCGGGCGCCGAGTCTCCACAGCCCTTCTGTTGCTAACGATCGAACTCTGAGGTCTCCCAGCTTAGAACGACTCCAAACAGACCACGCCTAGCGTGCTGAGCGCGGCCGCTGCAGCCATGCTAACATACAGAAGTTCCTGCGTCTTGCCTTCCCTCATTCTGTCAAGTGACTTGTAAACTGATGAGAGGCAGAAAGGAAAACATGGAGTAGGATTTTATTATTCTCATTAACCTGCCTCGCCGAGCACAGAGAGAGAGAGAGAGAGGTGGAGCGCGAGAGGGAAGAGACGACGCGCCGAGGCAGTAAACAGCAGCAGAGGAAAAAAAAAAAGAAGGTGCTGGGAAAAGGGGCCGAAGGTAGAAAGAGACGAGGGAGGGAGAAGGCGAGGAGTTGGCCTGTCCATCCATTATTGAGCCCACTGATGAATAAATGATTTCTCAGGGGTCACAAATGATTCACCGTGTTTTTCATAGCCAATGACTCAACAACCACCGCCTGTACCCTTTTTCTTTTCTCTCTGGCTCTCTCCTTTCTTTCACCTCTTTTATTTTATCGCTCCTTGGCTCCCTCTGAAGCGAAGACGGGAACACTCTTTTCCTTTAGATGACCCATTTTCTTTACAAGGGCTTCACTAATCAAAGCTGGTGGCTCACCCCAGAACGAGATTCTTCCCCCAGACTTCAGACTGGCGAGCACCCACATTAGCAGCCGGGGAAATAAACACATATCACAGCACAATGGGATGCACAAAGACTATTTTCATGGCAGAGATGCTTCTCTCGGCCCAAGGTAAAGTTTATATTAGACTTTTAGTGAGAGGGGCTCGTATAAACATAGTTTGAGGACAAGTCTCCCGCAGTCTAGATGTCTAACCAGTTTAAAAGAGTAACTTAGGTCTTGCAAACCACATGACAAAGATGTTGTTAAAGTTTGTGTATTTATAGTTGGTTTCTGACCTGAGTGGTCAAGATCTTCATGGGCCTGTATTTTAATGCCCACACCAGCCTGGTTCAAATGCTAATCATGTCCACCTGCACTTGTAAAATCCAGTTTCTTTCTTGCCCTTGTGCCATTTTTGCCCGTACTCGCCGCAACCATGCACTGTGCCTCATGTACCTGCCTATTTTGGGCTATACCTATGATCCTCATGGTGCAGCTGTCCATGCAAACAAGCTGGCACCCAAGCCGCAACAAATGAATGAGGTACCATGAAACCAGTGTCGTACATCTTAACTTCTGAGGACGAAGCTAAGGATCTGGCTGATGCTCCACATTATTATTATAGTATGTGGACACCTGGTCATCACACCTATATGAGCTATATAAAGCTGCCCCCCCTTCACACCTATAACAGCCTCCATTCTTCTGGCAAGGTTGTCTGCAGGAAAGTTGTGCCCATGTATTCAAAAAGGGAGGTTGATAGGTCAGGCACTGATGTCTGATAGGAAGACCTCTTTATTAATGAGGTTGAGCTCAGTGCTTTGTGCAGACCACTAATCCACAGCACATCTTTTTGTTCTCTGCTTTGTGCAGAGAGACAAAGTCCTCCCCCAAACTGCTGACACAAAGTTTAAAGGGTGTCTAAAATGTGTGCTGTAAGGAACCCATACCCTGAACATCAGCCAGCCCTGGACGCTTATGCCTCCTCCTCCAAACTTTACTGCTGGCACTATGGATGCCAGTAGCTAACATCATCCTGGTATCAGCCAAGTCTAGATTTGTCCATCACACACTCCAAAGAACGTGTTTCCATTGCTCCAGTGGTAGTGTGATTTACAGCACTCCAGCAAATGATCCTAGGCCTGTGAGGAAACACATGAATCTCCTGACGCACAGTCCTTGTGCTTATGTTGCTTTCAGGGGCAGTCTGGAACTCTTTGTATAGAGTGATGAAGGCTGAACTGTTTTTCCATTACATAATAATAGCACTTAGCACAGTAGGCTGGAGCAGGTCTAGCAGGGCAGAAATTTTACAAACTGGCTTGTGGTATAACAGCTCTTCAGTATGACGGCCAGTGCTTGTCTTAGGAAACTGCATGGCTATGTGCTTGATTTTGTACACTTGTTAGCAAATGGGTTTGGCTGAAACACTTGAAATTGGTAATAAGGAGGCGTGTCCACAAACTTTCAGCCATATGTAATGTATCTTGCCCAACACTGGACATGGCTATTGGTTCATAGGTGGACCACTGTTCCACATTAGCCTCTAATTATGTTGTTTCTCATTGACTCCAGCGGTAATAACCTGACCCATGAATCCTCCCCCTTTTTTTTCCAAGCCGAATGTTGTGGTGAATGGTTAAAACTGGAGGGCGCAGTTACACTCTAATTAATGTGCTTTGTCAGCCGCGGCAACGCTTGCCCGGCGGGGTGGCGCAGGAAAATTTTGAACGCAGACTCAAGAACACATCACTGTCAATTAAGACCCCACGCTCCCTGGGGCATCCCTGCCCCGCCGGAGGGAAACTCTGCCACTTCAGCTTAAACACCGTTTGGCTTAAACGCTGTTAACAAGCGGCGTGACGGACTCTAAATATACGCGCTTCCAGACGGACGGCTTGCTTCCCTTTTGCTTTTTCTTCCACCGAGTTGTGTCGACTCGGTGCTCTCCAGGGACTCTGGAGGCCTGAACGGTTTGCTTTGAACGCTGTCGGCTCTGGGGACGAATTCCAAATTCCGATATTCTGTTGATTGTAGCTCAGGCGTGGTTTCCTGTTCTCTGGTACAAATAGCTACATCTTTCTGAACCAGAAAAAGTGACCCCAGTGGGTGTTCGAACCCAGAAAACGAGTGGCGAGCTCAGGATTTCCTGAAAACAAACGATGTGTGCCGTCAGCCCACATATAAACCAAGTGCCTCCGAAGGTGTGGCACGTGTGCTAAGAAGAGAATTGGGGGGGGGACTTGATTAAATGTTGACAGGTGATTCATCTCTGGTTTGTGGGGTGTGTTTGCTTACCGCTCTTTGATGGAGTAGCAGTCAGGCTTCATAGCTATCTCTTAGCTTCAGGCCAGAGCGGGTCTTTAGATGAAGGTTGCGTTGTGTTTTTTTCTGATTAAAGCAGCCTCACTAACTCTTCTCTGCTTCCACAACCCCCCCACCCCGTTCCTCACCGAGTTTGCACCAGAATGAGTCACCGAATCGAACCCCTCCCCACCACCACACCGCCCCCCTGGAAAGGCTTTGCTTCAAATGACAGCTGTCTTGCACTCTCGCAGGTTCCAACCAGCCGCATTTTTTGCTGGGCGTCCTGCCCTCTTAATCATTTTTGCATTTGTCTGCGCTCGACCTATCCTCGGCTGTTTATTGCTTACATGGCAAAAACAGCCCCCGTGAGATTGAGTGCGCTCCGTCGTCGAGCTCCGAGGCGGGATTTGCATATACATTGCATTCGTGCCATGGAAAGGGCTGGAAGAGGAAGAAGAAGAAGAGGAAGAAGAAGAAGGGAAGAGGGGGGGTGTGGAATAAAAGCAAGGGGACGTAAATAGCCATTAACGTGTTGACTGGAGTAAGCCCGGCGAGGGCGTGAGATGTCTAACGGGATTTCGAGCATCACAGTGATGCATGTTCTGTGTACTCGGAGAAGCCGGTGGGACTTTGGGCAGCCGGAGGCGCGTATTTGGAGGAGATTGGGCCAGCTTCTGCTCCCCCTAGTCCTCCCTCTTTGCTCGCTTTCACACGTTTGGGAAGAGATAGTGGCTAGCTGGAGCGCGGTCATTTAGTGGCGCCTGCTCACGCTAAGAGCAATCGATCCCGAGCTTCATTTAGACCACATGGGAGCCCAACTCTGTGGAACGCTGGAGAGATTCCTCAACTTGTAGTTCGGTTTTAGAGGAAAGCTGGAAAGCTATAGTTTTGGGAGGTGCTTAAGTTCATGCTTGGCTATCTCCAGTGGCTTTAATTTATTATATACCATGTTTGGCATATTTGTTGGTCAATCTACCAAGAGTGTCTTTGGTAGTATCACAAAATGCTAAGTTATTGGACTGTTATTATCAAAGAAATCATGCTAACCAGCGTCCCATTAGCTGTTTTTATATTCATCTTCTAGCCACTCTACCAGATTGTCATGCTGGCACAAAGTAGTAGTGCTGTATGTAGAACAAAATCTGATGGTGTTACCCAAAATCGGATCATGCTAACCAGCTTCCAGTGGCTTTCATTCATTGTTAACAGGGTTAGCATTTTTGTTTGGCCTATAACTTTAGTGTAGTACAGTTTGCCACTCTACCAGGCGTTAGCAGCATCGCAAAACATTAACTGAGTATAGTATAGGAGGTATCTGGGACTGCGAGTCTTACAAATTAGATCATGTTATCCAGGGTGTTATTCATAATTAGCCATGTCAGCTCTAAACTCTGCCAGAGTTGAAGTGTTGGCAGAGTTAACTGTTATTGCTCATGCAGATCAGATCATGCTAATGAATCTTCAGTGGCTTTCGTTTTCTGATAGCCAAGTCATGCTATTTGTGTAAGAAGTTTGCAAAACAATGCTTTTCATTTTGCTAGAACTTTGTGGGACTGCTAGTTTCATTTGCTAACCAGTCTCCAGTGGCTTTCATTCAGTGTTAGCCACCGAATGACTCTTTCTGTTAATATTTACAATTTGTTTTGTTCTCCAAAAATGCTAATTTTATTTCTCGAGGCCCTCTTATCAAGAGGATGGCGGTCCTCTGGTGCTTTGCTTAATTTTATACTCAGAGTCCACTTTATTATTTGTCCTTCATTTCATCATACCTTATGAATTAGTTTAGCTAAAGGATTTGAGTGGCAGCAACAGCATTTTCAGCTACCTAATTTCATGACATCTGTTTGCGGAGACAAAAAGACTAGTCCAATCTTGTGGGCAGGATGGGCATTGAGGGTTGTAAAGTTGCTGCCAGGTGTAGGAGTGTCACTAACTAATGTTGTTTACAGTTTAAGAGCTATCTGGAACTGCTAGTCTTAAGAAAATCATGCTAACCGGCCTCCCTGTGCTTTCACCCCTTTCTTTTATTAACATTAGCACTCTAAGGGCAGTTGTGGGCTGTGGTTAGGGTAAGGTCACTGATTCGATCCCCTGGACCAACAAGACATGACTGAAGTGTGCTTGAGCAAGGCGCCTAACCCCCTACTACCACCCCGGCACTGTGGATAGGTCTGCCTACTGCTCGGGACATGTGTGCTCACTGCCCCCTAGTGGGTGTGTTCACTATTGTGTGCACATGTGGGTGTTTCTCTGAACTGATGGGTTAAATGTGGTGGTCAAATTCCTCTGTGCACAAACATAAGTGGCAGGTGGGTTCTTTTGTACCTGGAACTGCTCGTCTCAATCCTTCGAGAACATGCCAAGCAGACTCCAGTGGCGATTGTTAGCCGGGTTAGCATTTCCGAGCGGCGCATTCTCCCCGACCTTATCTGTTTTTTCTGACTCTGCCAGGTGTGACATGTTGGCAGCACTGTAGCGTTAGCAATATTGCTTCCTGCCACAACAGAAGCCCTTGTAGAAGCGAGTTGGAAGACGAGATAAGCCCTCTCATGTACAAGATGCGGCCCTGGACCCCGGTCTGAAAATGATCAATAGCAGACGGAACGGATTCAGCGAGCGTGAACACTTTGTCCACTTGCTCTCAGGATGCCGAGCGTGTAGTTCGCCTTCGTTCTCGAGACGCCACACGCGCTCTCTCTTGCTATCTCTTTCGAGAAATGAGAACATCTGGTCCCGTTTTGGCGTTCTCACGCTTCCCTGTGCTGGGCCCGCTCACGAGGGGACTGTAAATGGCTTTCCATGTCAGTCAGGTCTGTGTGCTGTTCTCTTTGCCTGTACCAGGGGGGAACAGAGAGCCTCTAAACTTGGCAGACCGCTCCACCGAGCTACGTGTCCAGTCACATCATTGGAGGCGAGGTCTGTCTCCCTCACTAATGGGACGACGGGTCCAAGAGGGAAGTTGACATCAATGTAACCCCCTTTTCCGCTCTCTCCAAGCCCGATTCATGGCTTTGTTTTTCGGTTCCTCCCTGAAAGTGCCATAACGTGATGACCATCGTTATACAGTAGTGAGTGAGTAGCACTTCGGAGAACCACTCTACCAAATAATGACAGTCATTATACTGCAGTGCCTTTGGGGACCTGATGCAACCCAGATTCATGGCCTGTAAATACACCACGTCCCGTGCTCGCGGACTCTTCAGATGTTCTGCTAGATTGCATATGTTAGCCTGAGCTTTAGCCCTGAGTATAGTAACTGAGTGGGGGGTGGGGGAGGGGGGGTAAGCCCTGGAAAAAAAACTAAAATCATTTTCATAGGCCGTTAACTTTCTGAATGAACGCGAATCAGCAAAGCAGGACCCACAGCTAAGCGCTAAGCGCTAGCTCTGCTAACATGAAAGAAGCCTTAGGCCCCACCAAAATTACATTCACCGTTTAGGCTCACATTTCTTTCTTCCCCCTCCTAACGGTGCGTTAGCCTCGCCGCGTTTGCATGCCTCACGCAGTCTGTGTCCTCAAATGGGGAGGAAAAAAAAAATCTGGCACTTTCTACTCGACAGAGAAAAATATCATTATGTTGGCACATCATTCATAATTCATGTTTCTGAGAGGGGAGAAATCCAGAGCTAAGGATATGAATAAACAATATAGAGTGTTTGTACAAGGCTGACTCCCTGCATTGAGCATAGAGAAGCCGTGGATGATTTAGCGTTACGTTGCACTGCCATCAAGTGGCGGCTGGTGGTACTACACCATTCAGTCTGTAGGTATAAGCTTGTTTTTCTCTTCCTTTTTCCCTTTACATGTCTACAGAAGACTGTTCCTGCCAAGTAGATGGAAAAAAAAGCACTTATTGTTTTTTTCCCTCCTGTTTGTATTACTGGCAGCAATATAGCAAAATGCTGACCTAGTTTCTCTGAAATAATGGCTTATTTTCGTGAAATAATGGCCTACTGGCTCCAAATAATTGACTTCTTTTTTTCTCAGAGTATTACCCTTGTGACATTCCTTTCAAATAAGAACTTCCTATGTCTAAACAATCACCCTACATCTCCTAATAATGACATTTTATCCCCAAATTAAGTCTTAATTTTTTTAATAACTCATTATTTGAACATATTATTTCAAAGTCTTGGGAAAGGAGACATTAATTTAACGTACTGGTTAAATTTTTTAAAAAAGTGATTATTTCAGTGAAAATAAGTTATATTTTGAAATACTATGTCTTATTTCAGTGAAAATAAGTAATATTTTGAAATACTATGTCTTATTTCAGTGAAAGTAAATTATATTTTGAAATACTATGTCTTATTTCAGTGAAAATAAGTTATATTTTGAATTATTATGTCTTATTTCAGTAAATAGTTATATATTTGAAATACTATGTCTTATTTCAGTGAAAGTAAGTTATATTTTGAAATACTATGTCTTATTTCAGTGAGAATAAGTTATATTTTGAAATACTATGTCTTATTTCAGTAAAAAGAAGTTATATTTTGAAATACTATGTCTTATTTCTGTGAGAATAAGTTATTTTGAAATAATATGTCTTATTTCAGTGAAAAGAAGTTATATTTTGAAATACTATGTCTTATTTCAGTGAAAATTAGTTATATTTTGAAATACTATGTCTTATTTCAGTGAGAATAAGTTATATTTTGAAATAATGTCTTATTTCAGTGAAAAGAAGTTATATTTTGAAATACTATGTCTTATTTCAGTGAGAATAAGTAATATTTTGAAATACTGTCTTATTTCAGTGAAAATAAGTAATATTTTAAAATACTGTCTTTTTTCAGTAAAAATATATATTTTAAAATACTGTCTTTTTTCAGTAAAAATAAGTTATATTTTAAAATACTGTCTTTTTTCAGTAAAAATAAGTTATATTTTAAAATACTGTCTTTTTTCAGTAAAAATAAGTTATATTTTAAAATACTGTCTTTTTTCAGTAAAAATAAGTTATATTTTGAAATACTATGTCTCATTTCAGTGAAAAGAAGTCATATTTTTAAATACTATGTCCTACTTCAGTGAAAGTCATTATTCAGTGATACTGAGTCAGTATTTTATGAAGTATATCATTATATAAGTATATAAGTCAAACTTTTTTCCTTCCCTGACAAAAGTGGGCTTCCATACACGCCCTTCACATTCTGAAATACTGCACAGGAGCAGAAAATACTGATACCGCTGACCTGTATTCCACAGGGAGCTTAACGTGTAGGAGGTTTAAGACTGGCACTTGAATAAGCGAAGTCACGAAATGGAAATTTTCCTGAGATAGATTTTTTTTTTATCTTTGTCATTCTTTTGACCTATAGGAAGACAACTGAGCCACCCACCGTTATGCTGTAAGACTGTCTTTCACAAGAGGGGAATAGACTCCCTAATTACCCTCTAGTTCATACCTACTGTCAGCAGATAACTGTGAGGTGATGATAAGTCAAGTTCTATTTAAAGTCTGTAAAGGGTTCCAAGTTTATGATTTAGATTGCATCTAACTTTATGTATGTTCTGGATTTGACTAACCTGCTTTTTGTCTTCTGTGTTGTCATTTGTTTTTCTCCTTGCCTCTTTCCCTTCCTCTTTGCTTGGGGGCATATGTTAACCCGTGTCTGGACTGTCCCGCAGGCAAGGGGCCCGAGACCCTTTTCGCGGGGCAGAATCTGAACGATAATGAGTGGCACACGGTGCGGGTGATGAGGAGAGGGAAGAGTCTGACGCTTACCGTGGATGAGCAGACACCTATGGAAGGTATCCCGTTTCATTTGTCTTCCTTTTTACCCCTCAGTGTCACATGGGAGTAGTCTCAGTCTATGCTCAGGTAAAAGCCTGGTTCCTTGAAGGAACTAAAGACTTTCAGAAGTGGAAAGACACTGAGTTTAGTAAAAAGTAAGTCCTGGCACTCAAGTCCAGTGTCAGGTTGGGAAAGCAGAGCAAATGCAAGTCCCAGGCAAAGACGACCAAGCCCCCAGTCGAGTCCTAAAGCAAGACAGACAAGACCCCATTCAAATCCCAAGCAAAGACAAACAAGTGTCCTTATAATTGCCAACTCAAGATAGGCAAGTCTCAAATTTAAGTCTAAAGTCAAGACAAGCAAGTCCAATTCCAAGTTCCGAGGTAAGTCCAAATCTAAGTCCCACGTCCCAGAATAAAACAAGCAGTCCCAACTGAAGTTCAGAATTAAAACCAATTCACATCTTAAGGTAAAACAGAACAATCCCAATTCAAGACAGTCACGTCCCAAGGACAAGCACAAGACAGACAACAGGCAAATCCTAATTCGTATCCAAAGTCATCACAGGTAAGTCCCAATCCAACTTTCAAGTGAGCATTGGCAAATCCCAATTCAAGCTTGTTAACCAGTGAGCAAATTTATTTTAACACTTTTTAGCATAATATAGCTTATTACTAGTGTGACAACAGTGTAGACGCAAGAAACATAAGAAAACCTCTTTTATTAAACATGGCAGTGGTAAAGTCCACCACCCATGTTTGTTTTAGAACGCTTCATGAATAAAAAACATTGATATTCCATGTATATTCCTCAAAAATGTTGCTTGTGAGCCTCCCTGATGTCTTTTCACTGTCATAGGTTCTAAAAAATACTCAATTCATAAAACAAAGTCCCCATAAAAGGGGTCAAAGAGTGCACATGCTATCAGGTTGGTTTGACCCCCCTGTTTGCATTCTGGTTTTCAGCTTAATCTCTATGTCCTGTACCTGTAGCATACACAGACTATCATATCAATGTGTTTCTTTAACAGAGAATCTGTTGCCTTGAAACTCGCTCAGCAGGAAGGCGCTGAAGCAGCTGCCCTTTAGGCAGTGTCTGTTTTGAATCATAAAGAACTTTTCTTCTAGAGTTTACACTGAAAAATGCTGTGCTTTAAAAGGCTCGGTGGCCCTCAGACTGAATTTTGAGGAAAGAAAAAGTACTGAGAGAAGCTGAAGCTTCCAATTTTCTAAAGTGAAATTTGTTGGCTCAACAATCATGCTGTTCAAAACCATTCACGGTCTGCATCAGAGCACCGTAGACTGGGGCTCAAATGCCATTTAGGTGGGCTGTAAACACTTACATAAAAAGTCTAAATTCACAAGACACGATGGCTGAAATTTGGTGGTGGCTTAGCGCTACCCTTACAAGTCCAGCGCTGCTATAAAAGATTAATCTGACTGCAGACAGATAGAGCCTGTTCAGGCGCACAGAGTGAGTAATTAATGAAGAAGCGCTGAGGCTTCCATTGAAGTAAAAAAAAAAAAAAACTCTGGCGAAGTTGCCTTTAGGCTTTTTTCTCTCTGCACACAAACATCACCAGCCTCACACTGTTTGCACCCGCTGACAATCCACACTTCTTTTGTTGATAAATAGAAGGAAAAATTCACAAACTGGTTTCACAGGTTCTAGGTACTGGCGAGCGGTTCATGCTAAGTTGCCTCTCACAGTTGATAAACTAAACTCTCGAAAGTTGTATTAACAGTTTGCCAGCTGTGTACATACAATAGCCTCTGGGAAGCTGTCGAGTTAATTAGCACCTTGATAAATGTTAATAAAGATAATGAACTAATTTAGGAGAATTAAAAACGTGCTTAACTGGGAATATTATGAAAAAGACGTACTTGAATGAAGTCCAGTACTCTACGAAAGTCAGAGACCACACTTTATTTATTTATTCATCTATTTATTTATTTTACCTTTATTTTGTTGCAATGTACTAAATTGTGACCACTGTATTACGATAAGTATTGTATCGCCAGGATTTTGCCAATACACAGCCCTAATATATATATATATATATATACACACACACACACACATACATACACATACTATATCCTCTATATTGCCAGAAGTTTTCACTCGTCTGCATATGACCTTGAGTGACATCCCCACTCTGTTCTAATCTGAAGCTAATCTGAAGGCCACATGAAGTTTGAAGGTCTGTAGTGACTGACTCTGCAGAAGTTCTGCGCACTATGCACCTCTGCATCCGCTGACCATGCTCACTGAACTCCTGAGAGTGACCCATTCTTTCACTCTCAATGAGTGTAGAAGCAGGCTGTATGCCTAGGTGCTTGGTTTTATAGACCTGTGGCCATGGAAGTGATTGGGTGAGTAAATACTTTTGGCTATATAGTGTATATATATATCAGTGTGTGTGTGTGTGTGTGTGTGTGTGTGTGTGTATATATACATACATACATATATATATATATATATATATATATATATATATATATATATATATATATATATATATATATATATATATATATATATATATATATATGGAGAGTGAAGAGAGAGTTATAGAGTATCCACTACTAGCTCTTACTACAGCTTTAAATCAAATTCAATAGAGCATAAATAAGCCTAAGAAGAAAACATAGAAGAAAGTCATAGAAATCATATAAAACCACATAAACCCCCCCCGATGAGCAAGCTATAGGCGACAGTGGCAAGATATATACTCCCTCAGATCTGGAGAAAGAAACCTTGGGAGGAACCAAGACTCACAAGGGGCAACATCGTTCTCTGATCAAACTACTCAAACAGTACAGATAAAGACTGTACCACCTTATACTTCTGTTCAGCGGCTCAGGTGTGCTTATAATCATACTATGATATGACTAAGATGAATTGTATTACAGGTAAAGAACAGTGAGAGTGATGATGACAGTTAATGAAGGTAAAGGATTAGTGGTAACTAGTTAGAGTCTATACAGGCTTTTGGAAACACTGTCTTTCTCCTTCCTTATGCAAATGAATCATCTTGTAGGCAAAGTAAGTTGAATTATACAACCTGTTTCATACTCAAAACCATCTTAATGTGCTTTACATAAATGAATCAAAGTAAAGCGAAACTGCTTAATAATGAAAAACAATACAATAAAAAACTTAATTAAAAAATTCATACAGCGTATATGGGGAAATATAAAAGAGGGAACAAAGCACTCAACCATTGTTAAAGTGAGAATATTAAAGGAGCAAGTCTATTACATCTAAGTATTTTCCTCTGGGTTATATTATTTAGGGACTCAAAACCATGTTCAATCAATCCATGTTTATCCAGAAGTTATATATATATATATATATATATATATATATATATATATATATATATATATATATATATATATATATATATATATATAGAGAGAGAGAGAGAGAGAGAGAGAGAGAGAGAGAGAGAGAGAGAAATAAAACAAGAGTTAACAGCAACATTGCTTTGCATTTATAAGAAACACTCTGGGTGAAGGCGATGATGCTGAACTCGGAATGTTTCTGTCAGACTGGTAAGGAGTCAAGAGGGGGAGGAGGGACTGTGCCTCTTCTGGGGATATGGTGCCCCCTGTTGTCTAGAGTATGAGGTCAACAGGTTGCTTCAACTTGCACATTGCTTCTTTAAAGGTTAAGTGCATGTGATGGTAATGTAGTTGTGTATGATGGTTAAGCAGTTATGTATCTAATCTTACATTTAATCAGACTAATTAGCTTAATGAAGGTCTCTGACTTTAGTGTAGTGCTGTAGATTTCAGTGAACCGGTGTTGTTTGTTGGCGAACTGTAAACAACATTTATAACTTACTGCTTGCTTTCATACGGATGGCCTGTAATGTAAGGTGCTACCGTGTAACTTCTGTTATATCTGTCAGCAGATGAAAGTTTTAATGAAGAACAGTAGAACTGATGTGCAAGCATTTCTTTTCTCTGAACAACATCAGGATCAGCATGAAATTGTCAGACTACGTGTTGCGAGTTTGAGTCATTTAAATAATGCGGATCTGGGGATTGAATAGAAAAATAAATAAAAAACCCACAACCACTTAAAGCCTTTATCAGAAACAATGTTATGTGGACTCAAATGGTACAAGCTGGACACACATGCTTTTTAAATGCTGTATTCATTATTTTAAATGTAAACAGTATAAAAAAAAGTAAGTTGTTATACTAAATCACGTAAAGTAAACATATCTGTACAGTGAACGCAAGATTTGCTAAACCCTTTTTATAACTTGTGATTTTGTTGTCCCACAAATTTGTTCTTATTTAATGCGTTTGAAATTGTATGAAACTATTAGAAGACTTATATGCATATATCTGCAGGCAAAAAAACAAACTTTATTACAAACTAAGTTTAATAGGACTTGATTACTGCATTCACCATGTTGCCAGATTGGCTGGTTTCTACCAAATAGGTCTACATTTAGTAGACTGAAAAAATACTCATTGAATTGGGTTGTATGAAATGATTAGAAATATAATATACTGAGTACGTATAATCAGCTTAATTATATTTCATAGAACCTATTTCAATGGTGTAATATTAACTTCATTTAATTATGTTCAGCCAACTTAACTGGTTTATGTAGATTGTTACAAGTACAACTTCTTGAGTACAATTCATCTTTTCCATTGGCTCCTGGCAACATCTGTTTATATACTGTTTTGCTCACCCTCTTTCTTTTTTATAGTCCAAGGTTAACAGCCTGGCCACATTGCTGTTGGCTAGCTTAATTTCATGCAACACTTTGGCATATAAAAGGAGGGTATTAGTGCAGAGGAATTCTAGGAAAAGAAAATTAGCACACTAGAAGATACATATCTAGAATTAGCGAGGCTAATATTCGAATAACTTAACTAGAATGTAACTGCTGCATCAGTTAAGGTGGAATTGAAAAATCTTTGGCACCAGAACTGCCAAAGAGTAACTACTGCTGTGTGGGACAAAATATTAGATATTTGAAATTCCCTTTTTTACTTGAAGCTTTGAGTATTAATATTAATGACGTTCACTTGTTACACACACACTTGTTGCAATTACTGCAGCTTTTTGTCATTTACATAATGAAAAAATAGCAAAAAATTAAAAAGTTATTTTTAAAATAAAAAGATGTTTACAGTAAAACTGTGTTAAAATTAGTTATTACGTTGTTGTTACAATAATTGTACAGTAGTCATACAACTAGGTCTGGTAACCCCGGTCATCTTCCGATAAAAGGTCAGATTTCGGGTGACCACACCCAGCTGGAGTTCCACAACATTGAGACGGGCATCATCACGGAGAAGCGCTACCTGACCATGGTGCCGTCCAACTTCATCGGTCACCTGCAGAGCCTGGTCTTCAACGGCATGGCCTACATCGACCTGTGCAAGAACGGCGACATCGACTACTGTGAGCTCAACGCCATGATCGGCTATAAGAGCATCATCGCTGACCCGGTCACCTTCAAATCACGCTCCAGCTACGTTTCCCTGACTACGCTGCAGGCCTACTACTCCATGCACCTCTTCTTCCAGTTCAAGACCACCTCCTCGGACGGCCTGATCCTCTACAACAGTGGCGACGGCAACGACTTCATAGTGGTGGAGCTGGTCAAGGGGTGAGTGGAAGCAACATCACATAACGGGACGTAGTAAGGAATAATTCAGCGAAATAAAATAAATACAACTTTCCCCTCAGCCCACATGGAGCAAAGCAGCCGAGAGATAAAGGCTAATATCGTCGCAGTCCAAAGACAAACATGGAAACTTTAACAATTCTCATTTTGAATGCAAGTCAAAGGAACTAGAATTTCTTCCAAGCTATTTTGGAGCATTTCCATTTTGTTCTTCTTGAAATGTTCATAGCAGCTGTTTCATTCAAATGACATAGAACAAAGCTTGAGACAAATGGAAATACATGTTTTTCTTTGGACAGCAGTGATATACAGTTCTTGGCAAACCTCACCAGCCTTTGTTTATTTCATTTCCAGCCAGAATGATCATTAAGTACAAGCTGTTATATATACATTTAAAGCAAACTTACACAGATGCCTCATCAAGCAAGCATAATATCAAAAACATCAATATTTAGTGTGTCCACCCATCATTACAGGAGATTTCCCTCAGCTTTTTCCAAGAATCTACAGCCATATTTCCATAAGCACACCCACGAGAGACAAACTCAAGCAGCATTATCAGCTTGTTGCCTCCTAATGTCCTCTAATGTGAATGTGTGGTTATGCCCCAGAATGTGACTGTTGCATCATTTAAGGGGGAATGGAAGAATCTTTGACACCATAAGATGCAGTGCTATGCAAAAGTTTTAGGCACCTGGGAACATTAAATTAATAAAACTATTTTTCCAGACAGTAAGCTTTTATTTGCTCATCAAAACACTTTTAATATTAATTAATTAATATTAATGCAGTAAGTAGTGCTTTTACATACATCAGTGTGTTTATTTAACCCTTTCCAATTTTGTCCCTGTGGAAACCAAGTATTATTTACAGGTATCACCTAATACCTGCTTATTTAACTTAACACCTGATACATATTCCTTTTTTACATTAAGCTTGTATTAGACATATTAGCATATAGTTTACTTTGCAGCAGTTTCACTGTGGCTCTTTCATTGGAGATCTCTGGTACAGAACTGTCTCTGTTTTCCATTGCCAACAACAAATTATTGAGGCTGTCACTCAGTTGTGCGTGGAGTGACATTTTATAGCAAAAATTGGACCCACCCATTAAAAATGAGAATGTGATTGGTCAACTTGTCAGCAAGTCATCAACTGCTGATGCTTCAGATACTAAACTAACCTAGAATGTTGTTCCCTTTTATACTCACTTATTAGTAGAATGTTTTTCAGCTGTGCATCACAATTGAGCAAGAGTGTCCTAGCAACCAATTAGTCCAATAACATCCTTAACTTGGATTGGTGGTCGTACCAGGAGATTTAGGCAGAGGACTGAGAATTACTGATAATAGGACTATATGCAAAATAAGCCTCTATACAAAAATAGACTTTAATACAAACATTTTATATCTTTATTTATGTGATACTTAAATTAATTGTGAAATGGACAATATTGTTTGTGAATTGCATGAATTGCATGAAATTAAAATTTAAAGTGATCCTACTTTTGAGCGGTAGTGTGTGTATATATATATATATATAAAACCAAATGAGCTGAGCCTCAACCAATCAGGTTGTTGTTGTGAGACAGGAAGCTGCTTGTGGTTAAAACGTAAGTTTCAGCACTGACCACTTCTGCTTGTGTTTTAGTGACAGGGCTTCAACAGTGACCAGCCGCTCTAACATGCAGCATATGGTTTACTAAAGAACATTTAACTGGAAATTAAATAAGCACAGGGTCTGCACAGCTGAAACAGCTTTGTTTGGTCTTTACTTTTGTTGCTAAGTGATAAATGTACGTCTGCATTACTTGCTTGCTTCTTAAACAAAGAAACAAACTATAGATACAGTCATGGTGTAGCTTATCAGCTGTATCTGGGAGGAGATTTTTGGCCAAGCTGGCCATCGTCCAGCAGGCACACCATGTTGAGATTTCTAATATAAATTAAGCAGCTCTAACTGCTGGCAGCAATTATGGGCACCTTTATTAAGTTTACAAGGACCTGATGCCACTAAACCTGGAAATCTCAAAGATCTTTAGAGAGACCATCTGAATTGCTGCAGCTCAAAACAATACCCCTATATAACAGCCAAAGTTTGCCAGTCAGTAAGAACTCGTGGCTTTGTTTTCTTTGTCTTTTAAGGAAAGACAGAGTAGGACAGGCATCATTTGACACCTACTTTACAGATGAACTATATACAGCAGTATCAAAAAAGTCAGAGACAATTAATTTATGTCATTTCCAAGATGGGATTACTTGGATCATGAGGAGCACAACCAACGTCTAGGACTGAACTTTTGTTTAGTACTGTAGAATCTTCCGTCTAGTGTCAGCCTGTATGTTGCTCCCTATATCCTATTTCTCATTGGTCTGTTTTGGATTCCTGCTGACCAGATATTATTTGCATGAGCATCAAGAGGTGGGCTACAGTCTTTAATGTTTACACTAGCAGAGAACATGCATGGCTGAGTGTGCGGAATTAAGAGTAAAAATGAAACACTAATTATCACAAATCCCTGAACAGTACTTGCTAGTCATTAGCTTCACTTCATCCAAAGTTCTCTAATTGCTTGAAACTCCTATTAAAAACAGCCATTATTTCTGTAATTTCTCTCCGCAGGTACCTGCACTACGTTGCAGACCTGGGAAACGGAGCCCACCTCATTAAGGGAAACTCCAACAAGCCCCTGAATGACAACCACTGGCACAACGTCATGATCTCCAGAGACTCCAACAACCTGCACACGGTCAAAATCGACACCAAAGTGACCACTCAGACCACCGTGGGTGCCAGAAACCTGGATTTAAAGGGTAGGCCCACGTAGCCGATGTGCTATTTCTCGACTTATGTGCTACGCGTATGTTTAAATCCCCCCGTATTTAGATAAACAAGGTCATTCAGAGGGTTGACGTGAAATGGTTCATTGCTACATTTGTTTGGTTTAGCAGATATTTTTTTTTTTACCATTCTCTCTTCAGCTGTGCAAGCCTACAGAGACTTCATTGTTGTAATTCACCACACGTTTTCCGCCTGAGACAGGTCTGAACTGCACACGGGCCTGTCTAGCGCCCGCACTCTCTGATTAGTGTAACGTGGGTGGAGACGAAGGAGACGAGGTAGCAGGATGTAAGTCTGAGCTGGCGTCAGCTGTTTTAATGTAGTAAATGATGAAAAGGTAGCCGGAGAAAGACGAGCAACAAAAGGAATAAAACAGGAAAACAAAACTAGGACCACTGGGAGAGCTATAAATCTGTGGACAAGCAAATGAAACTCAATGGAGTGCAAAACACTAGGCATGAATACAAGAACCTACAATCTGTGAACAGACACCACAGGAGAAACACAAGGAGTTTGAATCTAGAGAAAAGAACAGGGAATGCCTGGGCAGGGCCGATACATCACAGGAGAGATAGAGGCAGGACAGGGTAATAGCACTTGGTGAATGAAACAGACTAGACCAGGTCACTAACAGAAGGGCAGTAGGCTTTAGGTTAGGTAACCAGCCTTGTGAGCTGAAGGTCGCCTGTTTGATACCCTGAACTGACAGGACATGACAGGACAAGTGCACTTCGAACCCCTAGCTGCTATCTAGCACCTTGGATAGGGCTGCCCACCACTCCAGGCAAGTGTGCCCCCTAGTGTATATGTGTTCACTAGTGTGTATGTAGGTTTTTGACTGCAGGGAGGGGCTAAATGCACAGGTCAAATTCCAAATTTGAATGTGCAGCTCAATGCAGGGTTGGGAGTCGGAACAGTGGACTAGCCAAGAGATTAAACCGGTATGTTGACAAAAGACAGAACAGGTGATGGGATATACACATTGGAACAGGTACAGATTTGGTTACTAATATAGGGACTGTGAGAGAGACTAAAACAAAACTAGGGACAGGACACTGGACAGACCCCCTAAGAGGGTTAAGAATTTATATATATATATATATATATATATATATATATATATATATATATATATATATATATATATATATATATATATATATATATATCAATTTTTCTAATTGCCAAAATTTGGACAGACCAAAACCATACTTTACTTTCAATGTAAGTCAATGGAACCAGAAATGTTTCTGAGCTATTTTGAAGCACTTCTATTGGTCCATTCATTATGATATTTTAACACAATGTAAATAACCATTGGCATGTTCAAATGATATATATATATATATATATATATATATATATATATATAAAGCTATATATAAACCTATGACATTGGTAAGGTAACACACTAAATGCATTGTCTATGCATTGTTTTCATTTACATGCACGGCCAGTTGGATTTACAGATTTGTTGCATTCCATGAGAAGTCCTAAATTTGTAAATTAAGCTGCCAATCAGGATCAAGAAGCTGCCTTGTCAGTGTACAGAGCTCCTGCAGATATCTTGTAATAACCAATACATCCTTACTACTCTATAAATGATTACTGGGAGTTTTTGCCACTAGGGGGCTCCCTGCATAGGTAGGTAAGTGTTTTGCACCAGTGTTAAAACAGCGTTTAAAAGCTTGCGTTGTTTAAAAGTGGAACTGAGGAAGCGTGTGTTGACTGTATTCTAACATGTCTGTGCAGATCTTGAAATCAGAGGAGGTAGGATCAGTGTAGGCAGACGGCAGGACGCAGTGTCTGTGGGAGTGTGGGAAGCTTTGTTATTCTGGACGTCAGTAGAGCTATGAGGTTACAAGGTCATTGCTGCCATATGGCCAAACAGCAGAGCAGGCTTTCTCTGTTCTTGGCGAGTTGGTGGGCAGTGAGTCATCCTCAGCTTAGCCGTACCAGTGGAAACGGATACTAGGACACGTCATTTAGCTTGTACTGCTGTAGGCTGCAGTAGCACAGAGAACAGCTTCTCCTCTCCTAAAATTATCCCACCCTGTGGTTGACTTGTTGATTTATATCGAGGTCAGAGCATAAGGTGGTCTTCGAGTATAGCCACTGAACCCCGACCATATGGACCCTATCATGGCTAGACTGATGGTATTAATAGGTCAGTAAAAACAGTCTCAGGCTGTAAATTAAGTATGCTGAATGAGTCAGAGGCATACAAACATTATTATTCATATTGCCCGACGCTTAGCTTTAAATAAACAGCTTTTTTTCTTTTTGCTCCTTGTTTTCTTAGTAACAGCAACAGATGATACTGAACTGCCACTACTGCTAACACTGCTGATGATATAATAAGAGGAAATAATTGTAATATTAGATAAATGTATTGCTGTACATTTGTTCATTTAAAATAAATAAGAACTTATAAATAATGAAATATTAAATAATAATTAATTAATAATAGTGCTTATTATCTATACTTAACTTGTAATTTTTAGTAATTTGTAATTTTATAAACCTTTTAACAACATCAATAATAATAATAATACGAAGAAGATAAAGAAGAAATGAGTACATCTTCTTCCGCTTTTTCTTTTAATAGTAATAATAATAAAAATAATAATAATAATAATAATAGTAGAAGTAATAATAATAATAATAATAATAATAATTAAAAGAAGAAGACAAAGAAGAAGAACTTTTTTATTTTATTATTATTATTATTATTATTGTTATATAATGAACATTTATATAACAACAGTAATAATAATACTAGGTATAAAAATAATAACAGTGATAATAAAATACTTTAATTTATTGTGAATGATCAAATGCATGTCATTATATTTTGAAGGATTTCAATTATTAATACTTTAATATTTAGTATTTTTGGTACAAATATAATGGCGGTTTTCAGAACACATTATTTATTACTTGTTTAAATTAATTATGTGATATAATTTATAGATTAATGGGCGTATTATTGATATTTCTGTTGTTTAGGATTCATATATAAAATGTAATACACTTATTTTGCGTGCTGTTGTTGATCTGTGTAGGCGGAGTTCTGTCTGTCCTGTATATACAGGCCTGTATGATCACTGTTACAGGTTCACAGGCAGGTAAATCCAAGACTCTGCGCTTATACAGAGCATTTAGTGAAGCTCAGTGAGGAAGTTACTAACATATCTTTGTAGAAAGTTTACTGAGTAACTGATTCCTCATAAACTAAATGGACTGTGTTTGTATTAGTGGTGGTAGAAAACAACTCTGCGCTGTGGAGGCAGAAGAGGATCACAGCTTAAAGCACTATTAAAACAGGCTTTCTTCTTCTTATTGTGTATAATATTGCAGCACTTAATGAAACTCTTTATCTTCTCTGTTGCTCCTGGAGGTAATGGAGGAAATGAAGGTGTTTTAGTGTCTGCTCTGAAGACCAGTGTCTCTGTCTGTGTATTATACACGCTCACCACTGGAGTGCACTAGAGTCGTGTGACCACAAGGCATGGCTGGCCTCTGTCCACATTCATCACTGATGCAGGGAGGTTTAAAGATGGATGGATCTGCGGGTGGTGATTCAGCTGCACTGGTTTTAGAACATCTCTGATTCAAATTCAGCTACCGAGTACAATTTCCTGAATCAGACTAAATGCATGACAGCCAATCAGAGCAAAGATCAAACATATCAGTTCTAAAAATTTCGCCAAGCAGCTCCAAGATTTATAACCCTACTGAAAGGCTGCTGGTCTTGAAATTAAATTGTTGTAAGGTGTAAAGACAGTTGTTCAGACTGGTAAGGTGTGAAATGTGTCATGCTGGAGAACTTAAGTCTGTTCACGTTGGTGGTGATAGGAGTGATAAGAAGTATTTACATGTTTTTATCTGTTTTTTTTGTAGAGAGGTAAATAAATACAGGATTCTCCCCATTTTATCCTTTTTCTTTTTCTTACATTATAGGCGATATATCGTCGCTGTCCAGTGAAAAACATGTATCTGCATTTTTGTCGATTTCCAGTTTTCTACATAATTTGAACATGACAGCTGCCGTTTACATTATGTAAACATTTCATGATGAATGGACCAATAGAAATGCTTCAAAATCAAACCTGGTTCCATTCACTTACATTGAAAGTGGAGACTGTTTTAGGTCTCTCCTGTGATGTTACCATATTGGACGATATGTGGATTCACTGTTAGTTTTAGATCATAAGCAAAGAGGCTATATTTGTGTTGTAAACAGGGCGAACTCTGGTTTCAATCACCACCTCTACAAAAAATTCCAATAGGAATGATTGATTGCTTATACATATTTAAATAGGGCAAAACAGTTGTGAAGATTTAACATGAATATTTTTCATTTTAGTTTTAGTTTTCGTTCGAATTGTTTCAAAATTGTTTCAAATTGCTATGTAATACTGTATCACTGGCAGAGAATAAGAAGTAAGGGAGGCCATGATGCTGCTGAGAGAAGTGCTCTTTTATCACTTACCAGGCATTGCAGTGAACCTCTGGGGGTGGTCACCACCAGCCATTCCCTTCATCCCTCCCGGTGACCAGCCCCCCAATCACACACTCACACAATAACCCGTCTTCCTGACATAGAATAACAGAAATAACACATACATGTACCTTAAACTAACAGAAAACATACACCTCCCATGAGCCTCCTGGCAAGGCAATCAGCGTAGAGCTTCTGATCAGTAGATCAGATTCTTCTGAGAGTCATCTAAACATGTGTTGGCTGACCCACGGCCCTAACACAGTCAGTTTCTGTTTAAGGAGTGACCTAAAGGTAGTGAATGTGTCTTCTTCACTGTATTTGTTGTATATTTCCTTTTGTTTTCACTTTTCAGAACTCTAAAACCTTTCCAGGGTTGAATTAAAGACAATCACTGATTCTCATTGCGTTGACAGACCTTTGGACCCCCAGTATATGTGTATTAAACGTGTTTGTGTGGTAAATGTGTTGGCTAGCAGTCCTGCCCTGCTCACACTTAACATCTCATCTCTTTGCACCTGCAGGAGACCTGTACATAGGGGGCGTGGCCAAAGAGATGTACAAAGACCTGCCCAAGCTGGTGCACGCCAAGGAGGGCTTCCAGGGCTGCCTGGCGTCTGTGGACCTGAACGGCCGACTTCCTGACCTCATCTCAGACGCTCTCGCGTGCGTGGGTCAGATCGAGAGGGGCTGCGAAGGTGAGGCCTGCACTGGCCACCGGGTGGCCCTCTCAGACTCCTTTTCTCTTTCTCCTGCTGTCTTCCCATTTGTTTTCTTTTGGTTTTCCTTGCAGTACATTTGCTTTCTTTTGCAGCCGTGAATGTAGTGATGTAAGGAGGCAACACGTCCCCGAGCCCAGAGGTGTAAATGAAGTATTATGAGGCAAATGAAATAAATTGCCATGACCTCGGCCCCCAGCCTCACTCATGAAGACAACTGAATCTATTTGACCATGGTTCCTCAAAAGTTTGGGGACACTTTGTTTAATATATATATATATATATATATATATATATATATATATATATATATATATATATATATATATATATATATATATATATATTTTTTTTTTTTTTTTTTTTTCTTTTTTTTTTTTCAGGGCATGAGTTTGTAGGCTTTGTAAGAATATATATATAATTATATATATATATAAATAATTCAATATATGCCAACTCAAGAACTCAAGAGAAACTTACAGAATTGTTTACAGTGGCGGTAATGGGAACCAGACATCTGAAGAGTTTAAAAGGGTAGTGAAGTGGTTATGTCTGACATTACATTAGTTTTGGCCCCATTACATTAGAGAAGGTTTTGGCCCCAAAACATATTTTTAAGACCCAGTCATGCTGGAGAGGTGCATGTAGGGTACTTGTTTATTTCATATGTATCGCTATTTTAAAATGACCAGCATTACAAGTACAAACTCTTTAGACTTCACTCTCATTTAGGATAGCAAGTACAATTTGGATTGTAGAGGAATGGTGGACCCCTGGCTCCTAACACCACCAGTGCAAAGAGATCAGAATCAGTTTCTCCATATCTGAATGGCTTTGTACTTCTTAACCACTAAATTATTTAGGAACCTGAAAATTCGACGGGATTTTCCTTTAAGAAATCATTTTCATGGCTTGATCTCATCTTCAAACCCACGCTTGCAACGGGTTTGAGAAGTGTTAACTGGTAAGCGCCCAGCTGCGGGAAAAGGATGTGCACATTTCCAAGAGGAATCTGACAGGGGGTTAAAAAAAGAGTTTGTCTCAAGCAAATTGAACAAAATTGGGCTAAAAGGATAAAAACTGTGTGTGAATAATAGAATCAAGAGTGGATGAGAGAGAAAGCACTCACAGGCTGGTGAGCTGCAGGAGAAAGAAAGTCCCTGACTTCTCCGACTGTCTTTGCTTTAATGATGACATATCGTGCACTTGATTAGGCCCCGAGTGGCCAGCCTTCTCCATCTGAGAGGAGCAAAAGTCGCTTTTTCAATAAATTATTTTACTGTGGTTTTTGCAAACTAGACATGGACACTGTGCGGGACTCAGAGACCACCCTTCCTTTATTTAATTTCCAGTCACAGAATATTGAAATATCGAAACACCTCTCAAACTACAGCAAAAGCAGGGGAGCCGACAGAAGAGAAAACTCTGGTTTATCTCACTTACAGTAATGATTTAATAGTCTTATCATTTCTTATCAGCACGTATTCACTCAATCCCGACATGTAGTAAGTGGTGGTGAAGCAGAGAACCGAGTATGATCACTACATTTGCCCACAGTTCCCCATCTCTCCCAGTAATTTCTATCTAAATAGGTAGAAGCAACGCTGAAGACGGTAAGGGACCGTTTATAAAGTGCGACACACTTCACAAAAGTAAAACATAATGATTTACACGTATGACTTACACATCTAAAATCGCTTGTAGTGTACAGAGAGTAACTTCATATCTCTACATCATATGGCTGTCATAACAGCTGGAAATTAATACTTATATATAACTAAAATTCAACCAAGTCTTATCTTACCAAATTAAAGATTGCAGTTTATTCAGTCTCTGTTCAACAACACAAGCAATATGAAGTCTGTACATCATAAGGATTGTTTGTAATTATAATAATAATTATAATATAATAGCAATTCATTACTTTTAATAAATAACTAAACATCAACCAAAGCATATCATACCAAAGTAAAGATTGTAGTATGTTTGAAAGATGTGTTTTAATAACCTACACATGATTTCATTTTACAGCAGGCTCATGTGTGTCTCAGTAAAGGTTTAGGAGGTTTAGTCTGTATGTATGTCTGTATTGTTTACTTCAGCTTTGTTAAAGTAGTAGATTTTGACAGAATCTGTGTATTTTAGTTTCAAGTATCAAATAACACATACAGATTTCTGGAATGTTGTGGTTTATTGAACAGTATCGCACTTTATAGACGGTCCCTTACCGTCTCCAGCGTTGCTTCGACCTATTTAGATAGAAACTACTGGGAGAAATGGAGAAATGGAGAGATGTAGTGATCATAATTTGTTCTTTGGTTCACCACCACTTATAACATGTCGTTTCAGAGATTTGGGAGGCTGTTTGTTTGATTGTGAGATGCAGCAGCGGCGAAACGCCAATATCCGCCGAATGTATGAGCCTAACTGCGCGAGCTGCAGCGGGAACGAGGGAACACGTGCTGATAAGAAGTGATAAGATATTAAATCATTACTGTAAGTGAGAGAAACCAGAGTTTTATCTATCTATCTCTTCTGTAGGCTCCTCTGCGTCAACCATGTTTGCGGTAGTTTGAGAGGTGTGTCGAAGTGAGCAGTCAGTCACGTGCCATCAGCCAATAGCGTTCGGCCCATGTCCCGCCCCCAAACTGTCCAACCCACCCCCTCTGAAAACTCGAGCGCAAACTTTCTCTCGCGCGCAGAGAGCAAAAATATCAAATCGCGAGAGAAAAAAAGAACATTAAAGAAAGAAAATAGTCAGGTTAAGTGCGTGTTTATATATAAGAAAGCGCGTGCGGTTCCTCTTTCTGTGCACGCGAGTTTCGCGCACGAGTGAAAAAGTTACGTGCGCGAGATGTTAAAACGTGCAGGTGTATATCTTATACAGCAGATTACACAGAGGCCTCAACAACTAAGTGTTTAGTAATATTCAGTATTTATTGTGTCTGCTTGTTGTGCCTTCATCACAGTTTCTGTAAGTAATCCAAGTCATCCCAATGGGTGATCCCAAATGGAGACCCATCACTCCATAGAACTTTACTCCACGTCTCAGACCTCCAAATATTCCTGCCTATTATCTTTTCTCAGTGAGAGCTTCTTCACACCCTTTGAGACTTGTAGTGTTGAGTTGGAGCCCCAGAAAGCCTCAGTAAATCTCATATGGCTTGAAACATACACAATGACAGGTGCCAATGGTAAGTCACCTCAGCTAACGTTACCAGTCTAGCCTTTTTTTCTCAGCCCCTATCTTTCATCTGTTTGTAAAGAGGTAGTGAACTGATGCCAAGCATACTGAGTAGCGTTAAAATCTTCATCTCATTCGGTTTACATGAGTAGTGTGTAAAAATGAACTTAAAGCAGACTCAGTTATGTGACACGGCTACACAGTAATTGGTACGCTTGTTCGACTCTGGATTGTTTCAGATCTGAAGCAAGAGTGGAGCTTGATTTTCTCCTTTAAGTGCGGTTTATCTGATGGGGACCGTTTTGGTGGTCCGTCAGTTTAAGGTTGTTAGGAGCCCAAACCTTTTTAAAATCGCTTTTGAGCCTTTATTTTTGGAAGCCACTGTTTTTCCACATATCACTTTTTTTTCCTTTGACTTTCTTTATGCAAGTGCATCATGTATCTAATCTCCTCAAGAATATCTCCTGTACGTGGTGCCTGTTTGGACTGGAACTTATAAATAATAAATAATCGAAGGGCGGTCTCTGTACACTGTACATGTGCATTGATTTAGGCCTAAATTATTAACGCTTGTTGGAATTCTTACTCACTTCTGGATATCATAGCTCAATTTTAATGTTGCCATGAAACAACTGTATATCATTGTTTGGACACTTCCTAATGGCATATGACTACATTTCCCAGAATCTATACTAACCGTTAACGTTTGTTTGAGTTCAGACAAACATTGCACAGACATTACACGTTGTTGTGGCCTTCATTAGCAAATGTAAACAGTGTACACATACACATGGACATCTCTTCCCCCTCTCTGGTGGACTTCATAGCTAATAGAGGGTGTGTCTCAAAACCTAGTGAGCTGTCTAAGTAGGCAGTGTCTAGGTAGGCAGCCGTTGAAGTAGTAGCTTTCTAGGCCCGGAGTGGCTAATCGGGAGATTCGGGAGGATTCCCGATGGGCTGACTCATGTCAACCTTGAGTTTGGGCCGGTTGGATGGAAAAAAAAATTACAAGAGATTCAAGAGTTTTATTGTCATATGCACAGCAGAAAAGACAGTTACACTGTACAATGAAATTCTTACTTTGCTGTTCCTCCATTTACCAGTAGATAAAGATAAAAAAAAAAAAAAAAAAAAAAAAAATACGAAATAATACAAAATAAAAGTACGATAAAAGATTCTATACTTATATGTCACTCTCCATTCCACTATGTATTCATTCTCTATTCATTTGACAGCACAGCCCCTACATCGCAGTAGATAAGGTGGGTTCTACCATCTGAAGGAATCCCCCCCCTCCGGAATGTTTACGTTGGTTGCGCCCACGAGTCGTCTTTTCTGGAGCAGTAAAATAAAACAAAATAAAAGCAACAGAACAGCGCGAGGTGTCAGTTGGTGGTGACGGAGGGCAGAAAGAGGACAGGTAGAGCTGAAAAGCACTGGTTAAAAAAGAAAGGTTGGAAGAAGATGCTGCTGAATGTGTAAAATCCCCAGTTGCAGCCAGTAAACAGAGATATGAAAATAAGTTTGTTATGTCAGGCTATTGCGCAACGTTTGAAATGACAGCTTAGCGTAGTTTATTTTGTGTATCCCAATACACACCATTAATCACAAATATACAGTTTCAAGCTTAAAATAACAAACTTAATGTAGAAGTGTAGTATATTAATATATTAATAACTTATTAATTAAATGTTTTTGTAGCGTCGGAGCAGCAAACCCATTCCGGTGCTACCATGACTACCGAAGGGACAGGTAGAAGGTAGTATAACAAATTTATTTAAACTCTCTATAATAACAAAGAGAGTTATTTGTAATGTAAAATATATCATAGAGAATAGACGTGATATATGTTAAACTGTCTATATTTTATGTCTAAGATACCGTTATTAATAAAGTTGAGAAGCCAGTGCACTGCTTAATATGCATTTGATGCTGTGAGTAGCTACTAAACATGCGTGTAGTGGAGCCACTTAAGAGTTTTGTGTAATCTAACCATAGAGCTCCTCTCTCTTGGGAAGAAAAATGCTATTTAGGTTTTTTTTTTAATTAAACGTGTTTAAGTGAAGTGTTTTCTGTTAGCTTGCCTACATAGACCTGAACTTATACCCAATAAAAGGCGCTATTAGAGCTAGCTGCTGTTTCATTTATTCAGTTTATTTATTCCTCCTCCATGGGATAAGTAGACCGGATTTGGGCATGAAACTCCTGAAAAAGGGGCCCACTCCGGCCCTGCAGTGTCTCTCTGACATCTTTTCTCCTAAACCAGATTATTAAGAAGCTCTAGTTAGAGAGCAGCGGCATCACGGCTTGTTCCCGCCCACTGCAGCACGCGACAGGTGTTTTAGCTGGTTGCTAAGCTACCCGCCAGCATCCAAAACAATAGCCCAGGCTTAAAAATCCGCTAGCATAAATGCTAATGGCTTAGTATAAAAGTGTAAAATGGTTAACGACTCGTTACAAAGTTGGAAATAAAAAGCGCACATACTATGATGTAAAATACTGTCTATGTAGACGCTCACTAGGGTTTGAGGCACAGCCAGAGTGTGAGTTCACTCAGTTATAATGTTCTTAAGATGCAGCTCCTGTCGTTTGTGTTTGTGTATCGTAATCATATTACACTTTTTGAATTGTTTGTATTATCAGCGTTATCTCTTCTTTTACTCTTGTTGCATCGCGCCTCCTGCTTGCTCGCTGGGTTGGAGAGTGTGCCAGGAGCGGCCTCCTCTTGAATAATGAATGCTGGGTGCTCTGGGGGAGAATGTGCTTGGCGGGTTTTATTTTCAAGCCTTGTTCGAAAAATGTGTATCTGTTTTCTTTTTCTTTCCCTTGTGTTAGATCTCAGTGTTGTCGGCCCTTCTTTGATTTGCTGGGTTCTATGGCTTAGGCTGTAGCAACAAAGACTAGAGGCCTAGACTATAAAGCAGTTATTGATAACTATGAAGTAATAATAAAATAACTTCTTCTTCAAAATAATTTCTTCTACACTGATGGATAAGTGGGTAATATTATGGTAAGTATATGGTGAACAAGATGTGGTCATATTAAAGGTATATTCTGAATTCCTACCTAATAAATAATATGTTAGTATGTGTAGTGGTAACAAGTAAAATGATAGTGACCGAATACTTAAATCATTAGTAAGTAGTAATAAGTTAGTAATTGTAGTCATAACTAGTTAATAATAAATAGAAAAATAATGGTGGCACACACTTTACTTACCCATAATAAAAATGTTAATTTTTAAAAATTATAAGTATTACAGGAAAAGTGAGAAAAGCTAAACAATAACTAATAAAATAAACCTGTTTTTTTTTTTTTAATCCTAATATGGATTAATAACATTAGGGTTATTACCCTGAAACAATTACAAAAAAACTTCACTGGAACAAGTAGTTCCAGTGAAGTTGGTATTAAGAGTTGTAAAATGCAGACCTATTTTTTCCGTCTCACATGAAGTCAGAATAATGTAAATAATTATACTGCAGTTAGGATAAAATCACTGAATTATAATAACATATGGCTCGTCTCTTACTTTTACAAATAGACCTGCCTACAGACATAATCAGAGATTAAACAGAATCAGAGTTTTTATTTTATCAGACTGGAAAATGCAACAGTGCTATAGAATGAAATATACATTTTTATCTTATTATTTATTTATATATTTTTATTGTTTTTTTTATTGTACCATTTTATTACCCTCTAGAATGTAATTGCTAGGCTAGCAGTACTTGTGCTATCATATTATTACCCACCTATTAAAAGAAATGATGATACTGATGCAGTATTAGCAGCAAAAGCTTAAACCCCCTGTTCCTCTAGTACACTAGCTGGTGAAGTCTTGCCATTCACTAAAAGCAGCATGGACCACAAGGGCATTTTAATAGCTACTTAGCTATCTACATGGCTTTAATTCTGAAATTATGCAGAGTGAAAACCAGGGAAATATCTATCAAATCAAAAAGAGATGAGGAGATGAGCTGTACATCCACTTTTTATCTTTTAGATTCTGGTTTTGTTGAGTGTAAAAATCTTCAGATATCATAGTTAAGTCTCTGATGCAGTTTAGAGTGAAAATGACATGATATAATATATTATTTATAATATATGTTCTTGGTACAGACACAAACTAACACAGTAAAGCAGGTAATATTGGATATTTACTTCAGGGCACTTTTAAAGGTATGCATGGTAAATTTTTAATGCGAAGGCCAAGTTCATTCTTTCTTTCTTTCTTTTGCAAACAAGCAAACAATATTGATGTATTTATCTGTACTTTAGAATTGTCTGAGTGATTGTTTTGCATATTATACCAGATGCCTTTGCTTCTCTTTAGTGTATGAACTAGTTTTTAGTTAAGTATTATTATCAGTTATCAGTATCAATGTCAAAAGATAGAAAGAATAAATCATGGTGTATATCATATAAAATATGTATTTTATTTGATGATTTGACCCAGCTGTGGAAGGCTTAGTATGAAAGACTGAGGCTCTTTGATAATTGGGTTATGGGGTATGTCTATCTATCTGTCTATCTACACTGTAAAACATGTTTTGTGGGTATGCCTAAGAGAATTATTTCATGTGGAAACAAGTGAGTTAGCTAGTTTTATTTAACCTAAAATGACTTTCAATAAATTTTATTTTTAATGAAAGAAATATTTTATTGAGTTCAGTAAAACTAGTTCATTTGCTTGATACCAAATGAAGTCATTTTTTATGTTTACCCACAAACACTTTCTCCATCCATCCATCCATCCATCTATCCATCCATCCATCAATCCAACGACAGTCTTGTGCAGAAGTTTTGGTGTCCCTAGTCAAATTATTATGTTTTAATGTACGTTGACACTATACACTGTACATTCTACACAGTGACACATAGATTAATTGATGTACATTGACTGGGGATTTTCACATATCTATCTATCTATCTATCTATCTATCTATCTATCTATCTACCTATCTATCTATCTATCTATCTATCTATCTATCTATCTATCTATCTATCTATCTATCTATCTATCTATCTATCTATCTATCTATATATCTATCTATCTATCTATCTATCTGTTCATCTGTCGTTTGTCTCACTTTATCTGTGTATAAATACATACATATTTATATACATGTCTGTATGTCGTGTCTGCCTGTCTCTTCTCGCTGTCTGTCAGTGTCCAGTATCTGAAACAGTACTTCTACTAACTCCTGATATTTCTGCCTTTTTCTTTCCTCGATTGATTTTGGGCGACAAAAGTTGCATTGATGAAAGCTGACCTGCAAGGTAGATAGCTTTGTTTGTCTGAAACCGCTGCACCCGCTACCTTCGCACCTTCATCACCACCGTCATCACCATCATCCTTATGTCCACTGCCGGTTCACCTTTTGAATGGATTGAAATGAATTCCCCTGTGCAGAGTACAAACATTGTTTTTTGTATTTCTGGCCATGGGACTTCACCAACACTTCACCCTACAGTTCAGTTTTCCACATTTTTCTTTGTTTCTCCTGCCATTTTATTCCTGTTCTTCAGAAGCATGCCGAATGCATGCCAATGCTTACGCACATCCAGCGTCTTTTTGTTAAAGTCCATATGTCGAATGCTAATGGGATAATAAGTAAAGCTAAAATTGCTCTAAATTCCATAACATTGCCCACCACTACAACTGCTAGTGCTTTAAAAGCCATACTAATTCCATAACACTGCACAACTTCGGTATGTGTGGAAATCCCACCACACCACAACTGCAATAATAACCATAATCATAATCTCCAAATACATAAGCATTTTAAGCATTCCATTCCCTTCTAACTTCTACTAATAAAGTTGTAACGTATAAGTATTACCATGTACTTATAATAATTAACATTATAATAACAGTAATAATAAAGTACAAGCAACCTAAATGAGTCATAAATCATTTCACTAACATTTCACTAACATCTCATTAACATTTCTCAAGAGGTAGAGGGACAGACATACAGGGAGAGCTTAGGGCAGGTTCAGACAAGTTCTTTCGGTTTGGCTTTCGTATCTCTCTCTTACTCAATTACCTTTCTTTTTCTTACATATATACCTGCACACCCATGATTCTATCCTGTTGACCATCCAGGTGTCCTTAACTTGCACAACCAACAGCAGATTTTTGTTTTAAAAGATGCTACCAGGTTAACAGATTGGGCTGAAGAGTAAATAGTAACCCTTAAATCTACTGCCCGTTCTTCAATATAGAAGTAATTCAAAACACACTTATAAATGTTTTCACTCAATCAAATTTAAAACTGTTCAACGTACAGTAGGATAGTTTGGCTCGCAATTGTGCCAAAAGATACTCAGCTCAAGATACTCAGCTCAAGTTTTAAAAACCTTAAAATCTAGAGCCCTCTGTAGTTTACGTTGGTGTAGAAATATGATGCTGTCTGTCTTTCCTAGGTGTGCTGTTCATGTTAATCACCAGTATTGCTAGTATTAACATGGGCTGAGTGGGGAAAAATTAAACATGCTCCAAAATGAAACACAATACATGCTATTTTCCAGTGTTTATTTAGGGATGTGTGGTGGTGCTGACCTTTTTCGTCTCTGCCTTGCAAAGCTTAAAAACGTTAAACTGTATAGCCAGAAGTTCAACAACAAGTTCAACAACGCTACTGTTTCCAGTCGGATGCGACAACGCAGTGGCTGTGAGAAAGGTCTGTAGCACTCACTCACGCTGTATGATGTGATGTTGTTAACTGTGTAACTTAAGAGAGTGCTTTAGTGATTTGAGCATGATATCCTGGTTTTCGATACTCTATTCTAAGCAAAGCTCAGAGCTGTACATGAGGGTTTCCAGCAGGTAGCTCTAGTGCTAAAACTTTCGAATATTGTAGCACTGAAGGGCCAAAACCAGCACTCATATAGTGTTCAATAAATCACTGAGAAAGTGTAACTTGTTGCACTATTTTTAAGATATCAACACCCATTGTGACTCTTGATATTCATGGTGATCGGGAGTGGACAGCTAGTGTTAGTCATTTAGGCATAATTGTATTGTATTCTATACATTTTTTGAGCCATACACTCTGTCCTGACCCTAGGCTTTATATTTATGTATTTTTCTACTTTACACATTTATAAAAAAGGTAAAAATATACACCCATTACCTGGGAAAGCGAATGTATCGTACCCTTAAAACTCATTTGAGTCACACAGTTTGACCTTACACAGTTTGACAATACATTTTCTAGTCCAGCACTACTTACAGTTTTTATTTTTCCATCATCTTCACTTACCATAGTGGCAAACTTTGCAATTTTACAATTATAGACTGGTGTGTCTCATCCACTTCAGGATGTATCAGGTGGACTACAGTTTGTAATTGTAGAACTATAGATATAGGTGGTAGGTGGAGTTAATGGACAATGACTGTAGATACAAGACGGTGTACCTATATACGTAATTGCTGCTGGAACTAAACCTTGCATCTTCGTTTTTGGGATAATATTAAAATGCCTGTTGTTCTTTGCATTTTAATGAAAGGACCAAAAGAAATGGACCAAAATCACACAAAAAAAAGCTGGTTACACTGACTTACATTATATACAGTAAAGTTTGGTTTTCTTTCTCCTGTAAAGTTGTAAATTGTACCTCCAAATTTAGTTTTGTTCCAACAGCAGAGAAAAATATAAAATCAACTAGTTTTGTGCATTGAAATGTGTAGAAGTATGTTCTGTATAGAAGATGTGTTGCTGTATTTTCACTTAGAAAATCAAAACATACTGTCATTTGACCTGAGATAAACACATTTTTTTTAAATGTAATAGAGTTTAAAGTGAAAGATTTTGGATTGCTGTCAGCCTAAACAAGAGTTTCAATATCGGGTTTGGAAAAAAAGAATTACTGTCATTTTGTACGATACAATTTGATATAAGCATGAACTAATCTTGCAGGCTGGACTAAGAACACTGGACTAAATCTACATAAAAGTGTTGTAAACCACATAACCCAGTTTAAATCTGCATTATTGTCAGAATGGATTTGTTCTGCATGACTGTGTGTTTCTCTGTTTGTTCTTTTGCAGGTAGTATAAACTTTTTGCACCCTCTTTGTGAGCCCTATGCATTTAATGTCTTGTCCTTATGCATAAATATGTCTATGTGCTACATGTCCAAAGGTTTGCTCTTTTCCTCTGATGCCAGGGATTTGATTGCATATCAGTGAGTTCAGTTGCTGATATTGGATGATTAGTTGTCCACTCTAAGTCATCCCAGCGGTATTCAGTGGATCACCACCACTTCAGAGAATGCAGCCAGACTGCCTCCCAGCCTAATGCCGGTGGGGGCTGGGGGTTATACCCCTCTAGCTGATGCTTGGAACTGTTGGAACTATGTTATATAACCAGCAATGAGTTTACTAATTAGTAAAGGTGTCTATATACTTTTGGACATATAGCATACGTTGAGAATATATTGCGGATCAATGAGGTCGAGATGAAGAAATTGATAACGATTTCATGAATTTCATTAGCAGGTTGTCGTGTCTGGGACTTGAGATTCTGTCTGCTCTTGCAGATTCACTTCACTGTGTGCCATATGGTTGATCCATCTTTATCGAAATTAATATTCCTCGCCAAAAAGCGCAGTTTTTAGTTTCACACTTCTGTTTCTTTTTCCTTCGTCTGTCTCTCACTGTGTGTGTGTGTGTGTGTTTGCAAGCATGGGATGTCTCAGAAATTCTCATATCAGCTTATATTTATTCTATGAGGGTAACAATATACAGCATCTAACAATATGGTATGTTGGTTTTACATCATGATACATTTTACATACAGAGGTATAAAACAAAATGCCAATGGTTTATTATTTTGTTTGCCTCTGTTTTGTGGGCTAAATTGTCACAAACAAGCAAAACAAACAATTTTGACAGATGACAGATACATTTAAATGTACTACTATGCCAAAAAATTGGAATGTAAATACAATACGGTTAAAAGTTTGGAATTTAAATACAAAACTATTCAAATTTGCTGTTAAGCTGTTCAAAAGGTTAGAGTTTAAATATGATACCATTCAATAGTTCGATTTTTTTAGGTTTGGCCTTGTAAATACAATACTGTTCAAAAGTTTGGACTTTAAGTAGTTGGAAGTTTAGAATTGTTGTAAAGTTTTGAGATTGAATACAATGCTGTTTAAAAATGTTGAATTTAAATAAATAGTGTTATTTTTTTCCAACTGAAATACACTACTGTTCAAAAATGTTGAATTTTAATACAGTACTCCTAAAAAGTTTGAAAAATACACACCACACTGTCTTTTTTACATTTGGCTGCAACAAAAAATTGGTTTTATTTTATTGAAAACGTTCCTAACACAAATGTAATTGATTGTAGGTGCAGAGAATTTCCTTTCCTTTCTTTTTAATGTCTTTTTAATAGAACAGAGGAAACTATTGTAATTGAGGCCAGTCTATCTGATGTAACACATATGCCATTTAAACAGTTTGTGCATATATCTACAGTAATAGATAGTATTAACGGAATAGATATTGATATGCACACCAGTCCTGTGATGATTCCCTTTGCAAGTGTAAAGTACATCTGTAACCTAGTCAGGGCTCAGAGATAGCGTAAAATCAATCAGTCGCTTCAAGCAGAACAAATACATTTCTTGCCTTACAAACCCCAACATAACATTCCTAGACTGGTTATGATCAAATGAATAGGTTATATGTAGGCCTAATCTAATCAAATGTATTTGTATTGATCATCTATAGCCTAAGCAGAAAAAACCCACATATGTGCCATACAAGTCTTACAGTGTGATTTAATGAACAAAATCATGCAAGACGTGATATTGATCCAAAAACATTTAGGAGGCAAGACATGAATAATAAACTAGTGGGCTACATAGAGGAGAAAATACTGTTATTAACCACGAAAGATTTCAAATTAATGTTTCTGTTCCGGATCAGAGCCTGACGCACATGTTTCCAAATTCACATATGAACTGCCAAGTTTATATTCAGACTGGAAAAAGTAATTAGACGTACGTGCTGAACATCACTCTCTCTCTCTGTCTCTCTCTCTCTCACTGTCTTTCTCTCTCTCTCTCTCTCTCTCTCTCTCTCTCTCTCTCTGTCTCTCTCTCCTTCTCTCTCTCGGTGTTGTACATGCTCTCTCTCTCTCTCTCTTTCTCTCTCTCCAGGCCCAAGCACCACTTGTCAGGAGGACTCTTGTGCGAATCAGGGCGTGTGTCTGCAGCAGTGGGAGGGCTTCAGCTGTGACTGCAGCATGACTTCGTTTGGGGGGCCGCTGTGCAACGATGGTAAGTGAGCCGGCCCAGCCCTCTGCACGCTACAGTCTAAGACCACCACCTAATTTAGCAGGCTCAGTCGTCTCCACTCGTCGGGGTGTTGAAGACAGATCGCCACCCAACTTATCGTTCCATTTGAATTAGTCATTCAGTCAGTCAGTCAACTAGTCAGTCAGTTAGCTAGCTATAAAGTTAGTAACATAGTCAATCAGCTAGCCAGGTAGCTAGTTGGTCAGTTAGTTAGTTAGTTAGTTATCTAACTGTAAGGAAATGCTAGTTTGCTAACATGAGACTTAACTGAGTCTTATTAAAAGTCATTAAATCACATACAGTATATGCCAAAACAATATGTAAAATTTAAGAAAACTAATAATATAGAACATCCTGAAACTATTATTGTTATTAATTTGTTAGTAGTAGTAGAACTGATTTGTTAGTTGGTTAGTTACTTAGCTAGTTAAGTAGCTTGTTATTTAGTTAGTCAGTCAGTTAGTACTGAGATACGTTGATTAGTTGAGTCTTATTAAAAGTCATGAATCACATATACCATGATAATATGTAAAATGCCAACAACAACAGCCAAAACAACAATACACACCATATAACTTTATTATTATTATTATTATTAGTAGTAGTAGTAGTAGTAGTAGTAGTAGCAGTAGAAGTAGTAGCAGTAGTACTCTTGCAGTGTACAAGCACAAACAGAGATATATACAAATCGTAGCCACTATACTTCATGTGGACCTTTAAAGCACCCGCTCAAGTTATTAATACTGGACTGTGTTCTTCAATAGCCCCTGTAAGTTGTTTAGTAACTATTGAAAGGCACATGAAGGTTGTGTATATATGTGAGTGAAGAATTGAAATGTGGATTCACATACGGTCAGTTTTAGGTGCTAGTCTATTGAATGATGTATGTAACTCCTGGCCATAACACCGTACTGCTTGAACGGAAGGTAAGTAAACTCAGCCTGAACAGCTCGCTCTGTGACTCTCTGAATGCAAATCTTCCTGTTTCGCCAGCCTCACCAGCCTGAAGCCATCACAAATTGCTTCTCTGACATTTCAAAGGTCATTGGAGATATGTGAATTCCATTTTAGATGCCTTACACTGTAATTAGATGATGACGACAAGTCGTGACCTACAAGCCCCATTAGTCAATATTGTCCAAGAGTCAAACTAACAAAACGGCCTGTGTAAAGAATATAAAATATAAAAGAGCTGCTTGATTATCTATTAATATTCATATCTTTGTTCCCCCTTTGTCCTCTGTTTAACGCCTCTGATAACCCAGCAGTATTTTCATTCCTGCACAGATTACTTTGATTTAAAAATGTCTCCACTTCTATTCTGATCTAGAGAGCGCATTTTTAACATTGATATGTAATGTTGATATATATATATATATATATATATATATATATATATATATATATATATATATATATATATATATATATATATAAAATCTTTAATGGCCAACATAGACTAAATTAATTAGAAGCATTTAAATGCATACTCTTGGCAGAGGCCTCCTCCTTCCCCACTTCAGGAAATTAAATTATTAATGTCCATACAGACTAGCAGGGAGATCTGTGCGAATCTCCAGTGTGCATTCTGTGCAAACTGACCAGATGGACTGGACTCAGTCAAAGTAGAGAACCCTTAGGGAAAGTGAAGAACAAGGACAAATGATTAGAGTGGAAAACATGGTTGTGTGGAGGGACTTGTCGGAGTAATTAATTATATATGTTCTTTAATAATGTGTTTGATCGGATGAGTATAATTTTTACTGTTAGAAGTAGTAGTAGTAATATTTGAAGTAGTATTTCAAGTTAGTTACTTGATTTCTCCATCCCCACCAACCGATGTGTCATTTCATAACTGTGGTTACAAGCTTTGGGCGAAAAGCCCCCTATTGTTTGGTGGGGGGGGGGGCGGTTTTGGCTGTCTATTCCAGTTTTGGCTGGAATAACCCTAACCCTAACTTGCCATAGCGACACCAATACTAGCTCCATATATAGTTATATAGGTATATTGATATCCATAATATGCAGCTATATTATAAAGTTATATTGCTAGGCTATGAAGAACCAACTAGGCGAAGCAGTTTACTACAGTGCCACCATGAGGCAGCTGCACCTCAGAATATCAACGACAGAAACTAAGCAATGGCCAGTGCCTGCATTTGTATTTGATCATTTATATTTTTCCTTCATAGACAGCATACCATCATAATAACTTTGTTTTCAGAGACCCCCAGAAATTCAGTTGGTTGACTAAGGCGACCAGGGCTACTCAGGACCCCCTGTATCGCACATCTTAGTTGTAAAACAGCCAGTAACAGTTAAAAATGATGCCATTCCAACAAAGACTGCTGGTGTTCTTAGAACACTGGACGGGGAAGACCTCAAAAAGTTATTGACTTGCAGGATCACTTGAATTGTTAGTAACAATAAATGCAATCAATTTCTATAAATAGATGAATAGAAAAATCACCCTTTTCCCTTTAAAAGAATGGAAGCAATAAAAGTAAATACTAAAACAATTAATATTATAGTATATTGGTACTATATTGATGTAAAATTATATTGATAAATATACTTAAAAGTGCTCATGCGTGCAGTCGACCACCGCCGGTCTGGGCAGCCGCACAGCTGCCAAAATTTAGAACGCTTTTTATTTTTCAGTAGTTTTTATTACACTAAAATATTGCACCTCATAACTTGAATCCCAGCTACCTTGTTTATTTGCATTCCCTATTGTTTGTTTGGCCTATTTTTTGGCACCTAAGGATATAAAGCTTGGACTTGGTTAGATATTTTTGAGTTGTGGGCTATAATTTCTCATTAGTTTGAATGAGACTGAAAAGCTTGTCCAAACTTGCCACAAAATCTACAGAAGAACACATCTGTGGGCGGAGCAGGTACTGGTCACTTGCTTGTATTTCAGAGAGTATCATTTAAATTAGTAACAAAAGCTGGGAGCCCTTTTCAGGCACTCATACAAGGTTGGGAAATAATGAAATTATGTTTACCCTCTGTTTCGCCACTAGCTCTCTGAAACCGAACAGATGGCCTTTTGTGAACCGCAACCAGGGAGCACCCAGTGGAGTCGTTCAGACATTAGAGAAGGAGAGAGAAAATAAACTCAAAATGAATGAAGGCCGTTTTCCAAACAGAGGTCGACGCGAAGTATGTGTCCCACCGCTGGGACCATAGCTGACCTTCTAGGAATAGAGCGGGACTGTGTCCAGTAATGGCAGCAGCTTAGACTTTAGCTTAGTACTTTGCTCGATGAGGTCATTATTGTTATGAGGTCAGGTGCATTAAAAAGTATAAACGATTGGCATCAAATGGTGCAGCTCGGTGGTGGTTTTCCTAGTAACGTTGAGTTTTAGGTTCATTATAGACAATCTTGGTTTCCCAACATACTTATTATGCAGCCTCTTAAGAACATATGATGTGCCAAAGCATGAGTCGTAAACTGATTTCAAGAGCCAGCTGTTTTGCTCAATTCAGCTTCTTTTCAGCGATCCCATAGCTGTCCATGATAAACCCAAGAGCATAACTAAAAAAAAAAAATCTCCCCCAAACTGTCGTGGCCAGTTCAACCCACTAGCCAGATCACACAATGCTATCAAGCTAGGACAATGAGGGCAGGTGCTGAGCTTCCACCAAGATGCAAAGCTTCGCATCTTTTAAAAACCACTGCTAACCAAGTATCGTCGGACAGCTCGACACGACTGGAAGAGAACACTAATTGTTAATTCTGTTATGTCAGCTAACAGACGCCCCACTAGAGAGGGTCATGCTGGGAAGAGGGCAGACCATCATACCCGCCTAGAGAGTGAGCTAAGCTCCAATTAAGCTCCCTTGGCCTCAGAACTGCTTTCACCTAATCAGCGACTTTAGCAGCTGCTTAGGCCGCCTAACAACTTCTGGGTTGTGTTATATCTTGTGCTATTTTGTCTGAGATGCATCTGAAAGAGTCAAACTAAGCGCTGGATATGACTGCAGCAATTTCCAGGACAAATGCAGCCCTCGCTGCTATATGAAAATTGCATTTAATAGCTTAATTATCTTGAAAGTAAATGACTGCTTTTGTAGTTGCGCTGCACTTGGAGTAATGCATTCTTACATTTTCCCTCTTTTATTGCTTTATTAACCACCAAACAGATCGCACACCAGCTCGTTTTTAACACTGGCCCGCTTTTTTGGCCTTGCCTGACACTAACACCACACTGAGTGAAGATGATGATGTTTATGAAGAATCTTTAATATCGTTTTTTGGTTTTTTTTGGAAGCTCTAATGCAGTTTTGCCGGGGAGTGGCTGTGCTTTTAATGAAAGAGGCCTTGATTTATTAGATAAGAAGGAAATATCCTGTATCTGCAGCAGTTTAATTAATTCTGTCTCAGTTTCTCACCAGTAATGAATAACCACACTGGATATTACAGCAAGTCTTTCAAATCAGAGCTAATATTAGTCTGTGAGGACACCATGCATTCCCCTGTAACAGTGAGCTCTCATGAACAGCAACAGTTCGTAGAAGTGTTTGCATTGAATGACGCTGGAGAGCGAGGTGTGTGTAACTAATTAAGTTTGTCTTACATTGATATTCTAAATCAGTACACAAAAGTACGAATCAATAAAGTTTGTAGTTACATACACGCCATCCAACTCGGGCAAACACTGAGCCTTGGTTCTTAGCGTTAGTTTCATAGCACAGAATTTTGGATCATTACTAAGCTGAACATGGAAGTTATCCACTTAATGAATTCTAAGGCTGAAGTGAATTATTTAGCTAATGTGTATTTGCTATGTTGCTATATTAGGTGGTAGTGTGTGTTGTTGTGTTACGATACATTATCTTTACAAGCCTGACCCAATAAAATCTTGGTCTTATTTTGATTTGCCTATAATAATCTTTAGAAAGAGGCACTAATTACCAATGATCCACAGACCATTTGCGCTGGTGTGGTGGCAAATTTACCAAAACTATGAACTAGCATACAAATAAACACATGCTCAACTCTGCAATTAACATGTTACCAACACAATATCAATGCCTGATTTGCTGATGTCCAAATTTTGACCTGTCATGCCAAAAGTGTGACTTTTCATCTCAAAATAATGACTGTTTTTCAATATTTAGGATTAGAATGCCATATAATGACTTATTATGTTAAACTAATTAAATTTGGAACATTGGAATAACTTGTCACTCTTTGAGATTGTGAACCTGGTGCTCCTTTTGAATGATGAACCTGCTCTTCATTTGATGAGTTTTAATCATAATGTCTTGTAAGCAGCGAAGTGGGTTTGGTTAATCAGATTTCTTTGATATTACTGGAATGATGGGCACAAAAAATCATTGTTAGTGACCGAGCCATTCAGATTTCGTTAGTGGCTTGGTTAGTGGTTAGTTTAGGGTCCAAGCACTGTACAACATACAGAGCCAGTACCATTGAATGATGGGCCAAGCTTTTACAATGTGGCCTCTGTTTATGATAGATTTGGGATCCCAAATTTTCTGCACATTGATCTTTTCTTAAACAATCATTGTTGAACTGAATAATTACAAAGCATTCAGGTCATTAGTGTATTTAAAATCACTACAATTTTCTCCAGTAAACAGTGTTGCTTGTACCAACTGCAGTTTCTCACTGCTCACTAGTTCCCCTGTAATTTTAAGAAGTCATTCAAAAAATAAGTCTGATTTGACGTAACAATGAAATATTTCATAAAGGCCAAAGTTTGGCACGCTGCTGCCAAAAATGTGGGAAAAACAACAGGTGGCTGTCATTTTATTGGATCAGGTGTCTCTGATCAACAGTAATGGTAGCCATGTTAGTGCCAAGAATAAAACAAGCTTTTCATAGGTGCACAATTGTCAGCTTTGGTAAACTGAAATAAATGCTCAATTATACAAATTGTGTATGCATATGCAGCCTTGAGTGGCGTTCGTCCCGCCCTGCCAAGACATGCACATAGATTTGCGGATGAGTGTAGCAACTCAGAATTAGGTCAGCTATTCTGTCCACTGCATTGCAGTGTACTCCTACTTTTCAGGAGAAAATATTTTTTTTATGCATCCAATTAAACTAAAGACTAGGAAAAATAATATTTCATTTCATAATCAATGAATTCTGAGTAGTATATGCAATAATTTAAATTATGAGTGATCATATAGTGATTGAATATTTCTTAACATACTAAATACTAGTATATTAAATTCCTATTGACCTCTGGATCATGTGGACGTGGTTGCAGTTTGTTGCCCTCATTGTTGAGTACGTTCCATGACAGAGGCATATATATATGCATATGTATAGGTATGTGAATATGTGTATGTATATCTACTTCCATTATTTATTTATTTTTATTACCCCTTCCTTATTGCATGTCAGGCCTGGCATAAATAACTAAGTAAAAAAAAAATATATATATATATATATAAATATTAACAAGAATAGCCTATAGAAAACATATAGAGCTGTTCCTATAAAAGCAAATGTGTTTGGTACAACAGTGCATTCGGATTATCATTCCGATTGCGAAAATTGCCAGACATGGCAGGTTAAAAAAAATTTAAGAAAGCTAATGCTTTCTACTAACTCATTCTACTACTTCCAACTTTAGTATTTTGCCCTCTAAGTAGGCACTATGTATAGACTGTTAAGGTAGCTTGGGATATTACTGCACTGGAGCATGACAGTGCACTCAATCTACTGACTTTCCTGTGCTTCCCTTATTAAGACGAGGCTGCATTTCACTGACCAACCAGTAGGTGTTGTCAAACCCATTTAGTAGGAATCGCACTACTAACTAACTAACAAATACAACTATTGTTACAGCCCAACACTAGTGTGCTGAGAAGTTGTACTGCAGATATAGTGTAGTATGGCATGCTGTTGTACACACATACATGGCATTCGGGCAAAATATATTTTGGACTTGTTTCATGTTCATTCTCTAAGGCCTCTTTTGGTGAGTTGTTTTTCTCTCAGTGGCAGACTGTTAGAGAAAAAAGCAGTGAGAACTGTCTGAAGCATCAGACACTGACTTAGAAACCCAGAGCCACTCTGCAGCACTCACAGGAGGGCGCGGTGTGTTTTTACACACATGTCTAGCTCAGACCGGCTGAGAAGCCTGGGAGGAAATGAAGGCGACGTCAGTTCAGGCATAGAATTTCAAAAAATGACTCGTTTGTTTATGTTTAGAGGCTTTTGAAATTGTGATCGTTTGACAGAGAAATCTTTTAAATTAGTAAAATAATGTGATATTTATATCCGTTATCCTCTGAAGATTATATAGTACATTTAAGACATCATTCATAAAAAAAAAAATAAAAAAATATATATATATATATATATATATATATATATATATAAAGTATATACATAGTCACTAGTCTTTCATCAGTGGTCACAGGATGCTGCCCACAGGACACTGTTGGCTGAATGCTACTGGATGGTGGACTGTTCTCAGTCCAGCAGTGACACTGAGGTGTTTAAACACCTCACCACCACTCCAGTGTGGCTGCAGTGCTGAGAATGGTCCACGACCCAAATTATACCTGCTCTGTGGTGGTCCTGTGGGGCTCCTGCCTGCTAAAGAACAAGGTAACAAAGTATATAAAGAGACAGATGGACTACAGTCTGTAATTGTAGAACTCTAAAGTGCTCCTATATGATAAGTGGAGCTGATAGCATGATATAAAAACAAATTGTTGGAACAAAACCTTGTACGGCCTTTACAGTGCGTGTGCGTTTCATGATAAATGGACCAAAAAATACACCAAAAGTATTCAAAAAAGAAAAATGCCTACAGTAAAAATAAAGTATTTATTTCAAGCACAGTTAGCATCTTTGGAGATATGATATTCCAACAACAGTGATATGAGTGTGTGTGTGTGTGTGTGTGTGTGTGTGTGTGTGTGGATGTTCAATAGCAGTCTAAGATGTCTAACCTCTGCTGTTCCTCATCCTGCTCGTCCAGCTGTGCTGAGACAGCCAGAGCTAAAAGGTGTTTTCCTCCAAGCGTTCTATCATAAAACCAAACACTCACAATAAACAAATGCACTGTTATTTATCCCGGAGAGACTTGTGCAACTTTGATGTTGCCACGCAACAGCTTTCATTAACCTAAGAGGCCACAATTTGCTGTTTGTTTGTACGGTACATTCATGAGCGGTTGATTTAAATTGATTGCTTATTTTCTGCCACTGCACAGTAGCCGCAGTAAGTGGGCTTCATTTCTGAAATGTTTTCAAGCAGATACCTAAAACCCCTTCATGAACCCTTTAACCCAGCAGAATGTAATATGTATACATAAATCACTCTTATTTCAAATGCATCACATGCAGTAGATGAGATCAAACAGTTTTATATCTTTTATATGTCTTATATGTGTATTAAAATTGTATTATATGCATAGTCCAAACATGATAAAAGACCTAATGACCTATTTAATAGCAAATTCATTAAGTGGAAAGCCCATATTGGTCTTTACTGTTTGATTTGAAACTTTGCTTATTAAAATAAGAAGATAATTTTCTTAGGACAAAATAAGCCTTTTGGTATAAGTGTATACTAGTTTTTTAATACAGAGAAGTTACAGTTATTCCCATGCAAAGAACATGCCTAGAACAGAGATACCATCTAGACTAGATAAACACATTGGCTACTTTATTAGAAACACCTACCGTGTAGCTCCAGATTGCTGGTATACAGTCTCAGGCTGTTCTGCTAGTCCTTCATCAGTGGGCAGAATCTGACTGTAGACTAAATCTTGGCTGGATATTTTTGGGTAGTGGAGCACATTTAAAAAACACCCGTAACACTACCGTGTCTGGTCAACAGCAGTTTGCAGTGGGCGAGTTAAAGGTGGGTGGGCTATGGTTTGTAACTCTGCACCTGACTGGTGAAGCTACAAGGTGCCTAAAACAAAGTGGCCAGTCAGTGAAAGTAAAAGCCAGGGATTTCCAATAAAATGGACATAAAAGGTAGATGTTTCTAATATCGTGGCCAGTATGCAGAAGCAGAAGGTCATTGTTTTTAACAAAATGGCCAGTGAGTGGAAGTACATGGATGTTGTTTCTAATAAAGTGGCCAGTGATTGGAAGTATCAGGTAGGTGTTTCTAATAAAGTGGCCAGTGAGGGGAATCATAAGGTTGGTGTTTCTAGTAAAGAGCTAGTAAGTGAAACATAAGCTAGGTGTTTCTAATAAAGTGGCCAGTGAGAGGAATCATAAGGTTGGTGTTTCTAGTAAAGAGCTAGTAAGTGAAACATAAGCTAGGTGTTTCTAATAAAGTGGCCAGTGAGAGGAATCATAAGGTTGGTGTTTCTAGTAAAGAGCTAGTAAGTGAAACATAAGCTAGGTGTTTCTAATAAAGTGGCCAGTGAGAGGAATCATAAGGTTGGTGTTTCTAGTAAAGAGCTAGTAAGTGAAACATAAGCTAGGTGCTTCTAATAAAGTGGCCAGTGAGAGGAATCATAAGTTTGGTGTTTTTAATAAAGAGCCAGTAAGTGAAACATAAGTGTTTCTAATAAAGTGGCCAGTTAGTTGACAAGCAAAATGGGTGTTTCTAATAAAGTGGACAGTGTGTGGAAGTACAAGGTTGTTGTTTCTAATAAAATGGCCAGTGAGTAGAAGTACAAGATGTGTGTTTCTAGTAAACTGGCCAGTAAGTGAAAGTGAAAGTTAGTGTTTCTAATAAAGTGGCCAGTGAGTGGAAGTATGAGTTTGGTGTTTCTAATAAAGTGGCCAGTGAGTGGAAGTATGAGTTTGGTGTTTCTAATAAAGTGGCCAGTGAGTGGAAGTACAAGATACTCATAGTGGGCTGTAGTACATGGTAAGAACTGTGTAATGCTATGCAGGAACTGTCCATCTGAATACGAGCAGCTGTGTATTTTGGTTTGCTAATTCAGCCGAGAGTTGTGTAAGTAATTCTCCGTGTGTTGGTTCATGCTGCCACCTTTTTCCTTAACTGAGTTTACATGCTGTTTTCCCCTGTTCTGGTATTTGCTTTGCCAGATGGCGCTTTACTCTGCATCCTAAGCACTTGATTAAGCACTTGATCAAGCAATTGATTAGAGCTTCAATCAGAGACGGCTGCGTCCGGCTGGTTTTTTTTGGCACTGCAATAACACAGGCTTTACAGTAGCTTGCTGTTTGTCTGTTAGTTCAGTCAGAGCTGGTCTTGGAGAAGCTGGTGCTAACCACGTTGAAGCTTAAAATTTTTTTCATTCAGTTTGAGATTACTTAACAGTCTGAAGCAGTTTGAGACAAGTGTGCGATGATTTAGTTATGCAGTTTGCATGATGCTAATTGCTGGCTTATAAAAATCCATTATTTATTGGCTACCCCAGCCTTGTTGGTCGTCTTGGCTGATTGACTGTGTTTGGTATCTGTCCAGACTCTTTCTACATGCAGTTTCTTCATTACTGTTATGATAGCACTCCACACACGTTTCCCAACACCTCCCCTCCCTTTTTCCCACCATTCATTTGTGTTATATGATGCAGCTTCAGAGTAAACGGTGTCCTTGCGGAAATAAGCTAATGCCTGCAAACTGTCGAGTTTGTTTTCGGCTCATTTGTAAACCAGGACCAGCAATAAACCTAAATAAATTCCATATGTTCCGCATGTGCTTGAAAGCAGGTTAGTCTGTATCTTACTCGTGTAGAACGTGTGGAGTATTTGCAGCACTGCAATGAAGCCCGTTGCAAATGTTATTTGATATTGGAACTCAAAAGTTAGGCTTTAACTTTTAGTTATTAGGTATTAGACAAAATAATTGAATTTTACAGTGAATAAATGATGAGTTTTGTCATTCTTTGATAATGTGTTAATAAGAACAGTGAGGGAAAATGAAAGTACAGGGAACGTGTATTTAAAGTATCAAAATCTTACTCCATTCAGTGAAACCAAAGTGAATCATTTACAAACCCATGCATAGAAAATTTGGCTGGTGCTTGGTAAAATAAGATGAATCATTCTAATACGCATGTAGATTTAAGCTTTTAATCCATTTTATATTTCATGAAAAAATATTTTTAAAAGTTTTCACCATTTCTTAACATTGAAATATACAAGAGTAGTCACCTGTTCAACATGTTGACAGTTTGAATGGCAGTATGATGTAAGCGTAGCTACTGTATAGTTGCCTGTTCACACCAAGTATGGTTTTATTCTGCCAAAATAATAATAATAATAATAATAATAATAATAATAATAATAATAATAAGATACAATCTTTAACATAATAAGACATTCACACAAAATCTGAGCCTTTTTGTTCCAAACATTCAGAGAAATTACAAGAAGAAGCTAGAAAGGCAGAAGAAATTAGACTTTTCATGAGGAGTTCCATTTCATAAACGAGCTGAAGCTAATATTCTAATATTTGTGTGTGTGACTGGGGGGATTGAAAGTTTTGCTTTTTGCTGCTGTTATTATAACTGTTCATTAGTGAGGAAAGCTTATAGATTAAAGTTCTTTGTGTGGTGTGCATGAACAGACCAGGGTCCACATGATTAAACCAAACAACAGCTTCATGAAGTTGCTGTAATGTACTCACTGTAAATACCCATCCAGATATTTCCAGTCAGTATGTAACTTGTTGTACAAGCATTTGCGTTATGCTACAAGCCACACCAGAAGTTGCATTGGATGCTGGTTGGGCGCCCAGACAGCTGGTCATAAGTCTCAGAAGACTGGACTGGAAAACAGTCACAGTCCAAACCAGATTTCGGATACCTACCTCTCATAAGTAAGACTAGACAATTAATTTGGTTGTATATGGCCTTAATGTTCACCAGAGTCAGACTATCAATAGCTGTTAGCTCTAAAGCCAGTTAGCTATGAATGCTGACACCTTATAAGATATCACATCAACAAAAATTACACCTACACATTTTACTAGTATTTTTTACAAGCCAGTCTCAGCTGGTCGCATTGCCCAGTCGAGGTATACAACACAGAAAATGGAGCAGCCTCCAATTAAAAAAACTGCAGTATCACAAGTTTTGTTGCCTGTGTGAAAGACTGCATTAACACCTGTCCTTGGTTTCAAAACTAGATTTTTTAAATTTATTTGCCAGAAAATCTGCCAAAGTTGTTGTAACGAAGAATTACTTTTTTGTCAGCTCTGCTTAGAGGTTGTTAAATATTCATATTTTGATGATATGCTGACATTTCGTGAATGCTTCATACATTTTCATGATCATTTCAGCACAGCTTCATGTGAGATCCAACATCACTTTATACTACTCTTGAAAAGCTTCTTTGTCTTTGGGTTTTCGTGTTGGTTCAGCTAATTGGGCGAAGTCTGTGAATGTGACGAGTGTGTAGGGAGGAGAATCTTTGCCTACTTAGCTGTGTAGTTAACATCAGTGCCACCTCTGCATGCTGAATGATTGCTTGCTTATAAATAACTTAAGAATAGTCTATGATTGAAGTAACAGGCATCTGTGTACCAGAATTTCCATGTTTGTATTTACTCAGTTGCGAGGACCCAGAGTCCTCTCATTTACAAAAACATGGGCAACATGTTATAGTAGATAATAACATTGTTAATAACTTAATTACTATGTTATAGTTAGGAATTGGTAATAATGACATAAGTGTTATTTAACAAATGTCTTGTGACAAATAATTAAAGCATGCATTACATAATCTAATTCATCTTTATTATTGTTCAAAAGAATTATATATTAATCACTTAATAATGGTTAACTAAGCCTTAAGGACGTGGTTATACATTACAAAGTAGTAAAATGTAGACAGTGTATGTAGACAATTGATTCATAGTTATGAATTGCAGTGTAAATGCTTAATATTTCAAGTTATATACTATACCCACATTTAACGTACTTTCATATGTGATGACTCCCATTTTCTCAACTGCAAAGGCAATTAGTGATTAGCTTTTGGTTCCTGATGGTGGGGTGTGAGGTGGGTTGGCTGCAGTAACAATGGAACATCAATAGAAAAAGCCCACCAAGACAGCACTCAAAACATGTGTTTATTGGTCAGGGAAGGAGTCAACATGTCTCAGAGTGTTTACCCTCTTTACTCATCTGTAGGCTTTCTCTTTGCTCACCCATCTGAAAACTCTTGCTGGAGCTGGACATGTGATGGAGTGTGAAGTGCTATACCCTTGCATTCTCTCTCTCTCTCTCTCTCTCTCTCTCTCTCTCTCTCTCTCTCTCTATTGATTGCCTGCAAAAGGTGCAATTTGTGCAGTCCTTAAACTTCTTATCCCCCCCATTGTATGACTACTGCCTCTGTATATGTACCGACCCAGCATGAGCAGCAATATTGACCTATACCACAGAAACAACCCTCAGAAACAATGAAACAATAGGCTCAAACTTCAGCCCCGAGATATAAATAGAGCTATATATAAGAGCTGTGAGTCAGTGGCATGAAAAACACCTGGTGAAGATGGTGCGGTTGTGTTGGCGCTCTTCATAGAACTGTAACTTTTTCTGACTGGAGGTGTAATAGAATGGGCTTATCATATAAAGACCCATTAAAATTATGCTCGGGCACAAAGACAGATCTGATTGGACTGTGGAGTAGCAGAGCAGGAATTCATGCACTTTTCACCACAGCACTTACACCATGTATAGAATTCTATGCATGCTGCATTGTAATTCGCTTGGATGACCATTAGGGGGCACCAAAGCATCAAGCAAGTAAAAGAGGAGACAAGAAAGCGAGAGAGAAAGAGAGAGTCTGACAGATTCTTGCCGAGCTTTGTGCTGTGATAAGAGACCATCGTAAAGCCAGGGGACGCGTTGTGACACATCGTTACGGTAAATCTGGCGAACTGGTGAACTCAATACAGCATTTGTTCAGATTGGACCATGATGTCCACTGTTTGGACTGAGCTGCCCATCTGTGGAACTTTTGATAGATCAGTTTATGAGTGGAGCTGAAGTGGCCAGCTTTCAGCCGCAGACTTCTTGGGAAGTCCCAGCGTGGCCTTCCAACCCAAGGCGCGGACCCCTGGCCGCTAATAGGACGTAACTGGCTTCCGCTTTTCATTTAGCCGCACGCTGTTCGGGCCTGCTGCGGATGAGCGCCTTTCCAAGCGCTTTCAATTTTCAACGAATCCCTCTCCTCGCACTGCAGCCTGGGAATATTTCATTCCGATTTGGAGCTAATATGCAAAACGCTTGCCGAGAAAGCAAGTGCTCAAGAGGAAGAAAAGAAGCGGAATTGGACGAGTGGAACCCATCGCGTTGGGCGTCACGCTTGCTAAGTCGACTTTCTTCGCGCTGTGTGTGCTTCTAGAGGACAGAGGGGAAAAAGAAGGGAACGGAGGAGGGGTGCACATGCTGATTGGCTGTCCGGAGCGTGTGTTAGCCCAAAGGGACTTGGATCTTAATCGTAGAGACCACACTATACCGATTTTATCCATAGTTCTCCTTCTCTAAACCCAACACCCCCCCCCCCCAAAAAAAAACACATTCACTTGGGCGCACAATCACACTCAGTTGGCCTTTTCTGCTCAACACTGCTTAATGCAGAATGCTCTTTTTAGCCAGCGAGCGAGGATGAATTCCTCCAATTCAGCCCACCCCAGTGGACAGCGCTCGCTGGCCAAGTCTGCCTGGCTGCTTTCATTGCCGCATAGAAGCCTTTATGTGTGTGTGCGTGCATGTGCGCGCTTGGCGTAAAGGCAGCGAGTGGGCTGTGTGAATTCGCTCAGGCTGTGGCTAGCTGCCGCTGACGTCATCCCCGGCCGTCAGATGGATGGCGGAACGGGAGCCGGAGGAAGGAAAGAAGTGTAAGATTGGAGAAAAGTCACTTTCTGAAGTTGGAAGCGAGAGCGGCGGCAGGCGCCGCGCAAACTCCACGCCGCCTTGTCTGTCTTCTCCGCACACTTCCTTTCTTCCGCTCGCTCTTTCCAGCACTTCACTTCTCTAAGCGCGATGGAAAAAGAGGAACAGAACCGCGAGCGGAGAGAGAAGGAGGATCTGAGCGGCGGCGCTCGAGAATAAAGTGTGCTGAAGTCTTCCTCGCGCTCGGCTTGTTTGTATGCAGGCAGAAAGAGGGAGGCGGGAAGAGAAAAAAAAAAGGGGGAAAGAAAATGGGGCTGAGGGAAAAAAAAGCATGTCTCGTGCTCGTTTCTTTTTTTTTTCTCCTTTCCACGTCCAAACAGACTCTTTCCTCTGCAATGCACTCCGGCTCCACTGATTTGCTGAATACAGCCTGCCTATTTGCATAGCCCTCTGTTCCCTTCTCTTTTGCTCCCTCTCTCTTTTGCTTCCTTGCTGCCTGCCGAGACTCTCTCCCCCCTCCCTCCCTCTCTCTCCTCCCTCCCTCTCCTCCTCCTTCTGCTCTCTCTTTCACACAAACCTCCGGAGCTGCATTGCCGATGCCTCGTGGCCACGGGCTGCTTTCGGCTCCAGGTGTTCCTAGCATTCGGCGGACGGAGAAGTGCGCTCTCGCTCTCTTGGATCTATTCCCAGGTGAAGCCCCTATCCTCCGCCATCTGGAGGGAGATGTAGATCGCATTTGGGATCAGCCGCAAGAGGAGAGTCTGTCTGGATATCTTCCGATAGCCAGCGGGAAAACTTGTGCATCCTGCCTTAAAACCCTGAGAAAGATACCTCTGGCAATTTGATTGGGGTCCGCATGTCCCGGCACTTCAGGAGCTGATGCCTGGCCAGGCTGGGGAGTTTCGCGGTGATTCCTTTACAGCTTGCTTTTGCGCTTTTGCAGTTTCTTACACCTTGCTGTTGGGAATCAAGAGGACAGGGAAGGAATAGACTCGGATCTCTCAGACCACTCTCACTCCAGCTGTGAGAGTGTCGTAATTTGGCTTCTTATTTCTTTTTCTTTTTTCCACAATGATTCAAAGTGGTCTCTGTCCAGCTGCTAAACTGCTGTGGATGTTTTTGTAACTGAAGAGCAGACTTCTTCTCCTGTTTGGCGTTGAGGTTATCTTTCTCGCCGTTGCTCGTTTCCTCTGTGGATTATTGTGCCAGCAATTTCCTTTTTTTAACCCCCCCCTCCGAGGTTGTGTGAGTGTGAGCTTGTTTGCAGCCTGGGCGTGCGAGGAGCATGGGCCACCGGGTGCACTGAAGCGCCCCCCCGAGTGCATCCTGCCACTCTCTTTATCCCCATCCCCTCTTCTCCTGTCCCGGCCCTTTCGGGGTATCATGCTCGGGGGCCTGAGGCTGGAGCCGCTGCCCTGCATGCGCTGGAGCCTGTCCTGGGCCAGCTGTGTGGCCCTCTGCCTCCTGGCCCTGGCCCTGAGGGTCACAGCGGGCTCAGAGACACCCACGGGACTCCAGCACTCCCGCTCGGTTCAGGGGTCCAAACACCATCACTCAGTGCCTATCGCCATCCATAGGTCACCCGCCTCACTGCGCGCAGGACACGGTGGGTAGCTGTACCAGCCTTGTAATTCACATATGCACAAAAAGGTGTAAACTCGGTTTCAGTGCATGATAAAATCTCAAATTTAACCATAATTGCATGCGTTTGGTACAATTCAGTGTTTGATACTACAGTGAATGAACAAATCTAACATAAGCGGCAATAAAAAGTCTACTTTGGCCAAAAATTTTTGTTGAATAGTATGTATTTTTTGGGTCTAACCTTCCAGTTAAATCCGCAAAACCTTCAAGTTGCTGCATCACAATGTAATAATCACATTTTTGTACCCCATACAAAGCTATACAAATACTATAAAGCCATGAAGGACCCTCCAGGTTTTTTTTATAATGGGCTAAGGCTAATAATAGTAGGGTGTAGAATAATTCTAGACGGTCTTGCAAGGTCACTGTCTGGAACAGTTTGGTAATTTTCCTGCCCAAACACACCTGATTCAACTCAGCAGTTAATTAGCAGGTCTTGTGGGTGTGTTACAGCAGAGGGATCGCTAGGAACTGCTGGACTGTGCCCACCCTCCACTGCATTTAGCCTATTGTAAGAAGCCATTGGGGTCCATAATGGTGCAGGGACAATACAAATCGCCTCATGATCAATTTGTTTTAGTAACACCAACCTATTGTGGGGGAATTTGTTTATTTTTGAACAAATTAATACAACAATAAAGAAGGAGCTGCATTGTTGATTTCTATGATGCTCTTGATTCAATCAATAAATGTTCCTGTGAATGATTCTTAGCTTGGACGAATGGTAGATGTGGAATCTACGTATTAGGTTGATGAGCTCAATCCTTTCACTTGCATATCTCTTGAACTCTCTTGAACCATTTTTGGGTTCTTTAGGAAGCTAGAAATGGTGCTTTGGTGGCATCACTTCATGGCTAGTGTTTTTAATTGTGCATGTGATATTTCTTTTCAGTTATGCAAAATTTTTAGTTTTTGGCCCACCATCCTGAGGTATATTTTTGGTTTCCCTCCCCGGCTAATTCAGATTATCTCGATCCCCCTTTGTCTGTCTCAGCACAGTTCTTCCTTGTGCGCCTCTGTGGCTCAGATTACGCCTATCCATATCTGTGCGTGCCCTCCCCACGCACTCCCCTGCAGATTAGCTGGGATTAGAGGGGCATGTGTGCTGCCTGCTGTATCCCCCCCAACCCCGCCCCCCCACACTCCCCAACCTGCAGGTGCTGGAGACAATATTATGCTCGGCAGCCTGAGCTCCGGCTCGGACGGTCCCCGCAGTCTCTGAGATGTCAGAGTGTAATGCGTTTACATGCTGTTTTGTTGAGGGTTAATGCGGCCCGCTGCAGCGTCCCTGAGGAAAGTGTAGCAGATAGAACAACAATGAAGTGACTTAGGCTGAGCGAAAATGCACCAGTGGTCGTGCGGCCCTGCGAACAAGCGTTCGCGTAACTGCCCCGGTGGTTTTCTGGCATGCTTGACGTGTTTTGCATGTTTTACAGTGGGCTGTTCCTGAGGTTGTCTAAGTAAATGGGCATGTGGAAGGAGGGATGTATAAATGACGTTAGTGCCGTATATATGGGGCTCTCAGGAAATCAGCTGTGCTGTGATTGCTTTGAAACGATCGCTGGAGGTATAATTAACCTATCTTACTGTTGCTGTTATGAGGTTGGACAGGCTTTGCTAGAGCCCTAGCAAAAATCCCATGAGAAAGAGCAGCAGACAGCTATATAGGTATAATGCTTGAATATGGAAATTGAAAAAGGGATATTAATTGTAGATGACATTCATTGTTCAAGCATTTCTAGCTATGGTAATGTCATAGACTGTTTCTTTCTAACCTCCCTTTTACCATGGTGTTCAGTATTCAAGACCTCCTTAGGACCACCTCAGAGCAGGCATTATTTAGGTGGTCGACTACTCTACTCTACTGATGTGGTGGTGGTGTGTTTTCAAACACTGTGTCCCCTCACAGTCCACTCTATTAGATGCTCCTACCTTTTTGGTCCACCTTATAGATGTGTCAGAGATGATAGCTCAGCTATTGCTGCACAGTTTGTGTTCCTCCAGTCTTCATCAGTGGTCACAGGCTGCTACCCACAGGACACTGTTGACTGGATAGCTCTCCAGCGACACTGAGGTGTTGTTTTTGTCCAGTCCAGTTTGAGGTGTTTAAACCCTCCAGCAGCACTGCTGTGTCTGATCCACTCATATCAGCTCAACATACATTAACTCTCCAACATCACCATGTCAGTGTCACTGCAGTGCTGAGGCCAATCCACCACCCAAATAATATCTGCTCTGTGGTGGTCCTGTGGGTGCCCTGACCACTGAAAGACCAGGGTAAAGCTGGGATAACATAGTATACAGAGAAACAGATGAACTGCAGTCTGTAATTGTAGGACTACAAACTGCACCTATGTGGTAAGTGGAGCTGATAGATTGGACAGATGCTATAGAAACAGGGAAGTGGTTTTAATGTTATAGCTAATCAGTGTATCTGTCAATGCTGATACATATACATTTAAAAAGTCTGCCTGGATTAGCTTGGAGAGCTATAGCACTTCTTTGCTGTCCAAATATAGATCTGTCTACATCATCTGAGTTCAGCAATTGCCCTTTACCTTGTAAAGATTTGGGATGGGAAGGCATGGACCAATAGAAATGCCCCAAAATTGCCCAAAGTAATCAGATGTAATAAAAAAAAAAACACTGGGCTGAATTGAGCCTACGCACATCAAAGACGTGTCCTCATAAATCATAACTGCCTCGGCTACAAACAAAAACATACTGGAGCGTCATATGTTAATGAGGGGACGAGTATGATGAAGACCATGACGACGGTGATGATGCAGGTGCTGTGGGATCGTGTATGACAGTAGATGGATTAGACTGGCTTTGCTGGCTGAGAGCTGATTGGGCATTGTGGGCTTTAGAGTCATGCTGAGGTAGCAAGAGAACCAATTAGACCGCTCCGCTGGAGTCTGTCTGCGAGACACACGCACCTACACACCTACACACACACACACACACACATGCACACCAGTCACCTCTGTTTGGAGAGACAGGTTCACTCCGCCTGCGTGCTGTCACTGAAAAGCGTCCTCCGTGTCTTCCTCCTCTGGAGTCATGTCACAAACTGTTAGACGCTCACATGGGCTCATTCTGCCATCGCTAGCTTGCGTAATCCTTTTCCAGGACGCGCCTACATGGCTTGCAACCAAATTGCATGGTCATTATGGGTCAACTTCCAGTGTCGTTTAGGGACTCTCTGCCTACATGAACGTTAAAATGAACTTGAAACCTATTTGTGCTTTAATCCCTTAAACTCTAGGCCTACTGAATAGTTATTAATCTTAAAGCGAAATTCTCTTTCCATTTCCAAACATTCTGTGTTGTTAAATCGTTATCACACTGGGTTGTAATTCACTGACATTGCAACCCCTGGTTCCCATGCCCACCCAGTCGGATTCACAGTAAATGACCCTGAATTAATTTTATTAAAATATTGTTCATTATATTAGGTAGATATTTGTAAAAATACATTGGCTTTTCAGTCACTTACATGTAGGGATGAGTACTGGTCATTACTAGTCATTTAATATATAAATATCTTCTCTCTCCAAATAAAAAATGTTATATCTCCATTAAATTTTTCGTTTTCTGCATCGTTTGAACACAGCAGCCACTGTTTACATTGTGTGACAGTTAACAGACCAAAGGAAATCCTCCAATGTCGCTTTGAAGAAATTCTGAATACATTAAATTGCATTAAATCTATTGTGATGACCATTTGTAAGGTTTCCGTTGGACAGTGACGATATATAGCTCCTGGACAAACAGTGCTGCTATTGGTATTTTTGTAATGTTAATTCATTTTACATAGCAGGCTTTTTTTTCCGTTGAAATGGGTCAGCGGGAGAGGTGCTCTGCTTCATGTGACGAAAGCATTCAGGCAGAGCATCAGTCTGTGCTCTCCAGTCATTCCTGAAAGGGTAAGCGCAGCTTTTCCTGTTCCACCTTAAATGTTGCAGGAGTTACATTTTGGTAGCTCTGGCCATTATAACAGTAAAAAACTGATGCACTATTTAAGGGGGAAGAGGAAAATGTAAAGAAGAAGTGTGCGAAGAGAAAGCCGACTTCATCCTCATGATAAAACTATGAGTCGGATAGTGAAAATATCTAAAGCTTAAATCAGCTCAAGAGGGTTAGCACTGAATTACAATTTGGTAGCTAGCATAGCATAAATAGCATAAATCATGTCCATAAGATCCATTTAAAAAAACGTATATATATATATATATATATATATATATATATATATATATATATATATATATATATATATATATATATGAATTAGGGCTGCTTTAAGTGTATATATATATGAATATATGAATTAGGGCTGCTTTAAGTGTATGAGGTGGAAGTTATATATATATATATATATATATATATATATATATATATATATATATAACTTCCACCTCATACACTTAAAGCAGCCCTAATTCATTTTACAGCCCCATTTTTAAACATTATTCTTTAGGATGTTAAACAGGCCTGGTTTTGTTAGCGCACCATCAAAACTGGTATATGTAAATGACGTCTGTTCTGATGTGCTGTTTTGTGTTGGCGCTAAGAAACACGCCCTAGAACTACAACATGAGTGGGTGGAGCTAAACTGCTGTAGACTGAATAGGTGGCTAAATGTTATCACATATAGATTCACACATATTGAAGCTTACGTGCTAGTTTACGTGCTACGTCCAAGATATGAAAATTGAAACGTTTCCTCTTGTAGCCGATCAGTTGGAACTTTGAACTAAGAGGCTACGGTAGCTAGTAAAAAACAGAAGCTTATATTTAACCAGTTAGTATTGGGCAGGTGTGTCTATTTCTATACATAACATTATGTAATGCAGAGACAACTTAAGGAAATTGATTTGAGACTATATATCAATGCATCATTGTTTGTGTGTTGTTTATTTACACAGATTAGTTGCTGCCATTGTTAGCTTGTACAATCTCATCCAGGATGTATCTACATGGCCTAAACTGAAATAGTCATTAGCGTCAGTAAATTTTGGGACTCTTTAAGATCATTAAAAAAAGTATTTTTGGTTCAACACGTTAAATCTCAAGTTTCTGTGTAATATTCTGCTATACAGATGCCTCTTTTCTTTCCACTGAGAAATGAATAGTTTGTACTTTGATGGCCTTTTTGACTAGAATTTAAATGAATGAAGGGTGGTGTCCAGGGTGTTGCGCACCATCTTGATGAAAATAGTAGTACAAGCACGTGTGTGTATGTGTGAGGGGGTGTATTATGTGCTAAATCCTTGTGTACTTACCTAAACACCCCTTACAGCTTAGCCATAGGCAATGCTTTGCCTGTGATCTAAACAGCCTGCTTTATTTTAAGCGTTTAGCTTACTGTTCCAATTACAAATGCACAGGCTGCTCAGCTTTTCCATATTTGTAGACGTGTTTGTTGTGTTTTAAATAGAAATTGTCCCAGCTGATTAGTACAAATAAAGTGCCCATACGAGGCTGATGTCTTTTATCGTTCATTTAGCATCGTCGTCACATCTGTTTTTTTTTTTTAAAGGTTGAATCTTGATGTGGAGAGGCTCAGAACGGAATCTGAACCTGGTGTTAAATCTAATTCATTAGCGGCTGCTTTCTTAGAGGTCTATATCAATGATCAGTGCCCCGCAGCACGACACAATGGAGCTTATACGTGTTCCAAACAGCCACATTTTCACAGGCAGAGCCCAAAAACCCAATGGCCTGAGGTAGAGTCTTCTATAAAGGTCGTTTTTTCTGATGAAATGGGGCCATTAACCATGCTTTCATACCCTGTTTGACATGTCAAGGATTTGTGAAAGGGCAAAAAGCTGTATTTTTGGGCCAACTGCTGCTCCAGCACTGAACTTCCATTACAGCATCAATACAAACTTTGAAAATGTGATTTACAATGATAAAAAAAATTAACATTAGCACAACTGTAGACCACTTGGTCCCATGTACAAGGATATAATGCAAGTTATTTGCTATTTAATCAGTGGATTTATATATATACATCTTCATGGGGCCAAATGGTCTACAGTGTATATATATTGACCTTCTATTGACCTTCTAGCTATATATACTCTATATAAATGACATGAACTATTAATTTCTCTTTTATGTGAAAGAAAAAAACATTTTGACTTGTGATATATCATTATGTTATCAAATTCTATCAAATCCAGGCAATTTTGGAGCATTTCTACTGGTTCATTCATCTTGTCCATTCAAATGGAATTCCGCGGTTTTGATCTGACAGCGCTGATGTATATATCCGCATATCTAAAATATTTTTGGGCCCAGAGATCCATTTGGTTCCGGTTGAAAAGCTGGAAATGCGGCTTATGTCTCACACCTTTGTCTAATATAGCCTTATTTCCCGTGTGCCAGAATGTGCGTAATTGATTCCTGGAGGAGGAGGGGATGATGTATGTATGGGAAAATTATTGAAGTCATATATAATAAGAGAACATTCCACATTGGCTTTGTGTTCTCGTCCTCTGCTTGAATGGACTATAATGAGGTTTGGGTGGCGGAGCGGGGGTGGGGGCTGGGGAGTGTGTGGAGGGGGGATGAAGAGGCATTGATTTCAGCCTGTGGTCTCGCATGAGGGAACCACTTCCTCAGGAGTGGGGCGTGTGTGTTTTAGTGAGCAAGGGGTCGATGGGCACGAGTGAGCTGCGTCCGAATAGGGATGTCTGGACAGTCGTCATGGAAGGTGGGAGATGATCTAAGCTGCTTTCTGAGCCGTGTGGGAGGGGTGGGGGATTCTATCTTACTAACAGGAAGCGGTTTACCTTAGCAGGTATCATTCATCACCACTGTTGCTCAGAGAGTGCACCAGGGTTCGGCTCTTGGTCCTCTTCTATTCATCTTGTACATTTTATATTTAAGTTTAATTCTTATGTGTATGACATTCCATTTTACATTCTCACTGCATCACACAGTGTGCTCATTGATGCCAATACCCTACTTGCTATGTTAGCAGTGCAAAGCTAAAGAAGCATCCAACGGACACCAATCATGTCTGATCTCATTCATGATCATTTTGGGTTTTGAGGGAAAAAAGTCTAGTAATTTTAACACCTTGGAGATTAAAACATTTCTAGGACTTTGAGAAAAAAGTCTAGTGTACAGTAAAGAGAAATCCAAAATATAACTTTAAACACCAAAACCCTTTGCTAACTTCAGTTCTGCCAGAAAGACCCAACAAGTAAAGAGATGGAAAACAAGGTTTGATCTTCGATAAGATGTACAATTTGAAGATTAGTTATTGTAAGACATAAAGAAAGAGTCTTTGGCATAGGCCCAGTCCTAGGCCCAGGTCTTTAAACGTGCAGACCCTCTCAAATCTTGTTGGATATGGACAGCAGGAGCAAAACCAACTCTTTGGACAGCAGGACAGGGAGCAAACTGCTGGTGGCGAGGAGGAGGGAGGAGCACATTGAGATGTCAGCACATGAAAGCAGCAGAATAGGAATCAATTTAAAGACACATGGCGGACTGCGATGGATTGTAGTAATGAATGAAAGAGTGGACGTATCATTGGAGTCTTCCTGGAAGAACTTGCGCTAAAGCTTTCATTGGTGTTTTGAGTAAAAGGTTGCAAATCTGTGATGCCTGCAGACGGAGAAGAAACACGGCTGTTGTAAATTTGGATCTGGTTGGCATGCGTGTGAAAGAGTAAAACTTTAGGCCATTAATAAAACATAATAGGAACGGAATGGCTCCAAGGACAGATCCCTGGGGCACTCCCTGAAGAGCAGTGGTGATGAATGACTTGTGTATACTTGTTGGGATTACTGCTGCCTGTTATTGAGATAGGACTGACACCAATTAACGAGCGAGCCAGTAATACCTAAGGCTGATGCTATCCGAAGCTAACAATAGTGTGGCGCTCATGTGAAAATGAAAACAATAATTTGTAGACATGAACAAAGCGCTGGCCCAGTCGGAGCGAGTTCTTGCTGTTTAAAGATGATGATCGCTCTGCACTTGTCAGACAAAGCGACAGCAGTTTGCTGAAGGCTTTAACGCTGCTTGTGTGCTTCTAAATCCCGCCTGCTCCATCAAAGCCACGAATGCAATTTAAGTGATTATAATCAACCTTAATAGCCTCTACCTTAAGTGCTAATGAAGAAATGGATTAAAAAGCAGCACTGCAGCAGTGGTCCGCAGGAGGAGAGGAGGGACAGGGAGCTGTAGAAAGGCTTGTGGGTCTGGATTGGAAGTGTCTGTTGTGGCTTGTGTGATATAATTAAGTTTTTGGGCCAGACAGGTGTCAGTCAGAGCCGGGATGTGTCTGCAGCACTATCTGATAACAATCCAGCTACAAGAGCTATCGGCTCAGAGATCAGCTCCAGTTACTGACCTTTGGAAGACAGCAGACTCTACCCCACACGCTTTTCTCTTTCTCTTCTCCTCTACTTATATTGTCTCCTGTGTCTTCTTTTATTTTTCTATTGGTCTCCTCTTCGTTTGTTTCTTCTGTTCTCCTATTTTGTCTCTTTACTCTTTGCTTTACCGTTATTTTCTTTTTTTAATCTTATGTTCTTTCTTCTCTTATGTTTTTTCTTGTCTTCTCTTCTCTTCTCTACTCTTCTCTTCTCTTCTGTTTTCTTTCTATTATCTCTTTTTTTGTCCTCTCTGTCTCCTTTGTTTGTTGTTTCTCTTTTTTACTTTTCGTCTCTTCCCTACTTTTTTGTCTTTTCTTATCTGTCTGATTCTTTTTTATTTCTCTACTCATTGCTCTTTCCCTTTTTTTATTGTTTTTTCTCTTCTCTGTTTTTTCTTTTTTCTCTTCTGTTTTTATTGTCTGTTCTTTTATCCTCTCTTCTCTTCACTGTTTGCTTCTTTTCTTATTGTGTTTCTTCTCTTCTCATCTTTTTTCTTCTCTTTTCTTCTTTTTTTCTCCTCTTCTCTTCTCTTCTTTTTTCTTCTATTTTCTTATTTTTTCTCCTTTTGTCTTCTCTTCTTTTTTCTTCTATTTTCTTATTTTTTCTCCTTTTCTCTTCTATTCTTTTTTCTTCTGTTTTCTTCTTTTTTCTCCTCTTCTCTTCTCTTCTCTTGCCTATTATATGTAATTACTACTTTTTTGCCTTCAAACTGATTTCAGAATTTTGAAGGCAGCTGTGTGTAATCTCTTCTGGCAGACATCCCCCCCCCCTCCCCCGCCCCCACCATCCTCCAGTCTCTGGCGTCCAGTCTGCGGCCTCTTGTGCCAGAAGCGGTGGCAGTAATGACCAGACCATGGTCAGTGCGCAGGGCTATAAGAGACGGGGTCAGCTGACTAATGCATCCTGCTTTTCAGAGAAGGGCAAAAAAGTAGGAAGCTTTGAGTGCTTCATTATTTCACTCAGCTTTATATCTAGGACAGGTTTGAATTGAGGGAGTTCAAAAGCCCCAAAAGGCAGACTCTGAATCATAATCTCTCTCTCACTCTCTTTCTCTCTCTCTCTCTCTCTCTGTCTGTCCTTTCCTCCCTCCCTTCCTGCCATCACTCTGTCTCTTTGTGTTTGCGCAAGGCAGTGATGGCGAGCTCGATGCTGATGTGAAACAATGCTGATATCCACCAATGATGAAATGTCTGCTCACACTTAAAGGGTACTGTATGTATACAATACATACAGACAAACAGACGATAGCTAGAACATCAGTGCGGTCACAGCAACACATGCATAATAACAGTAGGAGGCAAAGCAAATGCTAGAGTTAACGCGATGCAGGGTGACAGCTCACTCATGCACACAGATTAACACAATCAAGCAGCATTAAATTAGGAAAAATCACATTCATATACACTCACAAACAAAAAGACATGACTCCTTTTTGGACTCCTTTTCTAGGTTTTTCCAAAAGCAGTGTATTGTAGTGTATTGAACGTTATGTCCTATGTTAGAATGTGTGGTTTAAATCAAAGTGCTTATAGGAAAAGCTGTTCAGTTTCCCGTCACATAAGACCAGATCGCTATCTTTTTGAATGGGGGAAAATCAAACAACTCAAAAATGAAGAACATATCAAATCAACAACAAAGTCTGATAAAGCAATAGTCATACATTAAATCAAAGTTTTGTAGTGATTGGCTCAATAGTACACAGAAACATAACATTTCAGATATCAGCACTGATCACCACTGATTGCTCACTGATAGCTTACTTCCTTGCAAGATGATTGGCTTTCGTAATGTCTCTGTTTAAACCCTGTTGCTTTGGGATAAACTAAACACTTGCTTTCCTATGAAACATAATAAAGGAGTGTTTTCTCTTGATTTGGGTATCTGTGATATGCTATAAATTCAATTATGTTTAATTCACAATCATGTTGCCCTTTTTCCCACTCTCTAAAATGTCAGGACACAAGACGTGGCCTCGATGTAGTTGATCAGCCAAAACCATGTCTGCTTCTTTTCTTCCAACAGCTCTGAATGGGACTTCACATCTCAACTAATTCTTGAAAATCCCAATAGATTTATAGTTTCTGATGCAGTACTATCCATAAAACATGAGCTATGAATAGACTATCGACATACATAACAGTGAAACATACAGTATCATAAATGTAGGCCTCGCATAACGCATATCGGTGGGTTACAGGCTTCAAAGCCTTGCAACATAGTTACCTACATTAGAAGTGTTTTCTTCAAGCCTGGCAGCATTTCTGTCACTACTCATTGCAGAGATTGCGGTCGTCTGTTCTTCAAGCCTACATTTCAGGTGGCAGAATGCAATATTTAACACCAACAGCTGCTGCAGTGTGGTAGTCATATCGAATCCAGACTCTTTGCTGCTTTTTCAGAGCTTCAGAAATATGTTAGTGTAATTTGACATGCGGCCATTTTGTCAGCGTTTACATCATTTCGAGCTCCTGCCACAATAAGTTAAGCTGACATGCTCTGTTTTTTTTCTTTGGCAGTGCTTTGAAATAAGACCAAGAACGGATTCTGATTATGGACAACATAGAGGTCACATCTGCTCCTATGTAAATTAGGATTATGTTTCATGTGTTGGGTTTTTATTGGTTTGTTTTAAACAGAATTCGCAGGGTATGTTGTCTTGAAAGGACTCTTTTCTCTTTTTACTTTTTGTCTCTTCCCAACTTTTTTGTCTTTTCTCTTCTGTCTGATTTTTTTTCTTATTTTTTTCTCTACTCTTTGCTCTTTCCCTTTTTTATTGTTCTTCTCTTCTCTGTTTTTTCTTTTTTCTCTTCTGTTTTTATTGTCTGTTCTTTTATCCTCTCTTGGTCTTCTCTTCACTGTTTGCTTTTTTCTTACTGTGTTTCTCCTCTTCTCTTCTTTTTTCTTCTCTTTTCTTCTTTTTTCTCCTCTTCTCTTGCCTCTTATATGTAATTACTACTTTTTTGCCTTCAAACTGATTTCAGAATTTTGAATGCACTTTTTATTTGTTTGTTTTAAACAGAATTCGCAGGGTATGTTGTCTTGAAAGGACTCTGTGGAAAAGTAGAATTTGACTGATAAATACGTTTTGGCAGTCAGCCTTTTTTTACATGGAAAAAACAGCATATATCATTATAATTACTGCAGAAGAGAAAAGCAAGTGAGCTAGTTTAGTTTCATTTCAGATTTCTCCTGTACATTTCCAGCCAGCATAGGGATTGGTTAAATTCCGTCACTGCCACGCATGATTTTACAACAAGGTGTTGAATGCAAACTACATATAATGCTGGACTTTCTCAAGGAGAGGGTTGAACTTGGTTTAGAAACATGGAACCACTACTCTTTGTTACTCTTTTTATTTCTTCCAAAATCCATTACCATTTTTTTCCTTTCTGATTAACACATAATGCCCAATTAAATAGCTGTTTATTCAAATGTTTTATATTTCAGTGATGCCAATCCTAATGGAATTCAGTGCATTCAGCTTTGAGCAGCATGTTGAATGAGTAGAATGAATGAGTTGTCAGAAGTTGACCCAGTAATACAAATGCATTAGAATCCCCACCAGGGATGATGACCATACGGCAGGAACATATTGGTGCAGGTAAAAAGAAAAAGCAAAAAAAAAAGCAAAAAAAAAAGGCAAGACAGGTCCCCAGAAGGCAATTAGACTGGAGACGTGCCACTTCCAGACAAAACTTCACTCCAGCAATAATAAAGGAAAGAAGATGACTGGGCTGTGTTGTGATGAGCAGGCTATCGTTTGAAAGCACATTTGAACTGCTGCATACGTGAAAAAAGAAAACATAATTAGCTAAATAAATGGAATTCATGAGACAGTTGCTTTCTGAGTTGCAGTTCTGATGAATCCTAATGGGTTCTAACTTTTTTAAAACCAACTTGTGGCTGGGATGTACGTTCAGAAATGTAGAAAATGTGCAGATCTGAATGCTAAGGAGTAATGAAATCTCCATTTTCGTACCATTAAAGGCCAACATACCAGAAAGTCATGGTCAGCACTTAGATACTATACAATGGACTGGTTAAATTAAGTTTCTACCTCTACCCCGTCTTTCAAGGCCCATTTCTGACTTTCTCTTGGATGAATATTTTTTGATATATAGGTTTTTCTAGTATACGTATGTCTCTGCATAGAGGACTGAAAAAGTGGCCAGTCATTGAAAGTGCGAGGTAGGTGTTTGTAATAAAGTGGCTATTGAGTAGAAGTACAAGGTGGGTGTTTGCAATAAAGTGGCCTGTGAGTGGAATTATAAGGTGAGTGTTTCTTCTAAAGTGGCCAGCGAGTGGAATTACAGAGTAGGTGTTTTTAATAAAGTGGATGGCGAGCCTAATCATTTCCGATGAGTTAATCGAGTGTGGAAAGGTCAGTGAGAGCGTTTACCTCGGTATGACAGTACTCAGGGGATTCAGTGAGAAAGCAAACAGAGCAACCTTTTCTTAAGACTTACTGTTCCGTAACAATTCTGTACATTAATTATGGAACTCCTATAAGACGAATACGCAAGTTGTGTGGATATGAAAACGAAGGGCGCTCGTATTGGGCCCTTAGGGTTTACAAGTAGTAAGATTCATCACAATCTTCGCTCCAAGACTATTGTCGACTTTGTTTCAGGGAACAGAGTAAAAAACCTGCTGACGCAGAGGCTGGGTTCTCTTAAAATTCTTTTAACCCCAGCCATTCAATCCAATAGTGACCAGCTTTGATATAAGGGGAGCTGATTATTCCTTTTCCTCTCTGCCTAATCTCCGAGAACACACCTGACGAGCCTCTGTCAACCAGGGGACCTGGGGCCTCCAGCGCTTCTTCTGCTAATGGCGTATTAGCTTTCTGGAGGTGTTTGTTGGGTTGTTTGGGGCAGGGGGAGGGAGGGTGGTGGGGGGAAGGGGTAATCAAATAAATAATAAACAACTCATACATAAACCGTCAGTGAGGCAACATCCCACGGGTGGGGGTGAAGGGGAGTCAGCGATGTCATTACTATTCTTTTCTCGCGATTTACAATCGTGCACATGCAGCAGTGGCGATGGCGCCGGGAAGAGCGCGCGCTAATCCCTTTCGCTAATAGGATTGGGAGGGATTTCACCATCCCGGCCTCTTCGCGCATCTCTCCAAAACTTCCCCACTGCTGGCAAGCGCTGATAAAACGCACACGCCTGCCAAAAAACACCTAAACGCCGCCTAATATTAGCTTATGTATTCCTATACTTCCGCACACGCGCTACTTCCCCCGCCGCGCCTATCTAGCACGCCGCGCGTGGGCGTACGCAAGTGTGAGCGCGCTCGTGTTTTCACCAGGCCTGCTGGCAAGCAGGAAACAGTCCTCGTGATTTGGTGGGAGAGCACTGTCTTTAATTGGCGTGGCAGATTTCTAGGTGTTTACATTGCCTAGGAATGCAATTAACATGTGCATACCTTCACACTGTGGCTCTGTCACATATGCGAATGTATATATAAGGAGCCGGCCGCCCTAACAGCCCTGTTTCAAGTTTCAAGTTTCAAGTTTATTTGTCATTTGCACATCATGTCAGGACATAACATGCATTGAAATGCTTGGGGTGAGGCTCAGATAAAACTCTACAGCAGGGCAGCATTATATATATAAAACAGTACAAACACACAATAAATAGACAATATTCAAGTAAAAATAAGCTAGAAAATATACATATAGTTATAACTGAAATATAAAAAGGACTATACAAAACATACACAAGATATATACATAAGATATACAGGAGGACATCTGTGAAAAATTTTGCATAGGCAGGTTCTAAGAAGATATATCTGTTTAAAGTGACTTAGTGATATTGTCCATAGCAGCGATATCAGAATAAATAATATAAAGTGTAACAATATAGCAGTGGTCGAGTGAACGGTATTGGGGTCTCGTGAGCACGCTCTCGCTCTCTCTCCCTCTGAAGCGAGTCAGAGTCCCTCGAGCTGCAGGGTAATGTGTGTACTGATGTCTGCCCAGTCTCTCTTGATCTTTGCTTCGCTTTACCGTAAAAAAAAAAAAAGTAATTTCCTTAAGCTATGCTGCTAATTAAATAACATCACACCATTTAGGGCAGAGCTTACTAGCAAAGTCAGGCAACAGAGGCTGAGAGAGGAGGGTTCTTAATCCCACAGTTAAGGTCAGAGAACACTTTTGTGTCTTCTGGGGAAGGATTACCCAAAGTTATTTTTTTGGGGGGGTGAAGTGCATCGCATGTGACAAACAGTTGTGCATGCACACGTTACCAACTGCGCAAAGTAGCCGAGATAAAATCCGCTGTCTGGGCTAAAGATAAAACTTGGATACGCTCATTGGAAAGCCACATGGACCCACACGCACAGTGGCTCAGAAGCTCAGCTGGCAGGCTGATAAATTGCTGTTGCTGAGCTATGAGAAAATTCACAGGCGTGGAGCGATTGCACATGTGTGATCCACAAAGCTTTGAACTCAGCTGTGTCTCTTTGAGGCCGCGAGCCTTTAGTTTCGTTTTTTTTTTTTTTTTTCCACTTTTTTCCTGCCTTCTCTTCCACCGTGCGACTCCAAGGGCCGGCGGGGGAACCAAAAGCTGGCATGGCTCAGCGAGGCTCCCCCTAGTGTCTTTTGTTCTAGGATGCAGGTTCTGATAACGCACCTTCTGGATGTCCTCAAGGACAATCTGGTGCCTCAAACAGAAACCAATTGTCCGTGCCTTTGCTGTACTCTACTTCTACTTCTGTGAGGGCTGCATGCCATGGCCTGCTCTTCAGAGATCTGCCGAGCAATCCAAGGCCAATAATGCCCAACAAAAGATCATGTTTTGGGCCATATTTGGATCCTCTTCTCTGTTAGTGCATGTGGTTTGGGTTTCAGTTGGGCTTGGTCTTGCATTGGACTCTTTATGCTTGTGTTCTTGTCCTTATCTTATTGTTGATCTGCACATGTCAAAGACTGTGTTGGTATGTTATAAGATCAGCAAGTTATTATGTTAGTGGTGCCAGTCCTAGCCTTTCTGGAGCAATATTTTTAATTTTAGTTGTCTTGGTTAGGTGGCTTGGCTAACTAATGATGTTAGACTGTTCATTTCCAACCTTAATGCCAAGACTGAACTGGCTACAGAAGCTAGTTGGCTTCAAATCTTTTTGAAAATCCTAGCCACATTTATCAGTAGACAACATATCAGTGGCTTTCTTGGGTCATGAAGGGCCCATGCCTGTCATGTTCTTCATATAAGAATTAAATTATAGTACAATTCATATTAACATTATCATAAACTCTGTTCACTCTGATGAAGTCTACATGTGGCAATTGTTCCTGGAGAACGTATATCCTGCACATTTTGGAATTTTCTTCAGCTGTAATATTCTTGATTGAAGTAATCAACTAATTAATAAGCCCCCTGAAGCCCTCTTATATAAAGAGCAATATAAATTGAAATAAGGTATAAATAAATACATAGCATATTGCAGACATCCTAATGAAGAGATACCATGTAATCATATCTCAGAGGACGTCTAACATATGGGCAGTGTAAATTTGAATCAAACATAAATGAATCCATAGCATATTGGAGACAAACCTCATCAAGAGGGACCATGTAATCATGTTTCCAAGAATGTCTAACATAGTATTAAGGCAGCCAACAATGCAAGTGTTGAACCCTATTATTTAGGGTTATGTTATCCACTATAGTAGCTCATTTTTGGAAATTCCAGTTGTAACTCTATTAAGAGCTGCACAAAACCTGGCTTAACATTTTTTCTACAATAACAGAACCTTGACGAAGAGAGTGATTAGCACCTCTTACTGCCAACATGATACAATAGCCCTGTTATGGACTGTGATGCTTTCTTTAGCAAAGTTTTCGATTTGATGTCAAGAGTTCCAGTGAAGCAGAAAGATCAGTGTTATTGAGGTGGAATCTCTAAAGGTAATTGGTACTCCTAGGGGTGCACAAGAACCTCTTGGACCCTTACCTGACCCAGGAGCTGTATTCCCAGGGGCTCTTGTTCAGTCTGTAGGCAAAAGGGCAGGAGCTCAAGCCCTGCCTTTTGCTATTTGTACACAAGCCCATGTCTTTTAGAGCAAGGAAGGCAAAGCAGGGCAGGCCTATGGGTGATATATGACAGGCAATGAGTGATTTCAACTGGCATTAGTGCTATCCGGTACAAGTATCATTAGGCGGGTGAAGAAGAGCTTGACTTCGTCATTACTCCAAACCACGGCCATCGCACAAACTGGCCACCCACGTAGCCGAGCATGGCTGGCTTGTTGACTTGCCAGGAAGTTCTCCTCGGCTTCTGCTGATGCTAGCAGGGCCGATGTCGAGCTTATGCCTCTTTCTTTTTTTTTTTTTTTTTACCTCACCGTTTTCTCAGAGTGCCTCGCCTCGCCTCCCCATTTTCCGGCTGGCTTCCTCCGCGTAATTATCTCCTCTCTCTCTCTCTCTCTCTTTTTCTCTCTCCAACCTTGTTTTTTTTCAGTAATTGGAACCGTTGTTGAACACCACATCTGTTGGCTGTGCAAATCGGGGTTGGAGAAAAAAGTGAGAATGAAAAAAAGCCTAAATGAACGGATCATCGTGATTTTGATAGCCACTAAAACGAATGTTTATCAGACAAATTACACATGTGTGAGAATTGTGTTGACGCTGTTTTTTTTTCATCGCTCCTTTTTTTTAACCACTGATGTGTCTCTAATCTGCTGTTCACGGTGTTTCAACACAGGAACACAAAGAAGCAATTAAGCGTTGAAGGCAGGATAATCAAAACATAATTAATATTTATTTTGTCAGCTATGTATGGCATCAGTAAAAAGTGTGCACACAGCCACTCGTGAAGGGTCTTACTACTTCCCTTGTAAGTAATAGTAAAGACAGCTGGACTAATTACACCTGAGAATGTACTGAAATGTTAATAATTACTGACTATGTTATTGTACTCCTGTTGTAGTTTACCTTAAACAAATGGAATAACAAAGCCTTTTAACAGATATGATCGTGTTCCGTGTTGTTATTGTCATTGAGGTCATATTAACACTGCCTGGGGGTCTTCGACCATGCTCCAGCTCCTTTTTTGAATGCTTGGGCTCTGTGCTTTAGTCCCTCTCCCCTCCATCTCGAGTGGGCCTTGGCACTTGTATGTGCAGAGGTGAAGAATCTTTTTGGGTTTCAAGGTAATGTTCAAATTCTGTAACAATTAAGAGACATATTCAAGCCAAGAATTATTTATAAACCTTTAGGGGTACAAACATTCGACCGGTTCTGAGCAGTTTTAGCAAAAATGTGGTTAATTGACACAATAGTCGAACCCTTTCAGTTGTTATATATATATATATATATATATATATATATATATATATATATATATATATATATATATATATATATATATATATATATAAATGGCTCTAATGGCTCCAAGGCCCACTCGAGATGAGTATATATATATATATATCTCCACATGGTCCAGATAGAAGAGTTGGGTGAGCGTACGTAGGCAGAGGGGCGAAGACTACCAAGTTCCCGTTGGGCTTTGGGCGACTGAAAGCGTTATAGGGGCTGTAGAGAACCGGGCCGCTCTCTGTTAGATGGGTTAATTAAGACAATTTGGCCTGTCATCAGTGGCAGCCCTCACTTACAGCTACAGCCGCCTAGCATGCTAATCCTCTGCAAGCCCTCAGGGAGACTGGCTCTACGGTGGCTACGGCAAGCTGTTGAAGTGCGCTTGAGCGGTAGATGGTGGGCGTCTTAGCAGGACAGCCATTTCCTTCAACTTTCACATAAATTTGTTTTCCCTGGGTGGAAATTAGCCAGCATTTGCTCTGCAGAGCGGGGAGGTTTATGGGGTTATATTCAAGGACTTGGTACAGCAAGACACAAGCTTCACCTGGCACATATGTCCCGAGTTCTCTAAAGAGCTTCATAACTACAATTGTTGTCAATCACTTTGCTGTTTGGCACAGTAGAGTTTATAAACAGTGTGGTTAACCCATAAAGCAGCTATTGCATAAAGCAGCTATTGCAGCCATTGCCGGCGAATTATGTTGTTATCTAATATTATTTGTGACTCATAGCTCACTGAAACGAGCTGAGACATTCTGTTACAAAACAGATGCTAAGCTGGTAATCAGTACTACGTTTGGGTTAGCAGGTCGAAGATGAGATATTCCACAAAAATATTGTGAGAACAGTCCTTTAGGAAAACCCATCTTTTACATTGTTCCCATATTGTAGTGAAATTGTAGAAATGTAGTGTATATGTAATTTCTCATTGTATTATAGGTACATAATCGCTTGTGTTACTACACATTGTAATTGAAATAGTAAAATCAATGTCTTAAATTTAAAGATCATCTAATATAACATAAAGATTCGATACTACATCAACCACTGACATGCAATGGAAGGTTATTTTAATGTCTGAATCAAAAGTATCGAGTATAATGCAAGTGTCTAAAGTATTTAAGCACCAGCCAGGTTTGTCTAAAGCGCCAAAGAATATTGTATTTATGAAATTGCTGAGCAAATGGGGTTTGATCTCTTAATAAAAACTGGAGAAAATGGACATTCTGTCCACTCACGGGTCAATTACAAGCTGTAGCCCATCTTGTTGTCTGACATTTTCTGACTACAGAACTGCTGTTAACCTGATATTATTTTAAATAGTGAACTATTCTCAACGCAGCTCTGACACCCACTTGATAAGGTCATGGTAGCGAATGGTACTGGTACGAATGTTACTGCTAGTTTAAGAGTGGCCCACAACCTAGGAGTCTGTGGTCAGAAACTGATTACTGATGAAGAACTAGAGAACAGCTAGCACATTGTACCCAGGTATTGTTACTTAATGTACACCAGCAAGCTGGACCTACATGGTTCTTCTAGAAAAGAACTTGGTATATATTCCATATTTAATACTCTATGACAAACGATTAAGCGAGCTATGGCATACAGAGCCATTACCGGTTCCCCATAAAACCAAACCAAGAGATTTCTAAAACTTCATACCATACATGTTATTCTTCACACCAGCACATCTCATGAGCTTCAGAACAACTGCTTTAAACAAAGTTTAGATTTTTTAGTAATTCCTCTATGACATCCCACAAATAGCCCTTTTTGGCATCTTTAATTTCGAGAGTAAATGTGAGGAGTCATTACTTTATAATTGCGCTTCTCATTTGACTGCCTAGGGGTCCCCGAGGACCATTTTGAGAACAACAGCTCATAAAATGTATCTATTAAAAGTTTTAGGGAACCAGAAGTGGTTGTTCTATGGCATCCCAGTCTGTTTTTGGCACCTTGCTTTTTAAGAGTTAAAAAGATTGTTCATAATTGCATACCTTGTGTACCACAGCGGTTGCGGTTGGTTTTGAGATGGAGTTGGTGAGTTTCCTCTGCAGCCTCTGAAAGCTGTAACTGTGGCCGTCAGCATTCTAATCTGTTTCCTGTTGGGATGCGAGCTGCGCTCTATCTTGAGATGGCTGATTTGATGGAATGCTTGCTTAGCCAGATGCTGCAGTTTCAATCCACTTCTATAATTCTCATGCAGACCCACCGCTCTGTTTGGCCGGAACCCAACATCGCTTGTCCTGACTACGAATTGGACCGCTATGAGTGACCTGAATTCGATCAACTCTCTGTCATTCGGCTCAGCTGAAGCGAGTCAGCCAGGCTTCCTTATGGATCTCTGTTCCATTTATGAGTCTTAGCTATAGGGATTTCTCAGAAAGATGGATGAGCGAGGCGGCGAGCTGTAAAGGTTTATATCGACGGGGCCATATACATGCCAATAGGCCCAGACTTATTAGGCAAACACAAGGACGGCTAGCGGCTTGCGCTCTCTACTGATTTAGTGCTAGAGGGGTGTCTGAGAGCAGGACCAGTCTGCTAAAGTGCAGTCCAGTTCTTTGAGCAACTGCTGGAGATTCATCATCGTGATTGATGGGCTCGTGTTGGACTTGTGTCGATGACGGGCAGTTGGAAAGAGTGGTAGAGACTACCATCACTAAAGTTCATGACACTCATGGCTGTTTTAACACTATTTTACAGTATGTCTAGTCGGTGATACGTTTATAAACTTTGTCTTTGTCTCCTCTAACTCTTTTAAACCTGCCCCCAGAGCATTTGGGCTGAATGCACGCTGGACATAGTAAAATGGACCAGCATATGGAATTGGAGCTTTCTGCAAATTGCAAATATTATATGTATTATAAAATCAAATGAGATTTTAATGTAAAAAAATAAATGTTAAAAGGTAAAAAAAAAGATGAAGCTAATTTTAGCCCATATAGGATTTCTAGTAGGATGCTAGTGCAAAGCTAATTGTAACATTTAACATTGACATTCAAAGCTTATAAAAGACTTTACTATGTGTATGTAGAGCACAGAGCAGTTTGCAGTTTCTGATGTATTTAAGACTTCTAGATGTGATGACGTGAGGCCTTTGGTTCAGTTTCTGAGGTCCTAACCAATGAGAGAACTCCTTTGACTGTCTCTACCTACATATAACAGGACAAATCACCCTGATTGGACCTTCATCATATTTGTTTACAACAAAAACTTAACAATGAAATAAGAATAGTACTCTTTTTAGTTTTAGACCATTCGTTTTTCCCAGAAATGTGCAGGCATTCTATAAAGGCATAGAAGGGCCTCAAGGTCTTGAAGGTTGCCCTCAAAATACAGTTGCTACACACCCCTTGTAGCACCCCTATGTAATAGACATATGTGATGATATTTATCAGGTAATTAATTACTCAGTTGCTCATACTGACAATGTAACGTGCAACCATGCTAAACAACACATTTTGTAATTAACTGAGTCTCATAGTTGAAAGAAAATGATTGTATCATGTAATTTGCTTTTAAGAAACACCACCATTCAAGAACCAGCATTGTGTAATTATACATATATATTTTTTTTCCTGCTAACTCATTAAAACGTAATTGCATGTAGTGTGTATATGTAAAAAAGAGATGCTTTATTATGATTTAAAGTTCTAGGTAAACTTTAAAAGGATTGTTCACAGCAGGGTTTGGGACGGCTTGTGGGCTCTGAAGAGGTTAATGCCTCTACACGCTGTAGCACAAAAAAAGTTACATTAAAAAGTCTTGAGTAAGATTGGATATAAAGCCTCAGGAGGCACATATAGGTTTACTGGTCATTTTGGATAGTAAATAAAAAAGCAAAATTTGCACCGTAGGCATCATGACACCCGGGTCTTACCACCATTGCTGTAAACAAAAGAAACAAGAATCAGCAAACCGCTCTGAACGACTGTCTGCGCCTAGCGACTGATTTATACATAAGGTTGAAAAATAAGTGGAATTCCCGTTTAATGTGCCTAAAACACTTTCAAAATGAAACCCTGTTGTCTACATCATTACAAATTGTTGGGCTGCTGATTTAATGCTGGCAGCGTAGCTGACTACAGAAGCTAAATTGCTGCCCAGTTTCCGTGAGGAACAGACAGAGATTTATCATTCTGAATGATGGGACCGGATGATGGAGAGAGAGTGGAAGACCACAGGGGATGTGTACAGGACAAAGAGTAGAGATGAATGGGGCAGGAAGCCACTGTTACCTTCATAGAAGCTTTATAAGTGCGTCATAATGGACTCTCTTACCCTTTATACTAGGGATGGGCCAGGACCAGTGTGGGATATGTTTCATGGTCACATCTGCTAACAACAGTACATAAACATTTATTAAATGTGGAAATTTAATAAATATATGTAATAAACGTAGGGACTTGAGAATAGCCTTACAGAGAAGTGTTTATGTCTGTAGGGTTACAAATGCAGTCAAATGAATCAGGTGCGGACATTGCAGGGCAGTAACCCAACATCCCCTGGATTTCAATAAGTACCCCACCATATTTGGGTTTGAAATATCAGTGAAAATCTGTACATCTACATGATGGTTTCAGGATATGATTCTGACATCCTTGTGCATCTCTAAGCATTGAGATTACTATACAATAGACATACCACACATAGTTACATTACATTGGTTGCTGAATGATAAGATGTTGTATGTATATACAGTACTATGGAATAGGACCACCTTTTTATTTTGGGTATTTTTACACCTCTTGAATACTAGGACTGATTCTGGGCTCATTTCAGGGAGCGTCTCAGTAGGTTTGCTTTCCCACACAAGACTTTCATTCAATCCGTTATGCAGTTTCATACTTTTCTACATGCAGGCGGGTTCATCCGTTTCCTGCGTTTTATTATTATTTTCTTGGAAACAAAAAACACAGAAGAACAGCAATTTTCATCCACGACTCCTCGTCATCACCAAACCTGAAAAGGAAAATAATGCAATAAGTCAAAGTGGTCGCATTACAAAATGAACCAATCATGCAACCCTATAGACGGAGCCAAGAGCGAATAGCTTACTAACATGTAGCACACAGTTCACTGGACACGAATCCCAGACTCCTGAATGACTCGAGATCAGTTCTCTAGACTGCTCCCATGCAAGCGCGTAGATTTGCACTTGACATTGGTGGGAACATATGTGTCCGCAAACCCGTCCTTATGAATAATGGTCCATAATTTAATTAATGAATTATATAATGTTAAATTGGCAGTTTGTTGTGCATTTACTTTCCAAACCCTGTTATTCATAGCTACACACAATGTTAGCCTGCTGTATGCTGTGCGCCAAAGCCTAGCATTGCTATTTACATTGTTATGATGGGCTCATTTCATCAGCAAACTTGACTTTAAGTGACTTACACACTGTCGTGCACAGTAAGTCTCATATGACTGGAAAGTTTTTCTTCCAGTTTTGGTGCTGCTAACAACCAAATGTAGCTACAGAGTCTCACGTGACAGCAGGGAAATGCACTGCCAATCACACTGGCTGTATGTGTTACGGGGAGTTAGCACTCCAGTAGAGAATGTGATTTAACCCTTTCTGCACCTCTAGGTTAATGAAACGTTGACAGATTGGTGGGGACAATTCAATAATCGCTGGATATTAGTGGGGACTTCCGTCCATGCTAATTCTACGCCCTTGCTCCCATGTTGGAAAAACCAAGCCATTGTGAGTCCGGAAAAAGCTCTAGTGTTAAAATAAATAACGTTCCAGTTGAAACAGATGTCCAAAAACATCAGGAAATAATTTGAATTGTTTTAGTATTTACAGATTCCTTTCATTTCAGAAGACTTTCAGTGTTTCAAGAAAGTCTTAACCTGTGTTCACACTAGGTAGTGACAGCGTGACCTGTTATTGTTTTATAGGAGTATGCAATTATTTTGTAGCTGCAATTTAACGGCAAGCAAACCATTGGTAGACCTGAGGACCTGAGGCCTCTGCTCTCTGGCATGTCATTCCCGTTCTCAGCAGAGTGGTGCTAAACGTGGAGGAGAGACTCCTAGCCGCTGTCGTCCTTGGCTTGCTCTTTGGGGCTTGGACCTGGATTTTCTGTAAAGCTGCTTTGTGTTAAGGCCCACAGCTTTGACTTAACTTGAGTCCTAACCACTGTTTCGTACTTTCTTATTCTCTATAAAGGACAGTTAAAAAAAAAATGAAGCGTGGAACGAAGTAGCAGATGTCATTGGTGTCCCTGGTAGCTAGCTAGGTCAAACAAAAGCCATGAGTGTGTGCAGGACTTTTCTATAAAAAATCAATTAATTACATTTGTTTTAGATATTATACTTTCTTGTGTGATGCTGGGCCCTACGCAGCCAACAAGTGGCCTCAAACACACTCACGGAACTGGAAACAACAATTTATCAATGTACAGCTAGATGTTGGTTGAGTTTTCTGCTTCTCTCTGTCCAAGTAACCCCAAACACGTTCTCGCTCTGGTCAGTCCAGTGTTCTGAATACTCCAGCACATATTTTATTTGTCTTTTTCTTTTCTTAGTAAGATGTTCTTGACAGCTGTACATGCTTTCAGACCCAGCGTGGTGAGTTGTGTTCTCACAGTGGAAGGATGGATAGAAACACCTGTGGAGGTTTTCAGATCTGAAGCGAGAGTGGAGCTGGATTTTCTCCTCTCTCTCGTAGATGAAAGCAGTAGGTGCTGTTTATATGATAGAGAGAGTTTTGGTGTTCTATCAGGTCCAAGTGGGGTCCAAGATGAAGGAAAAAATGTGAACCGCATGCGAGGCCCAGAGGACTTCTGGCTTTCTCTTTCCTTGTGATTATCTTCCATCTGATATCCTCGGAAACATCTCCTGAAGGAATAGCTTGCACTTAACGTCTGCTCAGACTGAAAATGAAGAAAAAAGGGCGGGGCCTCTGACTCCGGAACTATACTGGCTTTGGAACTTTATATTCTAGTATATGCATAGTTTGCGCATATAGATGAGTAGCTTGTGTGCATGCTCTGTATATATTCTTTTCTTTAAAAAAAAGATCTGAGAAGTCAGCCAAGTGGGCTGTGTTGGGGGGGTTGGAGCTCGCGTGTGTGTTTTGTGTCTGCGTGCATGTAGGAGGGAAGTGTTTTGATCATTCTTGTATGACTTCATTTCTGTCATTGAAATAGAGTTGTCAGGTTATTATTCACAGTGAATGTGAGATATGAACCCCCCTCCCTCCATCCCCTCTGTTCACAGCTTGCTAATACCAGCCAAACACAAGCTAGCACACAAACACTACTCAAATTAGATGTGTGCCCTGTGTGCACTAGCAAACATACGCTCAGTATACGCTCAGTATGCTTTTCCCTGGGACTTCTTATTGTTAACACGCGGAGTAAACACTGCATAAACTTCAGGAAGGGTTGGATCTGAGAAGTAGCTAATGATGGGGCCGAAATTGCGAACACCATAAACATAAAAGAACATGGCGGGCCATCAGTTGGCTAGCTGATTAGCGGAGACGTTTGTTTGGAGAAAGTTGCTCTTCAACAAGGTGCAATTAAAAACATCCTGTTTGCGCAGGCGGGGGTTGACCAATTTAACAGGTCGTCTACTGAGGACTTTCATGCAAATCAACACAGGCAAAACTTGACAATTAAAATATGACCAGCAAAGCATTTACATCCTTTTTGATTAGAAGTCTGTTTCCACCAGGTAGGAGAAACAAATACAGTTTTCTTCAAAAACATGTTTTCTCTGACTCGAGACTTGTGTGAAAAAGTGACATCCTTCAAAATAATGGCCTGTTTTCAGACATAGTAAGTCAAAATGATGGCTTCCTGCGAAATATTTTCATTTTAAACGAATAATAACTAAGCAGAAGCACTTGTTTACGTAAGTGTTTGACAATTTTCTATTGAATATCTAGCCTAGTACGTCTAATTGATAGCTTATTTTAGTCAAATATTTTTTTTTGTGTTAATGTAAAGGTTTTTTCAAGATTAAGATTTTGATTAGCAAGTTGAAAAAATGACTTATGTCAGTATAATGAGTAATTTTCTTTATCTTGTAGTAAGCTAATAAATTAGTAAGTGAACTAATATGAAGTTAAATTAATCTCTTTTTTAAGAAATTAATGACTTGAGTTTTCTTGAGATTCGTGAAATTTCTTGAATTTTACCAATTTTGACCAAAAAGTCAAAATAATTATTTTAAGTAAATAAGTAAATTAAGAGTACTATCTCAAAATATTGACTTATTCAAAATAGCAATGCCTGTTTTATGAGAGTTTGATTTAGTAAATTTTGCTAATGCTAATATAATAATATTGCTGATAAAATGCTAATAAAATTACTGTTAAAATATGCCAGTGCAAATATGTGAGATTCTTAAGATATTGACATAGCAAGTCAAAATCATCTCATGTCCTTGCATTTTTTACTAAACTGTCAAAAAAGATATTACTAGTTATTATTTAATGAAGTAATCTTTAGATTTTTGATAAAGCCATTCTTTTCACTCATTATTTCAACATAGTAAGATAAAATAGGTAGGAAAATCATTACTGCTCCTCTGAGCAACATCAAAGGCAGGCATGTTAGCACCAATCATAAAGCAAGCTTTTCATGGGTGTTCAGCAAGCCAAACACAATTTGCAGCACTTTCCGAGACTTTGTTTTGCTTCTTTTCTTTGCCTTAGAAAGCACAATTCCTTTCCAGCGCAGAATGAGCAGCGGACAGATGATCCGCACGTCAGGAGTTGTAAGTTGGCGTAAGCATGACAAAGCAGCATGACAAGCCAAGAGCATGTAGGCCAGAGTGAAGACTCTAACAGCGCACGCTGAATGTATGGCTGTGTGCTGTTTTGCTTTTAATAAGGACAGACAGCAAGCTGGCAGAGTCAAAATCGTTCAAGAGTTTGAGTCGGGCTGACCGCTTGGACACTTCTGCTGTAGTGAGGGGTGCATGGTAACAAGCTGTCCACTCCTGCCATGCTGAGAGATAGTGGATCTAAGCTTTGACTGTACAGACCGAACAAAACAACAGGCTTTGGATGAAAACTGACCATCATGCACAAGAAGAGAAGAGGCAGAATCTAACACAATCAGGAAAACAGTAAGCGTTGAAGAAGATTGTTCAGAACCCTAAATTAAGGAATTCTGAAGCTAACTGATAGACATTTGCTGAGCAGTTACATTACCCAGTGTGTGCTGTTCTATTTTTTTAAGTTAAGCTTCACAAAATTAGTCTTTTGTCCTCTTTCAGCAGTTTATGAGCTTTTGCATGACATTTCTAGGCGGAATAAATGCTGGTCTTGATAATTGTAAATATAACTTTGATAATTTCTTAAATACGTGTGTATTTAAGCATTTTTTTGGTACTTCAAGGACATCTATCTATTATGTAGCTATCTCCTGAGGTTAGCATGCTTACCACTTTATACCAATAGTGAGTCACTGTAGTGTTGAGTCAAATCAGTCCAACACACGAGGATGAAGAAGTGGCACTGCAGCCCGAGGGATGTATTGTAACGCTTGGCCAATCATGTTGAAGGTGCTGCTCCCGGTTAGATCATTTAAGCACAGACAGCAAGTGAATGGAAGAGTAAGTGCAACAATAGCTGAAGGTCTTGGCAAGTGATTGACCAAAATAAAAAGAAACACAAGTTGGAGACGTGCTTAGAAAGTAAAGGAATGAAGTTTGATGTTTAACTGGCAACCTTTCTTCTAGACTGGCAAGAAGTGAGGAGATAGAAGGAGGAACTGTGCATTTCCTGGACACCACAACTTCCGTCTAATATGTCACCCCTATTTGTACCCCCTGGTATTCGGGGTTCCCAAGTTGGTTTACTAGTTCATCTAGTTCAGTTGCAGTAGTGGCGCAAATGGCAGTAACGTGTTTGGTTTGTCAGGGTTTTGGCAATGCTATTTTGTAATTTGGTAGTGAGGTCATCCACCCATTAGTTGATCTATTATTTGAGAGCATACACACCTGAGAAATGAGTAACAATTCAAACTCCAATCTTCCAATCCCTTAAGCAACTGTTCTCAGATTTACAAATATGCGACAGCGTGTTGTAAAGCTTTTCAGAGGTCCTGTTACTAGGCTATGAAGGACCAACCGGGTGAACCACTTTGCATTTGAGCATTTTATTTTCCACGAACAGACCCCAAAACGTCATACACCCCCCCAGAATTTAGTATGAAGTAAAATGGGAACAATGTAGGATGCGGTCCCTTTAATCTAAACGCTCCCAGTGGTATGAATGAACGAACGTGTGTCTGCCAGCTATAATGAAAGCTCATAGATGCCTTCAGAAAGCTGAGCTCCAGTGTCATCTGATTTCCATGGCAGATGCAGGATTTTAATTGGATTCTTCGCCCGTTCCTGGTCAGCGGAAGGTAATATGAGGCTCGTTAAGAGAGCGCAGTCACCGCGCCAGCGGTCAGGAGAAAAACGCACTCAGGGATTGACCTTAGGTGGAGACGTCCCATGTATTCTCTCTCGCTCTCTGTCAGGCCGCTGCCTCGATTTGTCTCCTATCTCTGGCTTCAGACACTGAAGTACATTTAAGATGCTAATCGGCGGGCTTGCGGACGAATCACGCTTCATTAAGTGCCGGCAGGAACAGGCTGGGGCGCCGGGATTTAACCCCATTACGCCGCCATTAGCTACCTCCTCGTTCAGGCTCGCAAAGCGCAGAGAGAGTTTTGTTCTCTCTCACACCTTCAGGGGCCAGCGGCCGGAAAGTGCCTCCAATTTACACATCTCCTTTAACAAGGAGTGAACGGCCCGCATTTGAGATCAGGTGATGTTTTAAAGGGCCTGTGTCTTACGTTTTTATTGTATTTACTGCGCTCATAACATCTGTTTGGCGTAGAGAGCCAAATAAGTTTAACGGTTTATTTTTATCTGTCAGGAAGAATAGCAGAAAGCCTTCAGGACTGTGAAAACGTTTTCAGGACTCGGGGACATTATTATATTTAAAACAGCTATTTTTTCCAGACAGGAAGCTTTAATTTGCTTTCTAAAACACTTTATTTTTTAAATATTCAAACAGTTTTAATACCGTAAGTAGTGGTTCTACATACGTCAGTGTGTTTACTTAACCCTTTCCAAGCTTCTCCTTGTGAAAACAACCCAGTATTATTTACAGTTCTCATCTAATACCTGCTTTGACTGCTCAGTTCTTCATTAAGCTAAATCAAGATGAAGGAACTGAATACATTCATACAATGTCTGGGGCGTCCAGGAGAAATCTGGAACTACACTTTCTTCTTCAAACTGGAGCTCAAGATATGATCTACTTCTCTCACAATAAGATATTCATGTTACTTTATATTGTTTTCATCTGCTCTAATGATATCTGGTGTTCTTACTGGTGAAAATACACTAGTTGCTAAGATATATGTAAAAAACTGTTTTAAACAACATACTCGGGTGCCCAAGACTTTTGCACAGTGTAAATTAAACAGAAAATGATGTAGACGCCTCAACAGCTAAACACAAACACACACGAACGTTTGTACGGCCCTCGAATTACATGATTTGTTGATTTTCTAAATGAAATAAATAAATAATGACAAGGTTTTACAAATGTTAGTGTGCAGTTTCTTAAATTGTGCCTTTGCACAGCAATTTTCTGTAAGTAAATAAATAAATAAGCAGGACATTGTACATTATGTTAGTCGCCCAACCGACAGGCAGCACGACTAGCAACTACCTGCCACTTGTGTTTGCACACAGCGGAATTTGACTTCCGGATTTAACCCAACCATGCAGTAAAACACCCACATATACAAACATACTAGTGAAAATACACACTAGGGAGCAGTGAGCACACATGCCCGGAGCGGTGGGCAGCCTTATCCAGTGAAAGAGGGTGGAGAGTGTCCTGAGAGACTGGATGAGAACAGCGACAGCAACAAAAAGTATGGCACCCAAGTCCCACTTCCTGGGCTCCCACCACTACTCCTCAAGACCGGATGGAGGGCATAGTCTAGTGGCCTGACGGGACAGGAGGCGGGGCTGGGAGGTAGGGTTCAAGACTCGGGCGCTGTCCTCATGCCTCTCGTTGCTGTCATCGTTCCCCACACGCCCAGCTGATGTTCTCTTCCCACCGTCACTTGCAGCTTTTAGCAATGTGCAAGGCTAGAGCTCCGCCTTCCTGCCCTCTCTCACAGCTCGGGTGACTGGCACGTGTGGTCCTCCGTAGAGGAAGTGTTAACTTATTTTCACTTAGAAAATCAATACAACGTCACTGTATGGCATCTGTCGTGCATCTGTTGTTTGTGTCTGCATGTTCCTTTTTAGGAGACTCGCTTTCAGTTTTGTTTTTCAAAGAAATCTGCAGGAATATTTTCCCACGCCTCAACAAGGTTTCAGCCTTCGAAGTCTAGCCAAGTCATTCCAGACACATTTAGCGATGTTGAGGTCAGGGCGCTGCTCTGAGAGAACGGCAGCAGCTTCTTTGTTTAAATTAGAAAAGTACTTTCTTTGTTTTGTCTGTTTATATATATATATATATATATATATATATATATATATATATATATATATATATATTTTTTTTTTTTTTTTTTTTTTTTTTTTACTTTTCTTAGTAATGGCCTCTTTAGCACCTCTTTACCTCTCTACCTTTCAGACGATTCTTCAAGGGTTCTTCAGTAAAGATGGCTTCTTTACCAACTAAAAGCTTGCCTTCTTTAGATTGATGGAGAATGTGTTCTATAGAACTATTCTATAGAGCTTCTTCTGTGCTTACAAGCTTGACTTAGCATAGTAGCAAATTAGTTTATATGTGACCTCCATGACTGATGTGGGTAGATAACTGTCCTTCAGAAATCCTTTGGAAGGCTGCAGTAGTCTTTACTTCATTTGCTGTAGTAGTTAGCTTCCTGACAGTGAAGAACGTTTACTTTTTTACAACGTTTACTTGTTTTCCCCACATCTTCCACTCCAGCCGCTCGACTCCACAGGAACAACACTTCGTATCACTTCAGTGAATGAGCAGAATTAACACAACCTTGTCAAATCGATAGGTAGCGTAGTTGCATGGTGTGGGTGGTAGTTTGTTTATTTGATATTTTTTGCATTTTTCAACAACAAGGAATAATTCGAAAGCTGTGCTTCCGAAGCCTGTTTTTCCTGCTCGGCGTCTGATGAAGACATTGAGCCAGTGTGGCTGTACAAGCGAAACCAAATTCTGCATTAATCATTGCTTTGCTCTGATTAGAAGCGAGAGAGGGGGGAACCAAGAGACAGGCGTCAACTGAACAAGCGCCAGCCGGAGAGAGTAATATTTCTGGCGTGACACTATATCCAATGACTACAACAGATCCATATCAGCGGGGAGCTTCCCAGGAGAAAGAAGCAAACGGAGCCGTGTGCCGCAGGATAATTATCCTCCACCCCTGGAGCCTCGGAAAACATGAGGCACAAGATTTCACACCCGCGCTCCCAAGGTGTGCGTCGGGTTTATTTTCCCTCTCTGCTTCCGACGAGCACAGCGATGAGATATGAAATGTGAAAAAAAAAAACAAACTCATAGTGTAACTTTAGAAATCTTTGAATTAACCTATAACCGCATCCTTTCGTAGATATCCGTCTGAGCGAGGGCAGGCTATGTTGAATGCTCCATTCGTCTATTTTAACAAGGCACTGTGAATTTGTACAACACATTAAGTTTCATTCGAGTGAAAACTTCTAAATGTGTGTGTTTTGCTAAAAAATCTCATATGGTCGAATGGATTTTTGCCAAAGAAGACAGTAATTCATACATGGAGTATAGATGGATCAGTTGGGTCTTATGATTTTTTGCCCATTTCATTGACCAGTGAATGGGGATTTTGTTGGGACAGTCAGGCACAATGGAAGTGCCAATGCTTATATTGGGTCTACCTAAGTAGAGACAGGCTTCTACACTGCATAGCATATTTGAAAAGCAGTGCTTGTGTATTTATTAACAGCTTATGCCAGTATTTGCGAGATGATGTCACATTTTTAAGGAGTGGTCTTAACTCTTAGAACCGGGAACAACGTGAATAGCTGCAGACATGGTCTAAATATCAGAACATTTAGCAGAGCCAGCCCGGATTAGCCAGCTGGGATTATTTTATAATAAAGGCTTAAAAACAGCAACACTCAGTAGACCCTCCCCTACCTGACCAAGGTGATTTCACCCACCTCTGACCACTTATCAGCCAACAATCCAGCTCCAAATACCACCCAAAATCCACTCACTATAATTAGATTACCTATCTGCGGTTAGCCTTAATATCCTAAAGAAAGTGTTAAAAATAGTGGTGATGCAATTCACAGATCAGGATACTCACCAGAACCTCATCTCAATGACTAATAAGCTGTGACCACTACTGCCGCTATTTCAGCTCCAAAACTTGCTATTAGCTCTCAGTAAAATGGTTAAAATAGTGAAACTTACAAATCAGAGCTACCAACAGCTTTCACCATCCAGAGAGTCCTTCAGCCACAATCCAGAGAGTAACCCAGCCAGAGAAAACACCATCCAAATCCTGCATCTACATCCCCCATTTAAATATCCCACTGCACATGTTGGGCCTGGAACTTCTCCTAAGGGTCTCCAACATCATCTGACTGACTCTAACTCTGATTTTACAGTTATACACAGCTGATAAATACAGTCTAGTCAGTATCAGGCTGAGGGAGGCCATGCGCTCTGAGATGATGCCTACAGAGAGAAGACATACCTTCAGAGGTTCATGATGCACTTGTCAATATCTATAGTATTTTTTTTATGGAGTTTCTCTGCAGGTACATATTTCCACTAGAGAGCAGAACAGTCTTGAAGAAGTAATGCTTTCCAAAATCTCAACTGAGCCTACATGAGTCCTCTGGGTTTTTTATTTTTTATTTTTTACATATAATTAATGGTAAAAATATGTTAAGGTCTAACACAGACCCCCTGTATCTCTTTATTGATTTACTTTCTTGCCAACGCTTTTTGCAGAACATCTTCAAATCAACGCCTCAGACATCAGGCAGCATACGCACCACCATTTCTTGTAATAACCTTCTGTGAGGTAGCTTTCAAGGCACGGACCTCTTCAGCCTCTGGTTCCTTTCACCACCACTGTAAACAATTCCGACTCAGCAGGTTTGCGCTTATTAGAGGATTTATAGATGTGCAAAACTGCACCCAGCCCTGCGTGGTAAACCCAACAGGCCTGGAGATATGCGGTAGCTCAGTGCTTCCTCTATAATTATGATGTCAGCTTGTGTAAATGAGCAGTCAGGGCTTTGTTTGGGGGCGCAGGGTGTCACCCGCACGGCGGCTGTCAGCGGCCGCCTGATTGAGTGAGGCAGGACGCGGCCCGGCGCCGCTGTCTGGAGGGCCCTTCTAACCGCTGACATGGTGTGAAAGGGCTTAATTAGTATAAGCAGGGAGTTTGGAGAGAACTCATCGGGGGAGGACTTGCGCAAGAGTGTGAACGCTGGGGGCGAGACAGGCCGTGGCGTTGGTAAATTGGAACGGAAGCTGTAGCGCTGCATCGCGGGGGGAAAAAAAAAACGCTGAGCTGATGATCACACAATGCTGTGGACACAGCGCTCGTTTATCAAAGTCACATTGCAGATCACAAGAGCAGAAGCCCGCTATGGCACAATAGACCTGCAGGTGAGGGTGGGGCGAAATCATAAAGAACGAACAGTAGCTCGAAGACTTTTACATGGCATCACCTGAGATGTGTCGAAAGATTTAGTGCCTTTTGATTATGTTGGATTGGACTTAATAGTAAAAATATAGTGTGTTTTAATGATACTGTTCATTATGGCCAGATTCTCAAGACAGCTGCAGCTGTGGGGTCTGTTTTATCTCAGTGCAGCTGCCTTATTGCTCACTAGCAGCTCAACACAGAGAGCTAGTAGTGTCCTAGTCCAGTAGTTACAGGGAAGAATCCAACACTTTCCGATTCATGCAGGTACTACACAGTGGTTGTTGTTGTTGTTTACAGGCTTGGTGTTTTTACAGTGCATGCATTGTTTTAGTTTACAGAAGTGCTGATATACTTAGTAGTACTGTTGATAGCTGATAATTATATTAGTAAAGTATATTATGATCTAATTTATCACAATAACAATAATATTGTCATACATGTTTTTGTGGATTTTCATTTTTCTATATATTGTTTGAATGCAACAGCTGCTCTTTTGCATAAACGTTTCGTGATAAATGGATCAATAGAACTGCTGCAAAATCACTTGGAATAACACATTTTTACATTAACTTACATTGAAGGTTAGGGGTGTTTTTGGAGACACATGCTTTTCTTTGGGCAATGTTGATGTAGTTCATATTTCTAGTGGCTGCTTGCTTATCAACTATGATCATCGACTCTGATGAGCAGGAGCAAAACAGCATAGGTGGCCCTGCGCCCCCTACTGGCCAGAGCTGCATTTGTTTATTGTGTTAAAAAGGTACAACTGAAAATATTTGATTACATTTTCCTATTTAAGCTGCTGGCATGTATTTAGCACATCATTTTGGTTGCAGTAGATATGGGTTTTATATGTGTTTACATTTAAACCTGTAAAACCACTCACACCTGTAATGCAAATGTAGCCCTAGAAAAAGCGTTCTCTCCGTTTCTGTAAATTTCGGGATCTAATGCATGCAAGTCGTTGTCTGTTCGAAAGTGAACCGGGTAGGCGTGTAATGGACAGCGGGCCGAGACGAGGCCACAGAGAAGCATTTGTCTTTCTTCTGTAAACGATTCCACTGGGCTGCGGAGGAGGGGGAAGCAAATATATAAATAAATGCAAAGCAGTTTATTGATATTGTTCTTGCCTCGCGAGGTAGTTTACAGGAAAATGCGAGGATTACAGTCAGCGTGATTTATTGCGCGTTGTTCTTGCTGGAGTGGTTTAACTTGCAGCTCGTCGATGAATATTTAAACATCTCCGGCCTGGCGGCCGTTACCCATATTTTCTGGCTAGACCGCTCCAAACAGGCCCGAACCCTGTGGACGAAATGCTTGAGCGAAGGAGCGAAGTGAATTTGCACAGCTTTCGCTCATTAGCTCCGCTGATGTCTTGTTTGTGTGTTTGTCCGCAAATGGAAAGCCGGTCCACTCAAAAGCACACACGATTATTCCCTGCAAATATTTACTAGCTCGCACTTTCCCTCCTTTTTGCACCCCTTGTTGAAATGAAACGTGTTGATCTCAGGTGTGAATGCACACTGGACGCATGTTGTTTAAATTGCGACCACAGCTGGGTGTTTACCTCCACCATTATGTCCGTGTTGCAGCGTAGTGCGAATGTAAGGCCATACATAGGAAATCTCATAGAAGTGTTTATATATTGTTTTGTTGATTTCAGACAATGGCTGTTATGCTATTCCAAAGTAATACCAGTTACAGTCACAGATCAGAACATGTTTTGGGAGGCCTGGAACTTCCAAATAATGGAAATTTTATTATATTAAAATTATTTACATGACCATCTCAGATGTACTCATCAGCCTAGCCAACTATGAACTGAATAGAATTAACAAGTATGGGAAGCAGCTACCTTTCCAATTAGTATTGTACCCAAGCTATGTTGTGTACTTTAGTGGTCCTACAAGGAAAATGTATCATTTCACTGCCTAACATCTATTCTGGGAGCAAAACAGTGTCATCAGCAGGACTGTGCTGTATAGGGCAGTGGGGGGTTAAGTGCTTTGCCCAAGGGCCCAACCAGGCATACCTAGTCAGTCCTGTGATTTGAACTTGCGACCTACTGGTTCCAGGCTCATCACTCTTACCACCAGAATACCAGCAAGCCATTGTCACAACTATGTTGAGGTGTTTTGTGATTTCAAATAGACTTTCTGACAGTGTATGACATACTGTTCACTACGACAATGAAGAAAAGTACTTAGCCTAACTAAACACAGTAGTGGCAGCTGTCTTGAAACCTGTATATTGTCCAAAACCGCATAACCAAGTCTGGTTTGGGATTGTGAAAATTGGGCTTTCATGCCAGACTATTACTTTCTATTTAGGATCAGCTAAAGCTTTGGTTCGGTTTGAAAAGGAGATCTGTCTATATTTTCAGTTCATTCATTCCACTTGAATCTCCTTAGGCTCGCAAAAGCTATGGTTCGTTGTGAAAAGGGGCTTTTATCTATGTTGACAGTGCATTCTCCTACATTCAGTATTCATATATATTCTAATTTTCTGCTGATTCTTTGTTCTCCATGCTTTGAACCTAGAGTGTAGCTTGGCATTAGAAAGAGAGAGAAAGGTGATGCCCTTCAGCTGGAGCTGCGAAATGTTTCACTGTATATCATTCACCAATCGTGATTTTGGCCTGTGCGGTTGTTGTGTTTGCAGAAGGCTTTAATATGCTATTACTAATTACAGTGTGCTGTGTTCCAGATGACAGTTATTGTTCATGTACCCCAACCAAATTAAACAGTTGTGGTTGAAATAATGCAGGCTGATCCTCAGCGTGTCAGACTGTTGATATATCAGTGCATTGTAACGTATTGCTGCTGTTGAAATACGTAGCATTGTAGTTTTAATATGATAACTTGGTCCACATTACATGCAGCCATATCTTCAGCTGCACCCTTTCCTCCCCATTTTATCAGTGTCACAATCTTGAGGGTCTGGTGTGAGCCCCCTTGCTTAGGCGTCTCATGCTAATTTTAAGGATACAAAGCCTTTGAGCCTGATTTCGGCAGCAGATTTTTTCTTGTAGACACCTGAGTCTGTTTGTCGCCGTGCCGTTGTTGGAGTGTTTTAATCCTCTGCTAGCAGGCCAGCCAAGCGTGTTCACCGGAGCCGAAAATTCACACTGGTTGGCGCTGTGCGGGGATAAGTGAGACAGTATGAATTAAGGGGCTGCTGCCAATAAGCTTAAAACCCTCATTCGCTTTGATGTCGCTAATTGAAATGCAGCGGACTGTGTGCTTCTCCACTGCAGTTTAAAGCTACTTGATGCTCTGTTATTCTTAGATGATGACATGACGACAAGTGCCTTGAGTCTAATTCTATAAAATAAAAAAAATCTGAAGTTATTTGCGTCGATTGGCCGTTCATTCGGTTTACATTAGGCCTGTACTTGTGAAAGTGATGTGGAATTTACTTGGCTTAAACCTACATAACATTAACATAGTCATTATACTGAGATGTTATGTTATATCCATGTAGACTGTGCACACGCACATGTTTGTCCAGCACGTTACGCATTAATTATATATTAACTAAATATGAATTAGTTAGTAACTACATATTAATTACATTAACTTTATAATGCGGATCAGATTCAAACCTGCACATGCTAACAATCAGTCTCTCTTTGTCTCTTTCTTTCTTTTTATACTTGCAGCGGGGACAACATACATATTCGGGCGGGACGGTGGGCGGATCACGTACACATGGCCTCCTAACGACAGGCCCAGCACCCGAGCAGACAGACTGGCACTGGGCTTCAGCACGCAGCTCAAGGATGCACTGCTGATCAGAGTGGACAGCTCCTCCGGCCTCGGAGACTATCTAAAGCTGCACATTGTGAGTAAAGCATGGATTCCAACCTTTAAACATACAAACGCAATGTAAGAAAACAAACGTATACATGCAACATATGTTACATACATTGGGTTTTGTTCTGTGTTCAGTAAAGTCTGCACAAATTAGATCCATTAAGCTTTATTCATTATAGCCTGTACGCGAAAGGCTGTTCTGTATAAAAAAACATTACTAAACATTTTGTTAAGATCTTGCAAGGCAAGTCGTAAAGCGTAATTCATCATCTAATCGTGTGCCTTGTTTGTGTGATTGGCAGCATTTGATTCCTGCAGGTTCTGGAAAGCGAGTAGTATGTGTTGTTTCATTGTCAGTTTATTACTTACGAGCTAATACGAGTTTAATTAGTTGGAAATCTCTTTCAAAGTCATCAGTTCCAGATGTGTTCCATATTCTCAAGTGCGGTTATAATCACTAAAACTAATTAATACTCTTATATAGTGAATGTAGTGAAGCGTTTAGGCTTCTTATATTGGTATCTCATTGGTAGCCTAAAATGAATACTGACTAGATCTGCACCTAAGAATATGATTTTAAACATCAATGACTCATTGCAATGGACAGCAGAAGTCACTTACTGCCACCTAAAGCTTATGGGAATCAATCAATGCTGCCGATAACGCACTAATAAGATGGGAATTTATAGGCTCCTTATCAGAGAGAAACAAAGTAATCTCTCTAGAGTCCAAGAAGTCCATATATCGAGCCTCTTTTCATCACTTTGTATTTACATAGCGCCTTTCAACACCCTGACACTTTATATAAGTAATAAAATTCATAATCAGCAATAAATAAAACTACACACAACCCACACACAACTCCACTGTTCCCACCGCTAGTAGGGATTCCCCAGACTACGATATAGAGTCACTTAGCTAGTATTGTATGAGTTCTTAGCTGCGGGGGACGATCTCGATCCAGAGCTATAACGCGCCACTGAGGCAGCCGGCCCGGGAAGCCGCAAAGACCAGAAATATCCTTAACCATGAAGGGGCAGTGATTTCATATAGCTGAACACTACCATTGCAGGCAGCCTCATAGCTTCAATGCAGTGTCACCCAAGTGGCCTTCAATCGTAAACATGTAGTCGTGATGTTGCATCGCTCCAGCATAGCCGTGCTGTAGTTCCAGCATAGCCCTGCTCATGCATGCAGTCATAGACCACAGATAGAGGGAGCTCTAATTGTAGCATTGCAGTGTCACCAAAGCGGCTGGGCAAATAGCTCTGGCAGCCAAACCATAGCTCTACTTACTCTAGAATAAAATGAGCTGCCTTCCCCTTTTTGGTGAGCTCATGAATAATTTGATGAGCTCTGCTCTGATTTGCTGCATTACCAGCGAGAGACAGTGAAGAGACAGGCAGGACAATGGAAGTAAAGTAAGTGAAAGTTGTTACTCACTATGAAACTTTTTAAACAGAGGATCTGCTCCAACTAACACACAGGGGATACAATCACACAGCATGGCTGCTACTTACAGGATACCGTTGGAGTTGTAATGTTAATAAAGATGGAACTGCTCCTCTCTTCAGTCTCTTTACAGCACAAAGCTATGCAATATAAGAAACTGTTTGACATGTGTAGAACAAACTAACAACTCCAGATGAAAGTTCTCCAGGATCTTGTTAAATATGTGGGAGGCGTTCCTAATCACCTCCTATCTTAAATGATGCTGCAAGCTGTAACACTTAAGGTGGAACAGAACATTTGAATACGAATCTGGCAGGAACAGGAAACCAACTTCAGCCTTGTTTAAATATAAACGTCAACAATGTCTACAAAGGGTATAAAAAAGTGCTAATATTGGCTGCACAGGCTGGAAAGGTACATTCCTGCACTTGAACTCGAGCTGGTCTGTGTAAATGGTATGACTTGTGTGGAAATAGAACTGTTGTGTAATTTTTATTGTCCACAGCAGTGTTGAAGTTCATTATCTCTGTTTTCTGAACTTAGGTATGGTAGATAGATAGATAGATCCATAAGATCCAGTAGCTGTTCCACAAGTGCACAAAGTAAGAATATAGTATAGACTATAGAAAATATAGTAGAATATAGTATATACAAAAATAGAAAAAGTCTCAGTGTGTATGTGGGAGTGATGGCTGTAGTGCAGTTAACCAGTGTAAACAGTGTAAACAGACTTTGGTAGTGCAGATAAGCAGTTACACAGTCAGAAGTAATACATATGCAGTAAAAAGCAGTAATATTTACACATATAGACTGTATACATGGTGTATAATATAATAGGCATAGTTTAATAATAAAAGTAAAGTCATTATTATATAGTTATATATAACATAGAGTTACACAAATACATCTGTGAAATAAAAATATAATATGATACAGTCTGATAACTAATAACTGATATAGGGGTCTGCAGTATAACAGTGTCTGATGACTGATATAGGGGTCCTGAGTATAACAGTGTTACAGGATTATGTTTTACAACTGGGACAGCAGTCTGCCGCTGATTGAGCTCCTCTGCCTGATGATGGCACTGTGCATAGGGTGATCACTATTGTCCATGATGGACGTAAATACAGTTTTTCATTCTGTGGCACCTTTTAAGTGATTTATTAATGCTCAGCAATTTGCATAATAATGTCTTAACAAAGTGCTCTTTGTGCAGTATTTGATAACAGACCCTCAGTTATGTACTAATCCTGGTGATAATGAAAATAGCTTCACAAAAACAAATATTTAGAAGTGTTGAGTCTAATCCAGGCTTTACTGTGCAGCGAACAAGATCTTATTCAAATGATGAAAGTGTGTTCTTAAAATAAAGTAATAGTGTGTGTGTGTGTGTTATGTGTATGTGTCGTTGGTGCTTGTGTGTGAAATGGAGGCTGTTATTCGTATCTCTGACCCGCCTGTAATTCTGCTCGCTGCTTACTGACCTTCCACCTACACACAGCACACACATGCACACATACCGATAAACAGCACAAGCGCAGACTCTCACACACACACATACAGGCACAACACAACCCTGTGCGGGAAATACACATTCTGGAGCGCCATTTGGGCTCAGAGACGTATGCTGAGCTAATGAATATAAATGGGTTGTTGTTTTGCTGTAAATTCAATATATGGTACATAATTATTTTGCTTGTAATCACATATTATTACATATTAGTTATAACATGAAACATGTTTATTACTCTTTATTACTGTGGCTATTGTTGATGAATAGAATGAACAGTGTTCATGTGGGGCCCTGCACTAAATTTAGTTACTGATATGTATTCATTTGTAACTAATGTGTAATTAATTGTGTGATACATGAAGTACAACCAAGACATATAACACACAGAACAATGTTTAATGTTTAGTTTACATGAGTGCAGGGTTTCTCAAACACAGGTCTGAAGCCAATGACTTCAGTTTAAGTCACATTAACATTTGGAAGTGAAAAACAAGCCAAAAAACTAACAAGTAAAACAGATTGGGGGGCTTTTTAAATTATTAGCAGTATAAATAGGAGAAATGTAAGATGTCATCAGTTCACACAGCCATGGACACATGATTCAGAAGGATAGGTAGTCAGAGATGAAGAAATTCCTCTGGAACACATCAAACAGTTGAACCGCTCTCTGCTTCTCCATTCACTGCTGATGGGAGCACATTTATACGATGACCTGCATCTGGGTATGCTTTTCTTTTCTTCTTCTAGCAACACTCCAGCGCTGTTGCTGTCCTCATAATCTGTTTCATTTCAAGGCACGATCTTGTTGTTTAGAGAAAAGGCCTTTAAAAAAGTTTACTCAGATTTCTCACTCGATGCAGCACCGAAAAGTCTGTTGCCCTTTCTCTTGTACGGTTGCTACAGCTCTGTATGAGTACAGTGATAAGTGGTGGAGTTTTCTAGGGGATCATAAGTCAGTTTGAGGGAACGCACCGACTCCAACACTAAAAATACATTACAACTACAATCTTTTAACATCTAGACATCTATTTCTCATCATTTCTTCTGAAATCAAGAGTGTTAATTGCGGTTGCAGTACTTCAGATTTCTTGGACACTTATGTGTTGAAACAAGCCACTTTAAAAATCAGTGACGAAGCCAAACCTCCATAAGTCAGTAGAGCCTTGATGGGAACCAGAGATTGGGACCTGGTTGTCTCACAAATATGTATCCGACTTAGGCGCACCCTAGGCATCCTTGACTAGACTTTCAACTGGTTCAGAGATTCTCTAAACAATAAGGATAACAAATTTTTCAACATAGGGCATTAAGACTAAACGGCGCATGACTTTTCATTGCAGTGTTCTCTGAAGCTCTCAGCCAAGAAATATTGTAACAGAGCTGAACAGGTCAGTAGATCGTAATGAGCCCTTTCTAGTGAGCCCTGGGTCATCAAGCTGAAGGTGTCATAGCTGAGCCGAAAGTCGACAAGCATTCACTGATTTGATTGCGTTCAGCCCTAAGAGCATGAGTAAAGTCACTGCTTCCCAAACTCTTCATAAATGGGTTCGATGGAGTTCCAGAGAATCACTCCAGAGAACACGGTTCTGCTGCTCCACAGCCCAATGCTTGGCATTGGCATTGCTTGCCACTGGGCACAATGACCTTATGTTCATGTGCAGCTGTTCCACAGCGTCTCATTCTATTGGTCAGGGCTTTCCTATGGAGATTGTGCAAGCTGTGTGCATGCAGTTGAACACCTGTGTCAGCAGTGAGCGCACTCTAAAGTAGCTGAATTCAGTGATTAGAAAGGGTGACTGGATACTGCTGGACATCTCTATCCTGTGCTCTCACTGAGCTCTGTGGGAAATAATTCATATCCAGTAGCAGCGTGCTTTACAGCTGAGCGCCACAAATAGCATGTGGCAATAAAGTCTTATGTGTCTTTTACGCAGCAGCCGCATTGGACGCACACATGCGGCCGCACGCGCGCTCACTCAGATCAAAGATAGGCATGAGTGGTCTCAGGAGGGCTGTGGATGAGGGCTACAGCTGGTTCTCTAGAGCGTACATGCACACAGTCTGGCCATGTGCGCCCCCTCTGCATGCTGCGCTCCGCAGGATGCGGGAAAGGCACAGACATGCTCGATATAGCAAACATTAGCATCGCCACTGCCCCAGAGAGTGTGGTGAGCGTGCGAGCGAGAGAGAGAGAGAGAGAGAGAAAGATTGCTGTGGTGTGCAGGACAGCAGGGTTTGATGTAAGGAACTGAGCACATTCTGCTGCATTCGGGTGAGGGGGAGATGACTCAGCCGCATGCAGGGTCGGACTAATGATAAGGCGTGTTAATAGAGCGCGCTCAGTCAGCTGTGAAAAGATCCGTCCGCACCAATGAACACCCTGAAAATCTCTCTCTCTCTCACTCACTCTCTGACTTTAAGTTCCACAGACCCCGAGTATTCACATATTACTTTAATGATGTACTGAATCGTTTCTAAAGGAATCAAACTGAATTGCGTTATATATATCGTCGCTGTTCAATGAAAAGGAAATCTTCCAAATTGAAACTTTACAGGAGAGACCAAAAACATACTTTACTTTCAATGTAAGTCAATGGAACCAGAATTTTTCCAAGATATTTTGGAGCACTTCTATTGGTCCATTCATCATGACATTTTCACACAATGTAAACAACCATTGGTGTGTTCAAATGATGTAGGAATATCAAAAATGACAAAAAAAAAAAAAAAAAAAAAAAAAAAAAATATATATATATATATAATGCAATTCAGTTTGATTCCTTTACAATTATGATTCAGTTCAATACTTCAATATTATCTATGATTCTTTGGGAAATTATTTCAGCATATACTAATTCAAACAATCTTTTGATTTTGATTCTTTAGGAAAGTATTCCGTGTATTATGAAGCTTCAAATCTGCATCGACTTGTTTATGAGCGTGATTCCCTAGGAAGCAGTTTAGTGCATCATGAAATCAAGTCAAGTTTCTCATTTAGTTTAGTGACGATTCTTTCAAAAATGATGAACAGTCGCAGTGAATCAACTGTCGTTTTTGATATGTTTAATGTGGGAACTACAGATTATCATCAACAAATCAAACATAGCATATAAAACCTATTTCTTATATTTCATTCAAACCAACATCCTAAAAATAGATATAAATTAGCTTATATTGAGCTGAATATTTTTAGAATTGAGATCCTTGAACATTGCAACATTAGTACAGTTCCTCATATTCAGAATAGAATTTGTAACTTTTACAGCCCTAATGTTACATATCACAAGAAATCATACTGAAAGAGAGAGATACAGAGAAAGAGACAGAGTAAGAGTGAAAGAGCACGAAAGAGAGACATAGGACGAGTATTTACGTACAGATGAAATAAGAGTGCTTGACCTAATGCAGAGCTTAAACCAATACATGTGGTCTGACCCGTAACCACATGACCTCTCACCTCGGCAAATATTGGCTCTACATCTGCAGGGAGCACCCTGGGATACGTTCTACCATCAGCAACTCCACATGGCTTCCATTTACCTTTAGGAGCGTGACACTTATATATATATATATAAAAGATAGGTTAATGGGGTGGAAATACAGGACTTTTATGTTAAGGAGGCCAGAGTTGGCGAGGAAGGCTTACTTTAAATGCTGGTTTAAAACTGAGGAGATAAAATGTAGGCTTCAAGGTGACACTGCTGTTTCTACCTGTGCAGTGTACAGCAGTCCTTAGTGCTGATTGGTCAACCAAGTCTTAACTGATTGCCTGCATTTGAGTTACGTGAGTTTATCATTTAAAAGTGCAAGTATTTGGTCAAATATAGCAAATGTTTCTCTGTGATCCGCTAACTATCCGTGCTGGAAAGAAATCTGGTGTTGGTAAACAGCCCTGGTTCTATAAATGGTCAAGGCAGCCAGTCAGAGAGTGTCCATGCTCGTGCAGAAGACAGGGGAAAGGCTATGTGCTGAAGGCCATGAATTGTCAAGAAGGAGAAACGGCTGAGAAACAGCCAAAGAGGAGATGATCTGGCTTCCCATCTGCCAGCTTCTTGTTCAGATTTTCTCATTCCACCTTTAATGGTGCAGCAGTTACATTCTGCTGTCTATGATCTCATATGCTAATGTTAGACATAACATCCTCCTGCCAGTCCCACTTTCCTGCAATGGATGATTGATAGGCAGTAGCTTGTTTTATGGTTGGAAGTCTTCGGTCATTATTATCATTATTATTACTTTGTTTGTGTTGTATTCCGTTCATGGCTTTTTGTTGTATGAAGGCTGTTGTCCTTGGCTGTACAACATTACTGGCTAACATTGAGAGCATGTGTGAAATCAGTTTGGAATCAGTCAGTGCAGTGAAGAGATAAGAGTAATTCTCCTCACCTGCCAATCACTCTGGAGCTCGGGCCCGAGTTTTATGACTGATAGGCAAGTCAGCGAGGCTTGAAGGACAACATAAACAATCTCGCTCTCTCTTTCTCTCTCTCTCTGCTGGGGAAACGCTTTATTGAGCTGGAGTAAAGCCTACGAGTTAAACACACAACAATAAGAGCCCACAGCATACTTATTAGCATAGGCTGGATTATTGGGGATTGTCAATGCTGGAGGCTAATTTTGTCAGGTCTTTGAGCAATAATCATTGAATCTGGAGTACCGTAGCCTAGACCGCTCTCATATATATGCTACTTTTGCTTCTGTGTCTGACTGCAAGATGGGCCATTGGTGAAATGATTGAGTGCATTAAGTGGAGCGTGTGTGGCTGGATAGCATTATGCCAAGTAGGGAATTACGTTTGTGACCTTTGTGCAGACTACAGGAAAGAATGTATTGCTTCATACATTTTCAGTTTCGTATACTAAAGCCACATGTTTTTTCAAAGATAGGTTAATGGGGTGGAAATACAGGACTTTTATGTTAAGGAGGCCAGAGTTGGCGAGGAAGGCTTACTTTAAATGCTGGTTTAAAACTGAGGAGATAAAATGTAGGCTTCAAGGTGACACTGCTGTTTCTACCTGTGCAGTGTACAGCAGTCCTTAGTGCTAATTGGTCAACCAAGACACCAAATGTGTCTTAACTGATTGCCTGCATTTGAGTTTATCATTTAAAAGTGCAAGTATTTGGTCAAATATAGCAAATGTCTCTCTGTGATCCGCTAACTATCCGTGCTGGAAAGAAATCTGGTGTTGGTAAACAGCCCTGGTTCTATAAATGGTCAAGGCAGCCAGTCAGAGAGTGTCCATGCTCGTGCAGAAGACAGGGGAAAGGCTATGTGCTGAAGGCCATGAATTGTCAAGAAGGAGAAACGGCTGAGAAACAGCCAAAGAGGAGATGATCTGGCTTCCCATCTGCCAGCTTCTTGTTCAGATTTTCTCATTCCACCTTTAATGGTGCAGCAGTTACATTCTGTCACCATTTAAGATGGAAGAGGAAAGTTGCTAAGGCACCTGCTCCACCATTGTAGGTGAAATGGGAAAACCCAAAAAAGAAGCTTTAACAAAAATTGAAAGGTAGTTGCTCTATATCTGCTAGACAGGTGGGTAACATTAGCTTGCTTGTACTGTTTGACAGAATACAGTTCAATCCTAGTTAACATTTTGTTACTTGCTGTGTCGTTTGCTCCATATGTTAATAAGTTACATCATGATATTTGTTTGTACAACATATGAAGGTAAACAAATTTGCTAGTCCAGTGTTGTTCACCTTGACAGTGCACGCCCATCCATAAGTTTGGGCGGTGGAGCTTCTAAAAGGATTTTGTATTTGAGGTGGTATTTGTTTGTATCTGTTTTGTCTTTTGTCTTGCTCCAGAATCACTAGCTGCACCTTTAAGTTTATTCCTAACAATGAATTGTCTGTAGTGAGATTATTGCCTGTATTTGTGGGGGTTCTGCATAATCTGGAATGAAGGTGGATGATAATACTGGCAACCCTCTGGCTACCGTTTGTTTGGGTGTGCTTATTTTGCAAGACGCTTCTGTTAGAGACTTGGCCCGCGTCCTGGTGACTCCTGGCCCCTTGTTCTCACATTCAAGCCCCCAGGGGCCCCACAGTCAAGCTTAGTTTTTAACATTATTTTGTTCCAAAGAAGAGTCTCTTTCTTCCAGTCCTTTAATCATGTGCTTCTATTTCCAAACCTGGCCTGGTTCATGTTAATGTATTCAGCAGAGCATGAGGAATAATGACCCCTCCTAGCGCTGCATGGATTGAGCACTTCTGTTCTGTTGGTTCTGTTGAGTGAAATGAAGTTAATATATCCAGAGCTTAAACATGACATTTTTTATTTGCAAATGTTATTACACAGATTATGTGTATTTCTTTAAAATATTGGAAAATCATAATATAATCTAAATATATAATATAGCTTTTGTGCTGGTCAAAAGATTGTGTTTGTTTTTTCCCAATGTTTATGCCAGTCAACAGTATTTCTACATTAACATGTGGTCTCTGCATGACTGTATGCTGGGCTTTACAAATACTGTGGTCTATAATCTGAGCTGTGGGCTTCGGGGGCGTTATGTTTATTATGTAAAGTGGTTATTCATGTTCGTGAAGGTTGAATGTAGCAATGGTTGATTCACACAACAATCTAAAAGAGGCTAAAATCAACAGGAACCAACTAAAAAAGAAATGAATGAGTAAATTGTTTGAAAATAGAGAACCAGTTGGTCATTTTAGAGATCTAATTACATTTAACAGATAATGTTGGAGAACTCAGGCTTTCCCCTACAACTAGTAGATTATAAACATATCTGTGTGGATATACGTCTGCCATTTAAACATTCAGCAACAAGGTATCATTATATAACCCGTAGCTAGCTAACTTCTGAGCCATATCGCTGTAATAGAGCTCCCGTTGTGAGTCAGCATGGTCGTTTCTCCCAACACGGTGGAGAAATGTCTCATGTCTTACTGTGCACAATGCATTTAAAGTACAATTGCAGGGCAACACTGCGAGCCTTGCGAGCCTAACACTAAGTGAACATATTTTATTCCTACAGTTAAGGTGGACTGAATGGATAGTCAGCTAATACAATCCTAGTGACCTGTTTCATGCTTCAATGACTAGCTGCCCATCTGGTTTGTAGACATAATAAATAAGAAAAAAATTCAGTAGCAACAACAGGCTCATCCTTTACTCCACTCATAGTACAGCAAATGATGCCAGTGATCAGATAAAAATCTTGGCAATATAGAACTATATTTATTATTTACCAATACCAAGGTTTAAATTTGGGGTGTTGGTTTTCTGTAGACGATAAACTTTTTACTTAGCAAGTCAGCAAAATCTTGTTTTTGCACACACCTGTATATATATACAGCAGTAGAGTACAGTTTTAGTGTGCGAGCAGGCTAGTTTGACTGGAACAGTTGACAGTTTGAGGTTAAAACATAGTAGTGACATTAGTAATGTATTGCACTATAGATTCTGATATATAATAGAGTATAACAGAGTATAATACATAGTGTGTATGTGACACTGTAAAGAAGCACAGTCACCATTACTTTAACAGAAATTGCACTAGAACACAGAAAACTGGATTAGTACTTGTATATATGGAGTATATACCCAGGCCAAGTTTCTGTTGGCACCATACAATCTATATGGGGATGATGATAAAACTGCCTCTGGTTTCTTGCTGTGTGTTGTCAAGCTCCACGGCTTGTTTTCTTGTGTGAACGCGTGCAGATGTGCGTCCTCTCCCGGCAGCCCACTGGGGACGTCCTGTTCTCTGGGGAGCAGCCCGAGGCACGCTATCTCCCGCGCACCTATTAAAGCACCTGCTCTAAGACGTGAGCTCATGTAGCTCAAATTTCGTGCCTTGGTAAACCACATGGACGCACCTTACACAACAGCAGACAGGTCTGGCACGCTATCCCCTCCCTGCCTCCTCCCCTGTGTAGGCTAAGAGCAGCTCATTTGCTCAGTGCTGGCTCAGAGGGACCGTGGCTCATAAATACAGCATCCTGACGAACCCCACAGTTGCTAAGTGAAGCCGCGCAAATCCCACCGGAGACGCAGTCGTCACGAAAAGCAAAATATAAATAAGGGGAAAAAATGCAGAAGTATCTCCAGGCAACATGCAGTCAGGTACCAATCGTGATACATTTGGAAACTATATATATAATAATATTGATGGGAACATATCTTGGGAAAAACAACATATCACTTTGCTGTAAATAAAGTTATTGCTCTGGTGACGTCAGTACGTTTTTATACATACAGATATTTAGTATAGAAAGATTTATCCGCACCTGTGTACACTAAAATTATGAGGAGGGTTTAAGCCTGGACAGCTTTTAGAATAAGACACAAGGCATGGCAGCCATTCAGAACAGAGTTAATTCACATAAAGACTCAGTCAGTTTAATATTAAGGGATAAAGCAAGGTTGGTAATAATCATATAAAAGTGAATTATGACTGTTTTGGGTACATAAACCTGCATATTGTCTCATTTTTGGTGATTTTCTACACCATTTAAACTTGCCAGCTGCTATTGATGCTGTGTGAAATTTTCATTATGAATGGACCAATAGAAATGCTCCAAATTTTAATGCTGCTTCCATTCTGGTTCCATTGACTTACGTTAACAGTAAAGACTAGTTTTGGCCTCTCCTGTAAATTTGTCATATTAAAGACAATTGTTTTTCTTTGGAATAAATGGGTTTCGGAGGGGATATTAAATACCACCAATGTAAAATTTGGGTCCTTGGTTAAGACTTAGAAGTAATCTGTGGGTAGCTTGGTTATGAGAAATATAGGCTGATAAAGTGACCGTCATGGTTATACATCCAAATGCAACCTTTAGTGACATGCCAAACGTCATGGGACAGGAACTAGTGTCGTGTGGGACCCCCGGTAGGCTAGTTAAACACAGCAACTCGATGTAGCATCAATTCCACAAGTGGACGGAAGACCTCTAGAGGGATGTCTGGATAGCCATCCACAGCTCTGTGGTATTTATAGGTGCAGGATCCCAACGCAATTACGCTTCTCCACCACATCCCATGAATGCTCAGTTGATAGCTTTGTTATGACAAATATAGGCTGATAAAGTGTAAATTACGGTTATGCATCCAAATGAAACCTTTAGCCTGAGCGCCACATTGCCGTAGGGCTTCATATAATAATTACTGTTGATGGAAAAGCTGAAACACAAAAAAGGGAAGCAAGGGGCGGCTCTGCAACTACAGTACTAGTCCATTTTAATTGTATAGAGCTTTCCTTTCATAAGCTGCAAATAGAGCCTGCATACGTTCTGAGGTATGCTTGTCAGCAGTGGAATTCACAGCGGAGTTTCTGTTCAGATTCGTTTATTGCTGTTAATGTGTTTGTGCGCTATGACCGTGTGCCGTGAGTGGCGGTACATTCAGCACTAAAGATGCTCTTTCTGCACTGGAGTAGCGGACGAGCCACATGTGCTTTTCTCACTCATGTTGCTATAGCAACGAAGCCTAGCTCCTTCCTCCAAAATGCTGGATGCGGTATGGGTGACACTCGTCTGAAACAAACAATGCCCAGCGAGTGGTCAAGTACACATCCAATAGAACCGGATTTCTTTAAATGCTGTTTCCTCGGCTTTTGCTGAAAATTAGGTTTGCAGTGTTGCCTGTACTGTTGGTGTAGTTCATGAGCCAAGCCATGTTGGATGTTTGAAATTTCCCTCTCTGTTCTCTTCTGTTCTCTATGATTTTTCACTACAGCGTTTTGCACTACAGCGATAAGGCAAATATAATGCACAACCTATTGTTGAGTGCTCTCAAAAAAACACTGCATGACATGAAGAGATACATGACAGGGTGCTGGTCTCACTGGAACAGTGGGCTGACCACCCCAGAGCGCAGCATCACTGAATGTGTTTAGGGTAACTATATTTGAAATATTTTTTTAGGTAAACTATTATTATTATTATAAACAATTCACCACCACATGCATAGGGTTCCTAAAGCTAATGTCAGTGGTGCAACCTTACACAGCTTGTTCATGTTAAAGTGGAAGAGTCTAATGGCTGATGACGAATTACAGCTAGTGTTGTGTGGGACCCCCTGTGGCTCAGTGATGTGCAGCAGCTCGATGATGAATCAGTTCCACAAGTGGACAGAAGATGTCTGGAGGGATGTTGAGCCATGCCGTATGGATAGCCACCCACAGCTCTGTGGTATTTGTAGGTGCAGGATCCCGGAGGCGAATGGACCTCTGCACCCTGTCCCATAAATACTTGATTGAGCTCATATGCACACGACGACACCATTTGTCAGAACTCTCCAGAATGCTCCTCAAACCAGCTTGAATAACCTGCTGGAATATCCCATTATTGTGAGGTACATTGTGAGTCCATGAGGGGCTACAAAAAATGGTCACCGTAATGGGCACCAGAAGATGATCAGTGACCAGTAAGTGTTTAGGTGGACAAGTGGATCCAACCCATGTCATGAGAACCAGCCTGCACAGTGCCTTCTTGACAGCTGGGGTCCATGGCTTCATGGGGTCTGTGTCACATGCAAACCCTATCATCAGCCTATAACAACTGGTATCGTGACTCATCGAACTGCGCTGCATGTTGCCGCTCCTCTAGGGTCTAGTTAGCAACATCACAAGCCCAGGTGAGGCACTGTGTCCGGTGTCATGGCGCTAACTCTGGTCTTCTGCTCCCATGGAAGCTGAGGAACGCTGCACTAACACTGCTGGATATGCATGTGGGGCCTCCTGCATTGAATGTGGATGTGCTTTCTGCCAGAGTCACTTGTCGGTTCGCGTGAACAATTCTATCCAGACGCTGCCGACCGCGATCATTAGGCACCCGTGGGCGGCCACTGCGCTGTCCGCTGTGGGTGGAAATGCCTTCTATGATGTATTGCCCGTACACACGATAATTCACATTGCCTTGCCATGCGCACACTAGCCAGTCTTCACAAGATAACACCTCTCAACTTATGTAGGTGTGGGAAGTCTCACATCACCCCCTAAAGTAATGCCACTTCATAATTTATTTGCTATACCATGACTCTTGGCATGTCAATGACATATTATAGGACTAGCAATAATTATTTGTTGGCTTTGTTAGCCTGCTAGCTCCAGCACAAGTTAGGTTACAAATTTTTGAGTATTTGAACTAGTTGAATATCGATGGGAATGATTTTCATAACTGGGTTTTTTTGGTTTTATTGGGTTTAAATGCTGATTTTATTGTGGTGGTTGGACAAGATTGTTGGAATCTGAAGAAAGCTGCTATCCACAATGAAATGTGGTGTTTCTTACCAATGGATTTTTAAGTCTCCTCTTTGACCCTCATTGCTCGCTTGCAGCTCAACACAGTCACAACATTTCAAACCGGTGTCCTAATTAATCCAAAAATGGAATTATGGGGGAATGTATTTTTATTTGACTATATTACATAAACCATATTACACACATATAAAGTTGATTTTCATTCTGACAGGAATATGAGGACAATTGAACTTGTAGGGTTTACAAAACTCTAAACAAACTGGGTTTTCTTTGTCACACATGAACAAGCACATAATATATGTATGTTCATATGCATGTTGTTTCTTGTTGTGACAGTACACACTTTTTTGGTAACAAGAAAGCTGCAGTCTGTACTTTATACCATAAATCTTTGTGGAGAGGTGTGAATCACAGCAGGCGGTGTAAAGCGGTAATAAATATGTGTTCTGAGTTTGTCACACCACAGAGAAATGTGTTATTAACCACCCAGCCAGATTTGAATGATTAGAAAACTTGGCAAGTATATAAAATTAGCTTTCCAACTTCTGAAAATATAAGCTATATTCTTTGCTCTGAAACACTTGGGTTGTGCTAAAACCACGCCCGGTCTTAGAAAAGGTGTAGCCTCTTTTAAGTATCAAATAACCACTACGACCTGAGAGATACATGCTTCGTATAGCAGCTTTATTGAACTTCTACTGACGCCACTAGAGCCCAAATCTAATTCAGAGCCAAAGGACACTGACCTACCAGAGAATCGACCTCATTACTCTCAGTCGGCAGCAGAATGGTGCAGCTTTTCTCCCATATATGCAACTACTGTAAGCTAGCAGAGCAACAGTAGCCTGTAGCCTGTTAGTCGAGTACTGTAAGTGGCTGTAATGGCTAATGTAACACCCAGAGACCCTTTGCCCTTACTGTGCATGGCCTTTGAGTCAGGTGGGCTTGGCAACTCCAAGTGCCATCTAGCTGATATCACTTTTCTAGCCTTACACTATAGTGCACTATAGCTTTTATGATGTTAGGGTGAAGGTTATAGTAAATATGGCTCCCGTGCTTCATCGAGCCGTGGTTTGAGGCCCACCCAATAAAATCCTGAACTATACAGATCAGTACTACTTAGTTTTTTCACATGTCCACAGCAGTTCATTTCAGTAACACTTCCTATGAATCCTGAATTCGTGATACTTTATAAATGCCTTCATTAGATGGCATGCAAAAGACCGTACAAAGCCAGGCATGAGCTTGTGTAATCGCTCTAAAGTAGTTGTACTTACATACGTACCACTTTATAATTGCAAGAGTACATGACTTCATAAGATTCCATAATGCTTTATAATATCTGTTCAGAAGGTTGTGTACAGTATTGTCATAGAGGGTTGTAACAGGTAATTACAGATGTTAAGTGAAAATAGGTTACATCTAACTATCAATACAGAAGTTATAAAAAGGAGTGGGCAAAGCCGACTAGAAAACATTGAAAATATACCAGGACATAAGTGTTCTTAGCAACAGATGTCATAAGGTCTTAGAAAACCTGACTTCATAAAGTCATATATATTGTTTTATAGTGTTACACGTCACTATTAATACCTCTACGCAATTATACAAGCTCATGACAGACATTGTAAGACACTGTGTATGTCATATGACACCTTGTACTTGCGTTCATAATTCATAGGACGTCTTCTTTAAATCCTAACATGAATAATTTGTATAGAAAATCTCTGACTCTGCTTTACACAGACTCCCTTTTCAGTCCTCATTGCTCACTAGCATCTTAACACACAGCCATAGTCGTTCACACGCGGAGAACAAACCTTCCTCCAGCTAAACTGATAACAGAGATACAGTGAAAAGAAATCTCATTCAAGTCCAGCTCCGTTGGGCTGGTGGAGTAAGCTCTGGAAGGTTTGCACAAAGAGGTTACGGCTGAAAAGCAAGAGAGCTGGACCTCCTAAACTCTGCAGCTTTGTGCGTAGCATGTAGCGAGAGAGGAGCGAAGCATAGAAATCTGCATAGATAGTGCTGCTATCCCTCCTACTCACTCTGCACCGGAGCATTACAAAGCATGAAAGAGCCAAGCGAGGAAAAGGAAAGGAGTAAAAAAAAAAAAAAAAAGTTCTCCAGCGAGGGATTTGAGGACAGAGGACTGGCAGTTCTCAACACTTTTCCTTTTGCCTTAAGAACACACGCGCATACACCCGTCGCATCCTCGACGCCTCTGATAACCTAGCCCCTTTTTAATGAGAGGGAGTGTGAAGCGAACACCTCCACAATCCACCCATCCATCTCTCGTACTGATCCGCCATCGTTTGGCTTAATCTGCGCTACATACTCCCATATATCGTTGAGCTCGCACACTCCTCTGGGACTCTCTCTCTCTTTCTCTTTTGTGTGTGTGTGTATGTGTGTGTGTGCACGCACACATACTGGAGCTGTGATTTTTAGGCTCAGATGTACGGCAGAAGTCGCATGGATGTGTTTCTGGTGGATCGGGAACACTGGCGGGGGCGGCTGGATATGCTACCCATACTGCATTATTCATCTCAAGGTGGAAAGAAAATAGAAAAATACGCACAGGGCCAGGCTCGAATGTTCGTTTTCTCCCATCCTTCATCAGAAAGTGGATGGAATAGCGTTCCTGTTTACTTTATTTAGCCGCCGCTTGTCTATTTTGGTTCACAGAGGATCTGATAAGACAAATGACGTCTCATCTTAAAAGTTTCTCTAGCGCAGCTCCAGACCAGAATAGTTCCCGCTGAGTGGTTTCATTTGCGGGGTATTGCATAAGAGCGTACCCAGTACAGTCATATGTGAAAGTTTGAACACCCCCAGATTACATGTGTTGTTGATTTTCTAAGTGTAAATAAGTTAATACATCCTCTGCTGGGAACTTTCAGTGTGCTTAATTGCAGACTTTAAAGTAGATAGTTGTAAGATACGGCCACCTGTCGCATTCTTACTCCAAACAAGAGGGCACAACATATGAGCAGACATTAGAAACAAGGAAACGCACAGTCCCTCTGGCTCAGTGTTAGAATTAACAGTTGGGTGTGTCTGAAATGGCCCATTTGTTAACTTTGTTCTCTGTTCACTACATAGACTGCACTATGTAGAACACTATAAAGGGTAGCAGTGAACGTGACAGTAGAGGGAATTCGGACAACGAACTTTCCAAAGAAACAGCTATGCATACGGTTTCTTTTGGTGCGTCAACCTGTAAGTAGTGTACATTGATTGTCCACTAGTTTACGGTGCATTGTGGGTAAGAATGTAGTGAACTATTTAGGAGATCTAAGTGTTCACTGAGAATTCGGACAACACTACAAAGTGGCCGACACCCTGAATAGAACACTAAACGGTAACTAGGGTGCGATTTCAGACACACCCAGTGTACTTGTTCACTCACAAGTCTTGTAGAAAAGCTTAGCAGCCTAGAGTGGGCACTGTCTTCAGTAGTGGTGAGCAATGTCAGTGTTAACGTTGTTTTGCTCTAATTTATATCACTTCTGTGTTCGCTGTGGAATGTTGCTTCTTGTTGGGAGCTTCTTGGGATGTGTTTGGCGTCAGTGATTCGCAGTATTTGGGGTATTTACATGGACATTTTGGTTTATATTGAGTTTGTATTGACAGGAAGGTTTTGGAGGTCAGCATGGCCGTAGCAGTTGTGTTGTGTTGGTCCACACTGTGAACTGACGTTGTGGTACGTATAAAAGTTAAACTTCAAGGCTTTTTCTGAAGCCAGATCATTGCTTTTTTTAAGTGAGACCCAGTTTTCTTTCCAGTTTAGTTGTAGCCAATTCTACCAGCTAGGTCCCTCCCTCATCACACAGTGCTACCAAACTGGTACCATGAAGACTAGCATGAGCTTAGTGTAAAATACTTGGAAATAAACACAGACTGACAATTCTGTCAGCTAACGCACTAGACACGTGTTGGCTAGTGCTAACAGAGGGTCATCCTACCCACCCAGAGAAAGCAAGGCCAGGTGTGCTCTCTTCGAGTACCAGTGGCTTTGGCATCACAAGGGATTTACCTCCTGACGATGAGACCAAAGCTTAAACAGAATGGAACAAAACAGCAACCAAACATGAAACCAAGGGAATACGACCATGCAACCCTTACAAAGACAAAAAACAAAGAGTAGAGTGTAAATACAAGGAAAACAGGCACGTGAGATCAACAGACAAGACACTGGTGCAAGACATGAGACGTGGAGGAACATGGGGGAGGCAGAAAGGTTGGATTTATAAGAAATATAGGACTATAGGGTCAACATAAAGCTGTAGAGGGCTTACTTCACTTCATTACTGTTCTAGAGCACTGATGTCCAGTACCGCTTGCTCCACCACACATACCCAACCCAGACAATTCATTGTTAAGTTGATTCAGGCGCTGCAAAATCACCAAACAGTGTTGTATTACAAACCCTCTTAAGCGAAACGGATGACCCCCGCTGCCTTTCTGCTTTAGAACAACGCCTGAGTGCAGAAACCCATACAGCCTTTCTTGGAGTTGAGAAAGCGGCTATTGTTTCAGCTCAATTACAAAGGTCGCTACATAAACTCGCCCAGAGGTGAGAGGTGGCCTCTGTAGGAGATATCATCGACGGCGGCAACCACGGGCCGAGGAGAGCGTGCTAATCACCCGTGGCGTAATGGCCCGGTAATGGCAGAGTAATGGGCGGGTAATGGCGCGACGTTAGCGGAGATCAGAGTGTACAGGTGGGGCGGCGGCGGCTAAGCTACATTAGCTCCGCTGACCTCGTTTAGTGTCTCCATATTGTTTCTGTCTGGGAGAGGAGACGGCGCGCGCAGGGACAGCGAAAAGATGATGCATACTAAACACAATTATGGCCGAATGAAAGGCCGCGCGGAGCATTACAAGCCATTCCGGTGACATCCATCATATAGCGCCGCTGTTTCTTCGGCCTAATGTTTTAATGCGCCGTTACAGGACACTGTTCGTTATGATAATCAGGGATGGAGAGGAATTCACATGAATAAAAGATTCAAATATTCATGGAGTGCATGTGTTCAGAGTTTTCTGAGCAGGCAGAAAACAGACGGTTTGCATGCTAACGGTTGCCTCCAGAGATTGGGATACATTAAGGCTGTGGCAGAAGCCTGTATAGATAAATTTCATTAGTAGACTTTTAAGGGTCACAACCCTTTAAATTCTGTGTGGATTGATAACATATTGTGGGTGGCGGGGGGCTGAGAATGTCATGCCTACTGGTGCGCGGCATAGCCTTTTGAGGGGCTACTCCATTCAGGTGATATACCTGGCCCAGCTGCTGCGCCTCCATCAAATCTCATCTACGCCGCATTGTGAAGGCCAAGGGTTGCTGGAGTTATCGCCACTCATCTTTCACTTCTAATCATCTTATCCATTCGTTTGAGTTCACAGCCCTGAGTGGTTCGCGAGAGAGCGAGAGAGAGAGAGAGAGAGAGAGAGAGAGAGGTAGCTAGGCGATGAATGAGTGTGGCGAGTGTGTGTATGAGAGAGAGAGAAAGATAAAGAGACAGAAAGATAAAGAGGGGCCAAAGAGTTATCTGACAGAACGGCGCATGAATCCATGTAAGGGAGAGAGGAGAATGGAGTGATGGAGTGGAGGAATAAGAAGGAGTGATGGCTGGAGAGATATGGAGAGGGGGAGGCAGTCAGAGAGGAGCTAGAGCAAGGAGTTTTTATATTTGTGCTGCAAATTATAGTCAATAACACATCATTGGGAGCAGTAATTCAATAAGAGACTGTGTGGCACTATAGTGAGTAATGTCACAGTGTATAACGGGGGAGGAGATTTCATTTATTTGTCAGCGTTATTCTATTAGGCGTGTTGGTTTAGTCTGGAGCGGAAGGTGAAGGGCAGAGGGCTGGCTCCGCTGCCTCATAAGCAAATGTTCTCGCGTATGAGTCCCCCATGCTCTGCACATTTGTGAATTTTTAATACGCTGAAACACCTGACCCAGCACGAGCGGCGCCCCGTAATTAGGTAACGAGTCGAATCAGTAGCGCTAGACAAATATGTGCATGCTGTGGGGTCTCCAGCACTGGCTTGGGTCTAGAAGTAGGCCAGATCTCCAGATCTCCAGATCTCCGGAGAGGTTTTATCAGTTTCATCCGTCTTTGAAGCTACCCCACCCCCTGCACCATGCACTTACATCACTTCTGCAGGTTCATATTGATTGCTGCTTTTCAGCTGCGTCGTCCCCTGATGTTCAGGAGAATAACCGGGCAAGCTCTCAGCTTGTATTGTGTAGATGTACAGAACATCACACAAAAGCCTCAATAGCTAAATATGTAATATTTATATATATGTAAATATGTTATATATGTAAATTGTTTTAGTTATTAAGTGCACGTAACGCTAACCCTAAACCATTGGGTTCTGGTGGTCTGCCGCTTCTCTTTCCGCACACAAGTGAATTATCTCATATCTAATATCTTAAGAAATTATATATATATATATTATTGTGTTTACTTTCCTTCTTGACTTTTTGAGTAGTATATTTGAATGAACACAAAAGAAAAGTTAAACACACGTGTGTGAGTTATATAACTCAATATAACTGTAACCTAACTGTAAGGCATCAGCAACATGCAGCTCTTTTACTGCCCCCTTGTGGCTCCAAAGGAGAATTACATTTTTTTCGGTAAAAATAAAATAATCCTGCTTTGCAATGAAATTACTGAATTGCTGAATGTTGTAACTCAGTTTTAACAATAAATCATCTTTAACCTAATGCGCAACTGCTAGCTGGCCGACCTTTAACCCTAATGATCAATATCGTAGTCGACAATCCAGTCGACAGACTTGCCTTGTAGTCAATAAAGTCACAAAGAAAAAAGGTCCAACATTAACACTGATTCTTTAGAGACGGATGGAAAGATGCATTCGGATTTCTATGAACTCCAGCTGGAACAAGAAACCGTCAACCACCAGGAAGTCGAACCTTGAAAGTCAGTCAACTTGCGGGAGATGCGAGAAAAGCAGCTATAGCTGAGCTAAAGCTAAATCAGAGTTTGCGTTTTGGTTTAAATTATGTTTTTAAGCCTGTACTAGGATGTTAGCAAATACTGGGACATATTTACAGTCAATATTTTTAAACATAGAACCAATAAAATAAAAGTTTGTGGCTCCCAAAGTGGTTAGATTTTGGTTGCCAGACCAAACGGTACTCTTACATTTGGGTTGCAAACTCGTTACTGTGAAAAAACAGTTTAGGTGATGTGCATCTGCTTTATGAACTTCCATTTGAACATGTAAATATTTCACTAGTTTAAAAGTACTTCAAGTATAAGTAATAAGCCCAATTGTTTTATTATTATTATGTATGTATGTAGTGGAATACCTGTGTTTTGTTGAGTACCTAAACCGTTTCATGTATGCTGTTGCTACTTAATTCTCTATGTAAGTGTGTCACCTACGTGTGCTGTTTGACAGGCATTCCACGGATCTGTGCTTTGTTCTGACATCGTTGAAGTCTCTGACCAGAAAGGTTAGCGAGCGGCTAAGCGCAGCGCTCACATGCTGAGCGCCATCTGTGTAGGTTCTGCTGGTTTAGCTGCAGATTCATGTGTTTTTATACTCGTATTCAAATGCTGATATTTACAGCTGGTTGCTCCACAAGTCGACGTACACAAACAAGAAGCACTCAGCGACTTCATTTTCAATTTTCTGGCAACGAACAGGACCATTACGATGCAGCTATGCATCTAAATGTGCTCGATCACTGCCTTTCCGTCTGTTTAAGCAGGGCAGCAGATGAAGAGAGAAGGCAAGGGCGCTGGAAATCAGAGGTCTCTCCGCTTTCAAATGGAATCGCATACAAACTGTAGAAAGATGCTTATAAGATTGAGCGAGAGAGTGGATGAGAGAAGTGAGGAGAAGAGGGATAAAGGCTGGAGAAATGTATTGTCACAGCGCATGGAGGTTGTTAAGTCCTGATACAGTTGTTGAAGGCTGCAGGCTGGGTTATAAATAGAGAGCCTCTATCCTATTACATTATGTCTTCAAGTAAGGCTCTCAGAAGATTTACAACGGCTTGGAAGATGTATTGCCAACACTATGTAGCAATGATATAGAATTCATAGCATAAATGAACGGTCCCTGACCAGTGTGAAAAGAGTTTGACCAATATAACACCAGATGTATAACAGTGCAGTGACCAATACCGATAGCAATGAAACACCAGCAATACCAATTTATGAACATTATGTGACCAGAGCACATTTTACAGAGAGCCTGGGGCAACCAGTGCCCTATCATGAAACTTAGTGCCATATATGAACATTTATGACCAGTATCAATGCCAGTTTATAAACAGTTTATGACCAGTACCAATACTACTTCATGGACATTTTTGGCCAGTATTAATAGAAGTTCATGGACATTTCATGACCAGTACCAATACTAGTTCATTAACATTTTTGGCCAGTGTTAATAATAGTTTATGGACATTTTTGGCCAGTATCAATAATAGTTTATAGACATTTTGTGGCCAGTATTAATACTAGTAAATGGATGTTTTTGGCCAGTATTAATACTAGTAAATGGATGTTTTTGGCCAGTATTAATACTAGTTTATGGACATTTTTGGCCAGTATTAATACTAGTTTATGGACATTTTTGGCCAGTATTAATACTAGTTCATTAACATTTTTGGCCAGTATTAATAGAAGTAAATGGATGTTTTTGGCCAGTATTAATACTAGTTTATGGACATTTTTGGCCAGTATTAATACTAGTTTATGGTCATTTTTGGCCAGTATTAATACTAGTTTATTAACATTTTTGGCCAGTATTAATACTAGTTTATGGACATTTTTGGCCAGTATTAATACTAGTTTATGGTCATTTTTGGCCAATATTAATACTAGTTCATTAACATTTTTGGCCAGTATTAATAGAAGTAAATGGATGTTTTTGGCCAGTATTAATACTAGTTCATTAACATTTTTGGCCAGTATTAATACTGGTAAATGGATGTTTTTGGCCAATATTAATACTAGTTTATTAACATTTTTGGCCAGTATTAATACTGGTAAACCAGTAAAAAAAGTATTAATTAGACCAGTATCAATACTAGTTTAGGAACATTTTGTGATTAGTATTAATACTAGTTTAGGTACATTTTGCGACCAGTATTAATACTAGTTTAGGAACATTTTGTGATTAGTATTAATACTAGTTTAGGAACATTTTGCGACCAGTATTAATACTAGTTTAGGTACATTTTGTGATTAGTATTAATACTAGTATAGGTACATTTTGCGACCAGTATTAATACTAGTTTATGGACATTTTGTGACCAGTATCAATACCAGTTTATATATATATTTTATGATGAATAGCAATTCATGCCTATTAGTAATTAATACGCTAATTGCTACAATGCCTGTAGCAGACTAATGCTGCAACCAATTAGTAAAAACTAAATATCCTGTACAATTGGCAGAGGGAACTCGGGGGTTGTAGAGGTCACATAGAAAAACAGGGTTATGTTCTTTAAATCTGGAGCTTAACATTTGAATTGAATGTGTTTGAGATTACTTGTGAATGTGAGAAGCAGGAAACGCAGCCAACTTCTAAGACTAACCTTTGAAAGTGTGTCTGCAGCTTTCTTCAAGTCTCCTGAAAACAATGGAAGACATAATAAAGAAGTGGACACAATAAACACTGACAACTGTAATATTATATGTAATTGTTAAATTGCTTTCTTTCCAAACACTGACTGTAAATGAATAAAGGGTGTGGTCTGACATTGGCATGGTACAGTGCAAGACAATATAGAGCCAGATTCATCTTCTCGTTTTAGGAAAACAGCACAAAGAGCACCTTTGTTTGTAGAGCCGATCTTTAGTTTTTGATTATTGCCAGAAAAACGCTGCTTTGCTTGATTGTCTTAGGTGGCATTTAGCTAAAGGTGATTCAATTAAAGAGCAATGCGGAGGAACGCAGCCCTCTCACTCTTTCTCTTGTATTAGTATTGTGCTGTTGGGGCATTGTTGTTTGTGTGTGGTAATTGCTGTAGCTGGTTTAATGTTGTTCAGATTAGAGGCAAGAGATACGGCTCTCTCTTTGCACGTAATTACTCCTGCAGGGTATTACTGGCGTTTGCGCGTGTATGTGTGTGGGGGGCCAGATGCGTGCTGTATAGGCACACACACACACATACGCACACACACGCAGGCGCAGATGCATGTTGCCTCAGCTGTTTTGCCAGGGCTTCGGTGCGGGGGTAATTTGGCCCAAGTGCTGGACTGAAATTACTTACATGGAACTCTGGCATAGACGAATCGTCCCGAGTGCATCTCTGCTAATTATTCCATAATTGTTGCCGGCGTCCTATTGTGGCATCCCTGCAGCCTGTTGGGGTGAAATATTAAGCAGCTTTCTTTTTCTGGACAACTTAATTACATTTGGTGATGTACTTTTCTTTATCTTTCTGCCTACCTGTTCTCAGAAGGCATTTAAAAGTGAACATTACACGCAACCATGTTCAATTTAATGACACTTCTGGGCAAGATCAGTTGCAGGACCCCTGAGATTGACTTACTGCAACGTGACTGAAATGCCATTCATTTAAGGCCAATAATTACTGAGAGAGAGAAGAACAGAGACTGACTCACTTCTTTTTGTACTGTTTTTTTAAGACTCTCACTGTTGAAAAGTTATCCTTTGGCTTAATGATATTCTACATCTACAGAACACAAGCTGGCCACTTTATTAGAAACACCTCCCGTTTTTCATTACTTTCTGCCCTACCTTGTACTTCCACTCACTGGCCACTTTATTAGAAACACCAATGTTGTACTTCCACTCACTGGCCACTTTATTAGAAACACCAACCTTGTACTTTAACTCACTGGCCACTTTATTAGAAACACCCACCTTGTACTTTAACTCACTGGCCACTGTATTAGAAACACCAACCTTGTACTTTAACTCACTGGCCACTGTATTAGAAACACCAATCTTGTACTTCCACTCACTGGCCACTTTATTAGAAACACCAAACTTGTACTTCCACTCACTGGCCACTTTATTAGAAACACCAACCTTGTACTTCAATTCACTGGCCACTTTATTAGAAACACCCACCTTGTACTTCAATTCACTGGACACTTTATTAGAAACACCTACCTTGTACTTCCACTCACTGGCCACTTTATTAGAAACACCAACCTTGTACTTCAATTCACTGGACACTTTATTAGAAACACTAACCTTCTACTTCTACTCACTGGCCACAGTAAAAGAAGGGTTCCTGTGATTCTTGTGCTTCAGTGTTGCTCCCGAGCTGAGAGTGGTCCACCACCCAAACATCTCTCTGGTCATGAACTAGAGATGCGAGGTAGAGGTTTGTAATAAAGTGTCCAGGCTCTCTTTGATCTACAGAGGAAACTACTCATCTTTACCAGAACAGCACAGTAAAGTCTAGAAATGACTTCAGAAAGGCTCTTAGTCTTTTGCACTTAAGATCAGCTCCTTAAAAACTTCCTCTTTCATGCTCATGGAAATGAGTCTGTATCCAGAAACAGAACTTCCACAGCTTCATATAGACTCCTCCTCCTGTCTTCAGAGTCATGATGGACCTGAAAAATAAAATCAGTGCAGCTATTCGTCCGTGTCATCAGTCTTGGGCAATTATCCACCATAGACGCTACTGTTATTTCTATGAAAATATCATGCACAGCATTAAGCTGCTCCCCTTTCCCCTCTCCAGCCTAATCAATAACAGCCCCCCGATCAATGGATAGCCCACCAGTCTGACTGGGTTTCTTCCTTAATCCATAAACATTCACTCCTTGAAAGTCTGTTTTGGAATCACCGGCCCACTGTTAGCGAGACCACACAGGTCCAGACGTAATTGCTTAATCGTTACCGCTCTGTGACATCTTAATGGAGGTTATGTGTGGAGCAGAAAACGGTCATCGTGGAGAGTTATGTGTTTGTTTGGCTAACAAAGTGCAGGTAGAGACACGGAACAACATGATTAATCATATTAGCATCCATCTGGAGGAAGGAGACAATGAGCTCACAGGGTCTATTAACGGCTGATGGGATATAACCTAGGCTAATTCTGCATTGCACTGGTATTGAACTCCGTCCCCACCACGTTTTCATTTCTAACATCTTGGATGTCTAATGCGCCCAGCGGATCTTTTCTTGCCACTTCTCTGATCGATTTTCGACACTGAAAAGAAAGGGATAAATGCTAACGGTGTTTATCAGTGCAACATTTGAACCATTATGGTGTTTAAGAGACAAACAACTTGCTTTTCAGATAAAAGGAAGGGAGGGCATAATGAAAAGCAGATTTTTCAATAGACTTCTGAAATTATGTTGTCCTTCTACAGCGTCCCAGATTAGAGACTCCTACTAACTAAGCAGTTTTCCAATGAGAAGAAAACAAGTGCCTTCATGCCCTGGTCTTCTAAATCTGGTACGCTTTACTGTATATATAGATTTTTTTTTCAAAATGTCAGTGAATCCTCTGAATTGCAAAGTCATTGACCTGTAAAACCCAAAGCCCGCCTTTAACAGGCAGTTTGCATGCCTGTTTGTAGCCTTCATAACTCACCAGTATACCCCATGACAACCTTTTGTAGTAATAAAGTTGCTTTATATTTAGGAGCTGACGGTTGGGGTAGTTAGTGTTGAAGTTCTATAGTAATCGTACATACACTTAGTTTCTATGTGTAAAAAGAAAATTGTCTGTATGGCAAACTGTGTCGACTCTAATGTATCAAATGTATCAATAGCACCAATTTCTGAAAAGGCCATTTGTTTTTGTAATTGAGTAAAACCGCTGGGCTTCCATATATGAGCATAATGGCAACTACATGCAGAGGTCTCAGAACACACCCACCATCAGTTGGCTAAATAGCTAGTTAAGTAGCCTTTGTAAAGTGTTTTGCACACAACTGCTTTGTCTTGTGATAGGTTTCAGATAACTCTGAAGCTCTGAACTAGCAAGGTAGCAAAGGTGATTTAACAGGTGACATCACGGTGTAACATGTAGCGAGACGCGGGAGGCGGATAGACGTGCGCAGTCCTTTTAGCGAAAACAAAAGAAAACAACAAATAACAAAAACAAGCAGACATGGAGAAAACGGCAAAGAAGAAAATGAACCAGGGAAACGAGCAGAGACAATGACCATGACCCAGAAACACAAAACGAACGACAAACACAAGAAGGAACCGGGAGAAATAAATACACAAGTTAACGAAAGGAAAACAGCTGACAAGGCTAAAGATAAACAATGTACAGGTGAAACAGGTGGGGCTAGGGTGGAGCAGAGAACGAAGGGAGCACATGACCAAACAAACAGATCCACATGGCTGATGGTTGAATATAAACAAACAGACAAAGACAGACGGAACAGAGCACAGCGTGACAATAAACCCCCCCCCCCCCCCCCCCCCCCGAACAATAACCCCGTCACTCACCCCTCCAACTAGGGGTCATCTAATAAACTTCACTTGAGCTAAATATTCATGTAGGTTAGGCAGGTAATGGCTATCATAGGCTATCTAACTGCAGATAATCATTAGTGGCAATGAGAAGTCACATCTAAAAGCCTAAAAAGCTTAAAAGCCTAAAAAAACTTATGAATAATGAGCTGCGCATATATATTTAAGTATATGATTAAAAATATGATATATGAGACTTTTTCTTTATAAACCCATATGATTTTATTTTGATATAGCATAGTGGATAACACTCTACATGGCAGACTGGAAGCGATTCCCCAAGGATGTCCTCAGACAGAACTCTTAACACAAACCTCTATAGCATGAATAAAAAGTTAAAATATTGTTTGTTTAAAAACATATATGTAAATATAAGTGAAGTACTTTGAAGGGATAGTTGTAAAAAGTGCCTTTCAGGTATAATAGAACTTAATGCCTTCTTTCTTTGCAAGAGCTGATTGTCCTGTTTTGACCGTATATCCTATATGATGACCTGTAGCATAATAGATGAATTAGACTGTATTTTTCTGTGCACTCAATTTTTATGCAGTTAGAATTGATGCCGCCGGCATGGAAGGCCAACAAATTTGAGTCTGCCTTTTTGTTCCTCTCATCGATTAATGTAGCGGTCCGAGCTCTGAATGAACAATAGCTGTTGTTGAAGTCCAGTTTTTATGGCTACTGGAAACAGATATGGCTGACACTGCAGCATTGATGGCTGGAGATTGTGTTTGTAGAGCTATTATGTCTTGCTGGTTTGGTCAGTGAACAAACACTTAATGAACTTGTTTTCCAGGAGGTCTGGTGCAAAGGGTGCTCACCAGTAATGATAGTATTCTGACAGAAGTCTTCTCTAACTCTGCGAAAAACAAAGCAAAGCATTATTAATGTAGTTTGAAACTCATCACAGCCTTTAGCAACATTCTACTGGAGGGCTTACCCAATAGATACTTCATCTTTTGTATAGAAATAAATGCTAAACAAGTAAATTAAAGTGAATAAATACCGCAAAACAATATAGTTATATGTCTATTCAACCTACTTCTATATACACATAAAACTTGAAGCATTTTTTTTATAATTTTCTAACAATAATATTATAGCAAGACATTTACTGGATACAATCAGGCATAATTTATTTATATTTTCAAAATATTTGCAGGAGAAATTTACTTGATGAAATTATTTAAAATAATTAAAATATCCAGAAACAGTCCATGAATTGTATGATATTCTTACAACAGTGTTAGCACAAGAACTTGACACAGTTACTTAAAATAGCTAAATCTAGAAACAGGTACAAGGAGTTTATAATATTTATATTTTCATGAAAAAATAAAAACAATTGCAAATTTAATGTAAATTGTTATAATATTCCCATAACAGTATTTGTACAATAAGAACTTGATAATATTACATAAAATACTTAAACTGTTCAGAAATAGTTTGAGTTTTATCATTTTCATCAATTTAATAAACAATTTAATGACACTGCATAAAATGACTGAAAATGTCTGAAAACGTTTAAAAATTGATTGAAGATTGTTGGAATAATCTTACAAGAATATTTACACGATTAACTTGATCAAATGACTTAATATAACTGTATATAACACTCAAAGAATTTTTTTTTTATTTCAAAATATAAGCAGGAAAGCTTCTTATAAACTTGATAAAGTTACTCAGAATTACTTACATGTCTATAAATAGATTGAAGAATTGAAGAATATTTTTAAATATCAAAGAAATTCACTTACTAAAATGACTTAAAATTACTTTGAACAGTTTACTTATTGTTGTAATATTCTTTAAGTAATAAAAGTAATAAAGGCAAGAGAGCATTTTCTTTTATAATGAAACTAAATCTAAACACATCCAGAAATAGTTTATATATTAAAAGTTTTTCTAAAGAAAACTACTGATTAGAAATGCTCTGAAATGAGCTATTGGTTGAATGCAATATAAGAAAAATTCTGTAATTTGCAAAGTTGCTTCTACTTTCTAAGCAGTGTAACAGACCTCTCCACACTGGACTCTATCAAACTGACGTCAGTCTTCAGGGAGGTCGTGTCAGGTGGAAGTTAGCTGCATCGTTCAAGCGAAATGTGTAACCACCGAGCTGTGACTCAAATACGACGGAACCAATCTGAGAGCAATCCGCTTGATTACAAGACGAAATTGCATTAGCGCCGGACGTCAGCCAGGAACTCGATGTGTCTAGAATGAGGAGCGCGCTCTTCGCGAGTGTTGCTTTGCAACAGAAAGCTCTTTATCAGCTCCCATCATGTCAATAGTGAGCCGATGAGAGCGGCTAACACAATGGAGCTGGCATCTTGGACTGTTCCAGCCTTTATTACCTTTCCCCCATCCTTGGAGATGACTGATAAGACCTAAAGACAATGAGAGAGAACCAGAGGAGGAGGAAAGAGGGATGAGGGTTATGAAGGAAAGAGAAAGGATGGTGATGTTGGCATCATGTCGTGTAGGCTGAAGCATTTCGTCAGCTGAGCGTGCTTTTGATAAACCACAGCGATGGCTTCAGAAGATGAAGAGCCTCTGCCAAGGCTGATAAATTTCCTCACATGCTGCCATATATCTCTGTTCTCTCTCTCTCTCTCTCTCTCTCTCTCTCTCTTTCTCTCTGTATCTTTAACAGTCTGGCTGTGTTTTCATTCACAGATCAACACAATGAAGCAAAGGTATGAACCTCCATCTGAGAATAGTAATGGCCAGAAAAACAAATGGTTCTCTACTGGATGTTGTACAGAGAACTTTTAATTAATGTAGAACTTTTGATGGTGCTTGCATACCAATGTGGACCATAAAATCAGAGCCTGCTGTATGCAGGTATGTTTCCTATCACTGTGTAGAAGATGCTATATTTAAAGCCTTTTCAGAAGAAGCAGTGAAACTAATTCAGAGCACACAACTACAGGCACTGGGAGCTTATTATTGTTTTTGTTTATTGAGGGTAGCAAAAAACAGTGTCAGAGCAGTTAGTGAAGATCTTTATCCATCTTTTCTATCCATAATTACTGGCACTGCACTGCTCACATTAAAAAATTATGTTAAAGGATAATCTACATCAAGGGTTAAGATTTGCTCTTGACATTGGTGGGGGCCTATGAATCTCACATCTCTAATACATTAGCATTAATAATAGTAGGGACTCTGCTTGTTATTCATAGCTACAGACAAGGTTAGCCTGTTATTACCGTTTTTGTGATGGACTCATTTCATTAGCGAACCTGAGTCTTGCCCAGTGAATCTCGCGTATGACTGGAAGGTTTTAACAGCAGGTAGAGGCACAGCCAATCACACTGGCCGTATGTGTAATGGACTCAAGTAGAGAACGTGATTTTACAATTTCTGCACTTCTAGGTTAATGAGACGTTGACCGATGTGTCCTTTTTTGGGGGAAGGAGGGCAAATTATTGGTGGAGACAATTCAATAATCGCTGGATATTGGTGGGGACACGTCACTTCCATCCATGCTAATTCTACGCACTTGATCTACATGGAGGAAATATCTGATTAAGATGTAAGATTGATGCATTACGTTAGGAAATAAAGTAGTTATCTTACCTGTACTTGTGATAGTTAGCACTAAAATCCACCCATCATGTTCAACTTATGTTCCTATTTTGTGCTCTTTTGGGTTTAAAAGCTAGCGTGTGAGGCGGGCTAAATAAAAAGCCCAGCACTGCAGATCTAAAATCTGGTCTGTTCCAGCTGAAGCTCAGAGCGAGAGAAACATCTGAACGTCAAGTCTAGATGAAGATCCGGCAGAATGTGCATGACAGGTCATGAACAGTTGGACCTTTTGAACACAGAAAAAGCTTTCAAGCAAAGTTTACTGGAGCAGCATCCTACTTTCTGAACTTAAGCAGTAAACGGAGAGCACATCTACAGATGCTTGTGAAGGCATCTCACAGATTTACAGAACTGCACTTGGGCTGCCTGAATAAGGGACTGCTTGATTTGCGGCCAGTCAGAACTTCTTTGGTTTATGTTTTTGCTTGTAGCCAGCTTGACAACTGCGGTGTTAGTGGTATGTATGTACTGCATTCCCTGATCTCACCTCTTCTTCATGTCATAATGTTGATGGCATATAAGATGTAGGGTCTTATATGTATACAGTGAGGAAAGGGGAGTCACATGTATCTCCATCTTTGTTGATTTTCAGTTTTCTACATCATTTGAACCCGCCAGTGACCGTTTACGTTGCATGTAGATTTCATGACGAAGCGTCCAATAGAAGCACTCCAAAATAGCTTGGCAAAAAAATCTGGTTCCATTGACTTTTATTGAAAGTAAAGTAAGTTTTTGATCTCTCCTGTGAAGTAATTTTGGATATACTTGTTTTTCATTGGACAGCGACGATATGCACACCACTTTAGCTGTGCCTTTATTCCCATGCCCTCGTTCCACCAAGAGGAGCGGCTAACTTTGGCTTTGCCCAACAGCCAGCCCCTAATTTAGGTTATTAGGTTATCCATCACCATGCCCAATCTTGATGTTTGAGCCAAGCCTACCCTGCTCTCAGTTTACTCTTAGAGAGAGACCAGAGAGGTAGAAAATTAGTTGAGGAGTTGGCCATGAAGGAGAGCGTGTGAGGATGAAAAGAGATCTGATTAGGGCTTTTTTTTAAGAGTTTTCTTGGAAAGGTGCAAATTATAGTCACCTTGGATCCTTATGGCTCAGATGTTGGCACTGAAAATGCTCACCTCAGTCTATCAACAAACTCATCACTGGCATCATAAAGTATGTTGACATTTACAGTGAGGGTCTGGGGTCAAGGAGAGGAAGCAGGGGAGATCATTACTGAGAGAGAGAGAGAGAGAGAGAGAGAGGATGTAAGAACTGCAGAGGACACCATAAACTTCTTCAAGAGCTTAAATCTGATATTTTTATTCCAGAAAAAATCTCAGAGTGAGCGAATCATCTGAACATCCAGATGAAAATCTACCAAAATGTGCCTGACAGATCATGAATAGTTGAAGCATATGAACATAGAAAAGCTTTCAAGCAAGGCTGGATCTCTTAAGTTTACCGGAATCACATCATTCCCAGCCCTTTTGAACCCAAGTGGAAAACGGAAATTGTAAAATGTAAATCTTGTTACTTGTTATTGAACAATGAAGCATCTACAGATGCTTGTTAAATCGTCTCACGTTTTAGGAGATATTAGTGTGATTGTGTGTGCTTGCCTTCTGTGCTACTTGTGGTGGCAGATGTTTTCACAAAGATGGAAAACGTGGACATTTGAATGAGAGGAAAATGAATAAAAAATGACAGGGACTGTGGCTTTTAGGTTGAGGTCGGAGTTGGGTTGAGCTTGGGATGCATTACACAAGTTCAACCACAGTTATAGCCACATCTGAGTGGATGCCGTCTATAGCCAGTGAAAACTGAGAGCTTGAAATAGTCTCAGTCGAAGCATAAATCTATCTTTGTTTTGTTATTGGTATCTTCTAGTAAAAAGAAAATAGGTGTTTTCATGCAGGCTTTGGTTTTTTTCCAGGCAAGACCATTACTGGGTCCCATTAAGGGTACCTAAACATATAATATTGTACCGTGCCGTTACTGACTCATGTAACTGTGGACGTGTGGAGACTCATGGGAAGCACCAGGCTCACAGTAGGAGAGACTCTTATGTGTAAATATTTTGCGTTGTTAGCTGAACGATGTGTAAATGTGTTGCTTGTGATATTCTGGGACTGGCGATTGAACTTGAATGGCTATCATGGACCGCAGTTATTTGGCTGTTTAGGACTTACCTTGCTTCCTTGCCATCGTGTGGGGTGGTTTCTTCCATTCAATAAAATACCCCTCACTTAAAGGGGACCTATTATGCTATTCAGTTTTTTTTTATTTTGCTTTAGTATGTTGTAGCTTTTTGTGCATGTAAATTGTCTGCATGGCTATTAAGTCTGAAGTTCATGCCAGAGGGAGAAACTCTGTCCCACAGAAACCACATACCTTGTTGGAATTTTTCTCTGTTACAAGCTGACATCATCTCATAATACAGTCCTTATTGCACACTGACTGGCAAGCTTTGCCCAGTCTTGCCACTCTGAAACCTTGTCCAGTCTAGCTTGCGAAGGTAGGTAGGATCTACCAACTTATTGTACCTGACTTTCAGGATCTGACTCTGGCTTAAATTTATAGGACATGACCAACGTGAGAATAGCTTCAGTCAGAGCAGAGTAGGTGAACAGACAAATCAGAGCACACTGGGCTCTGCAGCAGGCGGGGCTTAAAGACACAGGAGCTCTAACAGAGCATGGGGTATATATATATACCCCATGTACCTAAAACATCTACATTTGTTTTGTAATTAGATATTAATCTTACTTCACTTGCTTATGTGGATATATGGTGCTCCAGTTTCTGCATTTCTGATATCAGCAGTCTGATATTGGCATCAGCTCACAATTCCCCTACCAGTGACTCCCTGTATGTTTAAGAGAGTATTACATTTCATAATTAGCATGTTCTAATTAAATATTTCCTGCTTGTTACAGAGGCTGAGGTTAAGGTGTAATGCACTGCAGCATTAGCAATATTTACCAACAGGAAGACATCAAGATAGTAAATCAAGTCTATGTGAGTCAGTGTTGGTGAACAGCTGCTTGATGCTCCAGCCTAATTAAAACTCCCTCAGCAGGGCTTCACCATGTATGTGTGTGTGTGTGGGTCTGCTGACCCACACACAGCCACTCACAGACCTGTCCTCATTAGCTCAGACAACACACCATGCCTGGGCCTCCTGCCCATACACACACATATACACGCGCACACACACACACAGTGTGAGAGAGGAACTCACTGCCGTCGTTTTTCCTTGGTCATGTTTTAATGTTCGCCAAGAATTTTAGAATTAACACATCAAAAGCAGGCAAGCCACAGGGTTGTGTACATGTGTGTGTTTCCGTGTGTACAAGTGTGTGTGTGTGTGTGTGTGTTGGAGCAGCAGTGTGCTTTCAATCTCTTAGACAAGCTCTTGACCCCTGTGGGACTTTCTCTATTGCTTTTGATGAAGTGTCGGGGCTTGAACGGAGAGCAGAGAATGGCCTCTCTCTGTGTGTCTCTACTTCCCTTTTCTCACACACACACACACACACACACACACACACACACACACACATATATATATATATATATATATATATATATATATATATATATATATATATATATATATATATATATATAACTGAAATAAACATCAGTAAAACCAGACTTTTCCAAAGAGTATATATTCAGTACATATTCTATCTATCTAGATAGATAGATAGATAGATAGATAGATAGATAGATAGATAGATAGATAGATAGATAGATAGATACTGCATGTATGAATTTTTCCAGGTTTAAGTGTTAAGAACACACTACTACATTTGGTACAAAGGACATACATTCTTGTAAGTTACACCTACTGCTTCTCAATCCAAGTCAGGTACTCCCAGAAACCTCTCACTGATGTTGAGGTCTGGACTTATTGCTTTGAGTTATCTTCTCAAAAGTGGAAAGATAGATAGATAGAAACACCTGGGGTTTCTTTCAAACCTTAAGCAAGAGTGGAGCTTGATCTTCTCCACTCTCTGAAAGATGAAAGCTTTCACGAAGAAGAGTTTTTTTTCTGATGGTCTACCAAGTCTTGCATGGCTGTTAGGAATTCTGGAATATCATCTTTGTCGTCATTCGTCTACCACAAACATGCACATTGCAAGTGGGTTATCTTATATCTGACACATCTCCTAAAAAAAGAAAACTTGTATTTAGGAAAATTAAATAAATAGAAGTGACATTCTTTCTTTTCACTTCCCCCCTTTTTCCCCACCCATTCTCCATACCCCAGTGTGTGTGTGCTTACATACTGTGCAGGTTGTAGTTTTTGATGATCCAGACAGGGGCTTTCATGAAACGTCCCACCAGCATCTTTTAGCTTTGCTGTTCTACTTGCATTAGAAGGAGCTTCCATTTCTCAGTGTTTCTCACAAGAGGGTATAGATAGTCTTTAAGCCCTGGTCTTGGCCCACTGCTCAACATATTTTAATATTTTCTCTGCTCCTAACACACCCCGATCCAAGGAATTAGCTCATTAACAAGGTCTTACTGAATTGAAGTGAGTGTACTGAAGCAAGAAAAACAGCAGTGGGCCAACAGGACCTGAGAAACACTACCTTCAATCCAAAGAGCCTTTGTTATGTACTCTTATAACATACTTACTGGTCTATATGTAGCTCAGGTATAGACCCCAGAGGACATATAGTTAGTTTGTAGTTCACCATTTGTAGCAGCTGTCTACTTGTCTGGAGCATAGATGGGAATTTCAGAGCCTTTCTAATAACTGGGAATCAATCATGTGTGATTGAAACCCATAGGGTGGTTTTTAGTTATGTTCTCCAGTCAATGTGACTATAATTACAATAAGTGTGAAAACATTAAGAGTGATGTTGTACATGCAACATAGTTATAACTGGGTGACTATTATGATGAGCCCTGATCCTACATCCTCTGACCCAGACTAGACGTTCCTTCTCCTTTTTTTTTACACACAAATGTTGTTGCTTCAAACCAAGAGATTTAAGACCAAATGTTGACCAGTCAACCAAAAACACAGGCTCTCTCAACCATAAACAGTACACCAGGTATCCTATGGTCTGGAATGCAGATGCAAATCACCCCCAGATGTCTATCTAGGGTGGGAGCAGCAACCCCACCTACACAAACCCCCCCAAAAGCATGGTCAGGTTGCTTCATAAAACTTTGAATAGAAGCTGTTACTGCAGACATGATCCCTATCCTCATACAAGGCGTAGTATTACCTTCCCCTAATGCTAAAATCGCATAAGTGACCAAAACAGCAGCCCTCTCCTCACCCACTACCTCGCCCATGTCCTCCCAAACAGCAGCTCCTCCCTGCAGGTGGTAATGGTGGTAATTGTGAAAATGCAGTGAAGAGGAAGCCTATAAAAAGCTCCAGTGTAGATAAAGTCATCAGCCCTCTTTACACCTCCTCTGGTGCCTCTATGCTGAGGTCTCACATCACACACTGAGAGCTGCAGCTGTTAGCCACAGTTTTTAGGCCTCGCATCCCACCCCTCCAGCTCCAGCCCTGCCTGTCATTTACAGGGTTCACAGAGAGAGTCATGAATGGAAATGGAAAAATACCCCGTTGTATCCATTACGCCAGTGTCCATTAACATGGAGCTTCCAGGTAGCGGACAACAGCTAGTGGCTTGAATTCGTGTTAATGCTGCAGTAATTGCTCAGAGACGAACTTAAAGACATGACTGTAATATAAAATAATAGTAATTTAAAAGTAATAATGGAATAGAAGTAAAATAGAACTAAAATATATATATATGTTATATATATGTTATCCCCTTGCTTGAGTGGGTTGCCCCCCACAGTCCAAAGACATGCATGTTACATTGATCATAGGTGTGACCGTAGGTGTGAGTGTGTGTTGGCTATGGAGTGGAATAACGACCTGTCCATGTAACCCTCCTTCGCCCTGACTACAGTGATAATGGATATATATATATATATATATATATATATATATATATATATATATATATATATATATATATATATATATATATATATAGTATGTAGTAAAATCACAGTAATCAGACAATAATGTATTTGAAAGAGCATAAAATGCCTTGTCTGTGAAGGTTTTCTTCAAATACATCTAAAGTATCATGCTGGCATTCACGCGGTTCATCTTTGTAGAAATTGCAGAAATTCTTTAGAGTGTGCAAAACAATTCTCTACTTGTTTCAATGAGCTACAAGGTAGAAATCATTAATATCAATATACACTTATATGATGAATGAGAAGCAGACGAGGAAGGCCGATACATGTGCAAAGTCTATTGGAGTCCAGGTTAACATTGCCAAGAGTCATGAGAGTCCAACACAATAACACAGGCAATAATTGAAGTAACTGTGTAAAATGCATAGGCGTATGGCAGTTATAACTCAAGACTTTTAAGGGGTAATGCAGTAAAGCAGCTTGTTCTGAATATTTTTGCTGAAATAATGATCAGAAGTAGTATATAATCTGTATCAAACAAAACACACAAGTGAAGTGTATTGATAATTGATATATAAAGGCAATGCTGAGATGAATTGCAGTAGCCCAGAGTTGCAGTAGCGCTGACTATGGACGCCTTTCTATATTAAACTCCAACACCGAGAAAACAATGAGACTGAGAAAACAACAAGCAGCATGGGCTTATGAGGTGTACGCACCATGACAGCTGTATGCCAGTGCATCAAACGTAGTGTTTCAGCATGACCATTTAACCATTTCTAATTCATCTGGATAATCCTGCATGAATCTCTGTAAACTCTGGCCAACTCCGGCTGGCTGGCTGGCTTGGACTCCTGAAGCGCAACCCCTAATCCATGAGTGGTAGCTTTCTGATGATCTGGATGATACTCAAATGACTGTTTGTGCTGTGGTGATGATATTTACACCTTCTGCAACAGCGTTGAAGTGGTTTGTTGTGAGATTTGTAGATTTGCTCATGTATTATATATTATTCATGCGCTCTCGTCCTCACTGACTGATAAATGTTACGCAATAGGACAGATAGCGAGGGTTTACAATGTGTAAAACAATTTGCATTTTGTGAATTGCTGAATAAATTTGATTTATAATATGACCAGATCTCCATTTAACTCATAATAAAAGGGAAATAGAATTCAACTGTATGAATAACACAAACCATTTGTTAAATAAAGTGAGTTAACATTAAATATCTTTATTGGCTAAACCTTTGGCGAACCTTTTGTATTAACATTGACTTGACTTGGATTAATCTTGGCTGGTTCCTCCGTACAGAACTGCCTCATCTCTGTTATGTTAGTGGGCTTTCTTGCATGAACCTCTCATCTTAGGTCATACTGTATTATCATTTCTATTGGATTTCAGTCTGGACTTTGACTTGGTCATTCCAAAATTCACAGTTTCTGCTGCTGGAACCATGTTTTATGGACTAGTGGGTGTTTTTAGGCTCATTGTCCTTCTGTAGGACCCTCATCTGTGGAGGTTCAGTTCACAAAGAGAGATTCTCCCATACAATTTCTTGATATAATCCAGAATTCATAGTTTCATCAAATAATGGCAAGCTTTCCTGGTTATGTAGTAGCAAAACAGCCCTAAACTGTGAGACTGCCACCACCATGTTTGGTTTTGCCAATGATAATATCTCTTATTTAAGCTTAAAAATAGATTTTTGCTCATCCAGGTAGTTTTAGAGAAGTCTAAGCAGGCAGAAATGAGTGGTTGTCATAAAAGTAGGAGAGGTTTATTCAGAAAATGGAACCAACGTTTGAAAGGTCTGTTAAAAACTATGTGAGAGAATATCTGGTTGACCACTGATCCATTGAACGGTTCTTCCGTGAACCAGAAATTGTTCTTTTATGCTATTGCTCCAAAGATCCCCTTTTGGCAGCCGAACATGCCAAGTAAGAAGTTGAACATGGTTCTAAATCAGGATTCCAGCTATCTGAGGTTCATGCTGGGACTGACAGTCAGGAAAGTAATTATAAACCATGGCTGGAGCTCAAGAGGCATGTGATGATGGACTGTTCATTAAAATCTCCGGGTTTTTTCATTACAGTAGGAGGGTGAACGACATGTAGAAGGAGCTCCAAGGTGGTCAAGCAGTTCCAGAGACCAGAAATACCACATCACCATCATGAGTAATGACTCCAAAGTGGTCAAACATCTGTCATTTCTATTTAAGGAGGAACGTTGTATTTTTATAGTTCCTCATCAGCAGTCTTACAGGTTTCCTTGTTAGATCTCGACTGCTGGCGGTAGATTCTAATCCCTTGCGTAGCCGAGACACTTATTGCTTCGCTCCAGGTCCGACTCGGACAGCATCCCAGCTTTTGATGAGTTTGACGCACCTTAAACACTCCCAGGAGCTTAACTTTACTCGCAACAACAAAACATTTGCCGTCAACACACAGCTTTTTGAAGTGCTCGTCCTTGAAGGCAGTAATTACAGAACTCACGCTTTCAGCCATGGCTGTTACAGCACACCTCGAGCTGCTGTTTACACTGACAGATGCTGTCTTTCTTCAAGGAATAGTTTGGCAAAAAGCCAGATTTACTCAGTTTGCTCCCTTATGCCCAGACTTGTTTGGTGTCAGAAGTTTGCGGCTGCAGTTTTGGCTGGAGCTACGAGGAAAGCATACTGTACAAACACAGGCTTGTAACTTAGTAGCGCAGTGTTTAGCAGCCCAAGCATGGATGGGCGAATTCTGGAGAAAACAGAACAGGACTTTAGCGAAAAGGTTTAATTGACATAGTAGTGTAAAGCTGACTGAGGAGACCCAACTGAAGCTCTTATTTTAAAAACCATATGATGCACAGACGAACGGATGTTAACTAATGTTAGACATGTTTTATTTCTCCAGTTAATGAATGCATTTTGAAATGAAGTCCACGGAAGTGAAATAAAGCTGCAGGTTAGAAGTGAAACTTTAAGTCAGCAGTGATTATCCGAACAAACAGGTACAAAGAATAAAATGAATAAAACGAATCAAATAGAATATCAAATGAATTAAAATGAAAGAGGTGTAAAAGTGACACAAAATCATAAATAAAATCTAATCTAAAAAAACAATAAAACAGTTGTAGGCTGGGTAGAGATACCTAGGCCACAAGCAGTAACTACAAACTCTAGCATAGTAGGAGCTGTCTGTAGCGCTGCAACCCTTAGGCAGTGCTGAAGCCTTAGGAGCTGTCCGTAGTGCTGAAGCCTTAGGAGCTGTCCGCAGTGCTGAAGCCTTAGGAGCTGTCCGTAGTGCTGAACCCGTAGGAGCTGTCCGTAGTGCTGAAGCCTTGGGAGCTGTCCGCAGTCCTGAAGCCTTAGGAGCTGACCGCAGTCCTGAAGCCTGCGAGTGCTGAGACCCCTAGCAGTTTTAGACTGTTCCAGCACTACGGACCGATAGCTGTTGTAAAGTAATAGCTAAGCTTAGTTTACTTCACACCACCACTACTACTCCTACGGTGTTTGGATGGTAGGAGTTTCATATCTTCATGTGCGCCATTCCTAATTACTGAGTTAATGTGTTTCAGCCAAAGCCACTACTAACAGGTGTATGAAATCAAGCACATAGCTGTGTGAAATAAACAGTCATCAGCAGTAGAATGGGTCGGACTGAAGATGTCAGTGACTTTAAATAAGGCACAGTCATAGGATGTTATCTTTCTTACAAGTTCGTTTGTGAAATGTTTGCTCTGCTAGATCTGCCCCGGCCACCTGTAAGTGCTCTAATTGTGAAGTGAAAGAAGCATTGAGAAGCAAAAAAGGTTTATACCCTATGCAGATTTACAGAGTGGGGCTTAAAACACTTACACAACCTCAATCAGTTTGCTGTGTACTTTATGAAAAATTGTGTTTGAATGTACAAAATGACAAGTTAACAAGACAGGAATCTGTGTTTTGCCCTGTTATTGGAAGCTCAGTTAACTTTTAAGTTGACACACAACTTTATTTCTTTACTGTGTTGAAACCATTACATTTGCCTCACACCATGTTGATTTGTAATTTTGAATGCACCTGCTGTTGTGTTTTCTGACACTGTATGGCATACTGTGCCTTCCAGAGGTGGCGATCTATAAATATAGACAGCTACAGCCAAAATGCAAGCTTCAACATGGCTTCTAGCACTGCTTGTTTTTTTTTTTTTTGTTTTGTTTTTTAATAGATGACAGCCACATACACAACCCTATTAGCGATCGCTCAACATCTGGGCACAGTTGGAGGTAAATGCATAACAAATTAGGCCTACGATTTGCACAATGCTTATTTCTGCTCCGTAAGCTTCCATTACTGCTACATTAGAGCAAAACTAGGGAAGCCAACTTCAGACGCCGAACATGACTTGGCTGAGGCTCTGCTTTTAGGTTAAGAGGAAAACGCTGCTGTTTTACCTTAACATTTGCTTCACGATGCGCTCGGTCCTGTACGGTCCCGCGTTAGTGTCTTCCTCTCTCTCTCTGCTCCCAGAAGCTAGCGAGGCGCTGGGAGTCTATTTCTGTTGATGCGAGCGAGCCATATTTGGGAGCCGGTGACTCACTCACCTACGGCGCTGTATGAGGAAGACATTTTGAAAAAGGGGGGAGGACGAGAGAAAGTTGTTACTTTGGCTTTCGCCTCGCAGCTGCTTACAGGTTTTGATTGAAGCGCAGAACGAGCCTGAAAGTGGCGTTAAAAGGGTGTGCGTTTTTAAAGTGGTGACAGAAACACAGCCCGCCCGGGCGTCTTTCTACTTCAGAGGCCTCGTATCTCTCTGTATCCCTCTCTCTTTCGCTCTTTCTGCGTTTCTCCATCGTCCTCCCTGGGAATGATAAATCGCATGATATATCAAGCTCGGGTGGCGCTGGAGTGCTTGCTCTCTCCCTCTTTCTCCCTTTCCGTGTTTCGACAGAGGCTTGTGGGCGAGTGACAGCTATTAGAACACGTATTTTCAGCTTTGATCTGTCGGGTGGATTTACAAAACACCACTCCCAGCTTGCTTGATGCTGACAGAAGGATGTGTGAGAGGAATAGTAGAATGCTTTGCCAAAGAGCTGATGGTTGGCTTCAGTAAATTGCGTAAAAAAAAAAAAAATCCTCTCCAGCAATGATCTCCTCTAACTACGGTCTGTAGCGCAGTAGGAGCTGTCCATAGTACTGAAGTCTAAGGCCGTTGTAGGCTCTCAAAGTAATAGTTAAGCTTGGTTTACTTGTGAAGAAGCGGTGCTTGCATGATAGAAGATCTAGATCTTCACATACTCTGTGGACGCCACACCTAATTACTGTTTACTGAGTTTCAGCCACAAACATTGCTAACAGGTGTATGATATCAAGCACATAGCCATGAAGTCTCCATAGATGAATATTGGCAGTAGAACAGGTTGTGATGGAGAGCTGCCCTAGACAACTGTAAGTGCTGCTATTGTGAAATGGAATACGTTCCCAGTGCTTAAAAAGGTGTTGCACATCCTCAGTTACTAGCCGAACCAAGATCGGCACATAAGCTGTGCGTCCAGAACTTCATGAAATGGGGTTCCATGACCATGCTCCTGAAAATCAAGCACATGGGAAATAGTAGTGTTTCGGTTGCTGTACCAACCCTGCATAATATCTCTGCTGTTTTTTTTTTTCAACAGCTAGAGAAACTTTCATGTTGCCCCTCCCCACCATACCAGCCCCCTATATATTTGGGCTGGTCAGTTATTTGGGCTGGTCACCCACTGCCCCCTCTCCAGCCAAGCCAACCCCGAGTAGCACCTACGACCGTATGAGACATCACAGTAGCGCACTAGTGCATAGACAAACCCTGCCTGAAACGCTCAAACTAATTTTCCTATTAATCTGGAAAGGCCTCGCTTCCCAGCCGCAGATCATAGCTAGCCTCGGAGCGACACACACTCTCCGTGGAGATTTTCTATTGGAAATCCCTTTAGTCTGGGGGGCTGTGCTTAATCTATGTCTGGAAAATGAGCTCTAAATAGAAGGGTGGAAGATTTGATTTGTAGGGACTGTAACAGGGATCAACAATTCTTCAGCATTGTGTGAGTGTGTGTATGTGTGTGTGTGTGTGTGTGTGTGTGTGTGTGTGTGTGTGTGTGTGTGTGTGAGGATGTTTGGGGGGGATGGAGGGCACAGTGAGGGCTTTTTACACCTGACTGCTTTGGCTAATGGATGCATTTCATTAGACTGGCTGGCATGCAGGCGGCTCTCTATGGGAAGCCATTGCGCTGTATTATTTATTTAGTCCTATTCCCTTATCTGCCGAGGCTAGTCTGTGACCTCTATGCTAGTGTAACACACACAGACACCATGCTCACCACGACACTATGTGTACGTTCACCCCAAGCAGACCAGTAATGAATCTGACTTAGTCAGTCAACCAGGTGTAAAATATGTTGAGTAAAACTCAAACAGTTACTCTCTGGAGGCTGAAATGTTGGATACTGTAGGTATGACGTCATTCGAGCATGGGCCTTTCTGCCATGTGGCAAGATGAACGTTGAGAAGTAATTTAACTTAGTCTGTTATATAAACCATTTTCATTTTTTTTTACAAATATATTACACTTGCTCTGCTCTGTTGTGTTGTTGTTCATGCACAGTATGATGAAAATCAATAAAACAAAAACCCAAAAAGAGATTTAACAAAGTTTATCAAAGAGAGCTCAGACACTTAAATTGAACTCATTTTCATGGCTTCGGTATTGTAATGGTAGAAGGATCCATCTGTAAAACAAAATCAATACTTAGAAATGGCTTTAATATGCTAACATGGCTAACAACAAATGACACTGATTAGCATGATCCCATTTACAGGATTCAAACGGATGACTGTTCCCTTTCACTTATGGTTAGCAGCGTAAGCTTCTTGTGCCAAACTATTCCTTTAAAGATCACTGTGATGAAAACCAAGCCACATTATGCAATGTCCTCTATTCGATTGTATAACTGCAAAGGCCAGGTTTAATGAAGTCCAGCATGAGGTGATTATTACTGTTCAGGATCTGCACACATTAGGCTTGCTCTGTAGAGCAGCACAACCCAAACGCTCGAGAACTGCACGACAGAAATGCATCAGAACCTCCTCCAGCTGTGTGCCTTAAGAGCAAATTACATACTACATTGTGTTACACTGCAGCATCTGCCTTTATAATGATCTAAGACGGTCTAGTGAAGCTTCCATTCCAGGGTAGGTTTGTTCACACATGGGTCTGCTCAGACTTAAGAGCTTCTATGTGTGGGCCCTCCTGGAAAGATGCATTTCCAAAAGTCCTAGGGTTTTAACCCTCAGTGATCAAGAAACTCTTACTGATTAAAACACTTTTAAAACACTTTCTTTTACAGTGGCTAGGAAAGTGTGAGCTACAAACTCTATGTAGTACTGTGTAATTATTTTCAACACCCAACAGGCTCTAGACTTTAATTGAGTAAGCGTGGGCCACAAATTTAAAAAGTACTATGTAATTATTTTGGGTAAAATGATGAGCACCTGGTAAACTGAGTGGTCTATGTTACACATTTCAGTGTAATTTAGCAAGACTGCCTGGAATGTGCCATTATTTTACCCAAAGTAATGATCTAGGGCTTAGAGTGGTGTGGCGTAGCAGGATGGCTGTCAAAAAAACCCCCACATAGCTTAAATTACTGATAATACCTTCGCTTGAGTCTCCAACACAAATCAAGAAGAACATTAATAGCACTGTGAAAACGAATATGTCATTAACAGAGATTTAAATAGAGAGGCAGCATCAGGAATGGACTGATTGGCCACCCATAGAGGTTCAGTTTCGACCTTGAAACGCAGAGAAGGCCTAAATTACTCGATCGTGAGATACGGGATATATAAATGGAGAAGCTCAGCCAGGTAATCAGGAGCCAGGCCGTGCGGAGCTTTGTATGTAATAAGAAAAACTGTATTGAGCGTAATATGTAATAGGTAGCCAGTGAGGACTCTGAAGGACAAGGATGAGTTGGAATAGGTGAGGGTCCTGTCAGCTGGTTTTCTGTATGTATGCTGTAAACCTATTGAGGATGTAACCTAATCCGGATGTTACGAATGCACATAGAGGGCTGAGGTATGGCTGGGAAGCGTGGAATGTTACAGAGATAGAGAAATGCAGTTTTAAATGTAGAATTGATGTGGTTCTCAAAATAGAGTGGGACTCAAGATACTGAATATTAGCAGAAAGTATTACTAAAGTTCAGTATTGAGCCCGAGCTTTGGGATTCTACCAGTATGAAGCATCTCCACCACTTCCAAAATTGCACCCCTGTTTGGGCTACTGGTTCTGGATTTGGTGCAGGTAAGGTGGGGCCTTTCAAGACTTGTTTGGGCTACTGGTTCTGGATTTGGTGCAGGCAAGGTGAGGCTTTCCAAGACTTGTTTGGGCCTCTGGTTCTGGATTTGGTGCAGGTAAGGTGGGGCCTTCCAAGACTTGTTTGGGCTACTGGTTCTGGATTTGGTGCAGGCAAGGTGAGACTTTCCAAGCCTTGTTTGAGCTACTGGTTCTGGATTTGGTGCAGGCAAGGTGAGGCCTTCCAAGACTTGTTTGGGCTACTGGTTCTGGATTTGGTGCAGGCCAGGTGAGGCCTTCTAAGACTTTTTTGGGCTACTGGTTCTGGATTTGGTGCAGGTAAGGTGGGGCCTTTCAAGACTTGTTTGGGCTACTGGTTTTGGATTTGGTGCAGGCAAGGTGAGGCTTTCCAAGCCTTGTTTGGGCTACTGGTTCTGGATTTGTTGCAGACAAGGTGGGGCCTTTCAAGACTTGTTTGGGCTACTGGTTCTGGATTTGGTGCAGGCAAGGTGAGGCCTTCCAAGACTTGTTTGGGCTACTGGTTCTGGATTTGGTGCAGGCAAGGTGAGACTTTCCAAGCCTTGTTTGAGCTACTGGTTCTGGATTTGGTGCAGGCCAGGTGAGGCCTTCTAAGACTTTTTTGGGCTACTGGTTCTGGATTTGGTGCAGGTAAGGTGGGGCCTTTCAAGACTTGTTTGGGCTACTGGTTCTGGATTTGGTGCTGGCAAGGTGAGGCCTTCCAAGACTTGTTTGGGCTACTGGTTCTGGATTTGGTGCAGGCAAGGTGAGACTTTCCAAGCCTTGTTTGAGCTACTGGTTCTGGATTTGGTGCAGGCCAGGTGAGGCCTTCTAAGACTTTTTTGGGCTACTGGTTCTGGATTTCGTGCAGGTAAGGTGAGGCCTTCTAAGACTTTTTTGGGCTACTGGTTCTGGATTTCGTGCAGGTAAGGTGGGGCCTTTCAAGACTTGTTTGGGCTACTGGTTCTGGATTTGGTGCAGGCAAGGTGAGGCTTTCCAAGACTTGTTTGGGCTACTGGTTCTGGATTTGTTGCAGACAAGGTGGGGCCTTTCAAGACTTGTTTGGGCTACTGGTTCTGGATTTGGTGCAGGCAAGGTGAGGCCTTCCAAGACTTGTTTGGGCTACTGGTTCTGGATTTGGTGCAGGCCAGGTGAGGCTTTCCAAGACAGCTGTATAATATGTTGGACGCTCGCGCCAAATGTCGCATGTGCTCTTCCCTCCCTCCGGTGAAATAAATTGGCCGGCTTCTTGGCGTAGTGAGTTAGGCCCAGATCTGCACCATATGGTAGAGATCAGACGAAGGGAGAGCAAAGTGTTGCGTTTCTTTTTCTTTTTTTTTCTTTTCTTTTTCCCCCGCCTGCCTGTACAGACAATGGATGATGAATGTAGCTCTCATTGAGGTTCTGGCTTGCTGGCGCTGGGCCTATATCTCTTAGGCTGGCTTTGTCAGCACTGTAGAGTTAAGGCGAAAAGCACTCCAGCTAAGTGCAGAAGAATTAGCCGTCTGTCTGAGGCAGGCTAGCGCAGGATGTGGGGGATAAAAAAAGGCATGTAGGTAGAGCGTAGCAGTAGTTAGCAACTTCAGGCCTCGGAGGGAGTGTGTAAAGGGCTGAATGCTGTGGATCAGGGGTCCATAACACTGTTCTGAGGCGATTGAGGGGTTCTTTTAGCACTAATGATAATCCTCCTGCAGCCTGCTAAAGCTCTAGCAGGAATAGATACCCTGCAGGCAGAGGCTCAGCAGCTTTTTTTCCCCCTCCTCGTCATCATCTTCTTGCTTTTCTTTCTTTTGTCTCCTTTGTACAAGGTTGGAGGTGCAAGGTTGAACCTGAGGCCAAGCTGAAAGCTTACAGTGGATGGTGTGTTGTTGAAAGCTAACGTTATGCTATTGCCTTCTGTGCAGTTTCAGGACTCTTGGCCAGACGTAAGTGTGAGCTGTGAAGTGTCTTACAGCGTCCCAATATTTACTCATCTGAACTGAACATTGAGTTTCTAACGCTGTAACTATTCATGCATCTATTCACTGCCCCCCTACAAGTTCTGCTGTGCTACAGAAAGTCACAGAAAGATAAATAGTGTAAATAGTGTAAAGACCCGTAGTGTTGAGTTGCCTTCTCACCGTGGAAAGCTGCACAGGTAAACATCTATGGATGTCTTTTCAGACCTGAAGCAAAAGTGGAGCTTGATTTTCTCTCAAAGACAAAAGCTGTTGCTGCATTCATGACAGCTCGGAGCTAAGAATCTCCCAACTCAGAATCTCTTAGTTCATACCTTAAATTCTTTATACAACTCCAGCTTCAGCAAAAAACAGTGCATGCTAGCACTCATTTGACTGATGTGTGCATGTCGTCGCTGTCCAATGAAAAACAAATTTCCAAAATTGCAACAAAACATACTTTACTTTTAGTGTAAGTCAATGGAACCAGAATTTCTTTCCAAGCTGTTTTGGAGCACGTCTATTGGTCCATTCATCATGAAATGTTCACATAATGTAAACAACCACTGGCGTGTTCAGATGATGTGCAAAAAAATGTAAAATGGACAAAAATGGAGACACATTTTTCATAGGACAGCAACGATATGTCTCATAGAGCTCTTACTTAAATTAAAGAACTATTCACTTATTGCTTCAGTAATTTGAATGACTTTCCAAATTCCACTTAATTATAAACACAGATTTTAAGGACAGATCTGAAGTATGGTGACAGTTTTGGTGGTCTACCAGGTCTTGCAGGTGGTTGTTAGGAGGCCGGTCATGTTTTCATCGTCACTACTTCCTGCTCCTGGCTTGTGTCTATTTCCGCAGATATGAATCACGGTTCAAACATCTGTCCATTTTTTTGTGTTTCTGCTCATCTTCTGGCTCCACTAGTGTCATTGTTTGCAGACAACTGGTGCCAGGTAGCGTAATGATAATGCTTCCGTAATCGCATTAATCGGGTGGCGTAATGGCCGCCAGCGTGGCATGGCGCTTGACTCTTTGGCCATAGCAGGGACACATTAGAGGAAAAAATATCCTCTGTCTGATGCGTCTTCCTGTTTACGCACTGGCCCAGTGTCTGCTGTAATTAGCTTGTAATGCGGTTAGCGTGGCTGGCTTGTTTTGGAAATGATAAACAATATGGATCTCTTGTGCTCTCGAAAAACATGGAACGGGCTTCAGCCAGCAATTTGCGACATTATTTTTGCATTTACCGTATCTGGTGGTGCATTTATTGGAAAACATATTTAGATGCATTTGCTGCAAGCGGCAAGGTTATGGACGTTTAGAGTCGCAGGTGGGCTTTCTACATCTAGCTGGCATCACCTGAAGCACAGCGAACGCGCGGACCAGGGAGCAGTCGCCAACCACGTGTTTGTGTTTCAGAGACACAGCCAGGCAGACGGAAATACCTCAATTTCTTGTCTGTAAGCAGCTGCATCCTTGCTTGAATGTTCTAAGGCAATTTCTATTGATAGGGACGCCAACGCTCATTAAAATCCTTTTGACTTTCCGTGTAATTCCATTAACATTGCAGGAGGCCATCTTTGAAGGAACTTCAATTCTTCCAAGGCTCTTGTGTCTTTTGACCTTGTTTTTGTGCAACAAGCATTAATAAACATCTGCGGGCCAATCAGTCACAGTCTTGTACGGTAGCTAAACGTATGTGGGAAGAAACTTGGCCATTTCTAAACCAGTCCAAGTCTTCTTATTGAACAGACCCCTCTAAGAAGTCTAGTTTCAAATGCAGATGTACAGAGAATACATTAGATGTGTTCTAGTGCTGGCCTGGTTCAGGTTTAGCTGGTTACTTAGCATGGTCATGCTGGTTGCCCAGCATACCAGCATCCACAGCACACCATATGTTCACCAAATGAATGCCCCATCATGCTCTGTGGTATAGAGTTGCATTCTGAATATGATAAGAGTCATTTAAATTAGGATTTAGTCAAATAGTTGAAATCTAAGTATCAAGTGTGGTGGTCATGTGGCTTAGTATGTCCTTATGTGGCCAGAGGTGTCAAGTAATGAAGCACAAATACATAAATACTTAAAATAGATTTTGGTTATTTATACTTTTTCAGCTGACTTTTTACTTCTACTTCTTACATTTACACCCCATTATCTGTACTTTCTACTCCTTACATTTTAAAAATAGTCTCGTTACTCCTATTTCATTATCGGCTTGTTTTCATTCATCTACATTTACATTCCAGTAAAGATTATTGATAACATGTCTTTGAAGTTTGACTGCATCATTACATTACTTCTAGACAACTAGTCATTATATCTTCTGCTCCATGAAACACATGTTAAAGCTCAGTAGTACACAGATATGCTTCTTTAATATATTTACATTGTACTAAACTATATTCATTTTCAATGGGCGTATATGCAGCTTTAACAGGAAGCCTAGCGCATCCCAAACTTATCAACATTAACATTTTAATATAACATTATAGTCATTATAGCTTTTAGAAGAATCAGGTTTTTGGGGAGGTGGGCTAGTGCACTATAGACCCCTGTGATGTGGCCTAAGCTTTTGTCCTTAATGGCATTTTTTCTCTTACATTACTTTTACTTTTATAATTTAAGTAGTTTGTATGCCAGACGTATGCAAGTGTGTAATGTATGTAACATTTTGGTAACAATTCCTACGAATCCTGTATTAGTGATGCATTGTAACTGTGTTGGTGTTATGTGGCACACAAAAGGCATTAAAAAACAGGCATGAGTTTGTGCTATTGCTCGTAAGTAGTTCTAATTACATGCATAGCACTTTATAATGCGTAAAGTCAAATTCCATAACACTTTCTAATAACTGTTCATAAGAACATTGTTATAACAGATACTTGCAGGCCTTTTAAGCAATTATACAAACTCAGGACAGACATTATAAGGCATTGCGTATGTCCTATGCTTATAAATACATTCATAAAGAATTATAAACACAGGATTCATAGAAAATGTAAACAACATATCTTAGTATAGGATAACATCATTCATTCTTATTTGGACTCTATGAAAAGACTCAACGCCTCGGAGGTCTACTCATGAGATGGTTAAGAATGGCATGAAATCATTTGCGACCACTTATTGTGATAAGAGTATGAAAGAACGAAGAAATCTGATCGCGCTGAAGACACCAAGGACACGTCAGGAAGACGTTTCAGGTGTAAATGCGCAAGACGTATCTGATGACCGGCCGCCGGTCTTAGTGTTTTGCGCTGATCCCGTCCTATTTGAGATCACCACTTAGGGTGTTATGTTATGGAAAGATGTGAAATGCATCCGCAGACGAGGCGCGTCCTTTGTCAAGGTCCATCAGTCATGTCATACCAATATAAGCATCCAGACTGATATTGCGGTTTCGTTAAAGCACCACATATAGCCTGGCTGGCCTGCTGAGTATGCCTCAGTTCTTCAACAGCCTGGCCAAAAAAAAATTAAATAAAAAAACCTCAGCGCTGATTCTTTAGTTTTACAGTGAAGCTTCAAGGTCAGTGTAGCCCCTGATTAAAAAGCCTGTAGCTACCAATACACATTGCACGCTTACATTATCCCATAATTGCTTCAAAGCTGGTTAAGCACTCTCCCATAGACTTGATCTTGTGGTTCCTGACACTGTATCACATGTCATTATCTGTAAATAGGGTCGATTGTGTGTTGCATAGCAAAAACAGTAGTAGCCTCCACCTTCAAGGCTGAGTTGTGTCCACTTTTGTGAATATCAGCATTTCAGGCGTGCATGTAATGATGTAATGGCCTCACAGCTCCACTGAAAAGCTTGTGAACCCAACTTCTGCAACCGAGACTGAATGTATAGACTGATCAACTACTTTAGAGTGAAGAAGAAAGTTGTGTACACTTTTCTACTAGGCTGTCTAAACACTTGGGCAGTCGTGCTAAGCTAATAAAAAAAAGCCTGTTTTCTAATCCAGGTTTTGAGAGCTGAGGGTCTGAAATGTATCACCCTAATGGAAGCCTCTAATGTTGGAAATGGAGCCCCCAGCGGCTCCCCCCCACCCTCTCCATTACTGAATGACACTACACTAGCCCTCTATGTACAGGGTCCTTTGAATCACTTGGCCTGTCCATCAACGTGCCTGTCCTTTTTTCCTCCCGTGTCTTGCAGAGGAAGACAACGCTTTGAAGTCCATTCAGACTCTCTTGGACTCACCTTCTCCTCATTAATTCGCTCCCTTTCATGTGTTAGCTCCGTCTTTCTACTTTCTCTTTCTTTTTTTAGGCATCACAAAATGTGCGGGTGCTTTCACACCTACAGCAGATTCGGCTCTCGAGTTTGTTTGATTTCCGAGTTTGCTTTAGCCCTTGTGGGAGCACGCTTCCAAGCGAGGAGCACGCTGAGGGAAGTTTTGATCTCTAAGCCATATCGTGCAAACTGAGGAAAGACTTGCTGCAATTAGAAAAGCAAAGTGGCATGCTTAAAAAAAAAGAGAAGGGTTTTCCAGTATTGATTTTGAAAGGAAAATGCAGGATAGACATGAATTATAAACAAAAATCCACAGTATAATAATTTGTCATGATGAATTAAACAGGCTGGCTGATACGGACAAAGATCCACGTGCAGTAATTGAATAAGCAGTTACATAAGCTGTTTTTACTTTTTTAGTTGCAGAGAATTTCAAATATGGATTGTTGGCCAAAAAATGGGATGAGCGAGGCGTAAATATTACAGATCTGTAAATATTACATAAATAGCTTATTTAAGCCCTGTCTCATTTGGTGCTCTCGCAGTCCTCGTTTGTATGTGCCTGTGAAGACTGTTAAACTGTAGGGCAGTGGTTTTCAGTGAATGATTTTAATGAATGATTTTTTTCCCTCAGGAGGGCACAGCTAAAGGAAGCATGTTTTAGATCAGGAGTGCTGACCACTGTGTTCTGTACCACACTGCTGACATTTTCCCTCAGGCCTCATCATACCACTGATGGTTGAACCACTGACGGTTACATCACCGATAGTCACTGAAAGTTGCACGACTGACAGTCACACTGTTTACAGTTGCAACACTGATGGTTGCACTGCTGATGGTTTCACCATTTACAGTCATACTGCTGACAGTTGTACTGCTGACAGCTATATCACTTGCAGTTATGCCACTGATGGTTACACCACTTACAGTCACACTACTGATGGTTGTACTGCTGACAGTTACATAACTGGCAGTTACACCACTGATGGTTTCACCACTTACAGTCACACTACTGGTGGTTGTACTGCTGACAGTTACATAACTGGCAGTTACACCACTGATGGTTTAACCACTTACAGTCACACTACTGATGGTTGTACTGCTGACAGTTACATCACTGGCAGTTACACCACTGATGGTTTCACCACTTACAGTCACACTACTGGTGGTTGTACTGCTGACAGTTACATAACTGGCAGTTACACCACTGATGGTTTAACCACTTACAGTCACACTACTGATGGTTGTACTGCTGACAGTTACATCACTGGCAGTTACACCACTGATGGTTGTACTGCTGACAGTTACATAACTGGCAGTTACACCACTGATGGTTTAACCACTTACAGTCACACAATTGATGGTTGTACTGCTGACAGTTACACTACTGATGGTTTACCACTTACTGTCACCCTGCTGACGGTTGTATTGCGGACAGTTACATCACTGGCAGTTACACCGCTGGTGGTCACTCTGTTGACAGTTGCAGCGCTAATGGTTGCACTGATAATGATCACATGGTCATGAGGGTACATAGTGGAGTGTTGCGCATGTGCCTATAAACAGGCTGCAAAGTTGCAATGCTGTGGATCTTTCTTAATTCTTCTTGCCGTAAGCCAGGTGCCACTGGAAGCATGTACAAAAAACTTAAAACATGGTCCACTTGGCTTCCATGCTGCATCATTTCGGATCTAAAACAAGCTTTCTTTAGCCTAATTAATCAAGCCTAATGAGATTTCAGAGCCAGCTAGACGTTGATGTCCTTAAATATTCTTAAAAGATATAAATGTGTTTGTACTCAAGGTGAGAGCAAAAGAGAGAACAGTGTAGGGCTATGCAGGTTTCCTTTTTCATGGTGTGCTATTTATTTTGTCAGTTAAAATATCAATATTAAAAACGTTTTGTCCATTACATCACCATAGCACTGAGCATTGAGGAGGATGGCAGGGCTTAGGGTGCCCTTTAGGACAAGCCTAGAAGAGGGATTCTAATATATGACTATTAGTGTACTTTTACTAATCTACTAATTAACTACTACTATTCATTGAAAGTATTAACAAATGGTGGAGATGAGTTTGATCAACTGTTGAATGTGTTGCAGACACTTTCTTTTACTGATCTTTCTTGTTTGTTGTTTATTGTTTTCCATATTATTTATTAAGCAATCTTCTCATTATGGTCTGATCCATGTCATGCCGTACTGTTGAGTTGCTTTTTTTATTTATTATTATTATTATTAAGATTATTAATTATTTCGTTCATGCACTTGCATCTAGACAGATAGATTCATAAGGTTTTGCATAGTAAATTAAGCTACCTCATGGGCTCTGTACACATCAGAGTGTAATAACAATGTAACGGGTCAGGTACCTTAACAACCTGCCGAAGCTTTAATGAAGAACTCTGCTTCATGTATCTTTAAAGGCGTTATCATTAGCATTCAAGATCCACGTGCTCGTATGTAGATGGGAAGCGGATGTGTTTTGAACGTCTAGTTAACACGGAGTGTCAGCTAGTTATTTATTTATTTGTTTGTTTATTCTGCGGCAGGGTTTCTCTTGACCTCCTTAGCGTGGAAAAGAAGCTTGTGCGCGCGATTGTCGTAAGGAAGCAAAGGAGCGCCAGGCGTTAAGGAGAAACAGAGAAATTCACTCAGCGAAGCAGTGTCCCAATTTCATATTTCCGTGCACCGCGCTTCTCTGAGTGCTCCTGTGTGTCCGGGGCTTTAGTGCCCGTTCACATGATCAGGCCCCAGATAGGAGCGTTAGCGAATATAGCGGAAAGAGATACTTCTGCGGGAAAAAGTTAATGAAAAGTAAGGCTTGTTATGATAAATAAAGAAAGGGCCATAAAAGAGAATCTGTGTAGCGGATCACTCAGGTGGGAACTTTCCCCGGGGGGGGGGGGCATTTTAATCTCCCCAACTTGCAACAAGTCACAAATCTGCCAGGCTTCTTCGTAGACTGGGCCAGAAATGGGAGAGAGAGTAGGAGAGAGAGAGAGACAGCAGTATTACACAAGCACATGCTCATCAGGCCTACAGAATCTGGCCAAAGAATGCATACTGGTAATTAAATATAGACAATATCTAAAAATGTTAGCTTCACAGGAGAAGGAAAAATATTCTGGCACCACTTCCATTTACAATGCTGTATAAATGCATGCAGGAGGCATGTAATCATGTGTGTGTCTTATATATGTATTCATAAAGCATTACGAATACAGGATTTTTCACACATTGTAAAAGGGCGTGGCTTTAAATTCAGTCTTCAGTTCTCATGCACGTGGTAGTGTTCACTGCTATGTTCTCTTCGTTTCGGTTATACTTGGTTTTCTTGGTTTTCTTAGTCTGAGATATGACAGCTGCTTCGCTCGTACACAGCCGAGCCTCAGGATCTTCCATTGCCTTGCTCTGAAAATATAGACGTAAATGATGTTCGGTTGAATGTCTACGTGGTTAAGGTTTTTTGTGGTTTCTAGAAAAAAAAAACCTGAAGACCCCCCTAGCAGTACCACCATGGCGCACTGGTCAAAAACCATTCATTCATCATCTAGGCCGCTTATCCTCCTGGGTCACGGGGGGTGCAGGAGTCCATCCCAGCGCTCGTTTGGCAGAAAGCAGGAAAGAACCTAGACAGTCCGCCAGTACATCATTGGGCAGACACACATAAACTTTCACACACATGCTCCCACCTAGGGGCAATTTAGTATCTCCAGCGTGCCTGACTGCGTTTGGAGTGAGTCTTTGAAGGAAACACACACAGACCCCGGGAGAACATGCAAACCCCACACAGAAAGGACCTTGGTCGCCTGGCATATATATATATATATATATGTGTGTGTATGTATCTGTTAATCAACTAGTGCAATCACAAAATCCTAAAATTAAGACCCGAACAACCCCCTTTTCCCTCCCCATCCCACTGGTCCATCCACTACCCCCATCTATATGATACATTGATGGATAGATGGATGGATAGATAGACAGACAGAGACTTTATTGATCCCAGAGGGAAATTCAAGATCTCTGCATTTAACCCATCCGTGCAGTGAAACACCCACACACTAGTGAATATACACCTGCCCAGAGCGGTGGGCAGCCCTACCATGGTGCCCAGGTATAGGTGCCTTGCTCAAAGGCACTTCGATTGTATCCTGTCAGTCGTGTCGGTTCATGAGATTGAACCAACAACCTTCCGGTCACTAACCTCCAGCCCATGACTGCCCCTATAGATTCACAAAGGCTGGGCAGGGTTAGGATCAGCCTGACCAGTATCTTACGCACAGACACACACTCACAGAGACTCCACGATGAGAGAATAATTCAGTACATATTGCTGCCCTTGCTCAAGTGCCACTCTAGGCGTTTGCCTCCTTGTGTGGATGCTCCAGCTCTCCTTGGACTGAAACTTGGAACTTCTAAGACTGAACTTGCACAAACTGGCAGTTTGGACTGGAAATGAAATACCTGAAGGGAGGTCTCTTGACTTTTGCGCAGTGCTGCAAGGCTCATAAAGACTGAGATATGACATAAAACCAGCAGATGGTAGGTCATTAAAGACGGGACGAATTTGAAAAAATCTATTTGCCGGCCAGATGAGGGGGACCAGGTTGTGGTTGTAAAACGCGTCGTGCGGACTGCAGGTTTGCAGCTTGCTTTCACTTAGTATGAATTTCCAATGAGTCAGGACTTCAAGCAATGGAAGCAATCAATTGCCCTCGTCCCCACAACACGCCCCCGGACGAGCGCGCACTTCCAGGAAGAGACGGTATCGATGAAATATGCATGTTTGACTCTGGACTGACCCACGGAAGGAAGCCGGGTCCGAGGGAGGTTAGGAAATGCACCCTGCTGATGGAACAAAACACCAACGCGTACCGCAGATATTTATATGCCCGCCCACTGACAGCACTCGCATCCCTTCAAGCTGTTGCGCTGTAAGGGTCGCATTAGAAAAGTAATATCTAAACCAAACAGATGGAATGATCTGAAATGCTAAATATTAACTGCAGTGCATTATATCTACTGCACTGTATTACATGCAAGCGCTGGCTACTGTACAGCTACTTTACTGAGAAGAGAGTCTGTCGCCCATCTGTTGTTGCCCAACTTGAGCCATATGCCATCTCTTCATCACTGGTTCATTTCTGACCCCTCTTGGCTGGATATGTTTGGGTGGTAGACCAGTCTTACCTAGCAGTGACCCTGATGTGTGTAAACACTCTAGAAACATTGCTGTGTGTGCACTTTTACCAGTACCACACACACTATCATGTCAGTGTCACTGCTGTGCTGAGCATGATCCATCACCCAAATAATATCTGGACAACAAAGTACTGCTGGTGAGAAACTAACCGTTAGGCTAGACAGGTACTGACCACAGATGGCCTACTGAAAGTAGTCAGCTATATAGTGGACCTGTGTTGTAGTCAGTGGATAAAGTGATAAAGTGGCCTGTGAGTGGAAGTACAAAGTAGTTGTTTCTAATAAAGTGGCCAGTGAGTGGAAGTACAAAGTACTTGTTTCTAGTAAAGTGGCCAGTTAGTGGAAGTACAAGGTCAGTGTTTCTAATAAAGTGGCCAGTGAGTGGAAGTACAAAGTAGTTGTTTCTAATAAAGTGGCCAGTGAGTGGAAATACCAGCTGGTGTTTCTAACAAAGTGGTCAGTTAGTGAAAGTACAATTTAGGTGTTTCTAATAAAGTGGCCACTGAGTGGAAGTACAAGCTGGTGTTATTAATAAAGTGGTCAGTGAGTGGAAATACAAGATATGTGTTTCTAATAAAGTGGCCAGTGACCATGATTTAAACATATTGGATACAATAAAGACGTGTTCTGTTTATTGTACATACATCCACTAGCGTGCTTTGAAAACTGAACAGATTTATTATTTATTTTTAGAGATTATAGCCTTTGGAATCCAGGTCAGTGGTGAGAAATGCCTTCAAGAGAATAAAAGAAACAACAGAACCTGTTATTTTATTGAATTGTCAGTTAGATGGTTAATGGTTCGTGTTGTTTTCATTTCTATCCCCACCTTCGGGATGTTCCGTGTGTCTGCCCTGTGTGTGTGCTTGACTGGTGTGGGATTCTCTGCTGGCTGGTTGGCTGAGTGGTGCAGGAAGCTGAGGCAGGTGCTAATTTTCAGGCTGTTCTGCTGTTTGTGACTACTCGTGAGCTGAGCTGTGATGGATGTATATGGGTGTGGGGTGCTGGAGCAAGGTTTGAGGGCGAAGCCCAGTTGACCACCACCTGCAGCCTGGAGCACTCCTGAAGCTTGACCTCTGTCCTGCTATACTACAGCTCAGCTCTGAGAATCAGTCTCAGCTTGTTCCTCTATATATTTAGGAGCTGTGAAGATGTGTTGAGGTATAGAGACTGTGTGTAATTTTGAAATATTATTTATTTAAATAAAATGATATAAGGTCTATCAATAATGATCTAATAATTAAATGCATCAAGTGTACGTAGTTGTAATTATTTGAAGTGTTATTGGAAAACTCATTTTACAATATTTCTAAAAATGATATTGTGAAGAATTATATAGTTCCAATTTTATTTTATACAACCAACATAATAATAATAATAATAATAATAATAATAATAATAATAATTATAATAATATTTAATAAAAGTATAAATTACTAACATAAGTATATTATATACATTTACCCAAATATTATTATTTAATTTGTTAAATGAAAGTCTGGCATTATGGTAAACAGTTTTCCTTTACCATAGCTTTCTTCTCTCTCTCTCTCTCTCTCTCTCTCTCTCTCTATCTCTCTATCTCTCTCTCTCTCTTGCTCTCTCTCTCTCTCTCTGCAGATGAATGTTCAGTTAGCGGCTTTGGCACCTCTTGATTTTCTATTATTAAACGGGCAGGCTGCGGTGGGGCTGTATTTCTGGCCCGCTGCTGCAGTGATGGCAGCTGGAATTGCTCTGTTATCGCTGAATGGAATGTGTATATCATACCAATACTTCTGAGTGAAAAATCAATTCCCCTTGGCTCCAAACCCGTGTGTGTGTGTGAGTGTGTGTGTGTGTGTGTGTGTGAAGGTTGGGGCTCCACTATATTAACTTTGGCAGGAGTTGTGAATATACCATATATCAGCGATGAATACAGCACATATGAAGGACTCCAGACAGAGTCAGGAACTGAATGTGTCCATTAACAGGAATCCAGCTGCCGTGGCAGGTCCCGGTTACGTACCAGGGTATATTAAGTGACCCGTTCCTTTAACTGCGGAGGAAGGTAATTCAAATGAACTTTGATAGCAGAGTGTAAATCAATCAGCATTTTTAGAGGGTGGCTATGAGGAGGCATTAAGGAAAGCTTGATGAAATCTGAATGATGGAATTTTTCCTCTTATCCTGTGTAGCTACAGGCCCTCGCCTTTAAATCCAAGCCCCAGATTGCTAATAGTTAAAAAAAAGTTCTCCAGCGCCTATGAAAATATAACCAAGGCGGCGTTTTCTTGCATTCTCATGACCTTTTCTTCTGCCTCAAGTAAGTGAACTCCTTATGTTGACGCATTCTGCTGTCAGCCAAGCGAAAGAGTATGGAATTACACTTTTTTTCCGACTCGGATGTGTAAACACAGCATTACACACCTGCTGTCCTATTTCTTTTGATGGTAAGAACTTAGCTGAGCTCTGCTGGTTCAGTGCCCAAGCTCATTTGATAATTTTTAAGCTCCTCGTAAGCTGAATCAGGTGTATTGAGGAGCAGAGAGTCTCAGAACCTGTGCAGGGCAGTGGGTCACCAGCACTGGAACTGAGACAGTGTACTTATCTAAGCAGTAACATCATTCAGTACATCCATAAAAAACTATGAGAGCATTGCTATCGCCAACTATTCTTCCTAGACATCTATACACGGCACTGTAAAGCTGTATAGCGCTCTATATTATGTATACCTTACCAGCTGTGCTATGCTGTCAGATGTTCTGTATGATTCAGATGATCCATGGAGAGCAATATTACAGGATTTAATTACAGGAGGTTCAAGCTTTCAAGGCGTATTTGGCATGAGATTGACAGCAACTGACCAAAATTGTTTTTGGTGTGAGATGAATTCAGTTGTGAAAAACAGTTGGGAGAACACAGGTAAGACAGCCTACGTCGCAATCTTTTATAAATCACATTGGCGTGTATGTAAAGAATATGGATTTCCATTGTTTTCCCATTAGCCATGAGGCTGTCTTGCGTCCTTTTATCTCTTTTAGCTCTCAAGTAAAAGCCAGTCGGAGATTTACTCTGTCTGCTGTCTTGCTCAATCACTCAGTCTTTTTCTCTTCCTCGCTTCCTCTTCTTCTGTCTCTTTGCAGCCTTTGTCCATGTCTCAGTGTCCATGCTGGGAATACTGAGCTAGCTTCCTCCTATAGCCAGCTGAAGACCGATAGTTGTTGGTGTGTGACGTGGTGGTGTAAAGTGTTACACAGTTCTTGCAAGGGTTCTTGTGCATGCTCCTAGAGCTGTATAGCGCTATAGTTGGGGTTCTGGGCCCCGAGTGGCAATGACAAAGATGCTGTTCTCCCAGTTTTAAGTCAGCCTTCCATTAAAATGATTTTGAAGCTGTTATTTTAGTTCGCACTGAAGCTACACATCAAGAGTTAATGCCTCTCCTAAAATCCTGTTTTTTTATGACTTAGAAACAATTATTCATGCATTTGTCTCTTCTCATTTGGACTACTGCAGTGCCTAATATACTTGTCTTAGTCAAGGAGCTTTGGTAAGACTGCAGCTTGTTCAGGATGCAGCTGCCTGACTTGTATCGATTACATCAGCCCAGTGCTAGTCGCTCTTCACTGGATGCCAGTGATTCTAAAGTGTTGGTGCTTACTTATAAAGCTTTACATGGCGAAGCGCCTGGATACATTTGTTAATGGTGTCTCCCAGAAAAATACTAGGTCACTAAGATCCACTAATAAGGGGCCTCCTTGTTGTTGCTAGAACTAAACTAAAGCTAAAGAAAAACTGTGCTCTTGCTGTGTGTGCAACTAAATTCTGTATAGCCTTCGTATAGCCTTCTCATCAATAGCAGACTCTGTGTGTGTGTTATGATTTTCTAACTGATTATTTATTTATTTTATGCTTTTATATGCTTTTATGGTTTATGTTTGAGTAATTGTGAAGCGCTTTGTAGCTTCTTCCTCCTAAAAACATGCTATACAGTCAAAGTTTACTTATGTCCTCGCTTACTTGTGCACAGTGCATGTCCAAATTGTGAACCACTGCCTTTTACTATGTTGAGTGGTTAAGTAACCTCAGATACACCTGTTTTTTGATACCACATGCGGTTTCATTATCCATAAAAAAGAAAGTATGTCCAAGCAATTCAGCTTTAAGAGTTTTTAACTATGCTACATGCTTTGGTTCATGTTTGTAGATAACAGTTTGTCATACCATGTTAGAAGCCACAGGTTATAAACGATTTGCCATGTTTGTAGTAATTTAAAGATGAGGTTTGTTTCATGCTAACCAACAGGATTCAATTCAGTTCCATTAACGGTTACTTGTATAGCGCTTTTACAATGATGTTGTCTCAAAGCAGCTTTACAGAAGTTTTGACAACATATATCCCCCAGTGAGCAAGCCAGAGGCAACAGTGGCAACTCCCTCAGACTGGAGGAAGTAACCTTGGGAGGAACCAAGACTCACAAGGGGAGACCCATCCTCCTCTGGTGAAACAGTATTTACAGTTTAATAAACTAAATATCAAGGAAAGGAGTCTCTGTTTGAAATCTGGATGGCAAAGCTTTAGGAGCTGCACAGATAGTGGCAGTCTCTGACTGAGGTCTTGAAACAGTCCCATCCTATCTCAATGCTGGAACATCTGGATGGCGCAGTGAGGTAACTGAGGGTGTAGCAGTAGACATTAATGGATGGGAGAGCTGGCTGGTAATAGGTGGGAAGGAGGCCCTGATGGTCAGTCTTCCAACAGCGTTCAACAGACGGGAGGACAGTCATTACCTCAGAAAGTTAGTTCGGCTTCCAATAGCTATGTTAGCCTGGTGGCTCTGGTGGCTACAGGTGCAAACCTGTGTAGGCTGATCAACCTAGTATTTCTGCGATAAGGAGAAATGTTTCTTTTCTTGCAGCCAAACAGATCCTGGCTTAGATGTAGAAGCGCAATGCATGTGTGCAGCTGAGAGGCCGAGCATGTCACGTGAATAGATGGCGCCATCAGGCCTTTGTTTCCAGTTCGTTCCGGCCTGTTTGTTTCTCCCGACGAGAAGAAACACTGATGCGGCGGGATGGCACTGTTAAAAGCATTAGAACTGTGTCTGTAGCATCAGGAGAGAGAGAGAAAAGAAACAAGCCCTCCATTTTTAGACCCGGGGTGGGGTGGGGTGGTCTGAGAGGGAGGAGGCTGGAGCTGAATGGTTTGATCTCATTAGAAACAGAATCTTCTTTTCTCTCTTTCTTTAGGACCAAATAAAAATGCAGAAGCACCTGTCAAAGTAATGCTGCACGCTGCTCGGAAGCTTTGCGGGGAAAAAAGTGCTAGACCAAGCGCATTTTTCTGACCTTGTTTATTTGCATATTTATCAGAGTGCCCCGCACGCCTCCCTTTACGTGCACACGTACGAGTGTGAGGTGTGCGGCGGCGTGCTTCGCTTGTGCTCGATGTTGCCTAGGTCATCTGTTTAGGGGGATGAATTATGGAGCCGGGTACTAAAGCAGGTGAGGGTGCCTACGAGGGAATGGCAGGATAATCACTCAGGGAAGGCTCCCTGCTGTATGTGTATTTGAGAGAAGGAGAAAAAGAGAGGGAAAGACGGGGAGATGGTATATATATATATATATATATATATATATATATATATATATATATATATATATATATATATATATATATATATATATATATATATATATATATATATATATATATATTAATCTACCTTGCAGTTGAGTGAGTTGATTTTTGAGCATCTCACGACTCCTGCACAAGAACCTGAACAAGGTTGGTAAAAGAAAGTGAGGCGAACTAAGGATGCCGGAGCAGGGCCGAGTGAAGGGAGGTGAAGTGAAAAAGAGAGAAGGGAGAAGGCCGGACGAGACAGAGGAGGAGAGAGAAGAGCCTAAGGTGAAGAAGCAGCACCAGCAAAAGTATCATTCTCAATTAACGTCTTGGCACCGCGGTAATGCGCAGCCTTTCTGTTTCCAAGCGTTAATTAGCCATGGCATTCGTTCCAGATCACTTGGCCTGGCAAGAGCCTTCGGTCCGATCTCCTCTCTCCGACTGTTACCCAGCGTCCCCTGGGCTAATTTTCCCCTCTGGACGATGACTGAATCCTGCCATATGATGTCTGAGGTCAAGCAGAGCTGAAAGAAAGTTATCTCAGTGACACATTAGTGAAAGATGCTTGCAGTGCTATTAATAGAGCGGAGGTACCGACTGAACCTCCACAGGCCTCTGTTCCTTGTTATCTGTGGGCGATGTCTCCGTTTATAGCTCCCGAGCTGGCCCGGGGGTTGATAGTTCAGATCTGATGCCTTTAAGCTAATGCCATAGAGGAGACACTTTTGGTGCCCTAAAGAGCCTTTTGATTAGGTGGTTTCACTTGAGATTGTTTCGAGAGGACCACTTACTAAAAGAAAGAGCATTTCGCAAACTACAAGTGGTCTCTCTGTGGCGTCCTTCCAGGGAACTCTTTATTTTTCAAGAAATAGGTTGATTTCACTGTGCTTCTTTTACTTGGTTAGCATTCCTGGGTGAAGACTTTATTCAGTGTTAGAGTCATTTCCCCAGAGTTAGCACTGGGGTTGCCGTCTCTGACTGGATGTGATTGTTCTTTCAGGTGATGCCACAGGGGAACTTGTGGTGTCCTAAATATCTTTTGAAAGGGTGATTTGTGAACCAAAGATAGGCCATTTTTAGGAGTAGGCTAATTCAACTGAGCTTTAACTGAAGTCTTTATTTGATATTAGCATTGGTTGTTCTGAGTTAGCACTGGGTTAACATCTCAGATCGAATCTTATGCCCATAAAGTTATTTGGGGGTCCTTTGGGGGCCTGCCATGGAAGAGTCTCCTTAGTTGTCCTGCAGGACCTCTCAACTATGTGGCCTCAAGTTTATTAGAGAGCCATGCTGCTTAGGGAAGGTGGTTCTTTTGCGGCGTCTCTCAAGAGAACCCTGAGTACCTCTTTTTCTTGGTAGGCATGTTAGTGTCTCTGGGTCAAGCCCAGTTGATATATCAGATTGAATATGATGCCATTGAAGAAGATGTGCCAAGCGTGCTGGTAGCTGGGCAAAATGTATTTATTGTGTTACCAAAGGACAAGGAGACATCAGCTGGTCCCAGGGACCCCCACGTGGTCTGTCTTTGTGTGTTAGTTGTTAGAATAGCAAAAATATGATACTCCCTGCTAAACCAGTTCATGGTTCTTCCCATTCAGAAATCTCTTTTTTAAACCTGGTTGTTTAGGGAACCAAATGGGGTTCTGTTACCACCATCTCCTCTTTTTTGATAGAGTATAGGCAACAAGGTGAACAAGTAGTGGAGTTTTAAAAGTGAAGTGTGGTCTTGTCCAGGCAAGTTAACAAGCTGGAATATTTGGCTACTGTATGAAGTTGTCAACACAAAGCCTAGACCGTATGTGCCATTGTATAATGTTGAACACACAGATGGAAACATATTAACACTAGTTAACTAAATGTTATGTTAGCCCAACAAACGTTACACTAGTATTGGACCCTAATGGGTGCAAATTCCCCTGTCTTACCTTGGCCCTGCAGATAAATGGCTCTGTCTTAAGTGGTTTAGGTGGCTAGGAACATGCCACACGTGTACTGATTGATTGAAGGAGTCAAGGCGCTGAACTTGGTGGTATCCGTTTGCACTCCAGTCAGACGTCGTCGATTGAAATTCAACCCTGTCATCGCTCCCTAATTGTGAATTCATCGATTCCCCTAGGGCGCTAATTGGCTAATTCACGCCGCTGTTCAGCTTACTGTGGCACTATCGAACAGACACATCTAGACACCGGTGCTGGTCTTGAAAGGCGACACTCTCTAAGCAGAGTAGTAGACATGGTAAGGGTGCTTGTGTTGGGGGTGGGGGTCCAAACCCAGCATGGCTGCAGCCTCAGTTTGCAAAATCCGAGCCGAACAGCTTAAAAAAAGTGCTCGGCATGCGCGAATGCAGCAGATAGCTTGTAGACTTAGCATCAGCAAACCTGCATGCTTGCAGCTGTTAGTCTTTCAGCTATACTTATTCGCAAGTCACTCCGAAATTAGGCGCAAGGTTATTGCGAACGTTTGCCGTGTAGCTCTGTACGCCATTTCTCTTGGGGCCGAAACAAATGGTTCCAGGTTTTCGTCCCTTTGGAGGTGCAGAGGCAGAGATTTTTACAGCACTGGGAGGTGTAAGTACAGCATGACGCAGCATATGCAATACCTGCTATAATTAGATGACTAATTTGTCAATGAAAGTGGCTCAATCAGTTCTCTATTGTTAGCGCGAATGGCATTGATTTCCTTGCCGTTAAATAATTATTCAAAAGTGCCAATATGACAATTTGGCTTACAACCACTAGCAAGCAATTAGCAAGCACGGCCTGTGAAAGGTCCAGTCTGACGTTAATGATAATCAATTGTTGAATAGCAAGTGACAATGTAATATAAACGAGTGAGCGGTCAGCAGCTCCATAGCTCCCGAGACTGACTGGAAACGAAGGGGCCTACAAGCAAGAGGTCTGCGGGTCGAAGCTCGGAAAGGGGCGAGCCGTCGGCCCGGCAGCGAGCGCGCCCCCTGAGAGCTTTTGTCAGCGCTGGAGAAACGCAGCATGTGATGATGAGCAGAGGCACAAAAGAAGAGCGCGAACAGAAGTTGCTTTTTGACGACTTGAGGAAAGTGCCTCATCAGCTCTGCGGAGACGCGCTTCGACCAAACACATCTGTCGCCTCCTGCCCGCGCGCCGTCATCTTCCAGGAGTACGTGTTGATGCCATTGTGAAATTTTTAATTAACCTCTCGTTTCTCCAACGGAAAGGCAAAAAAAAAAAAAAACAAACAGAAGGAAGGTGTTTCCCTGATATACCCAGCGCGGCCGGAACATGCGGCGCGGACTTGCGCTGAAGATCGTTTGAAAGACTCCTTCCGTGTAGAGGCGCTCCCAGCTGGGATTGTGTGAGGTTGTGGGGTTTTTACCATATGCCGCTTGCCCTTGTCGACATTACACTGCGAGCACAGAGGAACAGCACAGAGGATATGACAGCATGCGAAGCAGGAGACTTCTGTACTGTCCATACTTAAAAATAGCTGCGCCACTCCTGGAAGATCCTACTGAGGTTTTAACGAACTTCAGCGGGATGTACAGATTCCGCAGCAGTTTTAGGGTTTCGTTTAAGGGACCTGTACATTAAAAATTAAGGCTCCTCACTCGCGAAGATCACCTGCTTCTCTGTGGCTGTTAGTTTTAAACAAGGCAAACTCAGTTCTGCTAAAGTTGCAAATGACCTCGGTGCTGTTCGCTCTCACAAATTAAAGCAGACGTTCAAACAGAACTCAACTCTTGGTCCCTTTTGCAGATGCTGAGATCTCGGACCACTTACAGCTTGTACCACAACTTCTTCAGCACAGCTGGGTAATGCTGAATTCTGAGTAGTGTGGTTCAGGTTCATCATACAACAGATCTCTCTGTCTAAACGGCAGATAGACCACTATTGCTCACCAGAAGCTTCTGCTTCATCAGTTGAACAGACGGCCCAAACATCTTGAAGATTATAGCAGTTGTCTAGACAGTTTAATGATATGGTTAACTTGACAGTCATTGCAAGCAGAACTTCTGTCAAGCATGTTTAGGATCACTGCTTTAGGTGCACATCAGTCAGCATATGATGTACAAAGAAGCCCATCTAATCTGTCTGTAAATATATCTGTGATTAAGATTAACGTGGCCAGCACTTCCGCCTATACGTTGTCAGAAATAGTCCTCGAATGAAGCCCTGCTCCACTTCGAATGACTCGAATGAATTTTAATAAAACTGCTGGAAGCCTTGATTACATTCGTTTGCCCCATTTTTGTTTCCGAATCCTGTTTTTCCATAGTTTTTTCAGCTCAGAACGAAAAGAATAATAATTGACGTCACCGAGGTCTTGCCGTGTAGAACAAATTGACTCTTAGCATTTCTTTCCCCATGTGCGATGATTCATCAATCAAGCCTGTTATTGAGCAGAAGCAGGGGATTTGTTGGTGCTGGAAAGGATGTTGAGCCGAATATGTTTTTGTATAATCTTATAACGTTTCATCCGGCGTCCCCCTTACGCTCGTGGCTGTTTGATGTGCACAAATGACAGCCATCTGCTGTGGATCCTCAGCGCTCGGAGCAGCTGAAGGCTTGCCCTCGTCGTGCCAAAACAATTGCTTCGGTTCAGCCCAACTTTCAATGAAGGGCCCTCAAGGCCAGTTTTCTGGATGTAGATTTGTCCCAGAGCTTGACAGAGTGGCACTTTAAATATGGATTAATTAGCGCTACAGAACTGGCCAAAGAAGTTGTGCTCGGAATAAAGCAGGTCTTGAAATGAGCTTTAGGAATTATGGCATTGTCAGCTATAAGCCTGTTAAACCGGAGGGAAGAACAGGTTGACCGGAGCATTTCCGTGTTGGTTCCCAGGTTCGGAATATGTTTGATTGCAGTCAGCATCAGTAACACCTCGGGGAACACAATGTAAAACACTAAATATTTAGTTATATAAAACTTCCAGTTTGGCTTCAATAAAAAAAGTGGATATAGACTGATCTGGCAACTGTATTGGCATGGCACTTAAGAGAAAGCAGCTGTTGGCCATTCATGCTGCTTATTAGAACTTTCACAGCAACCGGGAACATTTAGTGTTACATCATAAACGTAGGCTGAGGTTTTCGAGAAGGGAGGGACGTTAATGAGAGGATGGAGGAGCATAATAAAGGGATACAGAAACCAGTTCAGTACAAATAGGAGAAATAAAAGTTGAATAAATTACACAGCATACACACAGGCTATCTATAGATTGTTTATTAAATGGAAATAACTAGTCTAAACTCAGCTACCAAGAACATAAAAGAACATTCCAGCAGCTATTCTACACTAAACTGAGACAAAATACAGGGGGATGTGCCTGGATCTAATCTCCCACACCCCCTAGGATAGAAGTACCAGTTTAAGAGAATTAAGAGCCAGTTCAACCAGACAAACTGTTACAGGCTATCAACAGAGGAAGTCACATTTATAGTTATGTTGAGGCATAGCTAACAAAACCAACATGGCAAACAAAATAAGTGGCTAATAAAAATAAGTCTAAAGGTCTAAAGTGCTTAACCAAACTAGTTAAGACCAAAGACAAGTTCCCACCACATGACATAGTGTAGCCTATTTCTTAGGTCTATTTTTAATGCATACTGCAATTTCTAGGCAGCAACAATAAGAAATGCAGTGTTTATTCTGTTATATATACAATCTAGGCTAAAAAGCGAATGTATCTTTAAAAAGACTGTATAAGTGTTTTGAGTATGTTAATACTGGGAACCCACAGACAACTCTTAATATAGCTTTACATTACATTGACAGAAACCTAGCAGTTATCTAGTCAGGTTTTTATCATTGATCTCTTTATGGATGTCTACATAAATGTAAAAATGTAACACAGTTGTCCACAGTTCTTGCCTTGCGACGGGCTTATGTTGTGTCCACTGTGAAATAACAAGTGTCGCGGTTCTGGAGCATCACGTGTCTCTTCTGGTGTGAAATTAGCTTAACAAAGCTAAAAGGCGATAAAGCTGACAAGCTAAAGTGTAAACAAGTTTCTGAAATCTAAAGCTACGACTGTGCCACGTTGCTGTTAGAGTGAGATTCACCTTCTCAACAAGCTGGTTGGCCAGCTGATGTTGTTGAGGTAATGGTTACTGACACACCTGGCAATCTATAAAGGAAAGAGGCAACATAAACATGACTGAGAGGGACAGAAAAGCAAACACAACAATGAGCATCCTAGTAAAGTACTGTTTAAAGGTGGTAAGTGTTGATCACACAAAGCATAAGCGTGTGCAGTAGTGGTAGGCCACTCTGAGTGTGAAAAAAGTTCATCAGGAAACCAAAAGAGGTTCTTCTGCAGCCTCCCACCAAAGAGCATCCCCACTGGACACCTTGATTTTTAACCGTTGAGTGGCTTAGAACATGTTAGCTGCTTCTACCAACACAAGCTATCCTTACAAGGTAACCAGGGGTAACCACATTTCTCCACTTCGAATGCTTGATCTGTAAAATCCTTCAGCTTGGCTCTAAATTGCGAACAATGCTAGCCTAGCACTTTGTGGTCCGAATGTAATCCACTGTTGAACTACACACAGGGCTGTAATTTAAGCTTTCAGGCTTTAAGCCTATTACCTGCTTAATATAAACCTAGTAATGTAAAAATGGCCCTTTAATGTAACGGGTCTGGACTAATCATTAAGTCCGAGTGTGTGCAGCTCCCTTATTAGTTGCCTGCAAGTTTGCTTATTGCCGAACTTCTGAATATTCATGAAGCATCTGCAGCCACTCAGCCAGTCTCTGCGACGGTATGAGACGCCAAAACAAACCTTCCCAGACCTGCGTTTAAGGCGGGAGACGGGCGAAAAAGGAGGCAGAAGCAAAAGCGTGGCACTTTTTCATGATACATGGAGCTGCTGGGGACTAATATTTGGGTGCTCTAAGAGAGGGGAAAAAAAATTTCAGTAAATTGCATGTTGCATTCCTGAAAAGCCGTTGATTGATGATGGTAATTTTAAAGCTTGGCAGCCTCCCAGTCCTGAAAAACCTCTTTGAAAACGAGCTCCCAGAGTTTTTTTTCTTGAATAATTCCACTGGCTCCTTTCTCCAGCAGCAAGAGGGAGAAGTTTTTGTCTGTCAGGAGACTTGCAACAAAACACACGGCGTCGGGAGAAATGCCTTATTTCCCTGGAAATGCTGAATGCAAAGCAGATGCATAACTCATCTTGCCAGTGGTGAAGCTGCGCATGATCACAGGGAGAGGGATGGAGAAGCAGACATGACCCAAATGAGCCAGACACAGTTGAATCACTGAATCACTAAATTGCGATTCAGTGTGTCTTGCTGAATGCGCTGGTAATGGTGTTAGTTTTCTTCCCTTTAGCTACATGCAGCCAGCTTTCTAATGATGTAATACATGTAATGGCTTGGAACCAACCATGAATTGCCTGGGAAGCACTTTAGCTTCCATTGGAAAATGCAGACAATATGGGTATTTGATTGCATTAACACAATTTATTGAAAAATGCGAAAGGGGGCCCACATACTGAGGATGCTAAGACATGCAATGCATATTTTAATACATGATTTTTTTATGCATGCACTACTTTGCAAAAGTCTTGGGCATCTAAGCTTGTCTAAGTATATCATTTTCACCAGTAAGAACACCAGCAATCATTAAAACATGTAAATAAGCATAGGAACAATACAGAGCAGCACAAATATCTTATTGTGAAAGAAGTAGATCATATCTTGAGCTCCAGTTTGAAGAAGAAAGTGTAGTTCCAGATTTCTCCTGGATGCCCCAGACATTGTATGAACTTATTCAGTTCCTTCAGCAGCAATTTTGATTTAGCTTAATGAAGTACTGAGCAGTCAAAGCAAGTATTAGATGAGAACTGTAAATAATACTGGGTTTGTATTATGGGTTAAATAAACACACTGACGTACTGTATTTACTGTAAAACCACTACTTACTGTATTAATACTGCTTGAATATTTAAAATAATAAAGTGTTTTGCTGAGCAAATAAATGCTTTTACAATAGCTTTTTAAATATAATGTCCTAAAACCTGTGCACAGTACTGTATATATCCAATATTATCTGATGCACTACTAATTACTAAGCATTTAACAGTTTTGTTTTGTGATAAAATACTGTATTTAGAGATGTGCTGTGAAATCAGTGCAGCATCAGCAATAAATGCACAAAAAAACTAAATAATTGAAAAATATCTACTTCTTCATTATTTAGAACCATAGCATCTTGTAGTCACATATACAGCGTATCAGCAACAGTTTCTCTTTGCATCGGATCAGGACTGAAAGCCATAAGACCCTTTCACACTGAGTTTTACAGACTTAGAGCTCTGAGCTGAAGCAGCGCCTCCAACTTTGCCACACACACCCAAAGCACTGCGGTAGAGCTCCAGTTCCTGTGTGTGTCAATGGAGCTCCTTCTGCCGTTTATTGAATATTTTAACAGAGTCTATGATTCGCACTGACGAAAATGGAAATGATAGCTTTGTCACTGTTATTACTGTTATTCTGTTTAATTTTTCTTTGCTTTTTTGCCCACTGTTCTCAGAGTTAAGCTAACAAAAGGCATTGAAGGTAAAAAGGTTTCACAGCGTTAAACCTGTAAACAATTACTGTTTAAAAAAACCTTACAATGACGGAACATCATACTGGAATTAGGCGCAATGAAGGCTGTTTTAGTGGTTTTCCTTGTTATTTGTTATCAGAAATGGGACGAGAATCCGAGCACAGAAGCTCATGCATGCAAATAGGAAAAAAAAGTAATGGATTGACATTATTGTTGTTATGGATATCTACCACTAAACTAAAATATCCCTTTAAATCATGGCATATAGTGGCATCTGCAACAAACAAGAGTTACACCAGCACCAGTAATCTGCAATGCAGTCAAAGTAAAATGTACAGTAGGTTGCTGGCAGTAGGTATTAATTATTAACACAGTTTACATGTAAGACTGTAAAAGATTACTTAAGGGTGCAGTTAGCAATTCTGGAGATTGATCTGCTAGGCCATAAAATCCAGCAGACAAACATAGTGATACAACATTAGAGCAAACAGCAAGACAGAAAAGTAAGTGCTGCAGCAGTTCCATGCTGGGGCCTCAGTCTACCTGTCCAGCCAGCTTCTTGTTTGAACCGTTCCACCTTAAATGATGCTGCTTTTATATCCTCGTGATGTTACTGCTGCACCATTTAAGGTGGAACTGGGACGTTCAAACAAGAAGCTGGTGAATAGGAACACAACTTCTGCCACTTTAACTGTGGGAGGTCTTTCCATCATGAAGACCTCTAACTGATGTTTACCCAGCTCTTCTTACCTGATCTATGAACTTTATTCTCAATCTTTATACCTCAGATTTACTCCTGTTTGGCTGTCTCTTGACCATCTCTTCTTCTTGACAGTGCATGGAGTTGTGCATCCAGCGCAACTTCCCCCGTCCTTTGCATTAGCACAAACGACCCTGTTAATGATTGGCTGGAAGATGGTGTAAATTAACTCAAGCCACTTTGCTTATTTTCCATTTACAGAGACAGACAATAAACAGCTAATGGACCATGAGGAGGTATTTGCTGAATTTGAGAAAAAAGCATATTGGATTAGCATTGTTTACTATGGCTTTAAGTAAGGTCAAGTCTACAGCAGCATACAGCCATAACACAGTGGGCCAGTTCACTCGGAGCTCAAAATAGGCAAGAGCAGGGTTAGTTGGTGAAGTTTCTACTCTCTGCCGTGTATCCCAGGCAAATATAACAGTCAATCGTTTGTAGGCGATGAATCTTAATGGGCTACATTGCTGTTGCGCTTTTCCAACTCAGCTGAAGTGCCCACGTTTCAGTATTCTGTTTTGTAATCCAGAATCATTTCGAGCTCTGCACTAGCGAGGCTTATGAAATAGATTTTTCTTCATTGTTTGTAATAAAAGACTTTGACGGCGATGGAGGAGCATGCTGGAGGATTTTGCTAGGACTGGCTCCACTCACTGCGGGTGAAAGGTTGAACTGTGTCGAGTGGGCACACTTCACTCGAGGGCCACTTGAGCCCTTTGTCCATCTCCCTTCTGTTTGTCTTTGCTACCTGTTTGCGGAATGACTGTTTGAAGAGTACTTCATCTCTTGTTTTTGCCTCCTGTTTAGCATGAGCGTGAGCGAACCTGAAAAGGCAAGAATGTAGTAGCCTATACATTATTTCTAAATACTGTGGCCTGCTCTTGTGGGCGCAGCTGAATGTGGATATGAATACATTTATGGATCTACTAACACATGAAAGATAGTGTCATTAATGCTTTGCTAGGAGCAGCAAATTAGATCCTGAATAAATCATGGTGCCATCTGTGGACTTGGAACCAAAAGACTCCAAAGGACTAAAATTGCCATTGAACAAATCACTTTGTGAGGGTTTTAGTGCTGGAGCACTTAATGTAGCCCGTGCTGTGCTAGTTGCATGGTGGCTATCATGCCAGTTGAATTCCACAGAGTATTCCTCGAGTTCAGAAAGTAATTGATGTACATAAGATGCACGAGAAGTGTAGTACAGTGATTTCCAGGTGACGAGGATTGTGTATCCTATGGATTTACCTCAGTATTAATTAGCGCTACTTGTTTACGCGACTCCAGCTTTCTCGGTTTCTCGTGAGGCACTTTATAAACATGGCACATGCTCAGGTTTAGCTACACGGCTAAGCCGCACTGCTAAGGCTTATATAGCTGGCTTTCTCTGAATCACATTAAGCCCAGTTCGAGCCTGAGCAGATGAATCCCCGTTGACAGCATAATTCAGTCCAAGGGTCTGCAATCCACCCTCGCGGAGCAAGTGTTTCTTTAAGAGGCATCACAACGGGTGCCAATCTCTGGTATTCAGCTTCATTTCGCCAGTGTTTGCTGAGGCCCCTCTCGACCAGCGGAGCTCTCCGAAGAAGAGTCTGCTTTATTAATGTTGACCTTTCGGATCGGGAGAGTGGAGTCGAGGAGCTTCCTCGTGAGGCCGGCTTAACTCGACAGCCACTGAAGGGGAGTTTATAAGGGAGGTGGTCGATTGGACCTGTGTCTTGCCGGACGTTGATGTATTGGGAAATCTTTGGTAAAAATGTTTTTTGATTTGTTTTTGTTCTTTTTATACAGAAGCTTTAGAAGGAGAGGAGCGAAAGACGTTTTCATGTTAAAAAGTTATCAGTAAGGTTTCATTAAATAGGACTTAAACTAGAACTTAATGTTATTTCTTGTGTTGTTCTGTGTTTTTTCTAGTACAACAGTGTAAAGCATTGCTAGTCCATTGCTATCCCAAGTCATGTGGCTGCTGAGGTGTTGCTGGTTCATTGTTATGGTATTCCAGGTGGCTGCTAAGGTGTCTCTAGTCCATTGTTATGGTATTTCATGTGGCTGCTAAGGTTTGCTGGTTCATTGTTATGGTATTCCAGGTGGCTGCTAATGTGTCTCTAGTCCATTGTTATGGTATTTCATGTGGCTGCTAAGGTGTCTCTAGTCCATTGTTATGGTATTTCATGTGGCTGCTAAGGTTTGCTGGTTCATTGTTATGGTTTTCCACGTGGCTGCTAATGTGTCTCTAGTCCATTGTTATGGTATTTCATGTGGCTGCTAAGGTGTCTCTAGTCCATTGTTATGGTATTTCATGTGGCTGCTGAGGTTTGTTGGTCCATTGCTATGGTTTTCCACGTGGCTGCTAAGGTTTGCTGGTCCATTGTTATGGTATTCCAGGTGGCTGCTAAGGTGTCACTAGTCCATTGTTATGGTATTTCATGTGGCTGCTAAGGTATTGTTGGTCCATCGCTATGGTTACCAGGTGGCTGCTAAGGTTTGCTGGTCCGTTGTTGTGGTATTCCATGTGGCTGCTAAGGTGATGGTATTCCAGGTGGCTGCTAGGGTATTGCTGGTCCATTGCTATGGTATTCCATGTGGCTGCTGAGATGTTTCTAGTTCTTTTCTATGATATTCCAGGTGGCTGCTAAAGTGTTGGTAGTTCACCATTGCTGTGTCATTCCAGGTGGCTACTAGGATATTTCTGTTTCATTGCTAAGACATTCCAGATGGCTGCTAGGGTGTTGCTGGGCCATTGCTATAGTGTAACAAGTGATGACTAAGGTGGTGCTAGTCCATTGCTATGGTAAACAAAAAAATATTAAATAATTCCGAGCAATTCGTAAATTTCTCAATTTTGTGTTGCTCGAGATTGAAATCCATGAATATTTTTTTTTAATATAGCTTAATTTCAGGTTTTTTAAAATTTTGTTTAATATGTGCAGTGAAAGCATCATGTTCATGTTTGTTCTAATGCAGCATCAAGGCTGAATGTGTTTACACTAAAGACTTGTGACTTGGTAAGCATCTGAGCTGTTGTACGCTGTTGACCAGATGTCATCAAAGCTCTTGTTTTTATCCAGCACACCAGCAAATGCTTCTCTGGCCACAGGGAGCCGCATATCTTAGCTGAGAATGATTTTGATGGCTCGTATGGGGTGTACTGAGAACAGCAAACACTTCAGATGCTTTGCACTGGATGCATTTGTCTGAGGAGCTGGGTGGTTTTTAAGTTGTGGTGTTCATCGTGGTGGACATTTTCATGTTTCTCTGTTTTTTTCTCCCTCTCTCTCGTGCTCTCGTTCTCTCTCAGCTGGCTTGATGATTTATTGACTGGAGGTATTTGATGAAGCTCTGCAGCAGAAAGCCACTTGATAGACTCTCCAAGCAGTGGAAACAATTTCAGGCCAGCTTCACAGATAATTAGGCACTTTAGCTGGCAGACTTGATTTCTGAGAGCAGCGCACCGCAGCCCCTCGTATTAACAACCCTCCTCTCGGGCCTGTTCGGGTCACGGAGAGACAGGAGAATTGGAGGAGTTCACAGTAGCCACGTACGGTTCCTCCCTTTTGCGCCTTGGCTTAAAGCAATCATTCAACCGAAAATGACATTTGAATAATTGTCCACTTTCCTCAAATGTAGCCAGTCAGCCGTTTAGTGTCTGAAGGCTACCTCTGTAGCTTGGTGCTGGAGGTACGAGGCTAATACAGCTAGCTAATGGAACCTTGACTACACTCTTAAAAACAAAGGTTGCTAAATGACTCACGGTTTGAATATACAGTTATAGGGGCTTTAAATGGCGTTTGTGAAATTTGACCTCTGCGTTTAACCCATCTGTGCACTGAAACACCCACAGACACACGCGCTAGTGAACACACACGCTTGCCCGAAGCAGTGGGCAGCCACAGTGCCCGGGGAGCAGTTGGTGGTTAGGTGCCTTGCTCAAGGGCACTTCAGTCAAGTCCTATCAGTTCAGGGCATTGAACCGACAACTTTCTGACCACAAGGCTGGTCTCCTAACCTTCAGCCCACGACTGCCCCAGTTTCCACATAACCCACAACATGTGGAGGTCCTTTAAAATCAAAAAATGCTCTGTCAGTCATGGGAACTGAATTCCATTGCATGCATTCTTTCATTTCCAGAAACATCTAAAGTGTTGGTAGGCCATTTGCTATAGTGTTCCATGTGACTGCTAAGGTATGGTTTGGCCATTGCTATGTTATTTCAGGTGGCTGCTAGGTTGTTGTTGGCCATTGCTGTGGTATCCCAGGTGCCTGCTAAGGTGTGGTTTGGCCATTACTATGGTGTTCCAGGTTGCTGCTAGGGTGGTGTTTGGCCATTGCTTTGTATCCCAGGAGGCTGCTAAGGTGTTCTCTGGCCATTACTATGACATCCCAAGACCTGGGTAGGTGTTGTTTGGCCATTGCTATGGTATACTAGATGGCTGCTAAGGTGTTGTCTGGCCATTGCTGTGGTATCCATTGAGGCTGCTAGGGTGTGGCCATTATTATGGTATTCTTAGGTGGCTGTTACTTTGATGTTTGGCTATTATGATAGTATTCCAGGTGGCTGCTATTTTTTTTGGTAATTGCTTTAGTAAAAAAATAAATTAAAATAATAATAATTCCAAACAAAATATTCCATCATATCTCTGCCCTAGTGTCCTGTTCTGGGTAGTTCATACTTCATTCCCTGACATGTTGTCTGAGATTGATTGATAACACGCATCTGAATTTGTGAGTAATTGCTGTAATATGGCTTGATTTCATGTTTTTTTCTTTCTAATATATGTAGCAAAGGCATCTTGAGGTAATACATTTCAAAGCACCCCAGAGTCCTTTATTATCCAGCCCTTTGTAGCAGCTGCGCGCTTGCACTTAATGAGACAGCAAAGCAATGAAATTCAAAGTCAGCAGCATCGGCAGCTTTGTGGAGAGAGTTTTGCAGGGGGACGCAGCATGAAGTGGGCTGAATTAAACAGCGGTGGTTATCTACTCCGTTCACATGTGTAAATACGCCACTATAGTCATACATGGCCACGTGCGTGTACACTGATGGCTAAGCGAGACCATTAACGGAGAAAAAGAGAGAGACCGTCTACAAGGGGGGTGGTGGGGGGGTGGGGTTGCTGAATCTGAAAATTGGTATGCTCATTGGCATGCTCATTTTCTCCTCCCTAATAATTCCATTACCTCTCTAATTTCATTAATGGGCTTTGAAAAAAAGCACAGAATGTCAGAGGTAATTAAAAGATAAGGTAAAGCAGAAGTGAGCACAACTCCAATTCCCTCCTCTAGTGAATCCAATGAAAGAAATACTGTATCATTCTGAACCTGTTGTACAGAAAAGCATGCACCGTCTGCTTTATTATATCGTACAATATATCTGTTTGGGAAGGGGTGAACACGGCTGCTCTACATCCTTGCTAATTACAGATGAGCGTGATATATACCTTTTAGAGAAAAGAAAATTGCTAACACTGTACTAAAAGGAAACCAACTGACAAACACCAGGACAGAAATGTATAAAGGCTTATTTGTTTGTTTACGTAGGTTTATATCACTATTGCAACTATATTGGTTGCAATACATTCAACTTGAATGAGTAATATAATATTGAAGGTTAGGCTGTATTATTTTAACACACACACACACACACACACACACACACACACACACACACACACACACACACACATATATATATGTGTGTGTGTGTGTGCATTAAAACTAATACATGAATGAATGGATAGATAGATGGCTAGGTGAATGTATGTAGGCATGCTGGATCAGTGTATGAATTGATAGAGGGATGCATGGAAAAACATGCATGAAATGATGGGTAGATGGATGATGAAGGGGTAGCAGAACATATAGATACGCAGATGGTGGATGGTTGAACTGACAGATGGAAGAAGGGATTGATTTGAATCAAAACATATAAATGAACTGACAGATATCTGAGTGAATGTATGGATAGATGGCAAATAAAGGAGTGGACAGATTGATGGAAGATGGGAGGTTGATTAACATTAAATTAATGAATGGATAGATAAATGAATGGATAAACAAGCTGTATGCATGGAGGGATGGAAGGATGGTGTGGATGAATATTCATGGGCAAAGTGATGGATTGTGGACAGACAGAGTGTTGGAGGAAGGCTGATGAATGGATGGATATGGGAAATAGAAATAGATATGCGTGACCAATTGAATGGACTAGATTGATGAATGTATGAGGGAAGGAAATGATCAATGACTGATTGATGTATGGATGATGTATAGATAGATGAATGAATAAATGGGTGATGCATGTGTGGATAGATACACAAAGGGTTTGGTTGGAGAAATGGATGCATGGATGAATGGACAGATATGAGAAGATGGATAAGTGGTCCTCTCAGTCTAGCGAGCATGCTCCGTTTCCTTAGAACAATTGGAGGTGAATTGCCGAGGTCTTAACCCGGTGGTGGTAGCGGGGCGATGAAGGTGGTGTGGTTTCGCTGTAATCTCAGCACTGCTGCAGTCCTCAAACCCCAGCCCAGGTCAGCTTCTAACATCCATCCCAAAGGCACAGTACAAAGCAAATCTTGGTGGAATTTAAACAGCGCAGGGTCAGCACAAAAACATACGGCTACAGCATGCCACAATATTTCTGTGCTTGCGGGGAATTTGACGGTTGACCCAGAAGAGCTCCTTTTGCAGGTTAAGAGGAAGAAATAAAAAGCTTTTTTTTTTTCTTCTTCTTCCACCAGATGAAGCAGAAGGCTACAGAGACTGCATAGGAGAAATAGGGGGGCTGCTTTTGCAAGGGAACAAAGCTTTTCCCCCTTGACGTGGACCGCGGGGTGACGCACCATATTGCCTTGCTGCCATAATTATGAAATATGGAATATGACAGGTGCACAATGCTTGTCAACGCTCATGATGCATAAACAAATAGAATATTAGGCGAGTACCTTCTGCCGTAGCCTTTGTAGGGAAATCCACAGGCGAAACCGAGGCTTGGGTTCAAAGACCGTTTGCAGCCGTCTTCCTCTTTTTCTACCCCCCCCTTAGGATTCTTGCTCTCTGTCTACAGCGAGCAGTTCAAAGAGAGGATAGCGAGAGGCTTTGTTTTCCTGCGTTTGGCCAGCCGCGCTTGCGCTCGTCACATGTGACCCTGAAGAAGATTATGAGCAAATCAATATTCAAAGCGCTTCGTGTACACGTTGTATCAAAAGCGGTGGCGGTGGAGGCGGGAGATGTTGACAGGCCCAGCGGTTTGCTCCTCTTCCTTTCCCTTTATTCGTCTAATGAGTGCCATCAAGTCGAAGAAGAGACACATAAGAAGCGTCGTTTGCTCGGATTTCTACTCCGAGGACTCTTTCCCCGGGCTAATGGTGTTCTGCTGCACACATCGCCGTGCCGACTTTCCCTAAGAACGCTCGTCTAACTTCATGTTTCAGTACACATGCGGCCCGCAGTGATTCGCAGCTTCAGTCATAGCATGGATTATGTAGAGCATCTTCCCCGGCCATGACACATTACACATGAGCTAAACATGGTTTATGGATTGATGCCTTCTAGCCCCTTGTTTGAAACCTGTCATAACAGAAGCCGTCATGATGTTGAGGCTTCTTTCCTCAGTCATATCATACTCTGGACACCCTGATATCTCAGGGTGTTCGCTCTGTAAGTACATCCATTGATGCATATGGACACGTCATCAGTGATGTTCAATCCTAGGGTGTTTCGGGTCTTTCAACATCATACGCTCTCATCCAGGTGACCCAGGATTGATCAGACCCCAGCTTGTGTCCATATGGCTGACTAGCTACCACGACTCCATGGTTCTCCTCTCTTGAGCCACAACCATCTTGAGGCTCTCTCTGCCATTACAAAGCCATACTATTTCTTAACTTAGCTGGAACGAAGCCATAATGAACCTTTCAGTGGATTGTTTCCCTTAACCTGAAGGTTTTTGAGGAAAGCAGGAGTGGTTGTTTGATAGGCCTATACAGAGCAGTAATAAGGGGGTAATGACTTTGTAACAATATAGTAATTAATTATACTCATCAGAAGTTACATGTGAAATGTCTGGTCAGATATAATAATAAAATAATGGTCTGAAAATTACGTGTCCCACATGTTTTAGTGAGTTTAAATAAAAAGCATTATGCAATATAGAGGATTTTACCACACGAGGTTGCAAACTTTCAAGGCTGAGTTTATGTGAGATTGACAAAGACTGACCCAACATTTTGATCTTCACTAACGTCAGATCTTCATTGTTTTCCTGTTAGCCGTTACACTGTCCACCAAACAAAAAACAATCTGAGATTGACTTGATTTTAATGCTGTGATTTCAGGGTTAATTGAACATAAATTAGCTTTAATATATAATAAAGGTATTATCATAATAACCTGAGCATAAAAAGTTTATGTTCCAGTTGTTAGAACACAATCAGAAAGTAACTGTTGGTGTAACAAGTGGGTGATATCAACAGTACGTCAGTAGCTTAGCTTGTTCATCTTTTACAACATAATCTGCTTAATCCACAAATCAGACCTAGGGACAGATTTGTTTTTTCACAGTATCTCACAGTTTCCCAAAGATAAGCTTATCCTTCCAATTAAAAAAAGAAGGTGTTACATAACTAAGAGTACATGTATTTACATATACAGTTCATATTTTTATATGACTGGCTTATGTTCCCAAAACTATCACTTATTTACTCGAAATAATAATCACATACTCAACAAGTAACTCATTGTTCTCATATTCTGTCAATATCTCAAGAAAGTGAGACGTTATTCTGACCTAACGAGTTCACAATCAAAAAAATATGTTTTTCTCTTATTTGTGGTGAAGAAGCTTTTATCATGCGGTCATATGTTAATTGTCAAGTTGCACCTCTGTTTATTTGCATGGGAGTTCTTAGCAGATGAGCCATTAAATTAGCCACTGCCACCAGTGCAGAGTGTTGAGAGACTGTCAGTAATTAGTGCCTACAACTCCTTCAAATCCTTTATTAGAGTTACTGGGGTTATTGTTATATGCTATGTCTTCCAATGACCAGGAACAGTAAGAGTTTCAAACAGACGTACAGTACTGGAGTACTGCATCTTGTTTCTGTTAACGCATCATATAAAGGGTGATCTCATCAGCTGTTCAAAATGAGAGGAGTAGACGCACTAAAAAAATTTACTAATTGGTTTTGAGCATTTTTAAAAACGCTTAGTTGTTTTTTTGCCCTTAAGAAAATTGGGCAAGACATCTGCGGCTATTATTTTCCACAACACTAACGGGCTAATAGGCTCAGAGGAAGGCCTTAAGAAGTACAACTGGTTGCCATGCTATTATCACTTGAAGTATTTACTTTCCTCCTAAACTAGGTTGTTGTACCCTCTAGAAGTTTCTGTTGGTTCCTCGTAGCGTCCAGTCGTCTCTAATGGTACTTTTCTAATGTTTTCCTGTTGGGTTGATATCACAAAGTAAAGGATTCTAATGGTTTAACAGCAGTTCTGGGAATCATTCCAGGCTTTTTTGATGATTTCGTTATGGGATCTTAGTTATCCTACAGAAATCTAGTGGTCTGTAATGGTAACCATAAAGCCAATTCCCATTAGAAAGCAAAACTCTTCTGTTTTACCCATCCTTAATGATTATAATGGGCTTGGTCAATGGGGTTATTATTTAAGTAACATTTATTAGTATTTACATATTTTGGGAATTGTCTTCTTGTTATTATAGTATTACCATGTCATTTCACATTTATTAACAGTGTGTCATATTCCATATTTCACCGGCTCCTCCATAGTACTTCATTTTAAATACAGTTGCTTGGAAGCAGCTTTGCAGACATTGACTTTTTTGGCATTCTCTTGAATGATTGAATGATTCTGAAGGCCTGAAGAAGTTCCACATATGCTGATACCTTGTTAGCATCTGTAAAATTCCCAGAGGGGCATTCCTAACAAGAATAACACGCATTTCTTCTGTCGCTGTTATTATCACTGGTTTGCAACAGTGTCTTGCAAGCACATATAAATTATTTCATAACACAATTTTCAAAAATCATGAAAATCTTTTATTCTGGGGTGTTCAAGCCTTTACCGTGGCATTCTGGCATTATGCTGTTCCTTTAGGTTGCAAAGGTGTTATAGTGGAAATAATTGCCGCCAACCACCCTCCCCCCACCCCCCGCACCCCTGGTGTCCTGTTCCACTGGCTTCCATCAGCAGCTTCTGACAGGATCAGAGCTGGAGACTCCTGCATCGACTCCATCAGTTAATTAAACCCCAATTCGCCTTGATGAGCCCTAAATCCGGGCTGTCAGTCGGTTGGGCGGGCTGCCGGTGGTTCTTGGGGTTCCATGTATATATAAATTTCCCTTGTGGCCTCACTGCAGAGAGGTATGAGGATGGCCCTGGATTTCAGTAGTGAAATGGAGGACAGCAAAAGGACAGAGAGGGTACAAGATCAGAAGGCGCTGCGGATTACCCGCCTGTGATAATACAGCTGTGAGGGGAAGGAGCTTTAACCTCAGAGCTTAACATCTGCTGACCGCTCCTTACACACTTATTGGCCAGAAAGGCAGCTGGGAGCTTTGAGGTGGTGGTTGGAAAAGTGGTAATTTAGCAAGTTGTCAATTGATTTGCTGCAGAAGAAACTAGTTTTCACGTGGCACCATGCTGAAACAATAATTTGTTGGATTGGCAGGTCTAGCTAGTATTGAACTCGCATGTAGCCTTCAGCAGTATTTAAACTGAATCATGCTCTTGTACCTCAGACTATGTTGTTTTGTTACGGTGTCCCAAGTAGAGTTGTTATTATGGCTTCAGACACAGAATGACATACTGTTAACTACAAAACCAGCAGGCCAAATTCAGTCTTCAGTGTGGCTGCTTATACTGGTTTTAGCTTCTTTCACACTTTCATTTGGTTTACAGACAACACAAATATCATTCACTTACTTATTAACCACGTGACACAAGAGTGAAGTGTGGGATGGTTTAGGTATGCAATTTGTGCATTGTTAATGTTTAGTGTCTACTAACAAAAAATCTGTGATTTAAAAAAAAAAAAAATTAGTTAACATTTCTTATTTTCTCAGAATATTGACTTATCTCAAAATAAGTTTCTCAGAACATTGACTTAGTATATAAAAATAATTTTCTGTAATTAATATATTGGTAATACACACTTGTCTTTAAATGTTTATTTAATATCCATAAATGTCATATTTATTCAGAATATTGAATTATTATGTCAAAATAGCATATTGTTTGTAAATAGGAACAATAGTAATCTAAGTAACCATTACTTGTCCTGAAATATTGACTTACTATCTCAAAATTATGTCTCATTTTTCTTAAATTCTTGGCTTTGTATGCAAAAAAATTACATATTTCCCCTATAAAGTAATTAATATTGACTTATTATCTCAAAGTGTTATATTTTCTCTGATTTTTGACTTAGTAGTACTGCTTAGTTCTATCTTAGTAGTATCTCAGTAACAATTGCTTATTGTCTTGAAATAGTATCTTAGAATAACGCCTTATTTTTTTCAAATTCTTGACTTAGCATTTTAAAAGTGTGTGTGTGAAGAGACTGATGATGATTCTTTGATGCAAAATTAATTTTTAAATAGATTTTTTTTGCTAATTTAACATGAAACCCAATGTGTCATACGTCAAACTGCTGGTGCGCATCATTTCATCTTCTCTCTCGTTCTGGAGGAGCTTAATGCAAAATAGCTGTGCAGCATCCAATCAGATTGTGTCAGTCTCTCAGCCCTGCAGTGAGATTCTACCCGGAGACACAGAGTGAATGGAAGATAACACAGCTGATGAAAAATGGCATTGTTATGGTGTATGTTCTGTTTGTTTAACAGCACCATTAGGCTGCTTTGAGACTCTGGTCTATATCTCTGCATTGACTCTCTCTTTTCACCACAACTAGCATGTGCTTGAAAGGCGTGACCCCAAACTGTTGACAACTCACTGTAATGAAAATATTCAAAATATACTATTCACTACAACAATGCAGCTCATTTTTAACAGTTCAAGTCTGGAAACCTGGGGAAATCACCTCCCATGTACCTTGTTTTTTTTATTTTTGACTTTTGACTATATCTTAGTAATGAGTTAAACTCCAACAAAGTAATTCAATATTTTGAGATATGAATCAGTGTTTGAGAAAATAAGTCATTATAATGTGATACCCAATTAATTTGAGAAAATGCGCGTTTTTTGGAATTCTACAGCATAATATTTATTTTTTTTGTATATGGATTAACTAGTTTAAGCAAGTACGTTTTTTTGGTATACTGGTTAACTAATTTGTGCAAGTAAGTAAATTTTTGGTATACTGATTAACTAATTTAAGCAAGTTATTGATATTTTTGTATACTGATTAACTAATTTGAGCAAGTATGTCATTATTGGTATACTGATTAACTAATTTAAGCAAGTTATAAATATTTTGTATACTGATAAACTAATTTGAGCAAGTAAGTTATTATTGGTATACTGATTAACTAATTTAAGCAAGTTATTAATATTTTGGTATACTGATTAACAAATTTGTGCAAGTAATTCATTTCTTGGTATACTTACTAGCTCATTTGAGCAAGTAAGTCATTTTTTTGGTTTACTAATTAACTAATTTGAGCAAGTAAGTCATTTTTTGGTACACTGATTAACTAATTTGAGCAAGTAAGTAATTTTTTGGTATACTGATTAACTAATTTGAGCAACTATGTCATATTTTTGGTTTACTGATTAACTAATTTGAGCATGTAAGTCATTTTTTGATACACTGATTAACTAATTTGAGCAAGTATGTCATTTCTTGGTATACTAAGTCAATAGGTTGACATGTTGTTGCCAAAAACCAAGGAGATTAGGAATAGGTTTTCTTTTACTTTTCAAATTGGTTCATAAAGTCTACTTCACCACTGGTGCCCAGATCAGATAGAATATTACTGTTCCTGCTGCAGTAGCTCTAGGAATGCAGTAATATTCTTAACACTGATAGTTTTTCACAAATAACAGCTGTGGATGTTTCAGTTTTAATTTGTGCTGAATTGGCCGTGGTGTTTTTGTATGATCTCAGTATATGTACTAATGAAAAGCCACAAAGCAGACCGTGTACTATGAAGGTTTTTTTCTGATCTTTCGCTTGTAGATGCACAAACAGCACCCTTGTTCTCATCCGGCGCAAAGCCGAGCGGATAATTTGCGACTAAAATGTACTGAATTTATTAATGAGTCTGGGGGGAGTGTTAAAAGTCCACTGTAGGATGCTATTAAAAATGGCACTCTAATTGGTTTCTGTTCTTCCCCTGCACTCTTTATAGTAATGGGCCCGTACAAAATGCGTAAATTTGGCCGGGTGTTTGACAGTCCTTGGGAACGGGTGCCCAGCCGGCCCACTTTCTTTGCGCTGAAGCCCCCCCGCTGTGAGCGAGTCCTTGAAAGAGGAGCCGGGAGGGAGTCATCCAGCAAGCTCAGAGACTTTAAGTAGAAGAAATAAGAAACGGCTCCAATGATGCGCGCATTAGTCCGACTTACAGCTCACATGCTAATGCAGTAATTGTTCGTTGCTGACTTTACACAGTTCAGTGGCTTTCTTTCAAAGTGAGGCAGTTTTGTTGACCCGGTGTGCTTCACTGAAATTGCCTCAACTTAATCTGCTTGTTAATTCCGTGTATGTTGGTCTTATCTTACTAGGGCGGTCAACATGGTGCACGGTGAGTTAGAGCCATTGACAATATGGTAGTGTTCTCTTATAGGAGCAATTTGTAAGGTGAGGCAACCTGTAAAATTCATACTTCAAACAAATAAAGGCGAAACATATCACCAGAAACTTGTGGTGCCCAACCCTATCATAAGAAACACAGCAGTGTTCCCTCCTTCTCCTCCCTCTTCACTTCTTACCAGTCTAAAACAAACACTGCATCAAACTTCATCTCTTTACTCGATCATCTCCATGTTTCTATTCATATCAGGCTTTTTATTTGCTTACCAAGAGCTTCAACTATAGTTGTGTTTATTCTTCCGTTCACTGGCTGTCTGTCCTTAAATGATCTAACTAGGAGCGGAACCTTGACTGAAGTGATTTCCTATCATTCTGTCCATCATTTCAGTTCATCTTTTCAACTAAAAGTCTTACAAGAATGAAACTTGGTTATAAATAAAAATATGAAATGTTTGGAGGCTTGGAGGAAAGAAAATACACAGACATGCCCAATATGCAAATAGATGGAGCCATGATCCAATAAAATCACTGCAGCTGCTAATTGCACTCGACTAAACTAAAATCCTGTATTCATGAGGCGCTATATAGCATGCATGCCCACCTTATAGTACCATTAGCTTGTATAGTGTCTCTGCATAGTAGTTCATATAAACATAAAGAAAGAGTTTGAGACTTTACATGCCATCAGCCCATTCAAACATTGTAAATACAGTTGTGGGCTGGATGTGACGGAACCAGCCTTGTGACCGGAAGGTTGCTGGTTCGATCCCACAAATCGACAGGACACGACTGAAGTGCCCTTCAGCAAGGCACCTAACCCCTGACTACCCCCAGGGTGCTGCCCACCGCTCCGGGCAAGTATGCTCATATGTATATGTGAGTGCTTCACTGCACTGATGGGTTAAATACGGAGATCTTGAACTTCCCTCTGGGATCAGTTAACTATCTATCATCTAACTTGATCATAGGCTTTCTTTTTGGTTGTTGTTGTTGTTGTTTAAGAACTTTCAGTACATTAAACCTCATAAAGCATTAGGAGTCAGGCTCTTAGTGAAGTGAGATTGTTTGGTATTAACAGAATATAGACAGTGAATATGTTGGCAAATACAAGATGTTTTAAAAACTTAGCGTTAGCAAAGCTGGTTTAAAGCCATAGTTGATGTATTACAGTGTTTATGCTTCTTATGAACAGATTCTATAGTGTGTTTTAAAACCTGGCCGTATAGGGTTGTGGACAAAAGCAGTCTTTATGCTGAATGTAAGTTAATGGAACCAGAAAGTTATTTTGGAGCATTTCTAAAAATTTTAATCCCCAAAAATGGAGATGCATGTTCTTCTTTGGACGGCATATAACACCTTATTAAAGAGTTTATAAAGCAAAATGAATACAGGATTTGAAGGAAGTGTTACCCAGTAAGTTCATTCAACTCAACGATCCAGTTAAGATACAGTGTATAACCAAAACTAGTACAGTGATATATTTTGGATTTGGGTCTGCAGCTCATGGTACCAGGCGGAAATTCCCTGAGATTGGAATCGATGGCACACACAGCTCACTCTCTCTGATTTTGGCTGATTTATTGTTTGGGATAATTGAATCCTTTCAGCACTAATGGGTACATTTTATAAATGGCTGTGTTTAATTAATGCCAACTTGTTTGTTAAGTGTAAAGCGTTACATGTAAACCGTCCGTGTGTTATGAAACCTAGAGAATGCAGGTGCCCGCTTTTAAAGGGTTAATAAAGCAAGCTAAATGTGGGCCGTTTGAGAAAACGGAGTAGTGCGCCACACTTTTCTCCTTGCATAACTAATGTAATTATGTAATTACATGTTTGTAGTATAGCAAAACAACAGAAACGCAAGGGGTTAACGGTCACAGTACAGCGTATCATCGCTTGCGCAAATAAAATGCTGCTTTCAAACTCTTGGCTGCCATTTTAGTGAAAAAAAATATATAAAAACAACAGAAGAGGCACATAAATATTCAGCCGGTGATGAGGGGCAGCTGCTGTCTCAGTTCGGTGGGTGGATGTTGAGAGCGGAGATGGAAACAAAGAGGCTTTCTCTGATGCTGTCCTGCTAAAACAAAGCTTAGAGTGTTTCGGTGACTTCTTCTCCACACTAAAGTGCTCTGTTCCTCCTGGGCTAGATTACTTAGAACCTCGCACCCCCCCTCCCTCCTCCTCCTCTCTCTCCGATTCATCCCTTCATACTGTCAGCTCTGTCTAAACTACACCACTTAAACACTTAAAGTGCAACATCTGCGGGATGACACGTGGATGCCAGCTCGAAACGCCGCTGCCTCGGCTCGAGCCTCAAAACCCCCTCCATGTTTCGTCACACTGGATGCGCTACATCAACGTCAGGAGAGCTGGAGGGGCCCGTGTTGCAGCCTAGCACAAGTGTGAGAAGCTGGAGCGGGAGCAGATTAATGTGTTGCTGAATGGATGATGGCGTGCCATATACTCCTAAAATTAAAGGTGCCAGAAAGGGTTCTTTGGAGCGATGCCACTTTTTTGTGTGTGGTTTTGATGTTAACTGTATGTCTAGGTAAAGAGACATTAGCATCCAGCGTTAGAGAGTGAGAGTGAAGCTAAACTCATTGAGAAACTAATGGAGATAGATAGACTTGCAGGCAAACTGACTCATATATCCACTAGCCAGCGCTGTGAGCAGCCGCCAGCTACTTACACGTAGTTAGGAGTTTGGCTTCAACACTCAACATGGCCAAGAATCGCCTCCTTTAACAGAAAGGGGCCACAGAATGTAAATTAGAAGGTATCGTGGCCTCAGAATAGAGTATAAGTAAAACTAAGTTGTGTACCACACTTCTGTCTTTGCATAACCATTGCAATTTTGTTATGTAATTCTCTATGTAGACCATTCTTCTGCACATTTTAATACATAATTACTTTTTGTTTGCTGAATTGAACACATTTGGTGTAAAATAAAACAAAAAAATAAGAATTAGAGCATTAAATGTGGCCTGTGCAAAAGTTATAGTCCGTTCATCCATCCATCCGTTCATCCATTACCTTCCGCTTTATCCTGCTAGTCAGGGTCACGGGAGCGCTGGAGCCAACCCCAGGCAGGGTACACCATGGACAGGTAGCCAGTCCATCGCATGGCCAACACACACTCACACCTATGGGCAATTTAGAGTGAGCGATCAGCCTAACATGCATGTGTTTGGACTGTGGGAGGAAACTGGAATACCCAGAGGAAACCCACTCAAGCACGGGGAGAACATGCACACTCCACACAGAACGTCCCGGACCGGGAATCCAAGCCAAATTGTCTTGATGTGAGGGGACAGTGCTGACCACTACACCACCGTGCCGCCCAAGTTATAGCACATTTTATGTTATTTGTCCCCAACATATTACACTCCACATATAAGTACAAATGGTGTGTTAAACAAAGTTAAATGTAGAGGATTTGGTAAGTTATTGACACTTATTGAAAATTAACCAAACATAAAATCTGACCCAGGGTGTTCTCACTGGTGGAGATACTGTTTGGTGTCTCAAGTGTTGTTTGAGACTAATGCTTGCTTAGTTGTATTTATTAGCCCGTAGATCAGTTGCTAGTCTAACAGTCAGGATTGGGTGACACCACAGTTGTTGTACGCTCTATTTGCATAATGCATGTTGGACTCTAGTGAGAAAATATTGTCCAACTAATGAGGCTGAGAAATATACTGTTGCAATACAGAATCCTGCATAACACGACAAAAAACATGCGATGAATTGTAGTTTTAGACCAGATTTCTGAGCAAAGTAGCTAATTAGACAACGGTTGACACGTTTGACTTGTACAGTGGCTAAAATGTCATGGCAGTTATTTTTAAAGCCATCACTGTGGCTGTTCCAGCTGTCGCTCAGGCAGCGTGCAGTAGACAAACACCCGTTCTGTTAAACGGACTGAAGCACAGACCCAATTGAGGTTTGGAGATGGCTGCTAGAGCTGTTTTTAGCTCAGCGACCAAGTTTGAAACCATTAAGACCAACTTTTATGTCATAAAATTGATAGAAAACTGTAAAATCCCAACAACGCTTCAGAAATCCGTGTATTTTAAACAGCTTGTTTTCCTTTCGAAGGCTTCTCTCAGCGAGGCGTTTTGTCTGACGCTGAAGCTGCCATGCCAGCACGTGTGACACGGATGGGTTCGCAGCGCGGCCTGCGCTTCGGGGCAAATTTCAAAACACAGATGGTCACTCTTGCTGGCAGAGGGTTCGAGTAGCCTGGGGAGAGAAAACGCTTGTGTACGTTTCAACACAAAAAAGAAGCAAGAGTGACAGCCGTTGGCCGGGATTGAACATACAAACAATAAGAGCGTAATGAAATAGACAGCATGGCAGATAGAACTCTTCAGAGTATTCACATCTGCACCACACACACATACATATATATATATATATATATATATATATATATATATATATATATATATAAGATGTTTCTGAGGAGCTTAAATATATATAAGATAATCCACTTGCACTAAGAAGGAGCAAGTCCTCATGAAGTAATCAAACATAAAAACAATAACTGGACAAAAAATTTGGTTCCATGTTTGTAAAGAACCATAAAGAACCAAACAGGATGGTAATTATTTGTCCCCATCATACAAAACATGATTGAACTACTTCTGTATTGATAGTTAGCATCCCATTCAGGCAAGATGAGCTTTCTGGTTGGATTTGAAAACTGTGTACGGTCTTATAAAGAGGATAAAGAACGTCCCAATGCTTATTGTTAATTACTATTGATGACTCTTTTTATATTGACTAGAAAACAAGGCTAAGCTCAACACACACACACACACACATATGTGGAGACTAATTCAATCAGCCCACTGCAAGCCCTCCATTTCACTAACACAATTAGATTTTGCAGTGCTGGATGGAGCTTGGGATGGACCGTAATGGCCACCGAAATGAAAGTGACCGTCTGATTGCATGCAGCGCAAGTAGTGGCTCTGAGAATTAGATAACGCTCCGCACTGTAATCGTGTTTATTTTACTTTTTGTCTATTACGTGTCTGACCAAGCATTCTGTTTCGGTCTTAATGTCTTCGTTTACTTGACGCTGCTGTTTGTACTTTGTGTTCAATGTCGAAAACCACGTAAGGAAGATTCACAAGATTTATTACGTCTAAAGATTATTTGACATATAGAGGCAGACATGCGGTGAAATATGAACTTTAAGTAGTTTAAGAACTTTGGGGTGTGCAGCAGTAGCGATATTGTATATACTTCTATTGAGGTTTGAGAGAATGCACCTCAAAGACACAATATATTTTTATTTTAATAATAATTTTTTAATAATATTTTTGTGTTTTTCTAAAGGGTGCAAACACAGATTAGGTTTAAAAACAAAACAAAACACAACCGAACCACCTGCAGCCTTTTCTGGATAAGACAGAACATTCCTGCTAGACCAGTGTTTACAGTGATTTACAGAAAACACTGTAAGACCACCAGCCTAACATAGTAAGCAATGTAAAAACTCTGGTCTAGCCATTGTTCCAAACACTGCAAAAACACTACATTCTGTACACACTGTAATGCCACCAGAGAAAACACTGGAAAAACAAAGCTTTAGCATTGTCAACACCATGAAACTGACAGTCTAATTGTGTAAACTTGATAAAAACACAGGTCTAACAGTGTAAACACTGTAAAAACAGTTCAACCTAACAGCTAAACCTAACACTTAAACCACGTTTACCACTGTTCTAGTTAAGGATGTCAAATCTTATCAGGTTTTGATTCTAGCAAAGCAGGGGCGAACATCTGACGACTGTTTGAGGAGTGTTTTTATAATGTTTACAGGGTTAGACTGGTGGTTTTACAGTGGTATACCAGTGTTTTTACAGTTTTTCCAAGATTAGACCAATGGTTTTACAGTGTTTACAGTCGTGGATCTGTGTTGTACAGTCTTTACAGGGTTAGACTGGTGTTTTTACAGTGATGTACCTGTGTTTTTGTAGTGTCTACCGTGTTAGACCAGTGGTTTTACAGTATTTACAGGGTTAGACAACTCTGTCTCACTTTAAACACCATAAAAACTAACCTAAACACTGTTAAAACACTGATCTAAAACTGTGAAAACAGTTTACAGTGTTAGACGGGTATTTCTATAGTTACAGTTAGTAAAAACACTGTACGAGATTAGACGGGTGGTTATTACAGTGTGTATAGGGTTAGATCCATGGTTTTACAGTGTTTATAATGTTAGATCAACTGAGCAATAGCCCACCTGATTCCACTTGCCTAGTCTAATAACTATTGACATTGCACATATTTTCTCTTCTTCTTTCGTTATGTGGTTTGCAGCGTTCATTTGAAGGGCCACAGCAGGCAGACAGTGGTACTGAGGCCCTGATGCCCTCAGAACACTCAGAACCAGCGATGTTTTGTTTGAGTTCATGTTTTTATGATCTTGCATTTATAAAACTTGTTTATGTGTGATCAAGAAACCGTCACTTCCCGTGACTCCTGTCACCTGCTCTGACTTCTGTCACTCACCCTGACTTGCTTTTTCTTTTTAGGAAAGGGGCAACGTGGCTGTGATCTTCAACGTGGGCACAGACGACATAAACATTGAGGAGAAGTCCAAGTTCGTGAACGATGGAAAGTACCACGTGGTGAAGTTCACAAGGAGTGGGGGTAATGCCACGCTGCAGGTGGATGACCTGCCAGTCCTTGAGAGGTACCCAACAGGTAAGCACTACTACAACTATTACTCCTAGTCATGAGCTCCAGCTATGTAGGTAGTAGCTGTTATGTATCAGGCATAGGTGGCAGTTGTTTGGGAGATCTCTGTCAGTGTTTGTATTTGTAATTCTTTTTTTATTTTCTATGCTGACTTATATATATAATCATGCAGTAGTTCTCTACATTGTTCATCTGTCAACTGTTGATTGCTAGGGCCAAGTTCTGATTTTGGGGTGCCAAACTAGTCAACCTTACAAATGAATTCTTCATCATAGCCTACACCACTACCTGCTCTAGCACGGCCATGTACGTGTACATGCCTAAAGAAGCCTTAAACAACATTTGTATCATGCATGCTGCCATTACAAGGAAAGTAAACGTAGCGACAAAGGATTTTATATAATACTGTAAAGGTTTTTAGAGCCATTCTTAAAGGACACAACAGGTTCTCCATCATGGAGAAGTGCGAAGAATCATTTATGAACTGTCCCAGCTCTTTAGATGCTCATATAAGGGATTTGATATTGTTTATATATACAAACAGCATAGCAAAAAGTTAAAAATGTTCTGACTTGGTGCTACATAGAACATTTTTTAGAACATTCTTTCAAGGCCTGTATATAACAGGTTGTCCGTCATTAATCCATGAATTTTTTAAGAGTGTTTTTCTGAAGAACTCTTGAAGAGCCACATGCTTAAGTGTCTTCAGATGCCAACAAAAGAATAAGTTTAAGAACAAGTGTCTCCAGATTAGTAACTTTACACGAGAGTCCACTCTAAATGTAAGTTAATGCTACTTTCTTTATGTATCAAGTGATGCTGGATCCATCATGAAACTTTCACAGTATATAAAGAGCAGCTGTCGTGTTCTAATGATAAAAAGATCACAATTTGACAGACCTACCTGATCGTTTATAATAATAAAATAAACGTTCTGAATTAATGACACCATCTAAATGCAGGAGTTCTGTGCAGTACTGTTTCTCATTATGTCGCAAGGAATTCTTGGCCGTAGCTTTTCGAACCTCATGAAAACAGATATGAAGAACCAGATTTGTGAGCAGAGCCTTAGTAGGGCAATTGCTGCATAATAGAAAGCTTTCTCCATTCATCCCCGCGCTTCTCGCCTACTGATCTGAAGCTCTGCTTGCCTACAAACTGTTTGCAGTAATTTGATTGATGTCATCAAGCAACACGTTCAGCTACTTCACACCAAATACGTCAGCCAGGTGCTCTCTCTGTTTAGTGTGAAGTTTCAAAGCCTGTCAGGCAATATTCACAACACGCGCACAGGAAGTCGCACCGAGCGCACGGCGAATAGCAGCTTATTGTTATGTATGAGCGAGTGTTGACTGAATATAGCTGAAATTGGGGTCAGCGGAGATGATGCCGTACAGGCTGACGCATTGGCTTTATTGATATGAAACAAGGGTCCGTTAAATATGGACTATAGCTGAAATTTGACATGTTGGCGAATCTGGTTTAACTCCTCCAGTAGACCCTTTTCTTTGTTGGCTAGAGCTTAAAAATGAGAAGCCAGCACACATCCTTCTATGTTTCATTGGTGCGACAGCTTATTTCTTCTAGGCAGCAGTTATTGACCTTTCATTGATATAGCGTAGTGGGTGATACCGCTGTCTTCCACACAGAAGGTTGGGCTGCAATTCCCATGCAAGCACACAGTGCTATATCACTCGGTCCTTGGGGACGACTCCTGTCTACCTGCCTAGCTCTGTAACATGATTCAATTAAAGGTCGTTCTGGATAAGTGCAAAATGTCCCGACATAATCTTTTCAGACAACATGATTTGAACACCTTGTAGTCGATTTAGGTAAAAATCTACTAATTAAGAGAATAAATAGGCCTCAGGCTTGGTGCACCAACAGAACTGGTTGTAAGCTGTAAACTGAGTTTAATTTTAGGCTGATTGATTATGTTTTTACTGGGCATAAAATTTTAAATGTGTCTGGAAACAGGCATAAAATCAATTTTAGACTTTGAACAAGTGGGCACGTGGCAATAGTACACCTGCTTTAGGGCTGATAAATTTTTTCACACATAGAGTTTCACACATACACCATGGTATCACAATATAAAACACTATTTAAGTGTGCATTGGTGAATGTATATATATATATATATATATATATATATATATATATATATATATATATATATATATATATATATATATATATATACACATTCACCAATGCACACTTAAATAGTGTTTTATATTGTGATATATATATATATATATGAATATATATAAACCCAACTACTGACTGCAGGAACACCAGTCTAGAACTAAAAAGCATTGTCACAGAATGTCATTACCGTTGTACAATGTTAGAGGCTGCCATGTAGAAAATGGACAAACCCCACCCTGGCTGCTGCAAACGACTTCCACGTTTCACATTTTGACACTGAAGCAGCAGCCTGAATTTTGTGACGCAATAGAACCAGATGGAAGACGTAGAAAGAAGAAGAATCCTTGTGAGATTGTCCAAACCTACTGCATATTTAATGGCAGCTCCATGCATAAAACTCAAAAATATTAAAACTAGGAGGCTTAGGTCAGCCTCTTATTTGTTAGCTTCTTGTTTAAATTTTCATTTTCCACCTTAAGTGGTGCAGGAATATCAGCATTCTGATGCTGATAGATGCTTATTCTTTAAAGCAAAAAGCACAAAAAACATGGTGGAGGGTAAATCCCCGCTTTCAAAGTCACAAAAACATAAGAAAGCAAAGCAAAATCAGGACACTGAGGCAATCACAGATAACCGGCCACCTTACATATTAGAGATAGGAGGGGAGGGTAGAGGAGTTTAGTAGGTTTCTATATGCACAATGCACTTTTACATTATAAGTATTTTTACTATACTAGCAAGCTAGCTAATAAATAAATAAATAAATAACCTAAATAAAATATATTAAACCATTAGCTGGGAGTCCCAGCTGTCTTAAGTAGGTGGAAAACTAACCAGAGCTAGAACCATCACGTCTGTTGGTTTCTGTTTTGGTCTTTGTTTTGTTTTTGAATGTGCACTGGAAAAAACACCTAGCTTGTACAGATGAAAATCTCTGAATGATGGTTATGTCTCTCTAACTAAGAACCTGTTGGTCCAACCAGCCCAAGTTAGCGGTGAGATGGGAAATAAATGGAAAACAAATGGCTGAAAATGGGAACGAGTGCTGTGATGTTTCTTCAAATGACTCATTTGGACCTGCACAGGGACAACATTGTCCTGTTCAATCAGAAAGAAGCTTTCTATGTCTATGGACACAGTTTCAAAATAGGCTAATAGATAAAGCTATAAAGATAAATATAATAGATAAAGCTAATATTAACCTGTACAGCCTACCACAACATGTTTTTGTCAGCATATCCTGATAGTGATTATACCTGCACGTACTACGCCTGCTTTGAAGTCCTGTTACAGAGATGGAAAAAAAAGCTGAATTATAACCTGCTCTACAATTAATATCATTTACATAATAAAGTGCTCCCATGGCCTTGTAAGCTGCAGAGAGCCGTATGGGATATGTTGAAGCTGAGCCATGTCAGACTGCCTTGGAAACACTGCCCCATCCAGAAAGCCATCCTATTTTTATAGTTAATGGCTGGATATGTATTTATAACTAAAGATGGCTCGACATTTCCTTTTCACCCATTTGTTTTCTATGGAATCTGGTGTTCGCACTACCTGACGAAGGTCCTCCACAGATTGAAGAGCTGTCACCGGCCCAGAATAACCTCATTTCGGGAGAATAAGGCCGAGTGCGGACTTTTTATAGCTATAATTGCTTTTTCAAACCGCTTGCTAGATGATGCCTTTTGGCGTTTTTTTTTTTTTTTTGCTAGTTCCATAAGACTGCCATTAAAAGTAAATAGAAATCATCTACGGCATCAGCAGTGCTGCTGTTTTCTAAGCCTTTTCCTTTACCGAGGACTTTTTTTCTAACGATGCTCAACATTTACCTGGCTAGTTCTATAGATGGAGACTAATTTATAATCTTGAAGTGAATAATGAGATGCAGTTTGCATGCATTCTGGAGGAGAATGTTCAATTTAAATGCTTTTAAATGCCTGCAGGGCTACAGGAAGAGAGAACTCAATTGCCATGCAGCTACATTCAAGTCATATGGAGGTAATGAAGGTAGCACGGTATATGGCCAAACGTGGATTCTTCTGATCACACCTTCACCCATATTCATCCATAAATTGATTGCTAAAGAACAAAACGGAGAACCAATTTCAACTGAGATGTTTTTCAACGATGTTCTGCACCCCAGGTCAAGACTTGGCCCTAACTTCTAAATGGCAATGCTTAGGTTTTCTTGGTTCCGTAGTCTTTCAACATGCCAAAAGGTTTTGACAAAAGTTTCAAGTGAACTATGTTTTTCCTTTCTCCTTGTTGGATCCCAACCCAAATCTTACAGTCTACCTTACCTCATCAGCACTTCAGTTTATTACCCATTATTTGATGAGTTATGAGGAATCACGATTCAGACAGCTGATCTATTTTAGGACCTCTGTTGAATACATGGCTCCTCTTGGATATAGAATGATTGACGTAAAAAGAAATTATTAAGGATTTCCTGTGAATTTAAGGACCACCACGAGCAAGGCAGTTTAAACCCTTTCCTTTGTATGTATGTATAGTTATATTGTGCATAAGAAAATACTTTTGTGCTTTCGATGTCTTGAATAGGCATGCAGGCTGAAGCTATTTGAATGCACAACAAAGAAGGACTTAATACCCTGGAAGATTGGAATCACTCTTTTTATTAAATATGGTTGTTGCTTTATTCAGGAATAAGTTTCACATTAAAGACTGAAATGCTACAAACTACAAGCTAGACATGGATGATACTAACAGGTGTTGTTGGGAGGGAGCTCTACTGTTTTATCAGTAATTGTTTGTTGTGAAATAATATATTCTAGAAAAACCTTATAGGATATCAATCCAAAGAGTTTAATGCCTGTAAAAGCTCTATCACAAACAGGCATTACATTGTACTGGATACTGGATGTGTGAGTAGTATATTTTTTTAAATATGTTCATGAAAGAAAAGAAAAAATATTTTACAAAAAACATGGCTTGCATTTCACTTGCTCACATTTAGCAAGCTGAAGATTCTCCACCAGGGGTCGCTGTTATAGTTATTGGTACTTGACATCAGTCACGTTTTGTGTCCTTATTCCTGCTGTTTTACTGTTATTAACAGTCAAAAATACTTTCAGGTTTACTGGTATTTTTTAAATTATTGTTATTATTATTATTGTTATTATTATTATTATTATTATTATGGTTCTATATAGAAAAACAATGTTTTTATGAGTGTATTTCTTTCACATAATTTCACATTAAAACATTCTAAATGGCACATGTTTATATGTCATTGATTGATTTGACTAGGAAATCAAGAAGAAATATGTAATGCTGTTAAATAATAATTGAAAAAAAAAACACTGTAGTTCTCTTTATAGGAATTTCTTAAGAAGTTGTCTGACTGAAACATGATCCCTGCTTTTCAAGTACAGGCATTTTGGATAGCAATTGTATTCTAACTTAATTTTGTGCATATCTAATATTCGCTTATTGTTGTTTTTACAGATTCCTACAGTTGAAATTTTTTGAGCTGTACAGTAGTCAAATTTAACCGACTCCTATTATAAACAGATGCCATCAGAGGACCTCATATCTAATTTGGCCAGCTGCCATGTACAATGTTAAAGTCCCACAATGGGTAGACCAGTAGAAATAGACTAGAATGAAATCTTTTTATATTGACGTCCATTGAAAAGTTTTTCCTTCTCTTGTAAAGGTATTGTTATGTAGATGTGAGGTTTTGTTCCAAAAGCGATGACATGTACCTGCAATGAAATTGGTGTTGTATTAATAAAAAGAGTGATTCCAAACTTTTGAACACCAAACAAATAGAAGTTAAATATACTAGAATGTTGATTTACAGTAATTTGCTTAATCGAAACGTCTGGAATATGAGACATTCTGGGTGTTAATTGTACTATAACTGCATTATTGATATTGTACAACTTGTTATAGACCCATCTTTGGCTCTGTTCATGGTTCTGGATCCAGCTACACCTTCTTTTTACAGCTTTCTATTTGCAGTCGTGTAGCGCAGTAGATTCAAAGTTTACTCCTATATATCACTAAAACATTTGAGCGGAGATTCCAAATAGTGTCTGGCCACAGTTTATCTTTGGACAGCGTGCGGTGTGTGCACTTTATTGCTTTTGGTGGGACGACACAACCTTTTGGCTCCTTTGTAATTGGTCCCAGTTGTATAAGTTCAATTTACAGTTTCCACCAGGGGTGGGGGCTTGACATGATCGATATACATTGTGATCAGCGGTGAATGTGCCTTTCATAAGCTCATAGCCGACTGAAGCCGGAGCTTGAGTGAGAGCTATCTGTCTCTCGCCTCTCTCGTCGCCTCCTTCCATCCCTCCTCCTGAGACGCTCGCTGACCTTTTCAGCCATGCGCGCCGCTTTCATCGGAGTGAAAGAGCTTTTCGTGGCGGGGGGACTCTATGGCCGCCCCTCGCCTCAGGTAGGAGCGGAAATTAATGGCTTTTGACGGGCAGCCAACGTGGAGGAAAGCACCGGCGGGTTAATTGCCTGGGCCTAAAAAATCTGACCATGCAATTCAGACGCCGTACACATCCTCTCTCGGCACGTTTCTCCCTCCCTCTCTCCTTCTCTCTCTCTCTTTCATTCTTTCTCTGGGTCTCTTGCTGTCTTTAGGTATTCAGCAGATGCATAAGGACTTGGAAAATGAGGATAGAGCACCTTTTTTTCGCCTCTGATTAAATCTTGCCGTCTGTAATAGCCTCTTCCCCGCTCGCAAATATTTGATTTTCGTCTTTGAGAGCACGCGGGCCACTAGTGATTAGACGCCGCGCTTTTCACCGGCGACGCCTGTTTGAAAAGAAGGCCGCTCTTATCTGTTTAAGTATATGAAACATCACCGGGCACTGTTTTGCGCTGTTTGGATCTCATTTCCGAGAGCTCATTGAATCTAAAGCGCTATTCATTCCAGTAAACGTTATTCATCGCAAACCTGCCGGTCGCTAGAAAAACTAGCACACACGGTAGCTTCCTCCTCCGTGGGGCGCGGTGTGGGGGCACTCTGGGTAGATATCTGCAGAACGGAAGCACTTTTAGGGGACAGAGAGTGAATTAATCTAGTTAAAGGTTGGTTGGCCTTCTCATTAATTCAAAGCTGCAGGTTTTCATTTTACAAGCCCGGAGTAATTACGATCATTTACTTTTACGGAGGCGCTGTCTCAAAGCAGGATTAAACTCGAGGAGAGGAGAGAAGTGGGGGGTGGGGGGGGGGGGTTAACCGTTATATCCTCCGGACTGTTTTGAATCAAGAGCCTTAAGTAAATTGTGCTGTCTTAGATTGACCCGCTCCCGTTCGCGGAGGCAATTAAAGAATCTCACGGCTGTTTCGCCCCCGCTAAAGAGGCTGCTAGACACATGGCATTTTTTTTTTTGCTACACAAAAAGGCAATTATCACTTTGTGCTTACTTTTAATGAAAGTCTGTTACAGAATCGTGCTTTTACAAGGGAGCTTAAAAGCCTCTAAAGTGTTTGTCTTCAAATATGGATGCATTTTCCATTACGTCATGGTGCATTAGAAAATACACTGGCAGCCGAAAAGACATGTCCAGATGCGTCCCATGGCTTGTTTACAAACTGTGAAGATGAATGTGAGTTTCAGTTATTTTCGGAGCAATTATAGCTCATGTGATGACGCTGAAAGACCACACTGACCTAAAAGAATATGGCATGTATAATGAAAGAACTAAAGATGACTGACCAAATGTGAATGAAGTCCTAGTTTCCAGCCATCATGGGCCTTGAGAACTTATTATGATCGCAGGGTGTTGTGGGTGATATATCATTTTGGAGTTTTCACTAGTAGCATTAGCTGAGATGATGAGCGTATGTCTGTTTATCCTAAAAACCTCAGACTGGTGGCCGTTCAGCGTAAACTTTACACTGCATGTGATCTGTTGGAGATATTTGTGGAATTAAATATAGTTTAGCACGGTTCTACAGTACAGTTATATGGTCATTCACAAACTAGCAAGGCTAGCAGTGTTCGTAAAAGGCTACCTTGGGCTACCGATGACAGTAATTATGTGAAATATAGCAGTAATTGAGTGAAATAAGACAGTGACTAAGTGAAATATGCCAGCAATGAGTGAAATAAGACAGTAACTGAGTGAAATGTGCCAGTAAATGAGTGAAATATGGCAGTAAATGAGTGAAATATGCCAGTAAATGAGTAAAGTAGGGCACGATCTGTGTTGCATATACAGTTAATGAAAGCATTATGTCTGCAGCTGTTGTAAATGGATAGTAAACGGGTAAAGATGGCAGTAACTGAGAGAAATATGCAGTAACTGAGTTAAATATACAGCTACTGAGAGACGTAGGCTAGTATGCTGAATGACTTATTAACTGAATGTTATATGGAGTAACTAAATAAAACATGGCAGTGAATAAAACATGCCAGTGACTGTGTGAATGAAGTCCTAGTTTCCACCCATCATGGGCCTTGAGAACTTATTATGATCGCAGGGTGTTGTGGGTGATATACCATTTTGGAGTTTTCACTAGTAGCAATAGCTAGCAATAGCTAGCACAAATAGTTAGATATTTGTGGAATTGAATATAGTGTAGCACAGTTCAACAGTACAGTTATATGGTCATTCACAAATTAGCAAGACTAGCAGTGTTCACTAAAAGGCTACCTTGAGGCTACTCATGACAGTAACTGAGTGAAATATAGCATTAATTGAGTGAAATATAGCAGTAACTGAGTGAAATATAGCAGTAATTGAGTGAAATATAGCAGTAACTGAGTGAAATATGCCAGCAACAAGTGAAATAAGACAGTAACTGAGTGAAATATGCCAGCAACAAGTGAAATAAGACAGTAACTGAGTGAAATATGCCAGCAACAAGTGAAATAAGACAGTAACTGAGTGAAATATGCCAGCAACAAGTGAAATAAGACAGTAACTGAGTGAAATATGCCAGCAACAAGTGAAATAAGACAGTAACTGAGTGAAATATGCCAGCAACAAGTGAAATAAGACAGTAACTGAGAGAAATATGCCAGTAAACTGAGTAAAGTAGGGCAAGGAATGCGTTACGTATACAGTAAATGAAAGCATTATGTAGCTGTTATAAATGGATAGTAAACGGGTAAAGATGGCAGTAACTTTGAGAAATATGCGGTAACTGAGTTAAATATACAGCAACTGAGAGGCGTAGGCCAGTATACTGAATGACTGAGTAACTGAATGTTACATGGCGTAACTAAATAAAACATAGCAGTGAATAAAACATGCCAGTGACTGTGTGAAGACAACCAGTAAATGAGTGACATGTCAGTAAATATGCCAGCGAATAAATGAAATATGTCAGTAACTAAATTAAATATACAGCAAATAAATAAACTAAGACAGTATACTGAGTGTTATATGGTGTAACTGAGTGAAATCTGCTAGTATACTGACTGAGAGTGTTAAGTGCAGTAACTCATTGACAAATGGCAGTAACTGAATGAAATATGCCAGTAAACAAGTGTGATATGCCAGTAAACGAGTGAGATATGCCAGCACACTGAGTAAAATATGCAGTAGCTGAGTGTTATATGCAGTTGTGTTAGCGACTGAAGGAAATTTGCCAGTGATTAAGGAAAAAAATGTCAGTAACAGACTGAAATATGCCAGTGTCTGAGTTGAATATTCATTTGTAAGCTGCTCGTGGGCATCAAGCAATTTCAAACTTTGAAATTACTACACTTAAGCTCCATACTAGCCAAGATAAAAGGCCAGGAATGAAGGAAATAGAATCACATGCTGATCATTATTCCACTCTTTCCCAATTACATCTCTACAACGTTGTTTGACATCCAAAACAGCTCCCACATGTTTTTACGTAATTGAACACTAATGTAATCATTGCTTTGGCTTTCTTGTCCACAAATGAAATATCAAAATTACTTTGTGTTAATTTTGCTGTGATGCCTATAGTCCATATGTTTTACCAAATATGGCCTCAAACTAAAGCTATCCTAATAAGCATTCGTTTCATATACAATTATATAATTCCCTCTGGGCTGCTTGCTATTATTGCTTATTACTGGAATATATATTTTTAGTGTAGTGGCGTCTGTTACGCTAAAGGCACAGGCTTTTAAACTAGGAGTTCTGGCCTCATAATTGCACGCCCAAGCTTTTGTGAAGCTTTTAAGTGAAGGGAAAAATTTCTACAAAAAAATAAAACCTCAGGACTTTATTTCAGACCTTTTTTCCCCCCTTCTTCTCCGGAGTGGTTAGCGAAGAGACATTTTGTTCAGAGAGAATTGGAGGAAGTCGTGACTACTTTGTATTATTTGGTTTTTGATTGACTCACCAGTTTAAGAAAGGCACTGATAACCCAAATGGATTTAAATTTTTAATGAGAGCAGTGGCGCGAGCGATAAGGAGAACTTCCATAGCCTTAGATTTTTCATCTTGTTGAAGAGTTGGTTTTGATGGAGCTTCAAAAACAAGACAGAAGCACCCGTGTTACCAGAATATGACTTGAGTCATAATAAGTCATAACTATAACTATGTCAATGAAAATTGAAAATAATAATAATAATAATAATGAATAGAGGCAAAAAGTAAACATGCCAAATATATAGATCAAAGTACAGTATTAGTGTAATTAGTGCATACATACTGCATTCAGTAGTATTAGAAGTAATAGTAGTGTTACTGTTGAAGAAGATGAAGCTACAGCCAAAGAACGGTGCAGATTCTCAGACTTCTAACGGGTGGAGCTGCCAGTATCAGTGGGGCATGCAGCATCTGGCATCTGGACCATTACAGCACAGCACCTGCTAATCCATCTCAGAAGTGTGTCAGAGAAATGAAGAAATATGGGCTTTTCTGGTGAGCATTGCAGCTCTGATCCTGTTCTGTGATAAAAGCACCTCTTTGATATGAGTCTTAGTTTCTGCCTCCTTAAGTCTTGGTACTGGGCATTGAGAGGTGAGGCCATGGCCCACGTTCCCAACCTCTTTAGATTCTCTAAATAACCTTTCAGCTGAGGGCTCTTTAACAAGATGCAAGTTTTAAGAACCTTCGATCAAAGTTCTGTACCAATGAGCGCTTTCTAATAGAACTGCTGGTCCAAGCCAACAACTATGTAGAAACCTATATTTTTGAGATTGTCTGGAGATGTGAGTCTCTTCAGAAAGAACAAAAAGAGTAGCAAGGGTTTTATACAGTACTTGTGTACATTTTTTAATATGTAATCGTTTCAGCATGAAGAAGAAACATCCAATCATGCAAAGACTTGTTTAGGGCTTCAAGTGGTTCTTTAAGCATGCTTGTATACTTAGTTCCTAAGGAACCAATAAAGAACCCAGGACAGAAATGCCTACCAGATGTATGCCAGAAGCGGGGCAGCTTAAATAGATGTAAAGCTTTTTTTTAATGTACATACATGCCATGCAGCAAAATACTTTGAAATAAACTATGAAAAACCAATAAAAACAAAATTCTAATTACGCAATGCACAGCCCTTATTGAGTCACATGCTAGTTTAGTTTTGTTTAACATTTTCTGGTTGATGTAAAGCCTTGACTGATTGTCCAATCACAAACCGGCAAACCGGCAAGGGTAAACAAATGCAAGGTTTTGTTATCTGAATTGTGGTTTTATTAAGCAGATCAAAGTAACTGATTTGACTCCTTATCCATCTGGGAAAAGGATGTCTGGAGATCTTGCTTACAAGCAGTGACAGCTCTGTATGTTCTATATGTGTAAATGGTGAACACGTGAAATTTGTAGCAGTCACAGCGTCACATCACTCATGTCATGCAGAGGTAGTATGTAGGAAACAGGCCTTAGATCTCCGAGAGGAACATGCCAGGTACCAAGACCTAAGTTGACATGCAGGTTTTGTAGTTCCCAACCAAGGTGCAAAGCATGGAGCTGAGCTCTTTGAAGCCTGGATTGAGAGAACCAGAGCTTTGTATCTGATTCGTGCCACCACGGGGGAAGCCAGTGAAATGATCTCAGTAGAGAAGTCATGTGGGAGAACTTTGTTATAGAGCAGACAAGCTGCAGAGTTCTGAAGGCTTTGTAGAGGAGAAATGACATGCGAGGGGAAGCCGGCAAGCAGAGAAATGGAATAATCACATCTGGAAAGGCCTGAAGCTTCTATAAGCAGTGGAGCAGCCTTTTGCAGGCAGGAATTGTCATGTTCCTCTTAGGTTCTGAGTTAGGAATCGGCAGAACCTAGTGGTAGAAGGTATGTGACCGCTGGTTGTTAATATCACTATCAGGGTTTAGCTTGACGTGGCTGATAAATGTTAGTAGTATTAAATAATGAAGAACTTTGCAGCTCAGTCTGTGCAGTCAGTTTTAGGTAATGTTTCCTCATCCAGGTGTCAGAAAGGTAGCCAGATACCTCGTGTATGATTTGAAAGGTGAATGGAGGACAACAAATGTACGACTGGGTGTTGTCAGCATAGCTGTGGTGAGATAAGCCATGTGAGCTTATTGTTGATCCCAGGGATTTTGAATACAGAGAAAACAAAAGTGGACTAAGAACTAACCCCTGGGGAACTCGGCTAGTGAGATTGTGGGAGGCTGTGAGAGAACCATTTCAGGGCATTTAAAATGGCTAAAGAGAAAGTAGTGCTGCCGAGTCCAAACCTATAGACGGCTCATAGTAGTGCACAGACTAGTCGACTTTACTGTTCTACAATGGTGCTTCAAGCAAGTAGTTGCTGATTAGCACATATGATTGACACTCTTAAAATGGGATTGTTCTAATATTCCACTGCTAATCTACAGTGCTCCAAATATCATTTATGAGACACTGTTATCTATATAATTCTATTCATTCACTTTCAAGTGTGTGTTTCTTCTGCCTTTGTGTTAGAACTTCCGGTCAGCTTATGGAAATGAGTACAGTTACATGGGAGAAGACCAGAGAGGCAATAAGAAGTTCAAATGGGACAAAACTGTCTCATACGAGGTTAATAACACAGTGGGTGATACAAAACGGTGGTCTGAGGTCACGTATGGTGACATTTTGGCAATGAAAAACTATAAAAGTACTGAAGCATGTCAGTATCTGCATAGAGGGAAGGTTGAGTATTCCTACACAAAGACGGTGAGTTTATGCTTCTGAAAGCTGGTTGTAAACCCAAGTCGAGCCCGCTGCCCAAGCCAATATACAGCCCAAATAGTACTGCGGTAGACACTGATCATACTCAACTGTTAGCCTCACAAGCCCCCGACACGTCTGCTTCCTCCGAGCTTCATAACCGAGCCATTTCTCTGGATAAGGATGCTCTGGTGCTGGTTTCCCTCCACAACGTAGTTAGAGCAGACATACGGAGGTTGGGGTGGATCAGCCATAGACACAGGTGCTCTTCTTTGGAAGGCGGTCCCACAACGCTGTGAGAGGTTTTCCTCTTCTTCCAGTTACTGTGACCCCCTCTAACTGAACATATTATGCTAGTCATTTTATATGTTTACTGTCGTTTTGCTTGTAATTAGTATCAACATATCCGTGGTCACACCGGAAGTTCTAACTCAGAGTAAACCAAGATGCCCCCCTCTCCAGTGTTGTCATGGAAAATAGCATGACTGAACCTGTGAAGTCAGTTACTCTTATGTTCACCAAGTTACAACGCTCTGGCTCTCTGCCATGCCCGAGCATCTCACCATAGCTGTGAAGTCAAATATAAATTTCCGTGTCTCCGATTCCCTGAAGACTGGCAATGCGATCCAAGGCTTGCTGGAAAAGGCACATCCTGCACTAAAGACCTGTGTTTTGAGTTTGGCTTGATCACAGATTTTTAAAGTCGCCTGTTGCAAAGCATTCCCTTCAGCACGTAACTGTCAACTTCTTAAAACATCTGGAGTCCCTTAGGGACCCTTAGTGAGCAGCCAGTGAGGCTGGAGTGGAGTTTCTCTTGAATGTCCGAGCTTGTATTGGTGTCAAGGAAGTTCTTTATCCCAAGACGGGAAGGTAACTCTGCAAAGATGTCTTGTGGGACAGAAGTGAGTAAAATGAGTCTAGATCCAGGTTATATTTGTTGAGCAGGGGTGTAACCCGACCTGATTTAGGCCTGAAAGGAGCCCACTTGTTACGAATGACTTGATTGTTGAGGAATTGCTTTGAGCAGGATGTCAAGCAGTTCAGAAGTGGCCTTGTGCTCAGATTTCTAGCCGTGCCACATTCTAAGAGTTTTTATTCGCGAAAGCTCCTCACGGTTCCCAAATTGTTTAATAAATCGCAAAGCGTATGAAATATGTTCCATCCCTGTGTCACGAGTACCTGGAGCCCTGAATAATTCCGCAGTATTTTAAAAGGATCAGTAGCCTCATGTCGAAGCTTATTCTGAGAGCTCATCTCATGACCTTCTATCGCGGATGCTTTTTTAATAACTATCTAAAGTCAAGTGTTTGATTCAAACGACTGAGGGATTTATTTTTTTAGTGTTTTTTTAACATATTCGGAACTAAAGGTTGTTTTTTTTTTCTTTTTTTTTAGATGTAAGTACATGATTTTAGATGAGCGTCAGGTGCTCAGTGTCACCTTTATCCCGCGTGACTAGCACTTTATGAAATGGCTTCCAAGAACAAATTGCTGTCGCTTCCGAGGGACTTGATTTCATTAGGCGTCCTATGTGGCGGATCCATTCGTTTTCTATGGGGGCTTGCTTTCAGAGGCTTGTAATGATATAATGGCAGAATCTTTTCTGACCACCTAATGTGGCGGCAGCAGAGGGATAGGATGAGCCAGAGCAGCAGGAGGAGAGCGCTGCAGCTCTCCTGTAGTGAGCTCCAAGCCAGCTCTCTTCCTTTGGGGCCACAGTAGTGTTTATCTGGATGAATAGGGGCTAGAACAGTGGTGGGGAGATAAGAACGTGGACCTGCAGTTTGATTGTATTTACATTTAGTTAACACCGCTGGAGGCTCAGAAAAAAAAGATAAAAACTTTGTGAGGTAACGGCAAGCAGGCTGTAGTGTCGCAAACGTCCAGCTCTCTGTTGTCTGGAGCTTGTCTGGTCCCTTTTGTGCAAATCCAGACAAATTCTCTTCTCCGCAGCGAAAGCTTTGAGGCCCCGCGGTGGACGCACGGGTGGTTTGACCCGTATTCCTAAGTGCAGTTACTGATGGATCTTTATCTGTGTTTGCTGGAGCTGCCAAGTCAGTGAAAAGAAACTATACAATTTCTGAAACCCCGTCATTTGAAAGAGATTAGACTTTTGTCAGGAGACGGCGCAGGAGGCGGTACTGGCACACCAGCTGAATCAGAGCTGTCATTAAGTACAACAACTAAAGAAAGAAATAAATAAGCTTCAGTCCTAAAGTAGATAATTTTGGATGCGTGGAGTAAAAGAAACTGCCCCTTGACATCATCAAAGATTACGTTTTTCTTTATCTGGTGCAGTTTCGGCTTTGTTGAGGATGAACACTGTGCATTCTCAAGAGTGCCTGGCATACTAGCACGAATTTGGCAAAAACATATGATTATGGAGTCTTTCATAATATTTCAGCTGCAGAAAACTGAATGTACAGACATTTGAACAGCACTTTCAGTGATTAGTCTGTAAATTAAAGTATGCATTTTCTATTTCTTCACTGGGTTTAACATAGTGGGAGGTGCATATTGTAAAATGTGCTATAACTTTTGCACTAGCCACATTTTCTGTTTTGTTTTATTTTTCAGAAAACATTAAACCCAAGCAAATAAACGGTTGTTGTGCATTTAGAAGTGCAGAAGTGTGATCTCTGAAAACTGTTCAATTATTCTACATAGAAAACCAACAAAACATGTCATTTAACCAGGGGAAACCCAACTAGACCTTTATTTGAGTTTCTAATGCCTCAAATGTTAACTGGCCCAGATTCTGTTGATGGGGACTAACTAAGCTCATGGTCAGTCAATCAATCAATCGATCAACGTTTATTTTCATTCAGAGATGCTTTGAGGATGACCCTCATTTTCAATGTAGCCAAGTATTTAGGGATTGAAAAAGTAAAAAACAAAAGTAATCATCTTAAGTAGAAACTGCAGAGAAAACAGCTAATGATTGTTAAAAGGAATTAAAATTAAGTGCAAAATGAATACAAAAAAATTAAGGTATAAATAATAAAAATTTAAAATAAAAAGAGAAGATAAGAAGGTAATAGGAAAGTTAAAAAAAGGTCTAGGAAAAAAACAAAATAAACTAAAATCTATTAAATAGTAATAAATAATAATAAAAAAAGCTTAAGTAAAACAGGTACAAGCTGTCTGACGGTGGCTAGAAATGAAAAAGTTTACAATGATTGAGTGATATCAACGAGCTTGTGCGCTATAGCAGAGCAGATTTTCCAGTTCAGTAGAAACTCTTCAGTACCTGGCAGCTGATCCAACAACTAGAGCGTGTCTGATAATTAGTATTGTTTATATTCATCCGAGAAGGCTGGAAGACTGGAGAGTATTTTCTAAATAAAAGTAAACCAGTATGTTTCTCTTCTTGCTGCTAATGGAGGCCACCCAACTTCTTCATACAGCTCGCAGGGATGTGTTCTGTATGGGTCCTCAATGATGAACCTCAGTAAAGAGTGGTATACTGTGTCCAGTAGGGACTGGCAGAGGCATGTTTGAGATGGTAGATAGTAGAGTTGCTTCAACAATTCTTTTTCTTGCATACGTACCTGGGGAAACAGTATTTACTTCTGTATAACAGAATTGGACCCATAATGAAACCTTGTTGGACACCCTTAGATACAGCCAATAAATTAGATTTATTATTACTCAATGACATGCATTGTTAATGTTAGTGTTCATAATTTTATTTTCAGGGTCTACTAGAATAGATTTGCTTTAGTTTTCCCAAAACACAATATTTCACCCTCTAACTGAAACACTCTGTTAGAGCTCTTGTATCTTTAAGCCATGTCTCCTGCTGAGCCCAGTCTGCTCTGATTGGTCAGTGTCTGAAAATCAGATATTGGTGAATTAGCTAAATTAGCTATTCCATTGCCTCCCATAAGCTTTTACAGTTTGCCATGTTCACGTGTTTGTTTTAGAATGTTTTTTGATGATCATTACAGATTTTTTTGTTAACCTTGAGCTATTTTTTAAATATTCACCTAATCGTTTGCTTCCCTACACCCTCATGTTCTTAGTTCCCTCCTATATATGCAAACTGTAAAGCACCCCCTGTGTAATTTCTAGTCATTTGTGAAAAAAGAATTGGATTTCTAGAGAATTTCTAAAGAATTGGTCTGGAAGAGATTCAAAGTGTTGATTATGCGTTTGGTTGCATACTATGAAACACCCCAAGAGCTTCTTATGGTGAAGAAATAGAATATCCTTAAATGAGTTTGTCGCCTGACCTCATGCCAACTGAGCATGCTCCTTACTTACTGGTGGCAAAACTGGATGCAGAAAGACCCCCAAAACAGGCAGCGTAGGCCGGAAATTTAGCATTTGGTGATGACCATAAATTTCATACTTCCAAGTATTTAAAATTTCTGGTGTTTATAATTTAGCTAGATGGTCTATTTACTTTAGAGTTGTGAAAATGGACTATGTAAAGAAAAATCTCTCTGAACTGAAGCTAAAGGTCTAGACTTTATATTTCAGATTTATTGTATTGGTATGCAGAGACAAAATAACAGAAATTGAGTGACCGTCCAGATATTTATAGACCTGACTCCGCGTCCTCATCTCCTAAAGTTCTACACATGTCATCTGTGATCAGTACAAGCATGAAGTGTTGCGGTTGCGTGCGGCGCAGGCTTATTATACGAGCTGATGTAGTGGAAGTGCTGTGTTGACCGAGTCTGTGTCCTGAGGGCAGCTATTCCCGCTCAGAGAGTGCGCATAATTAGAGAGTAATAACTTTGAATGCGTTTGCCTCTGACACATAAAATAAAATCCTCCGACACTGCGGACACTCTGCGTCGCCTACTCCCTCCACTCTGTCCTCAGGCTGCCCTGCGTGGTGGCGTTACGGCTAATCTGTCCACCTTGTGCCTAACCTCTTCACAGCACGGCGTCTGGGGGGTTCAGCAGGGGGCTGATGGGGTTAAGGGCTTAAGTGGGTTGGCGAACAGGGGGAAGTAGCAGGCACTGGCCTACCGCAGTCACTTAGATGGGCGGTGACAGGTATTCATTACAGGCCTTCTTTCCTCCTTTCTTAAAGAGTCTGTACACTGGACGTTCTATGTGTGTTGCTTTTTTGCAGCACATGCAGTCGGAATGCTTCTTCCGTGACCATTCTCCGACCTTCCTTCATCTTTTTCCTTCTTAATGTGTCTTTAAGACTGATACAGGGCTGTGCTGAAGTCAGTAAGCTCCTCATGACTGCGCTCAGAATGTTTTCCTTTCCTTCTTTGTTTGTTTGAGGGCAAGAAGATGAGCTCGCTGGAAGCAGTTCTTTTTAGCATGAAGATTGAAAAACGGGTCATGGTTGTGACATCACAACCCTTTGAAATTCATGGAAAACTCATTTAGCTATTTCTCTCTTTATTTATTAGTTTTATTAATTTTTATGTGCTTGGCCAATGCCTTTAAAGGCGTGAATGTGAATAAAAGAAAGCCGAAATGACTCCCAAATCTTCTCTTTGCAAAGTTTTTAAGGGGGTCAGGGTTCTGATGTCACAACCATGATGGATTCCAAACAGACCCCCATTCATAGGCAAGCTAAAGTTAACCCTGGCAGTGTTTACGTATGACAGGATTCTTTTATTTAAAAAATAAAGCAAGGTTTGTTTGTTTTTTGTCCATGATATGTTCCCTTTAAGTTTGTTCATCATCCATGGAAAGCGAATATATATATATATATATATATATATATATATATATATATATATATATATATATATATATATATACTTTTTTTTAAAGAAAATATAAACAGGTTTGTTTTCAGGAAGATGTACATGCTAGGTGCTTTCAGAGATGTTCCCTGAGCCTCAAAATAAATAAAAGAGGCTTGCAAGTCCTCCGAGATGCTCTCTTTGGCTGGCGAAGATTAAAGCTACCTCGGCTCAGCCGGTCTCCAGACCATATCTGTTGTGCAATGGCTCTGAGTCAAGAGCAGAACGCAGCCTCTGTCTACGCTGTCAGACGCTCTGCCTGTGAGTCCGTGGCCTATTTTACATGTCAAGGCTTTTCTGAATCAAAGAAGGAGCTGCAGAGCAGAGAGAAAGTGTCTGAGACAGGTGCCATCACCCTTTTGCCTTTTACCTTAACCTGAGCAGCGCCTCATCTGATGTGTCAGTGGTTTGGACTCGAAGTTGATTGTACTGGACTCTGTAAGGGGGCTGCATAGTGCATACATCTCTGAATCTGACCCTTGAGCCATATACACTCACAGTAAACTTTATAAGAAAGCGGTGGCTTTCATAGCACACTATGTGCTTTGGTCATTAGGGGGGGCGGACCTGGTGTTTAACACTCAGTGGACCACTATCACGGTGGGCTTTGATAACGTGCTGTTCATATTTTTTTGTCACTATTTTATGGCACCCCTGCTGTTTTTCACCTGTGGTCATCCACAGCCCGGCCGATGCAACAAATGTTCCTCCATTTAAACGATGTACACAGAATGCTGCCTGAGTGCTGTAGAGCTCCCTCGTGGAGAATCTTCAGTCTGCAAACGTTTACAAGCTCCAGACTTTCTGCTGCACTGCTGTTGTGTTAGCAAATCTCCAAACTCAGCAGCGGCCAGTTTCTGACCACAGACCTGCCTATTTTTGGGTGTTGGATCGCTTCCAATATAGCAGTGACAGGAAGCAGAAAGTCAGTGTTTCTATTAAAGTGGCCAGTGTGTGGAAGCACAAGGTTAATGTTTCTAATATATTGGCCAGTTAGTGCAAGTAAAAGATGGGTGTTTCTAATAAAGTGGCCAGTAAGCGGAAGTACAAGGTAGGTGTTTCTAATAAAGTGGCCATTGAGTGGAAGCACAAGGTTGATATTTCTATTAAAGTGGCCAGTGAGTGGTAGTACACGATTGGCGTTTCTGCTAAAGTGGCCAGTGAGTGGTAGTACACGATTGGCGTTTCTGCTAAAGTGGCCAGTGAGTGGTAGTACACGATTGGCGTTTCTGCTAAAGTGGCCAGTGAGTGGTAGTACACGTTTGGCGTTTCTGCTAAAGTGGCCAGTGAGTGGTAGTACACGGTTGGCGTTTCTGATAAAGTGGCCATTGTTTGTAAGCTCAAGGTCGACGTTTCTAATAAAGTGAGCAGTGGGCGTACTGTAGCTGCAGAGCCCTACGTTGTCCAGCTTGACCTCTCCTCGGCCAGTGTTAAATTACCCCCCCCCCCCCCCCCCCCCCCCCCCCCCGACTGCCACCGCCACCACCGTCACACTCCGGCCTCACATGTTCCCACCGAACTAACGTAGCAGGACAGGACGGAATATTTTCAATCTAGCGGAACAATTGAGCCAGTTGGAATTCAATCAGTGAAGACTATGGAGAAAAGAACTGAAGCCCCTCCAGAAATCCACCCCCCCTCCACTGCCTGAATGTCCTCCTTTTCTTCACAGGTTATCAGTCCTCCACTCTAAAGAGGCTTTGCCTGGCTAGAATCAATCTTAATTTTTCCTCTTTTTTCCTCTGTCCTTTTGCTTAACAGGTTATTTCCGATGCCTCGTGGTGCTCTTGTTACCGTGCCCACCCCCTCCCTCTCTTTTTGGTCTGTCGTTTAATGTATGTTTACACTTTAAGAGCAAGAAAAGCAACCAGAGGTCCATAAAAGCTTTTGTCAAAACCTTGATTGACTTGTTTACTGATCCTGTGCTACTACCTGTTTCATATCTCTTGACCTTCTAAATATTGTATGCACTGTTTATTCTATTGCTAGCGTGATCAGTCTGATAATTATGTTTTAAAAGGTGGTGACATGAGCGTATGGGTTATGTATTTGTATGCCTCCAAACTGATAATTAGGTGCAAAGTACAGGATGCTTTATTAAACTGCTGTTTTCCTGGAGTACTGTGTAACCAGATAAAAGTTTGCAAAAAAAAAAAGAAGAAGAAGAAGAAGAAAAAAAAGAAGGTTAAATAAATGGAATTAAGAACGAGCTTAGAACTATAAAGCTGTCTCATGGATATTGATAGAAATGGGATCTGTGTTGGTTTTAAAGTAACTCTATTAATCTCGATACCAATCATGCAACGTAATGTATATATATAATGTAGCCGTAGCTGTAGTGTTTAAGACGATATAAATTAAACTGGGATCAGTTAAAGTTGTTGTAGCTTTTGTTCTGTCCTCTTCTTTTCTTTTTTTAAACGTTCCTAAACTGTCCTAAAAAGAGTTCGAACCGTAAACCCTCTTATTATTTTTTTTCTTTTTTTCTTTCACAGTTGTTATAGTCTAGGCTTCTAGCTTTACCATTTAACTCTTCACCTTCCAGACTTTTAACCAATGAAATGTCTCTTTAAACTTTAAAGGAAACATTGATAACGAACGACTGGCGATCGCTAGGCAGCGAATCCCATATCGACTTGGTCGAGTAGTTGACGATTGGCTACTCGACAAAGGTAAAAACACTGATTAAAAACTTAACAAAGTAACTTTAAAGTAGTGTTTTGTGCCATCGATTAAACCCATAAATTAAAGGTGCAGTTAAACGTACGCAAATAAACTTCAAAAGCAGCTAAATGTAGCTAATGTAGTTGATAATGTATTGAGACTGTATAATGTGATAAAGCACAGGTTAAAGGGACTGTAAAGATAAATCTAACGAGCATTAAAGCAAGCATGGTTAATATTAGTTTAAAAAGACGTGTAAATCTTTCATTAAGCTAATGTTGAACTGTTAAGGTAAAAGCCGAAGTTAAAGTATGTCTGCTGCTTTTCAGATACGTTATGTACGTATGTGTATACATATATACGTATGTGCTTTTCATTATGCATCTGATATTAAACTGATAACTAGATAACTGAAAGCTCTTAATTGGCATAAGAATGTAAGTCCCTTTAACGTATATCATTTTAAATGTATGTAGGCCTTAAAGTAAAACATATTTAAAAAAAAAAAAAAAAGAAGGATTAAAAGAATCAACAAGAAGTTTTTTTTGAGTGCATGCCTGTGTTGTATATGTTTGGGAAGAAACCAATGATATGTCCCACATTTGGAAATGTGCCATCGTTCCTTTTTTGGTTTCTGTTCTGTCGTCGCTTTACGTTTTCTTCAGTCAGTTGAATGTTACTGGACCTGTTCACCTCTTTATTTCTCCACTGCATCCTCCACACACAGCCTTCACTGTTTAACATTCATGTAGCACCCATGTATCTTCTTACAAGGTGTTTGAATTAAAAAATGTTTTGGCAACCGTCATAGGGACTTCATGACTAACGCAAAGGCTTTGAATTACTTGTCTGTAAAGCAAAATTTATGAACAATGTATGCTGTTAAACACACTACGAGATGATATTTTTATGACCTGTGTGAATAAATGGGTCTAAATAAGAGTAAAAGGCAGTTGCTCTGTTTATAACAATGTTATTAAGTATCATTTCCAGGCAGTAACCTAGTTATAAGCAATATATATAAATTCTACTTGAATACTAAATATAACGTTTTCTATGGGCTAACTTTTTTTTGTTTTCCATGTAATCCATAGAATTAAACATCTAGGCCACTGCCTGTTAAGTTCTATTACCTTAGACCAATGCTTCATAACAGTGTTATAAATGCCCAGCATATCAACTCAGTGTTATTTGATGGCATAAGCTGTTTATTAATAGTTAAAGGGTTGCTTTATGGATACCTTACTCAATGTCCAGGCATGTGTTCTGAAGTCCTTATAAAGATAGCTATACTCATGTTCTAGCACACATCTCAGCAACTTGCTAAAAGGCTAAAAGAAAGTGAGTGAAATCTCTAAGACTCTTCCTTCCTCGAAGCCTCCCACCTCTAAAGTTTTATGACATTGAGGGTTTTAAAGAAGCTGGAGTGAACGACTTGTCGTCGAGTGTTAATTGGCTGACAAAGAGAAAACATCTGTCACGGCCGTGTTTCAAAGCTGTTCCGGCTCTGACATTAGCCACCGAAAGTCTCTTTAACCGCATATGGAGACTTGGTATGGAGAGAAGCGCTCCAGAGGCGTTCATTAATTTAGAAAGAAACGACTCAAGCTTGGCGTCTCCTGATGAGCTCAAGGCTGAGAAGGATCCCGTGCCCTCTCCAGAAGGTTCTCTCATCAGAAGGTGGCCTTTTAGCAACACATGGCTAAGTTTAAATGCGTCGCCGTGTTCCTTTCTTTATTATTGTATCTTCATTTCACGGGCATACCCCCCCCCCACCTCATCGTTATAACAACGATAAATTACCAGCCACTCCCACCGGCAATGGGTAATTTATTGTGCTCATTACCCAACGGCCAAATAATCCGTCTTCCTCTCCGGGCGCGATTATTCCTCATCATTCTTTCTCTCCCACCCTCTGTTTATGTGTTGAGATTTTTTTTTTTGCCAGCTTGGCGCTTCGGCATTGCCATACCTTTGGTGCTGTTGTTTCCCTTGCGCAGGTCGCCAGCTTACCATTTTTAACAGCCAGACCACCATCCAGATCGGGGGCTGGGAGCGAGACCGCAGCCGCTCCTTCCAGGGCCAAATGTCGGGCCTGTACTACAATGGCCTGAAGGTGTTCAACATGGCCGTAGAAGGGGACCCCAACATCCGCATCGAAGGGAGCGTCCGGCTAGTGGGCGAGGCGCCTTCTTCTTCGTCCATCACGCCGCAGTCCAGCGCCACGGCCAACCGCTCCGACACGTCCACCTCCATCATGGAAACCACCACCACCACCACCGCGTCCAGCCGCAAGGTCAAGCAGACCACGCCCAGGGAGCCGCAGCAGGTGAGGGTCTTCCGTTTGTTTTCTGCTTGGCTTCTTTAGTTTTGTTTACCTTTTCCTGATTTTCCTGCTAATGCGGGTTGGTTCGTGATGCCTGAGGTGTCTGGTTGTTTCTTCAAGAGCCAAATTATTTATGGGCTTAATTTATCTTTCACTCAGATGTTGCTGAGGGTAGAGTTAGCTAGCAGCAGTGGGCTATTGTTAGCCTAATATTAGATCACTAGCTGTTTGTTTGGTCTCCTTCTTCCTCTTTGGCCTTTTTCTGTTCTGCTAATTTGTTTCCCGCGTATGCTCTTCAATGTTATCATGAGATGCAGTGGTTGCTTTCTATACAAGTTAAAATTGGCAGTATAGTCTTTATGTCTGCATGTGGGCTGTACAGTGAAGTTCTGTGATTTAGTGCTGTATATAACTGTTATATAGATCTTTTTAGATCTCATGGACAAAAAAAAATTAAGCACTGAAATAGTTCTTTGAGCTGCCACGATTGTACATATAACCCTTAACTAAACTAAAATACCCATAGACAGCTCGCTTTTTAAAGTGAGTAGGATTAGGATTAGGTAGCAGTAAAACAGAAGTAAGGCTTGGCTATTTAGTATTAAGCATTAGGTCTCAAGTTAGAAGTATTGTTAAGGTTAGTTAGGAGTAAGTTGGTCATATGGTTAAGGTTAGTTAGGAGTAATTTGGTCATAGGGTTAGGGTTAGTAAGGAGTAAGTTGGCAGTAGGGTTGATGTTGGTTAGGAGTAAGTTGGTCATATGGTTAAGGTTAGTTAGGAGTAAGTTAGTCATAGGGTTAGGGTTAGTTAGGAGTAAGTTGGGAGTAGGGTTGATGTTGGTTAGGAGTAAGTTGGCAGTAGGGTTAGGGTTAGTTAGGAGTAAGTTGGCAGTAGGGTTAAGGTTAGTTAGAAGTAAGTTAGTCATAGGGTTAGGGTTAGTTAGGAGTAAGTTGGCAGTAGGGTTAAGGTTAGTTAGGAGTAAGTTGGCTGTAGGGTTAGGGTTAGTTAGGAGTAAGTTGGCAGTAGGGTTAGGGTTAGTTAGGAGTAAGTTGGTCATAGGGTTAAGGTTAGTTAGGAGTAAGTTGGTCATATGGTTAAGGTTAGTTAGGAGTAAGTTGGCTGTAGGGTTAAGGTTAGTTAGGAGTAAGTTGGCTGTAGGGTTAAGGTTAGTTAGGAGTAAGTTGGTCATATGGTTAAGGTTAGTTAGGAGTAAGTTGGCTGTAGGGTTAAGGTTAGTTAGGAGTAAGTTGGCTGTAGGGTTAAGGTTAGTTAGGAGTAAGTTGGTCATATGGTTAAGGTTAGTAAGGAGTAAGTTGGTCATAGGGTTAAGGTTAGTTAGGAGTAAGTTGGCTGTAGGGTTAGGGTTAGTTAGGAGTAAGTTGGTCATATGGTTAAGGTTAGTTAGGAGTAAGTTGGCTGTAGGGTTAAGGTTAGTAAGGAGTAAGTTGGCTGTAGGGTTAAGGTTAGTTAGGAGTAAGTTGGCTGTAGGGTTAAGGTTAGTTAGGAGTAAGTTGGTCATAGGGTTAAGGTTAGTTAGGAGTAAGTTGGCTGTAGGGTTAAGGTTAGTAAGGAGTAAGTTGGCTGTAGGGTTAAGGTTAGTAAGGAGTAAGTTGGCTGTAGGGTTAAGGTTAGTTAGGAGTAAGTTGGCTGTAGGGTTAAGGTTAGTAAGGAGTAAGTTGGCTGTAGGGTTAAGGTTAGTAAGGAGTAAGTTGGCTGTAGGGTTAAGGTTAGTTAGGAGTAAGTTGGCTGTAGGGTTAAGGTTAGTTAGGAGTAAGTTGTAGGGTAAGCTCATGGTAGTCTGCTGATGATAATAATTGAATGTAGCTATTTTCAGTAATTTAGTGATTATAGTGTACATTACATGATAACTCTGTGTTTGTTCTATTGTGGCATATTTTGCTTCTGTTGACCAGTGCTTTACATACAAACCTCTAAAAATGATATGCTATGCTAACACTCTATACCATTTGCATGCTACAGTATAAGAACAAAAATTCTGGCTAGCAGCTAATTATCCAGAGCACGTTGCTCATGTTAAAGTAATTAATTGAGATTATCTACTGATATACATAAGACAGTGAAACTCTCACGTATGAATGTTCTAATCATTTGCCATCATTTACAACTTCAGAGAAGTGAGGTACTTGAAGCCCTGTGATACTCCAGAAGCTCATGTGGTCAGTAGACACAGTCTCAGCACTTTGTCACAGACGATCTTCAGTGGATCTCATAAAAGTCATGTTAACTTTCACATCACACATTTTGGAACTGGGGCTCCAAACAGCCCCAGTGCAGAGAAGAGCAGGATAAGAGCAGGAAGCTTATGGTTGCTGTGTCAGTGAGTTGGCACAGATTTAAGCATTCGTATCTTTAGCTAATCCTCTTACGCACACCAAGGATTTGGAGATGATACAGCCGATATTGGCCATTTTGTGCTTTTCATGTGAATGGGAGAGCGGCAGCGTTCATGGCGGTTGTTGTCCATGGCGGATTAGGCAGGAATAATGTTATTGAGTTGCGGACTCTGATACAGACGTGTGCGTAATTGGACCTTGAATTCAGGCGTCCTTTATCCGGATGATGTAAGATATTGTTGGCAGTAAGAACATGGTGTTTGGTGTAAATTGTGTAAAGCCCTACTAAAATTAAAACCTGAGCTTGATCTAAACCTAAAGTTTAGAGAAATTGAGTATTGGAGACATGCTTTTGCAGTTATCGACCTTTGTGCAATTGATGACACATACATTTTCAGTGTCTTTATAAACAAACAAAAGTTAAAAAACTCAGATGTATAGAAAAGAAGCACAGACAGGTAGCAATAACAATAACAGCTTTATACCAAGCCAATACAAACTTGCTCCATATACATAGATATGAGCAACATGTTGCAGGTGACTTTCTATGGCAAGAACGATGCAGTGGCTCAAACAGTATGAGCTGCCAGGTTTGAATAGGGGAAATCAAATGCATTGTATGCAACTGTTTTTGAATTTCTGTCAAGTTGCATGGGAACTTACTAGGTTGCCTGCAATGTGAAACTTCACTGTGTAAAGCTGGACAAACTACTAAAATAGAAACACAGGATGGCATGCACAGGAACTATGTTGCAACTTACTATGTTGCATGCAACTTAAAATTTCACTGTGTAAAGCTGAAACCTGCTATTGCATTCATGGAAGTATCACCAAGTAAACCTAACTTTGATCTAAACCTTAACAGAGATGGATAATTGCAGACATGCTTTTGCACTCATCGTCCATGGTGTGATCTGCAACCCTTGCCCAGTTTTAATCAGGGGCACGTTCGACCACACCTCAAACTCCAAAGCTTCTGAACGCAGCTATAGACCATAAAGTTATCTACATAGAAACATTTCTCTGGCCTTGTCTGTCTTTGGCTGGGTTGCTGAGGACTATTGTGAGGAAGCTTAGCATTTAAGCAACCCCAGCATAACCTGAAGGTGTTGAAGGGCTTAACCTAGAACCATACATCCACCCCAGATTCCAGATTCACGTCCACCTTTAGCTTTCTCTTTAAGCAAATCAGGTCTGTCTTTGTCAGATGTCCATGTGGCATGTCTCTGTGCTTTTCCTCCAGAGCAGAGCTGTGTCCGCTGTTTGTTCGTGCTAGGTCACTGTAATAAACGTCCACCTGTATGACCTGATTTATTTCAATGCGCTCTCCTTTGTGCCAGCACGCTCCTTTCATTTGGGATACAATTTCTGAACAATGGCTTTATTGCTTCGCAGCGGCCTGCTTGGTTTTGTGCTGAGGAAGTGGTTTTAGGTGGAGATGGACGCAGAGAACTCATTCGGGTCAGCAAATCAATGTCGGCGGGGGGAGCCGTTAGCTTTAGAAGGGGACCCTCTTGTGAGTCGTGCGGCCATTAAGTGTGTCGCGGGCGAGGGGGCGGGGGGGAGTGACATCCAGAAGTGTTGCTGCTATGAAGTGAAAGAAGCCAGGCTGCCTGGCCTGAAGGGCCTTTTCTGAACACATGCTTCAAGGAACACGTTATAAGAGCTGGAGCCGATGGCACTTTGATTGCCCGGCGCTCACGGCTTTCTACTGATTGCATGTTTTTGAACAAAAGAGAGGGAATGTTTGTCGGTGGAGCAGCCAGCTTCCAATCGCTCCCATGCGCTGAGCAATGAATCGCTCTCGTGCCGAATTGATGGAGCAGGACATTGTGTGGACTGGAACGCCGGCTGCCTCCGGGGTGAATACGCTACAGCTCTTGGGGGGGTGGGGGGGTCCAGGTTTCGCTTGATCAGAAGCCAAAGAGACAGCCGTGCTGTTAGATGTAGGCCAGCCAGCTATAAACAGCCTTACACACAGTTCAAATATTTGAAATCAGTTGTCATGTTAATCATTCCTGTCTGGTTGTATACAATAATGTCTTGAATACATTGATTTTAAAATCTAAACCGTAGGTGCCGTTATGATTGTACAGTGTATAATATATTCTGTGCATTATTCATATTTTCAGCTTCTAATTATTATTTCAAGCCTCTGAAGCACAAATCTAAGATACTAAAATTATTGCATGCATCTGCGACACCACTGATTTTATATTTTTGAGCACACAGACTCCAAAGTTCTGAAAGATACAACAGTACATTTTGGTAAGGTCTTTTATAGAATTATAATAATAATTATTATTGTTATTTCAGCCTGATTAAACCGTTCTCCACAGATTTCACTCTTCCTGCTGGGTTTGATTTCTTTTTTTATTACTAGTTGTTTTGTCAGAGGAAGAGATAAAGATTTATTTATTCATTTTATTTTGAGTTAGACTACTGCAGTGCTTTTTAGAGATTGTAGATATGTGGAATTTCCAGTCTAATGTCCAGGGTCACCAGCAAAATAGCAGCGGACCTTTCATAAAAATGTACAACTGACAAATTCTTCTATTCACAGTTGCACAAATGAGCCAAGAAAAACCCAACAAATTCAAACAATCAAACAATTCAAACTGTTATTAATAAATAAGAATAAAAATAATTAAAGATGATGTCATAATCAAGGCAAGATATTTGAGCTTTGAATCCTAGTTTTGTTAAGAAACAGAATTAACATATGTAAAATGTTTGTTTTGATACCAAGAACTAGTTTCTACTAGTTAATACTTACTAAGTAGCTGAATTTTGCAACTGTTGCGATGTTGCATTACCTAATGAGAACTTTTGCTGCCGTCAGGCACACGACTTGGATCTAACAATATCTAAACTATTGACATTACCTTGCTGCAGTGCTTGTTTAGATTTGCTACATAACTTTCCAGTTTTCAGATAAAAAGCTGAGCAGACTGTGCGTTAGTAGTGTTCTCCTCCAAGCGTGTTGAGCTGTCCAATGACTAAGTCTTAGCGGCATTGGGGAAAGATTTAGAGGAGCGTCTACATCCTTCACCATCTTACCTGGGTAGTGCTGTGTCGGGGAGACCCAGCAAGCAGGAACTGGAGAGAAAGATCAGGCAACATGCTACCAAGTGGGTGTAACTATATGGGTGTATCGTGGACGGGTCATTTCAGAAGAATGCAGTTTCGATATAGCGTTGTGTTTCTTTGTGTCCCATACTGCACTTTGTCACTGGCCGACTTCGCTGCATCCCATCGGTGTCACTTTGACTTTCCCATCATGCTTTTTTTAACCACAGCTTAGTGGGAATCTTTTCAGTCAAGCAGGCCCGGAGTGCCGCGTGAAAGTGTGGGGAACGGGGCGTGAGAACAGCTTTCAGGGCAACGTTTTAATTGGCAACTTTTCAAAGCCGAGTTACAATAGTTAATTGAACAGATATATCCCCCGCTGAGCCGGGAGAGTAGTGTGGAGCACCAAACAACAGGTAAATAAGCTCATCACAACACTGTAATAACAGCTCAAACCCTCAAATGAAAGAACAATTTGAGCTAATTGCGACTGATGGGCATAGAAAACAACCTGAACTCGTATGTAGCTTTCTTAGCGGTTCAGCACTTCAGTGAGATGAAAATTATGATTGATTAACAGCTGAATGTGAAGAGGTAGGAACTCTGAAAATATTAGATATTTATAGACGTTGGAAGAACTGTTTTAAAATGTTTGTAATAGATTTATTAGATTGCTGTGAAGCTATAATAGATGATTGATTAGTATATGATTATTATGTAATATTATATATATATATATATATATATATATATATATATATATATATATATATATATATATATATATATCTGTTTTATAGAATTTTCCACAGAAGCACTCTGCAAAAGTTTGGGTACCCCAAGAAACTGGAGCTCTCAGATAACTTTCACTAAGGTCTCAGAACTTCATTAGCTTGTTAGGGCTTTTTAGCTTTTTCACTCATCGTCGTCAGGAGAGACCAGGTGATGCAAATTTCTAAGCTTTATAAATAATCTGAAGTCATCTGATGCTCACAAAGCATACAAGAAGATTGCAAAGCGTTTTCAGGTGGCTGCCTCCTCAATTCATATTGTAAATCAGAAATGGCAGTTAACAGGAATGCTGGCAGTCAAGTTGAGGTCTGGAAGACATCACAACATACAAACAGAACAGGCTTTTCTCTTTATGACTCCTGAGCTTGTGCAGATGGTTCAGCTGGTCGCATCGCCGTGTATTCACTGCTGAACATTTTGAATGTCTGCTTGTCAAATTAGTGCAAGTTAATGTTAAAATTGCAAAATTGAAATTCAGAGGTAGTTTATTCCGTTTCGTCTAATGAGGAGAAGCTGTAGAAGCCAAAAGTAATGGGTGGCAGGGGAAATCCAATGCAGCCCGTGTGCCAAGAGCATTCCCAAATCTGTTTGCTTCTTTAAATTAGTTTGAGACGCCATCACAAAAAGGGATTTCTTCTCGCTAAGAATTTGTGCAGCACGGCCGAGTTTTACAGTCAAGCTGATTCTTTTTTTTTTATTCACTCAGCTAATAGCATTACTCCTGCTCATGGAACGGCTTTCCAAGTCCTAATGAAATTTCATGCCCATGATGGTCCATGTAGTCTATAACAAAGTGAAAGAGCACATTCTCACTTTAGATACATACACCCCATGATGTGTACATCCACCCATTCATCCATTATCTTCCGCTAGTCGGGTTCACATGGGGGGCTGGAGCCAGTTGCAGCGTAATCGGGCAAAGGCGGGGTACACCATGGACAGGTTGCTAGTCCATCGCGTGGCCAACACACATGCATCTACAGGCAATTTAGAGTGAGCGATCAACCTAACATGCATGTGTTTGGACGTGTGGGAAGAAACCGTAGTACCCGGAGGCAACCCATTCAAGCACGGGGAGAACATGCATACTGGGCCCAAACTGGGAATTCAACCCAGATTATCCTGCTGTGAGGTGACAGTGCTAACCACTACACCACCGTGCTGCCATTATGTGTACATACTATTTGGAAGTTAATTTTGATAAATGTACAGATTATTTTCTTTACAGTTCAGATTCTCCAAAAAATGGACAATGCTATATATCATTGTTTTTAATTAATTTGATTGAATTACTTACTTTTAAGTGAAGTGCTTTAGTTGTAACAGCTTATTTTAAAGCTTAGCATTTTTTAAACGACTCACGTATGTTTGCTGTCTTATACTTACAATATATGTAGGACATAGCTACAGTAGTTACATCATAGTTTATATAGTACATGTACATATCTTCCCTTCCGTTCCATATACACCAATGAGCCAAAACATTTTTACTATTATTATTAATATACTGGTGGCCACCAAAACACCTTTGACCTGCCCAACCAGATTTCTGAAATTAGGCAGCGGATCCTTTCCAAGTCCTGTAGACTGCAAGGTGAAGATACTACAGACTAGGTTTTTGTTTCATCGTATCCCACAGAAGCTGGATCTGTTTGAGATCTTGGGAATTGGACATTTTGGTAGGTCCTTGAACCCTTTCCCAGACAATGTGTGCAGTGGGGCCCAGAACATTATCCTGCTAAAGGTGCTCACTGCAATCACGAAATAGGCTTCCAAGGACCTGGAGTCCACAGTTTAGATGGAACACGATGTTCACACAAATGCATGAGCATTGCTCAGAGCATTACCCTCCCTCTACTGGCTTGTCCTCCTCATGCAGTCATACAGAGCCTTCACTTTCCCAGGTGAATGACACACACATACCCAGCAGTTTATGTGATGGTCCAGTTTTAACACTCGGAAGCCCATTGTAGACACTTTTGATGTGAGCTGTTGGCACAAGATAGTTATCGTTACTCTCTCTACATGTAAGTGGTGATAATTTGTTTTGTGGGTATGTATCCTATAGTGTTTGTATGTTTGTCTCAGATTAAGCTTGTTACTCTGCCAGTAAAACCCATTCATGGTTCTGATTGTCTGGTCAAAATTATAAATAGTTTCTCGTCTTGAGTTGTCTCCTTTTGTCCTAAACACTGGAACCCAGGCTTGTGGGATGCTAGTATGTTTACAGAGTCTTCAATACTGGTAGCAACAAGTGATTCACAATGAAGCTGGATTTAATAAGAGGCTTAATTTGGACAACAGAAAGGGCTATTGTGAGGCTGCAGCAGTAGATCCGTTGGTGCCCTCAAGCTTTTCTCCAGGCAAAAAGTCATTATATGTCTAGACTGATGCAGCTCAGTTGTGAAAGGTCATTTTAAATTTGCCCAAATACCAGGTCACCTAATTGTTTTGGCCTTTGTAATATAGAGAAACGGATACGGGGCATTTCTTCCAAATGCATTCCGACAGTAAAGGATTAAAAAGTCTTAATTTGACAGAAGCACGAGGAGGATCATAGAGAATAAGTAATTAAGGTACGAGGAGTACGTCTGTGATCCACAGCATGTCATCAACGCTAATTCAGTCATTCCGCATTACACGTTTGAGATGTGGACGTTTTTCTCCTCATTCACGTCGACTTCTTTCCATTACATTTTTTTTTCCTCCCTCCGGCTTTGTGGAGGAACATTCCGATTTTTGTGGCCTCGAGTTTGTTAAAGACTCGACAGAAATTAGTCATGTTTGAAAGAGAAACATTTCGACCTTCAGAAAAATACAGTAATACAGTCCCACCGTCATAGAAAGAAAGAGGTCCCAACAGATATTGCCCTAAACATACGTTTTGTTATGTTTTTTTGGGGGGGGTTGGAGTATATATTTAATTTGTCAAGAACCATTACGTTATGTGGAGGTTCTTTTAAACTTCTTTAAACACCTTCTTTTCAAAAGCAACCAAAACTTATTCTTCTGTGGCATCACTCCACAAAACCTATTATGTTGTGCCAAGGTATCTCGCTAGGCTGGTGTGTATGTAAACTCTATGAGCTGTTAATGCCTGTTTTAAAGCTCAGTTTGCAGACTGTACACATTTTTTTTTTAAATTTATTTCATATTAGCACTAAGATGCATCAATATTGTGCATCAGTATGAAAGAGTATGTCCGAGTGTGAACCCACGCCAGCAGGATTGTGTGTATAGCTGCTGCCATGTATTTAACAGGTCTATTACATAAAACATGATCAACCAAAATATTTCCATTAAGAAGTTACTAATGCTAATAATCAATATAAACAATAATGCCGACAAAAATGTAATTAAGTTTTTAAAGTATGTTATTGTTGCCAAGCAACCGTGGACGGCTGAAAGAGGACAAGAACATTCTGTTGTCCACCATTTATGTAGTGTATTATATCATAATGTAGCACATACTGTCACAGTGTTCAATTTCTATTAGAGCCTCTATGTGGATTCTAGGCTCAGGTAGCACAAAGCTGAGGGAGTTGTACGTCTAGGGACTGAATCTCAAATGCCTCCCTACGTCCTATGTAGTGCACTATGGGTGCACTATTTGAGTGTAGAAGACACCACTTGTACAGAGGAAGTACAGAGATTCCTGGTTCGTACTTCATTGGTTCTCTCGGCGCTCCCTGCCAGAAGATTATTCCGTTGACAGCACATGGATTATTGGCGACTTGGCGCAGTAATACCGAACCCGGCTGCTGTGAGTCATTCATCGGTGCGTCTATATGGAGTATTTTACAACAGCTTTGATTTTAACTCAGCCTATTAGATGATACTACTGGAATTATCCGATTTACAATATGTGGGTTTTTGCTTTTTATAGGTTAATTCTAAAAAGGATAGATAGCAAAGGCAGCGGGAACAGCGGGGTGTAACCTCAGCTTCTAAATCCAGAGACGTCTGTAGGCTGGCTAAGGAGTTTTCCAGCGGGTGAGACACTTCAGAGTCTTTCTGTAGCGCTCCTCATAGACTATATCTATCATAAACGCTAGAAGTGAACCTGCCTGTGTCCCCGTTCACATGACTATGCTGAGACTTGGACAGCGGGGAAATGTTTGATATTGCATGCGGTGAGAGTAGTTTGGGAAGGAAATGGTTGACGACAATTATGAGCAGTGGGACTTTGAATAGAGATGTGTACACCACACATGAAGGCCTCTCGCAAATAGCTTTGTGGTATACTGCTTAAGACGTGACGATACATCTAGTACCTTCACTGCTTGTAACAGTTTACCAGGCAATATTGCACCTGTGTACTTTTTCATTTAATCTTTAGAGCTCCATCTAAAGTACATCTGATCCCTCTTCGTCAGCACTGAAGCCATATATATATATATATATATATATATTGTGTGTGTGTGTGTATGTGTGTGTGTGTGTCTGAATGTTGTGCGTTATTCTTTTTTTATTTAGGCTGCCATGGATGACCTGATTAGCGTTTAACATGTTTCCCTACACCTACAATACTATATATATATATATATATATATATATATATATATATATATATATATATATATATATGTATATATTGCTGCGTTCCAATAAAATCTCCATTTTTGTCAATTTTGAGTTTCACAGTTTACATTGTGAGAAAAATTTATGATGAATGGACCAATAGAAGTGCTCCAATCTAGCTTGGAAAAAATTCTGGTTCCATTGACTTACATTGACATGAAAGTTAGTTTTTGGTCTCTCCTGTAAAGTTTAAATTTTGGAGATACTTGTTTCATTGGACAGCGATAATATATTTATATGTGTGTATATGCATAGATATTTTATGTGTAGTCTCATGCAATGTTGTTCAGACTGTAGTTTTTTTTGGTAGCAACTAAACATTTGTTCCCATTAAGCTTAAAATGCTAGCCCGTCTGAACATTTCCCTGCATTCCATGTTACTGCTCACTGCTTTAATGTGTTTCTTTGTCGCTGCCGGTGTTATTTTTAGATGACCTTGTTCCTGGCGCCTCTTTAATTTCGACACATTCCAAAAGAAGAGAGAGAGAGAGAGAGAGAGAGAGATAGAGAGAGAGAGAGAGTAAAAAACGTAACAGAGGCATAACAGGCTTATCTTCCGGCCTAAATAAGAATTTGGGCTTAATACGCTCTCACTGCCATCCACCTATCATCATTAACAAGTTAAAGCTCAGAGGACGCGGTGTAGTAATTATCTCCAGTCTGTGGAGCGCTCCGAGGGGTTGGAACTGTTAGATGGCGAGTAAAATGTGATGACTTAAAGGGCCGCTGGGAAAAGCAGGAGGACGACTGCAAAGCTAATACAGTGCGGTGCGAAAGTCAGAGACCGTGCTTCCATTCCAGTCGAAACAGCCATGAAGTGCGAGTTAATCATTTTCCAACATATTAGATGTAAGATTACACACTTGAATGAGAAAGTCAGACCAAAAACAGAACTTTCCAAAACTGGAGCACAAAAAAAAACCTAGTACAGCACCAAAACCCTCCCCATGAGATAAACAGTATTTAAAAGCACATTATATTAAATTTAGAGAACAAGTGTTATTTGACCAAGATTCATGAACGTGCATTGCCAGGATGAACAACACTGGACTAGCCAACCTTTTTTTTTTTAAGTTGTGATCTCCATAAAACCCTTCGTCCTCTATGTGGACTATTACTATGATACAACATGATACAACACAGCAAGTAATATTACTAACGTTAGGTATATTGTGGGTTAGCTGAGATGCTAACCAGCTGCTATTGTAAACGCAACACAACAATACTGACCTATGAGTCCTGTGACACAGCAAAAGTAAGTTTGTTACCCAGCTGTGTAGCAGCAACAGCCAACTCCTCATCCCTGTTCATGCCTTTCAGATCTCCAGAAAGCTGAAGTTGACTTCTTGTTTGAGTGTTTATGTTTCAGTCTTAATGGCGCAGCAGTTACATTTTGCCATCTCCGCTTCTTGTTTGGATTTTCCTGTTACACCTGAAATGGTGCAGCAGTAAGGCTATATCCTGGGTTTTCCTCTTCTATCTTAAATTGTCCATTGTTTCCAACTTCCATCTCAGTCTGCCTGTCCATCTTCATGTTCAAACTTTTCATTTCCAACTTAAATGCTGAGACATTAGAACGTATCCGCAGCCCCATTTAAGTTGGAATGGAAAAAAATGAAAAAAAGTTTTAGCATTGACTACTCCAGAAAGTCTCTCCACTGTTGAGAACCCTTGAGCCTCACTGAAGCTAACTGGGCTCTTCACCCTCGTCTGGTCTAAGGACTTCCAACATGCATGCAGATCCCTGAACATTCACTGGTGTTTGTCCAGCCCTCCACTGTCAGAAGACCGTCTAGAACAGGGGTGTCAAACTCAATCACAGAACAGGCCAAAATTGAAAACACAGTGTGAATCGTGGGCCAAACAGATGTACCATTTATTGAACAGTCTAAAACAGAGAATATTTTAATCAACAGTATGAATTCGAAAAGCCAGAATACAACAATACTTGTATTGTTATACTTTTTTCTCACACATGAAATAAAACATGTTTCTTTAAAAATAACACCAGGGAATTTTTTGATTATTTCAAATATTTGATATCAGCAAAAACAACAAGCAAAAAACGTAAAAGTTACTTTGCCCCTACAAAACTAGCTTTGATGGTAGGTTCACTTTGAGATTTTACTTTTGTGAACATAGCTTGCCGTAACACCAGACTCTTCCGTCTTCTGTAGCTTCTGCTGTATGCTCCATAAACACAACATACAGGTTTACCTCGGATGTTAACGGGTTACTCTGCCTCCCACCTGTTTTGAAAGTCTCTTGTTTTCACTTTGCGTTTGGCCATATTTATAATATATACAGTTGCTAAGAATTCTCCGGCTGAGTGTAGCATCATCTGCACCTCGTTAGCACTCATATAGTTCAGCTTTCTGACAAATGACTGATTTCATTCAAGTTCATGTTGGGCTATGGATCGATCAGCTGATGGTCACTGAGCCAGCCAAGTTATGAAGTACAAAGTGTAATATGATCCGTGGTGCACTAAATATTTTTATGGCCGGTTTTAAAGGCCTGTGCCCTGCAGTTTTATTATATATCCCACTTGAGCTGGGACATAGTTTATGCACCAAAAACACCATCATTCATTTTTACATCTCCGTTTCACTGTGAGCCTTTTCTTCATCCATTAGAATTAAACAGGCCTCTCAGACGGACATTCTGGGCAGCAGCTTCAACTCGAGTGGGCTGATTAAACTGCTATGGACTAAACGCAGTGGTTGTATGTAAATGGTGTTCATGATGCCTTCAAAACAAGCTGCGGTTTAGTTTGCATATACGGACCATATGGACTGGGGAGTGAATAGTACATGGTGAATTCTTGCTATTATAGTTTGGGAACATTAAAGGTACTTCTCAAACCTCGATTTGAGGTACAGCATTTCTTTTTTCTTCATTATGCTTTGCTTATAGCTCTTTATGAAGAGGAGCCATCCATCAGTATAAGCCAAGCCGGTGCCTTCTAATGAAGTGTCGGCTCCCTGTAACGAAGCTCAATCTCGTCCAATTAAGCCTTAATACAACCCTGACAAACTGTCTGTCTCTGCCACAGACCGGCCTCCAGCAAAGGGCACCGCTCTGTCGCAGACTGACAGCTCATCTGGGAGCTACGTCCACATTACAGGGTGGAAGTGGATTCATTGCCCGGATATGACAAAGATTGTTTCTGTGTGTGTGTTTGAACAGCAGAAGCCAGATCTTTTTAAACCAGGTTTGAGCCATGTTTACATGTAATTTCCTCAATTACAAATGCTCATCAGTCATTTTATTTCCATACCGATCAGCCGATGCTGCCGATACTGTGGTCTTTTAGCTTGCGTGTCCAAGTTAAAGCAGCATTATGCTATTGGGGACCCCCTAGAGTTGTGGGTTGCAAATACAAATGCACTTTGAGCCCCTGTCATGGAGAGTTGTACTACAGTTGTGCCTCAGAAAAGATGAAGGATACAGAATCTGACTCCACTCTTATGAGTTAAATAGATATATGAACACTACAGCTGACATTCATGATTTTGGTTGTTTATATATGTAAATAACTAAAAAAGTGAATGAAGTCTGTAGTATATGTAAGTGTGTGATACAAGAATGAGATTCGATGTCCATGCTGGGAATACCGAGCTGCTTTCTTCATGTATCTATCTGAGGACTCATAGTTGTTGGTGTGTGATATGATGCTGTAGAGCGTTACGCAGTTCTCCTGAGAGGGTCTCATGCCCACTCCTTCAAAGTTCTATAGCAGGCGGTCTAGGCCCAGAGTGGCAAGGAAGAGACGGCGTTCTTTCTGTTATAAGTCAGTGTGCCATAGAAATGAATAGCTTTGTTTACATTCCCCAGTCCTAGCCATGTGCCTGTTTGTTTTGGTTTCTGTGTCTCCCCCTTCTAGTCACGCCCTTCACCTGCTCCTTGTTTGTGTCTCCTCCCTGTCCCAGACGTTTCTAGTCCCCTGTGTCTACCTACACCCTCAGTCCGCTCGCAGTCCTTGTCTGGTGTTGATGTAATGGTGTAGTGATTATTGTCTGTTCATATGTTACACAGTTTTGTTATTTTGTGATTTCCGATCAAGTATGGACTTCAATAAATTCAATATATATATATATATATATATATATTATTTTTTTTTTCAGGCATCTTCCTAATCTAGTGCTAGTAGGGCTTTAGATTGGATACAAACACTGTATATCCAATGACTAGGTACTCTTGAGGCTACAGCCACTTGTACACAGGCATTTTATTAACTATGCTAATAAAATTGGATGTTGTGGAGCAAACCTAGAACTGTCACCCACAATGCCAAGCCAAAAGGATGTGGAGCAGTGGAATCCTTGAAGTGATGAACTTCTACTAATCATCTCTGGAATGAAAGTGTCAGATGTGATCCAGGCCTAATCGCCCTGTATATTAAATTACAGGTCCATATAATGTTTTTCGAACTGAACAGACACTGCACAATTCACACACCAATTCACACACTCATACTGTCTAAAAGATCTCAGATGATTTGAGTTTGAAACCCCCAGAATAGGTTATCCAAGTTCTTTCAAAGCTAGTGTTGCAGGTTGAGGAAGTTTTCCCAAATATGGGCCACTTTTATGACCCCTAAATGTCAACAGACGAGGAAAAAGATATCAGACCTGAGAGAAAAATTGGAATTGAGCGGAAACGCATATAACGTGAGCATAGCGCACGTCCTTTCACTTTTTTTTCTGGACCGCTCCAAGACCACTTCGCTTTCCCTTTGGGGAGGCGTGGCTTGTCCTTTGAGGCTTTTTGACAGATGAGGCACTTCCCTTTGAATAAATCTGCCGCTCGCTGAGCTCAGACATGACTAATGGCGGCCAGAGGTGCCAGCCCAAATGGACGCTTTGAGCGATGAGCTCCATAGATAAATAAAGTGTGTGACAGAGACACACTGGCTCCTTTGTCTCCGTGGCCCGTCTGCATGCTACCTGTGTAATAACAGCAGGGGAGAGGGAGCTTTCACCGGGTCATTTTATCAATGGAGTAATTGCCATTTAGATTTATGCGGTAAACAAAAGGGACGCGCTGTCAATGTCACAGTACCGGACGCGCTGTTTGTTTTGTCATCCAGAGGAGGCATTAGTGCAATTACTGAAAGTAACACACTTTAAATGATATCGTTGGTAGAGTATACAGGACCAGGCAAAAGTTTGGATACAACCGATTGTATGTACATATATACAGAATGGCCGTTAATTATTTAGTGTGTCCACTCTTCACCTCTGTTATAGCTTTCGTTCTAAAATCCAATTGTAAAAACCTAAATATGCAAGTAGCCAGTATTTCTGTTCACAGTGACATAATATATTTCACAAAATTATGGATTGTTGCATCCCCGCACGAGACCCCTTGCTCACAGGAGTCTGCAGATCCTGATTTAAACACTAGATGGAGACTATTTGACTTGTGACTACAGGACAACAACTGCAGGCATTGTCAGTCTGCCAGTTCTTCATCATATCTGACTATAAATAGCCAAAGCTGCTCGAAAAATGTGCTTGTGAAGACTTCTAACTGCAGTAACCTGATATGACACTTGAGAGAACATCAATCGAGCCAGTACAGTGAGTATCGGAAGACAGCAGAACTAGCAAAGACGACTGATGCTGCGTTCACGTTTTTTTGTGGTAGATCAACGATAACAAATCAGATATGAACTGCAGCACAACAAGAAGTCTACCAGGAAGGAAGAAGCTCTGTACTCGGTTTGGTTTAATGTTTTATTAAGGTTTTTAATATTCATCATTAATATTATGATTTGAAAAGATTTTTATACATATATGTGCAATGTAGAACAAGTGGATGATGTCAGGTCATACATTAAGCAGAAGAAGATATATGGCTTCCAGCCATCATCCTGTAAGTGAAGAGGTGCTAAGTTAAATCACATCAGCCGAACAGTCTACCAGCTGTGCTGGTTGTGAGCTGTAGTCAAACCTATGTTTTTGCTTTTGCTTAAAAATAGATAATCATTTCATATTGGGTTAAAATTGGGTGGAAATTTCCATCACTATTAAATATCCCATCTTTATTAGCCCCCTAAATGAATCATATATTCTTATATGTATTATATGAATGTGTCAGGATTAGTATATAATATGCAGCCCAACCGGTTGGACTCACCGAAGCATGTGCCAGAGCAAGAGGGAGTATGCGAGACGCACAGACATTGACCCAGAATTTCTTAATTAAATGCTGGGCCGTGCTGAGAGGCTGCCTCAAGACTGGCTGGCTGCAGACGAGGCCATGCAGACGAATCCTCTGCTGCCCCCCCATTATTCAGAGTGACCAGAGCCAGGATATTAATCATGCAGGTGCTCCCAGCCCTGCTCTGAGAGACAGAGAGAGAGAGAGAGAGAGTACATCCATGGTGTACTCGCTCTTTTCCTGCCAAAGAATGCGTTCACGCTGTTAGTTAGTTAGTTAAGGACGCCAGTGACAGATTGTGAATGAAGCAGCCCAACGGTTACCTTTATTTGAGCAACTGTTGTCCCCTAATGACTTCATATGATGTTTCCTTTTTTTATTAAGGGGTCTAATAGTTTAATTAGGGGGCCCAGAAGTCTCTTTTGTTATATGTAATGTAAATGATGGGTTGTAGAATAGCCATTGTTTTCCCTTGCATGTATCTCACTACTATGAATAAATTTTAAAATATCTTTTAAAATGTGTTTTAGGCTTGTCACCAAAAGCCTGTCGCATCTCAGTTAACAGGTAGCGTATCCCAAACCACTTTATACAATAACTTCCCATGAGGGAGCTCGAGTAGAGCAGGCGAAACACTAAAACGTGGCATCGCCAAGACTGGAATTGGGAAGCCCTGTTCTTGGAGGCGCTAAATGCTTCAGACGTCTGGTTGCTATCACCACCCCTGAGAACAATTCTGACTGTCAGTTTCTCTGGAATGGAGCCTCTCGCATCAAATGGGCTCGTTAACTCATGTCAGAGTGTCTTTATGTCTATAAACGGGCTGGAAAATTAAGTATATACTCTACAGTGGGAGAAGAAAGCGTCTGAATGAAGACACAAGGTGAGAGAGATGGAGAGAGAGAGAGGGCGGATGCAGCATTAGCAGAATTACATAAGTCGTATGGGGAAAGCACTGATTAAGCAGCTAGCTCTTCTAACAAAGTGTTTGTGTTCTTGGCTCAAGGGACCGCGCGAGTCGTTCGCTGACGAGTGAACGCCGCTCCAACTTTCTCTCGTCCTGGGCAATGTGGATAATTGGCGGAGACATCTGCACTCTCCCACTCACTGATATTGTAACCGCGTGTCATATCAGTTTTTGCCTTCCACATTACCGCTGATTAGATGTATCACACTTAATTACTAGCATAAACAAGAGCAGCCAGCGCTGGGCTTGACAATGACTAACACAAACACTGCCAATCCCGAGACTCTACTGTTGTCGCGCCTCTTCTGTGCTCCAAACGCGCCAATCTTGGTAGAGTTCCTAAAACTACAGTGGAATATTTACAAAGTCTCATCTTGGCATCTAATTCTACAAACGCTGGGCGGTAATTTGTTTTCTCTCTTAAACAATGACTGGTGCGGTTAGCAACAGTTCAAGCTGTCTCTCCACGTTAATTAGTGAAACAGTGTTATGAAAAGTGGTAATGCATCAGGACAGCACATATTTCCATGCTTGGATAGAGCAGGGCTGCTGAGACTGTTCCAGGCTGAGATCTAGTGGATGTCGGTGTGATATTGTGATCCTGATGAAGGTGCTGTTCCACCGCTGGCCACTGCTGTTGTATTGTAAATGCATCCTCCAGTGGAGGTTGGTTTAAGAGTCTTGGTTCCTCTCAGTGGTCGTTCCTTGTGCTCTAATGGAGCTTCTCATTTAGCGTCTTGGTTCAACTCAGTGTTGTTCCTCACACTTGTAGGGAGCTCCTCCTTTAGTGTCTTGGTTCCTCTCCCTCTTAGGGAGCTTCTCCTTTGAAGGCTTGGTTCCTCTCAGTGGTTGTTTCTCATGCTCGTAGGGAGCTTCTCATTTAGCGTCTTGGTTTAACTCAGTGTTGTTCCTCACACTTGCAGGGAGCTCCTCCTTTAGTGTCTTGGTTTAACTCAGTGTTGTTCCTCACACTTGTAGGGAGCTCCTCCTTTAGTGTCTTGGTTCCTCTCCCTCTTAGGGAGCTTCTCCTTTGAAGGCTTGGTTCCTCTCAGTGGTTGTTTCTCATGCTAGTAGGGAGCTTCTCATTTAGCGTCTTGGTTTAACTCAGTGTTGTTCCTCACACTTGTAGGGAGCTCCTCCTTTAGTGTCTTGGTTCCTCTCCCTCTTAGGAAGCTTCTCCTTTGAAGTCTTGGTTCCGCTCAGTGGTTGTTTCTCATGCTCGTAGGGAGCTTCTCATTTAGTGTCTTGGTTCAACTCAGTGTTGTTCCTCACACTTGTAGGGAGCTCCTCCTTTAGTGTCTTGGTTCCTCTCCCTCTTAGGGAGCTTCTCCTTTGAAGGCTTGGTTCCTCTCAGTGGTTGTTTCTCATGCTCGTAGGGAGCTTCTCATTTAGCGTCTTGGTTTAACTCAGTGTTGTTCCTCACACTTGTAGGGAGCTCCTCCTTTAGTGTCTTGGTTCCTCTCCCTCTTAGGGAGCTTCTCCTTTGAAGGCTTGGTTCCTCTCAGTGGTTGTTTCTCATGCTCGTAGGGAGCTTCTCCTTTGAAGGCTTGGTTCCTCTCAGTGGTTGTTTCTCATGCTCGTAGGGAGCTTCTCATTTAGCGTCTTGGTTTAACTCAGTGTTGTTCCTCACACTTGTAGGGAGCTTCTCCTTTAGTGTCTTGGTTCCTCTCCCTCTTAGGGAGCTCCTCCTTTGAAGTCTTGGTTCCGCTCAGTGGTTGTTTGTCATGTTCGTAGGGAGCTTCTCATTTAGCGTCTTGGTTCAACTCAGTGTTGTTCCTCACACTTGTAGGGAGCTCCTCCTTTAGTGTCTTGGTTCCTCTCCCTCTTAGGGAGCTTCTCCTTTGAAGTCTTGGTTTCTCTCCGTGGTTGTTCCTCATGCTCTTATGGAGCTTCTCCTTTAGTGTCGTGGTTCAACTCAGTGGTTGTTCCTCATGCTCTTAGGGAACTTCTCCTCTGGAGTCTTGGTTCCTCTCAGTGGTTGTTCCTCGTGCTTGTAGGGAGCTTCTCCTTCAGCGTCTTAGTTCAACTCAGTGGTTGTACCTCATGCTCTTAGGGAGCTTTTCCTTTAATGTCTTGATTCAACTGGGTGGTTGTTCCTCACGCTCTTACGGAGCTTCTCCTTTAGTGTCTTAGTTAAACTCAGTGGTTGTTCCTCATGCTCTTAGGGAACTTCTCGTCTGGAGTCTTGGTTCCTCTCAGTGGTGGTTCTTCGTGCTCGTAGGGAGCTTCAACTTAGTGGTTGCTCTTTACGCTCCTAATGAATTGAAATGTTTGGAAACTGCAGAATGAATGAATGAATAAATGAATGAATAATAGATGAATGATAAAGTTGAATGATATTGCTAGACAAAGTAATAGACGGAAGGAGGAACGGGCAAATGGATGGAGGATGCATGAATAAATAAATAGATAGACGGATGGATAATAGAAGAGATGGATGGATAGATGGATGGAAGGGCAAAGGAGCAGCACTAGCTTTGCTAAAACAACTTTCAGCCCGACATTCTACATTTTTTAAGTAAAACTAGATAAAAGTGAACTGAACTGCTGGGCCAACCACAGAAATCTTGAAGTATGAATAAAGAAACATATAATGTATAAACACCACTTCAGTCCAGAGCTTGTGCTTTGTGTTTGGAGGGATTGCAGCCCAAACTGAATGTCCTTAAAAGAAGTAGCTGAATTCAAACACTCCTATATGTAACAGCAACAGTGTCTAAATTACTGACTGATCCATAGAATCACTTCATTTTCACTTGTATAGCTTCCTTTACAAGAGATATTGACCGGAGTCACGTTAGATAAGAAGTTCAGGACGAGTGTGAAGCAGGATTGCAAGTTTAAAGAGCAGGTTAGGAGTTTTAGCGGTCATTAGGCTTAATTACAAAGGCCCTTGTAATTGATTTGAATGGGATGGAGCTGATTCGTACATCACAATGGAAAAGTTTAGCACTAATTATGACTAACTGCATCAGGCTGTGGTAGCAGGAGACCGTTTCCTCATTTACTCCTCCCCAGTAAGCCTCGGTCTTCTTCACAGCGTCCGCCTTGTTTGTTACTGCTCACCTGCAGGGGCGTGAAGCAAAAGAGAGCGAAAGTGAGACGGCTTCCTCGAATGTGAAATTACACAGTTCCGCCAAATTACACGCTCGCGTCTCTTTCTCTTTTTCTCTTTTTCTTTTTTTTGTGGTTTAATTTGCATTATAAAACATTTTTTTGCATTGCCGCTCACCAGCCACCCTGAGTGACGCTCCTCTGTGTCCTCTCCGCGGCACGCTCAGCGCCGAGATCCGGACGCCCATCCGTCCGCTCACGGTTTGGTCCCGGCGCACAATCAAAGTATAATTAATTAGCTATAATTGCAACTTTGTGAGTCATTAGTTTTGGAATGACCTCCCTCTATTAGAACGATGATGAGAGCCACCTCCCATCACATCCAGTCTCAGGATGGCGCTGGAACGTGTCCTCACTACAGCTACTGTAATTACTTTATCTCCTTGTATCAAGTGTAGTTTGTTTTGCCTTGCTATTATTTGGCAGCTCATCAAAGCGGATGAAGAGAGGCCCAGAACAGTAGGACTGGAGCGATCTGCTAGAAGGGAGAAGTGGAGTTCTGCAGAGTTGGGGGGGAAAAAAAATAAATAAAAAAACAGGGGGGTGGATAATGTAGTCTAGAAAAAAAATAAGCAATTAAAATTTTCCATACTCTGTAGCTCCAGCCTTTATTGGAACTTCTTATCTGCTGGCGCTTGGACCTGGTTGGTTTCTTCATCATTTAAAAAAAAAAAAAAGCAATAAACCCCCGCTTTATGCACAGTATCCATAATTAGCCCTGACCCATATACTGCATATTCTCCTGCCGCCCCTCCGCCCAGGCGCTAAGACCGTGCTCTAAATACGCCGAGTAAACACAGCGTTTTTAAAAGCTCTTATTTGATTCATGAATCCGTTTCATTAATCGGCTTCTGAGTCGGCAAGTTGTTGGACAAAACCCCAGCGCTTTTATTGTTTACAAAAGCAAAAGGGCTTTCCGTCTTATGAAGCTCATTTTTAATTTAAGCTAACGGTTAACAGGCTTAGCTGCACAAAGTCAGGCCGGCTAGGGATCGAGAGCAGAGCGGCAGCGGAATGATATAGCCCGATAACGAAGGTGGAGAAAGAGCTGTAGTGTGGTTTACTTAAAGGTGTAATTGGAGCAAAAATGCTAACATGGTTGCATCTGTTTTGTTTCATTATTAGCCATGTTAACAAGTTTGTGTAGTTTGAACAAAAACCCCTATTATTGAGAGCAGTAAACAAATCCTGTGAGCTTTCATTCATTGTTAGCCACATTAGCTTGTTTGTACTTAAAGACGCTTAATATGCTAGCATTATTAACAGGACTGTCCCTGCTGTCTTTCATTCTTAACCATGTTAGCGTGTTTGTGTAACTGGACCCAAAAATGCTAAGTGAGCCGTAAACAAACCACAGAAGGAGCCTCTATTAGCTTACACTGTTAGGAATTTTAGCATGTTTGTACTTGAAGACACTTTGACCGAAAATGCTAATTGATAAAACGACTGTCTCTGTTTTCGTTCACTATTAGTCATGTTAGCATGTTCGTGTGCTTTGACCAAAACATGCCGGTAGCAGTAATCAAGTGACAGAAGGACAGAGGCTTTCATTCATTGTTAGCAACATTAGCATGCTTGCTCTGAAAGATGACCAAGCAGATTAGTGCCAGAATGACTGACCCTGTGAGCTTCTTTTAGCCATGTTAGCGTTTGTACTTTGAGACATAGTTTGACCAAAACTCCTAACAGTAAACCAAGACAGAAGGTCTGTTTTATGAGCTTTCATTCATTGCTATCTGCATTAGCATGATTTATGAAATCTTTTGTTGATTAAAAAGTTAAAACGTTCTCATTCGTAGTTAGCTGTGATTGCTCTGGAAGAATAAGACATTTAAAAAGTTTTGGGAAATTTGATTTAAAAGTGAAAGAAATCCAGGAATTCTTGGAGCCAAGTTAGCATGTTTGAATGTGACGACATAATGTGATGATGTTACGATATATTGACCATTTCGGAAGGTTGTCACTGTGTAATGGTTGTGTTGTCTAATGGGTGGAGCTCCTAGCATGAAATTTTGCTAAGCAGCCATAGTCATTATAGTCATAAATGTTGTAGCCACCCAGTTAATGGCCAAAAAGACCAGCATGCTTTTCATGCTGATTCAAGCTGATCTATGCTGTTTTAACCTGGTCTACTGCTGGTCTGGTGCTGGGTCAGCTGGTCCCCAAATTTTTTCTTGCTGGTTGACCAGCATGCCAGCATTAAAACACAACATATGCAGGTTTTATTGGTGGCCAGCATATTAACTTCCATCGCTGCTGACCAGCAAAGCAGTTTTTCTTTACCTTCAATACAAATTATTGTAAAACATTCCAACTTATGTTGCTCCAGTCATCATGAAATGTTCACACAATTTAAAACGATGTGGAAAAGAAAAAAATGTTAGTAAATGTTAGTTAGTCTGCTTTGTGTTAAGTAAAAATAAAAACTGCATCATTTAGCTGAGCTGTTGTTACTTCTTACTTCTGAGCAGTTCTTAACTAATGTAAGGCTATTGAATGGTTATGGCCTTGTTAGCATGTCAGTCACTATAGACTGTATTGGCATAATTATTAACACTTGGTGTTGAAATTGGAATTCTAGCCTATGTTTGGTTAGCTTTCATTTTTAAATCCACTTGGTTTTCTATGCTTGTCTTCATCACTGTGTGAACTCCATAAATATAGATTGTTTTCTATGTGAGTTTAAGTTTGTTTTACACTGTGTTTGCTGTAAATAGACGTGTATCTTTGCCAGTAAGACTATTAGGGATATCTGAGCTGTAAAAGTGAGGCCTCCGTAACAGTTAGCTTCCCGCCACACTAATGCCTCTTTCCTGGTAGCGCAAATGACATGAAAGTCCTTTTGCCAGACATTGAAATGTGGCACTTTGCTGGAGATGGATTAGCCCCATGGCTCCATAACGCAAATGGAAACACCTGCAGGTGTTAAGGCCTTTTCTTGCTGTGCAGGCAGCGCTACCTGAACGCTAGCCTCAGCAGATGGTTTTGCTACGGCTGAGTTGCCTTCTAGTGACCGTGTCGTCGGTTTCTTCCACTCCTCCTCCCCTCGCTCTCTTTCTCTCTCGCTCTCAAAGCGCAGCCAGAGAGCTTTAGCCACCCACTGTTTTACAGAGACAGATTGAGACTTGACATACTGCCATCCACCTCGGGGAGTGTCCTTGTAAGTCAAGCTGCCTCAGCCTGTGGAATTCATACAAACTCCGGGGCCACGTGAGTCATGGCAGATGCGAACAGTATACACGGCTTCGGAAAATAGCTGCACTCCACCCCCCCCAGTCTGCAGATGTTGCACCGACCCCTGGGATGATCCCTTTGACCATTTCTGTCCTTTCATTTCTCTTGTGGGGGCCCGTCGGACTAACAACATGAGAGGTTTGCTGGAAACGCCGGTGTCTACTGCTGTGCTGTCTGGTGGTGTTTATCACAAATGAGTCTCCACGTGTGCGGCTGTAAACAGCGGATTTGTTTGTTTTTCGATTGTAGAGGAGTTTTGCAAATGGCTTAATGAGAAAACTCCAGCAACTGCCACATTTGGATACAAGCTACCTACGTTTGGCTTTCAAACATTCTGCTAAGCTTGTCCAACTGCTACAAATGAATGTTGTTGTAAACACAGCCTTTGTTGGTAAATTGTGTTTTTTTCACTATTTTTTTTATTTATTTCTGTAATCATTGTAATTTTTTTTACAATGCCTATGTTTTTTGTATAAACCAGTTAAATATGTGGTATAGGCACCACACTACTAGGTATCATGATGTTAAGTTCTAGGTGTTAGGCTCTTGGTATTACCTGAGTAGGTATAAGGTACAAGCTTCAAGCTAGAACTAAGTATTTCTTAATATTGGGGTAAGTACAAAGACTAAATTAGTCTGAGCTGGTACATATACTACATGTGATCTATTTACTTATATCTTAGTAAAAGGTAAGGATCCAGTAAAACCATAGTATTAAATGCCTGCCTAGATCCTAGGTAGTAGACAGATACATGTTGGGATGTCTTGGCAAAAACAAGAGTGATCTTTTATTGAACACAGCAGCAGGAAAGACCACCACTAGCTCAGGCTGAAACAGCCAGGAAGCTGGCAGATACCAACAGCCACACATTTCCTGTATATGGTAGACACTAACATTAACAACCACCCTACAGCCCAGCACATAAGGACCCAACCAACCCTGCTGCGGCCATAATGTCCCCCTGAACAATTCCCTCCTTCCCTCCTCCTTGAGGCCTCCCAGCGTCCCCCTCAGGCTTGGCTTCCAGCTTATCTGGTACAGCAAGTGTTGTGGTCCTCCCAGGTCCAACAGTCATGAAGGGGATTCTGATGCTGCCTGGGGGTGGTGCTAGGGGGGACAGAAGGTTTCTTCTTTTTGTTTGATGAGGAACCTTGGCCAGGCTCTGCAGGGCTATGTTTTGGAGGGCCCCAGAACTTACAGTGCCCATCCTGATCCTGCAGGGTGGTCCCGGTGCAGCACAATGTGGTGCTGGGTTTCAGTGCACACCAGATAAACCACCTGCTTGTCTGACTTCTGATACCATTGTAGCGTACGCTCGATTAACTTTATAGAATGATGGGTCTGGTTTAAAACTCGTAGCTTTTATTTTAATCTACAAAGGAACACAATGAAGACCAAAGTAAGAGGAACGAAAGCACACTGAACTAGCTGGTGTGCTAAATGCTAACCCAGCAAGGACACAACTTTCCCAGGGATAACGTGCTAAACATCAGTTGTTTTAGTGCTTTCCTGAGCCTTTTGTCGCTGCTAGTTTTAAAAATAATCATCATGTTGTAAGCTTTCCAGCATCCTAATTTGCAATATATGTAGCCCTGTAGAAATATTAATTTTTAAACTGGAGAACCCCGTACTATAATTATTACTGGGTACGTTGTCTAAGCCCATGGTGATGGGTCACTGTAGAGTTTTTTTGACTACTTCAGAGAGGACTCCAGCCTTGTTGACTAATGTGTGTTGGCAATTGCAAATAGTGCGAGCAAATATTGTCCATGTCTTTATTTAGTGAAAGGATTTATGTGTGTGATCAGAAGCAGTAATGGAAGTCCTTGAAGAAGCTTTTGTGAGCTGCCAAGCTGTGCAGTGGAGTGCTTCAGTTGTGCCTTGGTTGGAAATAAATGTGAAGGGAAAGAACAATGAGATTAATCTGAAGAGCCAATACTGGAATCTTAGATTAGATGCATGTGGAACCATTGATTAAATAGTGGAAATGGTTAGGCATTCATAACAAATTCTTAAAACTCTGGCATTCTGGCTCAGTCTTAATGTCATACATTGTATTCTGTAGTCTTATCCAGTTGACCGAATTACTGATATGAGAGTTTATTCAATAATATAAGAGGATCACGTTACATTTACTAGTAATTGTTATGAAAGGCGCTATAACATCATGTCATAGCAGCTTATATCACTGTTGTGAGCTAGTCACTAGTTAGCATCAGACATTGTGTTTGTCATAATAAATACTAGTCGTGGTCATGTGGTATTGTGATATTAGCAAATGTGTCAACTCATGACAGCAAAAAGTGTTAATGGCTTGGTCCTGTCAGTGTTATGTAGCAGGTTCATGTACATATCTATACTATTTATAGAACCATTAACACTTAAGCTTGAATTAGCTTTATTGTGGAGGTGGGTTTAGTTCAAGTTTGAGAGTGTTGTCAGAATTACTATATGAATTACTATTACTATTAGACTTTTTAGTGCTAAATCTGTGTAGAAAACTGCAAAGGAGGATTGTTATTATTTTTATTTATCTTATAATCTCATTCTTCTGTGTAGTCACGAGGGGTCTGTACAGGAGCCATATGTCCTGTCCTGACCAATAGGAGAGTTTTCTTAGCCATACCTGCCCAGATATAATGGAGATCAACAATTCCTGATCCAACATTTCAACTTGGCCTTTACATATTAAACTATTTAGTTCCAGTCCTGTACTCAACAATGGCACAAGACTTTAAATACAAGACTTTTTCTCTTGAATATAAATGAGCTAATCCATTAAACCTTCTCTGAAGGCTTTAGAAGGCCATAAGTCTTTTGTAAGATGGTAGACTACTTCTTACAGGCAAGTGAATGGTCAAGGTTTGCTTTGCGCTTAGTTGCAAGGTCCAGGCAACAACGATCCCACAATCTGAAAATATTGGAAATGTCACGACAGGAAGCCGTCACGCCCTGACCTCTGCATCAATTGATGAAACTCCCTTTGAAATGAATGCAGGTAAATGGCAGCCCTTTGCCAAAGACACAAAGACAATTATGTGGTTCTTGAGAAACACAGGGCTACTTTTTAAAGAAGCTGCCCCTATTTTTTGTGGTCATAAGAAATTTAGTTCGAAGAGCTGCCCTAATTGTGTTTTCACAACCAAGTCTGTGTAGTTTTTTTATTTTCTTTCTCCAGAGCTCCTCAGCGTTCGCCTCACCGATGACGCTCTTGCTTCCAACATGATTACATGATTTATAATAAAACAGAAGCAGTCTGCAGATAAACACCTAAGACATTATGCAGCACAATTAGGCCACTCTTACTGGAAGGGAGGAGGGGCGGGGAGCTGCTGCTTGTCACTTCACATTTTCACACGAGAATAAAAAGAGCAAAATAACGCTCGCCCCGTCTCTCCCTTGACGTAATTCGCCAGGCGTTTATTTGCAAATCAAACGCGTTGGTTTCTTCTGATGATAGAATTTCTGCTAGCGGTGAGGAGTGGGATCTGTGCTAGCTTTAAATAATAGATAAGGGCTCCGCCGGGGTATCAGAAGGGAGCGTTACGTAACGTCCGTCATTCGGCTGTCAAAAAACGCGGCGTCTGTTATATCACAAACTCTCTCGCTCCCGCTCGCTCCTCGCTGCTGCGCTGCGTCCTGGCTGTCAGTCAAGCATTTTTAGCAAGCGAGCAGCGCATGATAATTACTGGAACTGTAATATGAATCATATTTGCTGCTGATGGAGGAGAGGACTGAGAGTCTGGGAGGAAAGACTGCGTCCCTGCCCAGCTTTTCCCTTTCGTTTGAAAGAGGTTGTCACATCTGAGCCAATCGACCAATCATGTTTTAGTTTCACCAAAAGGCACGATGAAGAACTTTGAGGCGGGGAATACATGGAAAATCAATAAGCATAGATTTCAGTCAGCATGAGTGACCTTGGATTTTAGTTGCAGTCAGGATTTTTCACGCTTTTTTTCTTCTCTTTTTTCCTGAAAGCAGTCCATCCCTCTGCATTGCACCAAGAGGGAAAACTGTCTTTGATATTTAGTCTCTTTTGTCAAAATACTGAAAGCCTAGGTTGCCTTGAACTTCAGTAATTGTCTCAGTGCTTTAACTCACTGGAGGGACTACTAGCGTGCACATATCTGGCGTTTGTATAGGCTTATGTACGGAGAAACGGCCATAATTATTTTTTACCAGCCTTTATTGGCTGCTGTGCTTTTAAGACTGATTCTGATTGGCTGCTCTGTATTTGGCTGAAGCATTGATGTCTTGTAGTTGATGTCATTACCATATATGGACACCCTGGGTCAAAGCTGAATTTCTCTGTGAGAAAATTGAATGAGGTTTTTGAACACTGCTGATAAATCAAAATTTTATATTCCAACAATATGTGCCATCTTTCTTTTGAATGCCACAGGATTCTCTAAACTATGAGTCACAAACATGATACATTCTAACATTGCTGCGAACCAAATTGGTGCTAGAGTTACTATCACTTCCGGCTTGTTTGTAGAGTGTTTGCAGTAATATTCATAGTTTGATCGCTAAACAGTGTTGAGTTTGGCACATGTTTTGTTTACAACCGCAGCCGTGAATGTTGAAAATGTTACAGTCATTTTCCCCCTGGGAAAAAAAATGGCTCACACCCAGAATTCCTAAAATGTTCATGAAGCTGCTACAGAAGTCAATTCCTTATAAGCTCAGCATGAAAGAGTGGCTCCAAACTGCTGTAGGCTGAATAGGTGGATAAAACTAAATGCATTTTCATGATATCACTAAAATAAGACCAGAGTTCTGAAATAAAGGTCAGTTCAGCCTTCAGCATGTTATTAAAATAGCCAGTGTTATAGTTTTATGTACTTTGATCATGTTAATGGACAGAGAGAGGGGTGGCTGCTATCAACATAAGCTATATATCGTATACGGATGGCTGAAAAAGTGATGCAGTTTAAAAATGATGTGCTGTTTCTAAATGGTATGGTAGCTACATTCAGGTATACTGTATAAGTCAGACAGCAGCATGACTCAAGTCCCATAAACCCAGCCCAGTCTCATTTAAACCCTGCAGTATCTCGTGTCTTGAAAAGATGTTTGTGGTGATGTTGTAGACTCAGTTGACAGCTCCTGGTGGAGTATTACACAGCAGTATTCATGTGGTATAAGTGGTAGATAGAAGCTCTGTTGGCCAAAACAAGGACCTCTGTCAGTCCGCCCTGCTGCTGGGTTTTCTTTTGTTCCTATCCAAGCCAGGAACCACTTATAAATCTATATTTGTGTTGCTAAGAGGAAGACCAGATCCAGATGAAGAGGAGTCTTCCCCATCCTTTCTTGCCTTCTTAGCAACAACGTTCCACCAGCTTTGCTCTCCCAGCATATCTCCCAGGTGCCACCTTTGCTTGTTGAGCTCGTAGCCTGGCCACAATTAACGTTCCACTTAAGTTAGTGTGTGACACACAGTTCCTCTTACCAGAGTGAAGGAATGATTCTGTAGAACAGAAGGACTGAATATAGGCGTCGGCCAGTGTTGCTTTTCTTCCATCGATAATTACTTTGTTATATTATGTTGTATTGGTGTGAGTTATTCGGTACCCAGTCGTAAAAATAAGACCTTGGCATGCAGTGCAAACGGTCACATTCCCCCAGTCACCATTGTGTATTCAGTGCTTTGTGTAAAAGATTCACACTAACCAAATCAAGTTTGTGGCTTTATGATGCATGCAATCATGAAAGCATGAATGTAATATCAAAACAGATTGTGGTAAAATTTGAGGCTTCATCATTTTATAAAGACTCATAATTGGATTAAATCATAGCAAACTGATTTGTACTGAATCACTTAGTAAAGAATTGCAATCAAAGTGAATTTGAGGCCTGATGAATGGAATCAATTTCTAAAGAATCGTATTCAAGTTGAGTTGTTGTAAGGCTTTATGATGAATGCAATCAATTTCTAAAGAATCGTATTCAAGTTGAATTGTTGTAAGGCTTTATGATAAATGGAATCAATTTCTAAAGAATCGTATTCAAGTTGAGTTGTTGTAAGGCTTTATGATAAATGGAATTAATTTCTAAAGAAACGTATTCAAGTTGAATTATAAGGCTTTATGATAAATGGAATCAATTTCTAAAGAAACATATTCAAGTTGAATTGTTGTAAGGCTTTATGATAAATGGAATCAATTTCTAAAGAATCGCATTCAAGTTGAATTGTAAGGCTTTATGATAAATGGAATCAATTTCTAAAGAAACGTATTCAAGTTGAGTTGTTGTAAGGCTTTATGATAAATGGAATCAATTTCTAAAGAAACAAATTCAAGTTGAGTTGTTGTAAGGCTTTATGATAAATGGAATCAATTTCTAAAGAATTGTATTCAAGTTGAGTTGTTGTAAGGCTTTATGATAAATGGAATTAATTTCTAAAGAATTGTATTCAAGTTGAGTTGTTGTAAGGCTTTATGATGAAAGGAATCAATTTCTAAAGAAACGTATTCAAGTTGAGTTGTTGTAGGGCTTTATGATGAATAGAATCAATTTCTAAAGAAACGTATTCAAGTTGAGTTGTTGTAGGGCTTTATGATGAATAGAATCAATTTCTAAAGAAACGTATTCAAGTTGAGTTGTTGTAAGGCTTTATGATGAATAGAATCAATTTCTAAAGAAACGTATTCAAGTTGAATTATAAGGCTTTATGATAAATGGAATCAATTTCTAAAGAAACATATTCAAGTTGAATTGTAAGGCTTTATGATAAATGGAATCAATTTCTAAAGAAACATATTCAAGTTGAATTGTAGGGCTTTATGATAAATGGAATCAATTTCTAAAGAAACGTATTCAAGTTGAGTTGTTGTAAGGCTTTATGATAAATGGAATCAATTTCTAAAGAATTGTATTCAAGTTGAGTTGTTGTAAGGCTTTATGATGAATAGAATCAATTTCTAAAGAAACTTATTCAAGTTGAGTTGTTGTAAGGCTTTATGATGAATAGAATCAATTTCTAAAGAAACTTATTCAAGTTGAGTTGTTGTAGGGCTTTCTAAAGAATCAGAATGGCTTCAAATTGTTTGGTGAAATGTAAAGCTTCAAGAATTCATGGAATCAAATTGAATTGAAATTTGAGGCTTTATAATGAATGGAATTAGTTTAATTAAATTGTGGAATTGTGTACTGAATCATTTTGTCAAGAATTGTAAACAAATTAAACTGTGGTGAAATTTGAGGATATAATATGAACTAAAGGTTTTGGAATGAACTGAGTCATCAGAATCGTGATCTAGCTGAATCAAACAGAAATTTCATGGTGCATCAAGTTTTCTAAAAAATCTCAAACCAAATTATTGTGAGGTTGGAGGCCGGTACCCCTGCCTTCTCCGTGTCCATATGGAAGACACCTGTCATTTCTTGGTCCAGTACCATCACCAGGTGTCAGCCGCGTGACCGGTCTAGGGGTGCCATAGTGCTGCGGGCCACGGGGTCCAGCTCTGACTTGACGGATGGAGGTGGATGTGATGTCAGGCACCTGTGCTGGGCCTGAGTAGGGGACACACACTCCAAGCGACAGCTCATATCCATCACTCCATCCCCTTCAGCACCACTGATGAAAACTGCCCTTCAGCAGCTGCGCACACACATAGTCACGCTCTCGTGAATGTCACTCTCTCTCTCCCTCTGATGTCTTGATGGTCAGAGATGTTCTAAAAGCTTTTAATTGATTTATGCTAATAGAAAATTGCTCAAATGATGCTGCGGGAACTAAGTCTTAATCTAATTAGGTAATCAGTCTAATTGCTAATTATTTTTACAACTCACGACAACTTATTAGGGCTACAACAGATTGATGATTACAAAATTTAAAGAATGTCCTGCATCTTTTAGTTATTGTTGCTATATCCATCACAGTTAAAGCTTAGACCACCTGCTAACATCTGTAACATGCTTCCTATCAGACTACAAGATGCCCCCTGTAGTCTTATATGCTTATGAATGTATGGCCAATGCCTAGCAAGGAGGAAGCTATTGGAAGCTGCCTGTTCAGTTGAGCTAACACTGAAGCTATCCTAGGAGGACTTGAGGTCTTCCAGTGGACTTATCAGTGGCCATACAAGTAGCCAGACAGTAGACGCAAACACTACACTCCTATTCCACTAAGCATATATATATATATATATATATATATATATATATATATATATATATATATATATATATATATATAGCTTTAAATTAACAGGCACAGCTGTTTGAGAGAAATAGCTCTGCCCACTTGATGATCAGAATAATAAAAGTATGTGAGTATGTACACAACTACAGAGGCATCAACATACTACATTTTTATGCTTATTTTGAGGACAAATACCAACGTTAATTGTAGGAACTCCATCTAAGTAAAATACAGTGGTTATAATAACTTGTAACAATAGAAACCTTAATTTGTAGGGTTCTTTAATTGCTTGACCAGGCATCTCATTGAAATCTTCTCATATTCTTTTCATTTCCAAATTTTAGTTTCTATGAAAAACCTGCTTTTGTAGCCCTAAAACATCAGCCCCTCCTACACACCACTCTTAGACGTGAATGCACAACATATGGGAGTTGGGGCACGGGTTAAAAATGAGATGGGGAAAATTTAACTGGGGAGGCCAAGCTGCGGTGGGACAAGAGACTGAATAGTAGAGAAAAAGATAGACGGTAGGAAGGTTTAAAAAGATTGAAATCAAGTTTTGTGTCGCTAAAATAATTTAAAAAGTCTGTAAATAAGAAAAACAAGAATAAACAATTTACTTTAAAGTAAATAAACAATTTACTTTAAATGTAAGTCAATGGAACCAGTTTTTTTCAAGCCATTTTGGAGCATTTCCATTGACCCACAATGTAAATATCAACAGCTGCCTTCAAATTTTGTGGACAAATCAAAATAAAAGTAAAAATGGAGATGTGTTTTTCTTTGGACAGTGGCCATGTTCTAATATGTTTGTTCTTTTACCTTTTTGGTGGGAAAACATCTTCACAGTCTATCTTTGGTCTAAGGGCCACATGTTGGATAGATCTGTTCTATAATGTTTGTATAAATTGTAATACTGATAAACTGCAGTGCTCGACTAGGCATATAGGGGGCAGTGTGACTTCTGCCATTTAGCTAACCCTAAATAATTTGTACCATTCAGAATTTGAATGATGCTGGTGCTGCAGCAGTGCAAAGTGAAAGGCGGTGTCAGAAGCCATGTAGGAATAATGGAAATACTAGCTGATAGATTCATTAGGTTTTATAAAGAGTCTTTTTCACAGCCTTACCTGCTATTGAGTTTACAGACAGCTCATGCTCTACTTTAAAACCCATTGCTTTGTAGAACAAGGACATTCACAGCACCCACACTGCCCTTGGGTTGACCCTGCTTTGATCTAAATACAGTGGCAAACACGGTGGTCCGGCCGGTTGTTGTTCACTGCTCATTTCACCTACCAGTACTAACAAAAACTGAAGACCAGACATATATTCAGTGCTGCAATCTGAGTATGTCTGAAGTAGTCTGAGCAAGGCAGCATACCAGTAGCCATAGTTACTGCTGTAACTATGTAGTGCCAGTAACTAAGGTGCTTTCAAATACAAATTCAAAGACATACATTTTTATGGCCATCTTTATCATCCCTGACATTCAAAACACTGTTTTCCGTAAACCTGTTTTGAAACATCATATTTGAAGTAGCGTATTATTGTAATTTTGTTAATTCTCTGAACCCCTGCTAGCTATGCTAATCTGTGCAGACCCTTTTCCAGCCCTTGTGTAATTGCAGGCATGTGTGAGGATAATTTGCCATTGTACAAACTGTAGACTGTGTTCTTACTGAGCACAATGCTAATTACTTTACTGGAAGGTACAGCAATGAAGCCGAGCTCACGGAAAAGTCTCGTTCAGGCTGTGTTCACCACAGAGCCATACTTTTTTTGTGGTTGCTCAGAAAATATTCAGAATAGTTAAACAAAATGTGGCATCCTGGAAAGTCCTTTATGATCTGCTGTCTAGACCTGCCTCCTAGTAATACAAGCCCAAAGTAAAACAACCAAAATGCTGTATGGTTCTGCAGCTGAAGCTTGAAAATGGCTAAAATGGCTGTTCAGTTGTTTTGATTGCCTCCCATGTGGTGGGAATGTTCCTCAGTCCAAAAACATTCTCCAAATTAGCCAGGTTTGCTATTGCACTAGCATGGGGTGGACTAAGAAGTCATTATTACAAAAGAGCACCGAGTTCAGTCAATTATAAAAGACCCTTCACTTCACTGCCATTATCAACTACTGCAGATTCATACTGAATTAAACTCACAGTACAGTTATTACTGTCAGACTATAAGAACTACAAACTGCAGATTCATACCGAATTACAATCACTCCACAATTATTACTGTCAGACTGTAAAAAACAAATACTGCAGATTCACACTGGATTACAATCATTCCACAATTATTACTGTCAGACTGTAAAAAACAAATACTGCAGATTCACACTGGATTACAATCATTCCACAATTATTACTGTCAGACTGTAAAAAACAAATACTGCAGATTCACACTGGATTACAATCATTCCACAATTATTACTGTCAGACTGTAAAAAACAAATACTGCAGATTCACACTGGATTACAATCATTCCACAATTATTACTGTCAGACTGTAAAAAACAAATACTGCAGATTCACACTGGATTACAATCATTCCACAATTATTACTGTCAGACTGTAAAAAACAAATACTGCAGATTCATACTGGATTACAATCATTCCACAATTATTACTGTCAGACTGTAAAAAACAAATACTGCAGATTCACACTGGATTACAATCATTCCACAATTATTACTGTCAGACTGTAAAAAACAAATACTGCAGATTCACACTGGATTACAATCATTCCACAATTATTACCGTCAGACTGTAAAAAACAAATACTGCAGATTCACACTGGATTACAATCATTCCACAATTATTACTGCCAGACAGTGAAGTCTACACACACTATAGATTCACACTGGATTACAATCACTCCACAATTATTACTGTCATACTGTGAAGTCTACACACACACTATAGATTCACACTGGATTACAATCACTCCACAATTATTACTGTCATACTGTGAAGTCTACACACACACTATAGATTCACACTGGATTACAATCACTCCACAATTGTTACTGTCATACTGTGAAGTATACACACACACTATAGATTCACACTGGATTACAATCATTTCACAATTATTACTGTCAGACTGTAAACACTACACACACTATAGATTCACACTGGATTACAATCACTCCACAATTGTTACTGTCATACTGTGAAGTCTACACACACTATAGATTCACACTGGATTACAATCACTCCACAATTATTACTGTCATACTGTGAAGTCTACACACACACTATAGATTCACACTGGATTACAATCACTCCACAATTGTTACTGTCATACTGTGAAGTCTACACACACACTATAGATTCACACTGGATTACAATCACTCCACAATTGTTACTGTCATACTGTGAAGTCTACACACACACTATAGATTCACACTGGATTACAATAATTTCACAATTATTACTGTCAGACTGTAAACACTACACACACTATAGATTCACACTGGATTACAAATCACTCCACAATTATTGCAGTCAGACTGTAAACACTACACACACTATAGATTCACACTGGATTACAAATCACTCCACAATTATTGCAGTCAGACTGTAATAATTATAAACTGCAGATTCACACTGGATTCCACAGCCCTGCTGTCTAGAGACTGTGTTGAATCACGGTGAAGCCTGGAGATGGTGAATGTAATGTAGCTCCAGTCGAGCTGTAGTTCGAGGAGAAAGGCTTGGTTGCAGTGTGCACTGCTTTTTCTTTTCTTTCTTTTCTTCTGCTGGTGAGTGTCCATGCTGAGTTTCTGCTGTAGTGTGTTTGTACAGCCTCTCTGCACTCGCCCTTTATTTTCCTGCCGCGGTGTGTTTTCTCAGAGGAGAGATGGGCGAGAGAGCTTATGTCATCCACTCTTTGTTGTGTCATTGCTAGGGTGTTCTTATGTCTCTCGCTCTTTCTTTTCTCTCCTTCTCTTGCTTTCTTTAGCCAGAGCTAGTGCTTCTTTGTGAGATTCTCCTGAAGTCCAATAATCATCTCTCTCTTTTATTCTCTACCTTTTATTCTCTCTCTCTCTGACTCTCGCCCTCTCTGTCACTCCTCTCTCTCTCTCTCTCTCTCTCTCACCCCCCTCCCTGTCTCTATCTCTCGCTTGTTCTTCTCTATATCTTTATTTTATTTCTATCACTCTTTACTTCTCTCTCACACCCTCTCTCACACCGTCTCTCTGTCACTCTTCTCTCTCTCTCACCTCCTCCCTCTCTCCGTCTTTCGCTCATTCTTCTCAATATTTCTTTTTTATTTATCTCACTCTTCTCTCTTTCTCACACTCTCTCTCTCACATTCTCTCTTTGCCACCCCTCTCTCTCACACTTTCCCTTTCTCTAGCCTTCACTCATTCTTCTCTATATTTCATTTATTCTCTCTCACTCCTCTCTCACACACAATCTGCCATCTATTTCTCTCTCCTACGCTCTATTTTCTCTCTTCTCTCTTTCATTCTCTCTCACTTGCTCTTTTACCCTCTCTCAGTTACACCTCCCTCTCTTTCATAATTATCTCTCCCACTGTTATTCCTATTTCACTATATCTCTCTCACTCTTTCACTATTATCTCTCACTCTATTATCTCTCTCATTATTATACCTATTTCACTATTATCTCTCTCTCTCTCATTAGTATCTCTCTCTCACTAGTATCTCCTTCACTTTTATCTTTCTCACTATTACATCTCTCTCTCTCACTAGTATCTCTCTCACTTATCTCTCGTACTATTACGTCTCTCTCTCTCTCTCACTAGTATCTCGCTCTCTCTCACTGTTATCTCTCTCAGGATTCTCTCTCTCACTTATATCTCTTTCACTATCATCTTTTCACTATTAACCCTATTTCACTATTATCTCTTTCTCTCTAGTATCTCTCTCACTTTTATCCCTATCAATATTATGTCTTTTTCTTTCACTGGTATCTCTCTCTCTCTCTCTCTCTCTCTCTCTCTCTCTCTCTCTCTCTCTCTCTCTCTCTCTCTCTCTCTCTCTCTCACTATTTTCGTATTTCAGAATTCTCTCTTTCATTGTCATCTTACTCTTACTATAACCTTTTGCAGAATTCTCTTTGTCACTATTATCTCGTTCACTATTATCTCTTTAAGGATTCTTTCTCACAGTGATCTCTCTCTTGCTATTTTCGTTTTTCAGAATTCTCTGAAAATTCTCTCTCACTGTTGTCTCTCTTATTACTATCTCTCACTGTTGTCTCTCACTATTATGTCTCTTTCACTAGTATCTCTCTCACACTATCATCTCTCTCACTATTATCTATCTCTCTCTCACTAGTATCTCTCACCTTTATCTCTCTTACTATTACGTCTCTCTCTCTCTCTCTCTCTATTATCTCTCTCTCTCACTATTATGTCTCTCTCTCTCACTATTATCTCTATTTCACTATTATATATCTCTCTCACTATTATCTATCTCTCTCTCACTAGTATCTCTCACCTTTATCTCTCTTACTATTACGTCTCTCTCTCTCTCTCTCTCTCTCTCTCTCTCTATTATCTCTCTCTCACTATTATCTCTCTCTCTCACTATTATCTATCTCTCTCACTAGTATCTCTCACCTTTATCTCTCTTACTATTACGTCTCTCTCTCTCTCTCTCTCTCTCTCTCTCTCTCTCTCTCTCTCTCTCTCTATCTCTCTCTCCACTATTATCTCTCTCTCTCACTATTATCTCTCTCTCTCTCTCTCTCTCTCTCTCTCTCTCTCTCTCTCTCTCTCTCTCTCTCTCTCTGCTTTGTCCTTTCTGGATTTGCTCTAATTAATCCTGCTGTGTGTGTATGAGTGTGTGTGTGTGTGTGTGTGTGTGTGTGTTTGTTTATTTGTTCTCTGTGTGTGCTGCGTGTGAGTGTGTGTTTTGCGTGTGTGTAATGGAATCCTGGATGGCGTTGCAGTCTTTCATCACACACGCATCACATCAATAATTCATGGCTGCGGCTGCGTCCCCGAGTGTGATTAGTGATGCCCCCCTAAATTGCCTCCCATGTGGCGGGACAGAGAGAGAAACAAAAATAAGAACCGAAGACAACAGCAAAAAAACCCTCTTTAATCTTCTCCCCGCTACCGCTTACGCGTAATAGGTGCTGGCGTTGTGCCGCGTGCCGGCGATGGTGATTTCAATGCATAGTGATCATTTAAATATCTGCTTGAAAAAAAAGCTTCTTTTTTTTGCAGAGGAGACGGACGGAGCCTCTATCGCTTCATGATAGGTTTTCCATTTGGAGCCAAGCTTTGAATTTAAATCAGCCTATTTACAACAGCGCTGTGTTCTCTTTGAGTAAGAGAGCAATACTGTACCCTCCGTGAAGACCCCTATACAGCACAGTCATTCTCACTGTGTCTGTTCATTAAACACTAGTACCATAATAAGGCATGTACGCTTGTATATAAGGTATGTAATCTTACTAATAAGATTTTTTAGCGTGGCATATGTAAACACAATGCTATTCATAGGTCCATACATAGGCTAATAGCCTGGTGTTAGCTTAGTGAGGGTTTACAGATTGCTACAAACCAATTCTTACATTGCATTTAGTACCTACTATATATTTACTTGTCATCCTCAGGATGTTAAGCTATAGTAAATAGAGCAGGGTGTTTAATTAGAAGTCAGTAAGGTCCAGTTAGAGGAGATTCCTCAGGCCAAGTTCCGGACCCTCATCATTTCTAACGTGTGTTATGATCCAGTGGCGTATCCTGTTTACTGAAGTAGCCTAGTATCAGCATCTTATACCATCAGCAACTGAAAAACATCACACATACCGTTCAGTATATTTCAGTATATTTACTGTTTAAATGCTGAACTGAATTAATTATTTATAAACTTCTAATAAATGATTTTTACTCCCTTCAATAAAAACAAGAGCTCCATCTATTAGTGACCCCTGAAATAGACTTTACGGTATGCATTGACATAATGTGCCCACCGGTTTACATCCCCTCAGTCGGACTGAGTGGCAAAACCTCCTGCAATGAGGCTTTTATTAGGAAAACGACAAAACCAGGGGTGGATGTCTGCTTACATTAAAGGCTGTTGGCTTGTAGTCATTATGATGTTTAACATTTCTCCGTTTCAAGCTGAACTTCCAAAGCTACAGTTTTGTCTATGCAACTGTCTAAACCTGCTTTGTGGAGTTCCCCCTTATGAAGAAAACTGGGTTTATCTAAGCTAGGCTCATCAGCATGGATGTTTCTTAATAAGTGCAGGCAAAAGCTTCCCAGTTACACAGAATATAAGTGGAAATGAAAGATACTAAATCTTGAATTGGTTGGTAGCAAGTACAGTATATAAGGCGTGGTTATGGTGTTAGCCCAGCATTCCTGAATCAAACCTGCAACTGCAAATCCACATCAGTGCCTGGATTCCAGCTGTTTCAGCTGTTTGAATTGTCCCGTTCCACCTTAAATGGTACGGCAGCCACAATACAATGCAACACTACAATACAGAATGTGTGTAACTGCTGTACCATTTAAGGTGTATAAAGAACATTTAAACAGGTCTATGGTCTGTATACAGATGGTTCCAAGTTCCTGTTGTATCTATTTATACAGTCAGTCGCACAACAACTCTTTCCAATATTTGCTATTTTTGTGTTTTCACACTGCATTCACACTGAACACTAACGCTGCCACTCGGTGGGTGTAATCGCTGTGACTCCTGCCAACTCTGACATCACACACAGACCCTCCATTGGGTTTTCATCATGTTGCGGCAACAGCACATAGGATTGGTAGCAGTGCAGCATTACATCATCAGAGTCAGAGACCATCATGTATTTCATTTCCAGTCCAAACAGCCATTTAGTCCAAGTTGTGTTTTCTAATTTAACTGAAAGTAAGAGAGGAGCAGGAGTAGATCCAGAGAGATTAGGACTCCCTACAATCTTAAAAAAAAAGATGTGTGGACAGTGGTTCTTTATAGAACCATGAAAACTTAAAGAACCATTTGCATGCATCAATGTATTCTGCTGCCTATTTTCTTTACTTAATGAGTGTTTTGCATTTGCAACATTTGGTGGTAGTATGAAGGAAGACTGATTAAATGAAGGTAGAGAACTCCATCATAGGAATTTATAGGGTGGTCAGGGTTTTAGGCATGGTCCTCCTGTCAACCCTGACCCTAATCCAAACCTTGAAAGGTCTTTGACTTCATTTAATGGGTGCAGCTTTCACTACATTGTAACTGTCATTAAATCTAAACCAGAAAAGTGTTTGTCGTAGAACGTTCTAATGCTGCTCAACATTCATCATGTTTCCACATTTTCCAATCTAGAGTGGCTCCAGTTCTCTGCTCTGTGTTTCACTGCGGGAGTAAAGTAGCCATCAACACTGTGCTCCAAAGTCAATGGAGGTTTTAAGTATACTCACTGTTGGCACACTGAACATGCTCGGTACACTGGAATTACCATTTTTATACGATTGGTCGCAGCAATTGTCTCTCGGTTTGTAACAAAAAGGTATGATCGTCCTCAGCAGCACTTCTGTCGGTCGGAATTGAGGAGGCCTTCGACTAACACACATCTAACGCACACGTCTCTCGTCAGCTCGGTAGTCCCTGATTGGCTCTGCCGATGCGCAGACAATTTATCTTCTTCATCTTCTTGCCTGGAGTAGGAGTTGGCCCATCACCACTATTGATTTCAGAGCCAAGACCAAATTTCTCGCTGCAAATTTAAGGAATGGAAGAGCAGGCTGGGTGGGCTAGAGGCAGGGGAAATCCTGTAAGAACCTGTAAGAACGTAGCAAACACACTTCAAAACATGAAGAGCTACAACATTAGTCCTGTTAAACCATCTCCAGGTATTCAATCAACAATCAGGGTTTATTTTATCAGCTCCACATAGAAGCACATTATAGTTCCACAATTACAGACTGTAGTCCATCTGATTCACTACATACTTTGTTAGCCCCTTTTAGCCTGTTCTTCAGTGGTCAGGACCCCCACAGAGCAGGGTTTATATGGGTGTTGGATCATTCACAGCACTGCAGTGAGACGGACATGGTGTTAGTACATGTTGTGCTGGTATAAGTGGATCAGACACAGCAGTGCTACTGGAGAACTGAGAATAGTCCACCAACCTGTGACCACTGATGAACTGTAAGATGACCTACACAAACGGTTTAGCAACAGATGAGCTGTCGTCTCTGACTCTTGACATCTATAAGGTGGACCCACAGGGTAGGAGTGTCTAATATAGTGGACAGTGAGTGGACACAGTGTTTACAACTCCAGTAGCACTGCTGTGTTGTACCAGCACAGCCCATACCCAAGTAAATGGTTTGACCTCCTGACTTGCCAGGCCTGGACATTGCTAGGATTGCTATTGAGTGGGAAGAACTTCCTTTGAAGACTTTCTATCTGTCCCAACATCCATTGCTCAGAAACACCATGCAGAACAGTTTTCTAGCACAGTGCAAAGAACTGCAGATCATCTAAGTGCTGGCACGAAATCAGCGTCCGTAAATAATGAGTTTAGCATCTGTGGCTTAAGGTCAGCAATGCATGAGCAAGCAAACAGGTGAACGGTTTGGAAAGGCTAGACAAAGGCTGAGCCTGGAGAAGCCAAGTTGTGGAGAAGCCAAGTTGTGTTTGCATTGGAGAGTCATATGGGAACCATACCAAACTGTGGTTACGCAAAATTAGCCAACCAGAGGATTGCAGTCCACACCTGAAAACGAATCCACGTACGAATCCATGCTGGCCCTGACAAGTCAGTTGCGTCCACGTGATGATGGTTGTTTTACCACCCTGCATCAAACAACACGCCTTGCTCAGCAGGGTTTGTTGAAATATAAAGCACAGGATGTGAAGCACCCCCTACGCCTACATTTCCCAGCAGGACTCGGAGCAGCGGGCGGCGGAGTAAGCAGGCGTTCACACGTTTCCTCTAGCGTTCACACTTGGCGGGAGCGTTTTTTGCCAGTCGGTTTCCCATCCTACAGGATGGGCTTTTTAATCATGCTGGCAGAGGGGTCTGGTTTCACATTACGTACCGCTGTTGTTTCTTCAGCTCCCGGACGCGTGACTCAGGCTGGACTGATACTGAGCTGAAGGCCTTACGTATTAGATTAACTACCAACATAATTAGGGAACGAACCGATCAGGTTTCCGGATTTCTGATGTTTGGGACCAATTATGGTAAACAAATATCACTCTATGCCTTCTGGAAGCTTCTAAATATCTTATTGACTGTGAATGCGAGCTGGAGTCTAACTGGGTTGTTGGAAATAAAGAGCAGCAGCTCTAAGCCAGAGCTCTTTACTGTAAAACTGCTATATATAAGATAAATACATAAGAGCAAGCGTTGTCTCAGCACTAACATAATACTAGAAATCCCATATGGGTGCTAGCACAAATCAGTAATACTGTAGATTGAATTTTAGTATTTTTGTGGCCTGGTCACCTTTCAGCACTGGTTTAGACGGTGTGTAGTTGTTCTTACAGTAGCATAAGGTATAAAATACAGGTTATTATATTATATACATATATATGATGTAGATGTGCTAGGTGTAATAGACTGGATGGGGTGTGGGCTGTCCATGGAGATCAACCTTGTGATAATTCAGGTAGGAGGTATAGAGGTAGACTCACTGAGCGATACATCAGTGGACCAGTTCTCCAGTATATCATTTAATAATGTTTACTTATTACAGTTTTTAAAAAAAGGAAATGAGAAAAAATGGTTTCACCCTTGATTTGGGGTCTTTAACCCTAAAACCCAGTCCTCAAAGGCATGGGACGTCAATTAGATGTTAGAAAGACGTTGGACTCTTAAAGTTGCAAAGACATTGAATTTTAGTTGACAGTGAAAACCTTGTTACCATCCAAACCCAGTGTTGCCTTGAGGTCTACCTCCAATGCTGGAGTTGCCGACCCCAAAAATCTTGGCTCATGTGAGGAGAGCTACAGGGTCAGGACTGGTTCTGAACGTGAAGATGGTTTCACTGGTTTCACTGTAGGTATCAGGAGTGAGTCGGTGTGTGCTGTAACCGTATTCCTGTGTTGCTGCTGTGGGTGTAGAGCAAGTGAAGCTGTGCTGCTGAGGGTGAGCTGCTGGCTGAGGATCGTCCTCTTTGTCATTGACACACTTTGCGGTTAGAGAGCGCGAGACTGGCTGCACGCGGGACACGCATACGATTTGCGCGCGGATGATGTGCGGGCAGCGCGCGGAGGGGGGCGAGGGTGTAACCTCGGCCCCTGGCGCGCGCTTCCACTGTCATGTTTGCGCAGAGGTGTGCGCGCGAGAGAGAAAGCCGGCAGCCATTCATCTGCAGCTCCGCGCGCGGCTATATTAAGATGACAAATTTGGTTCTGTCACCTGACGGCGGACTGGGAGCGCGCGGCGGAGCGCGGGAAAGACACGCGCGCTGTGATTTGTGAGCACACTTAGCGGTGTGTGTGCGCGCGCGTACTGAGCTTTCTGATACACGGTGACATGCGCTCTGTCTCTCTCTCTCTCTCTCTCTCTCTCTCTCTCTCTCCCTATCATTACTTTTCTCTCTCTCTCTCTCTCTCTCTCTCTCTCTCTCTATCATTACTTTTCTCTCTCTCTCTCTCTCTCTCCCTATCATTACTTTTATCTCTCTCTCTCTCTCTCTTCTCTCTCTCTCTCTCTCTATCATTACTTTCTCTCTCTCTCTCTCTCTCCTCTCTCCTCTCTCTCTATCATTACTTCTCTCTCTCTCTCTCTCTCTCTCTCTCTCTCTCTCACTATCATTACTTTTCTCTCTCTCTCTCTCTCTCTCTCTCTCTCTCTCTCCCTATCATTACTTTTCTTTCTCTCTCTCTCTCTCTCTCTCTCTCTCTCTCTCTCTCTCTCTATCATTACTTTTATTTCTCTCTCTCTCTCTCTCTCTCTCTCTCTCTCTCTCTCTCTCTCTATCATTACTTTTATCTCTCTCTCTCTCTCCCTATCATTACTTTTCTCTCTCTCTCTCTCTCTCTCTCTCTCTCTCTCTCTCTCTCTCTCTCTCTCTGTCTCTCTCTCTCTCTCTCTCTCTATCATTACTTTTATTTCTCTCTCTCTCTCTCTCTCCCTATCATTACTTTTATCTCTCTCTCTCTCCCTATCTTACTTTTTCTCTCTCCTCTCTCTCCTCTCTCTCTCTCTCTCTCTCTCTTCTCTCTCTCTCTCTCTCTCTCTCCCTATCATTACTTTTATTTCTCTCTCTCTCTCTCTCTCTCTCCCTATCATTACTTTTATTTCTCTCTCTCTTACTCTCTTTCTGTCTCTCAGTTTTTCTCTTTTTCCTTCTAATCACCTGTTCGTTCAGTCTTTTACTCTTCATTTCTTTAATTTTTCTATTTGTTTCTTTTCCTTGTCTATCCTTTTTTTCTTTTTCTCCCACACTTTTCCCTCTTACTATCCTCTGTCTATCTCTCCGTCTTTCTCTTTTCCTTTCTTTTCTCATCCCTCTGTCTTTGTGTGTCTGCCTTTCTCTACCTTTCTCTTTCATTTTAGCCTGCTCTCTCTGTTCTCTACCCCTCTCTACCTTTCACTGTCTCTACCTCTCTTTATCCCCCCTCTATCTCCTCTTCTCTATTTCTCTAGTTTTTCTATTTCTCTCTTTTTCTTGTAATCCATTTTTTCTCTGTTTTTTTCTTTTTTGCTCTTTTCTCTCTCTCTCAATTATTTTTCTTTCCCTACTTTTTTCTTCTTTGTTTCTCTCTCCCTCTATCTCTCTGTCCATCATCTTCTCCGTCTTTCTGTATTTTTGATTGTAACTATACATTTCATTCTCTCTCTCTTATTACTTTTATTTTGATCCCTCTCTCATTTTTCTTTCTATCTCCTGTTTCTTTTATTTCTCTCTCTCTTACTCTCTTTCTGTCTTTCTAGGTTATTCTCTTTTTCCTTCTAATCTCCTGTTTTTCCCTCTTTTTCTTTCTTTCAGTCTTTTACTCTTCTCTACATTTCTTTAATTTTTCTATTTCTTTATTTTTTATTGTCTCTCCTTGTTTGTTTGTTTCTTTTTCTCCCACACTCTTCCCTCTTACTATCCCCTTTCTATCTTTTCTCCCCCCTCTCCCTTTGTGTGTCTGCCTTTCTCTACCTTTCTCTTTCATTTTAGCCTGCTCTCTCTGCTCTCCACCCCCTCTACCTTTCACTGTCTCTACCTTTCTTTATCCCTCTGTCTGTCTCTTTTTCTCTTTCTACAGTTTTTCTATTTCTCTTTTTCTATTTCTTTTAATATATTTTCCTCTGTCTTTTCTTTTTGCTCTTTCTTTCTCTCCCCCTCTCTCTCTCTTCTTCCTCTTCTCCTATTTTTTCAATTATTTTTCTTTCCCTACTTTTTTCTTCTTTGTTTCTCTCTCCCTCTATCTCTCCATCATCTTCTCCATCTTTCTGCATTTTTGATTGTTTGTAACTATACATTTCATTCTCTCTCTCTCTCTCTCTCTCTCTCTCTCTCTCTCTCTCTGTCAGTACATGTACACAGTGGGGTGATGAGCAGTATTCCGGCGCTGCACTGATGCTGACACTGATAGTACCCATTTACTCCAACCCCAGGCGCATCATCTGCTTATTACAGTGAGGAACATGCAATTGCAGCCTTGACGGATTTAAAGCCACAGTGGGGAACGGCTGCCGCGCCCCGCTGCTACGGCGACGCAGGCTTTCAAACAGCAGCACGGCTACCAAAACAGCACCTGCTGAAACCTGCGTTTGTTTACCGGGGTGTCCTTTAGTAAACCCAGCAGCGCTTCGAGAGCTTCCAGGATACTCATTTCAGTGATGGCTTCAGAACCGACGTCTCCTGGTTCTTATACATTTACATTTTTATTGCAGTGGAGCTGCACTGCTGTTTAACATAGTGCTGAATATATCAACATCTCATCACGCTCGATTGGAGACTGGAAAAGTTTCCCATGGCCAAGCAGAACACTTGGCTCTTCATTTCCGTGGTCCGCTGTAGCTTATCTACAAATGCTCCAAATGGGCTGGTGAGTTGATTGTCTGTGGCGTTCAGGTGGTAGAGATACAGTCTGTGCATGCAAATTTTAAATGCAATGTATATAAACAACATGAGTATATAAATATATCCCAGTGACATAACAGGTCTTAAACTGAAGGACGTTTGTTCCATTTCAGTACTGCTACAGAGCATCGTTCACAACTATTGGAGCATTTAAATGAAGTGTGTACAATTTAAGGGGGATCTGTTAGCAGAAATTAAATATAGTGTATAATTGTCTTTAACTACAAATCAATGTTCATTATCATTAGCCTTGAATGTATATATATATATATATATATATATAATATATATATATATAGAGATATATATATATAAGTATATATATATATATATACAGAGCTGGACATGTTCTAACAAAGGCTGTAGCTGCAATGTTGCTACTGTATCCCAGAATGAGCTAATCACACACACACTTGCTTTAGTCAGTGCCATTCTGCTTGGAAGCATCACTAGCACTACTTGGAGGACGCAGAAAGTAAAAGATTCTTGTTGAACTGTCCTCACCATAGAGCATATTTTTAAAGTCCTCTTAATTGTTAGCCTCTTGTTCAAGTTTGATCATTCCACCAGTTATTACAACACCTCAGGGGCCAGAATGTAAGGTGCCACTGTTTAAGGTGGAAAGAAAAAAAAAGAAGCTGGCAAATGTTTATTAAATTAGCCAATATTAAAAGAAGAATTCTGATGTTAATTCCGTGCTAGCCTAAATCAGCTTATCAGGGAGGAAGCTGATATTGAAAGTGATATGTCTGAACTGAATTACAATTAAAAACATAACAACAGGTGTAAAACGCAGAGTTACTGCACTGTACTAATGATATAAGCATGCTAGGTAGAACCACTCGATGAGTAGTATAAATAGCTAGAACACTGGATGACCCAAAATTAGACAAAGGTAAGATAGCACTTATTATTTAGGGCAAACATCACAGGAGGAGGCAAAGGAGGTCTGTCAAACAACCAAAAGAGGCATGACTAAACTGGCACAGGCGCTAAGGCAATGGCAGAAAACCACTGTAGGCTCTAGGCAAGGTCTTTAAATGTGCTTAAGTAAGTTGTTTTATAGATCTGTTTAAAAACGTTTAGTATTAACTTTATTTTGACTTATCAGTGCTTGCCATCTTAAAAATACTAGGGTCATTCAAAGAGGATGTTAGTCTAAAGCCCACTAAAAGTCAACTAAAAGATGTTTTCAATTCAGCAGAATGATCCATATAGTCCTGATACATGGTGTTCTTAACTGGGCCTTATACGTGTCATTACTTGGGAATGATCATTCGTAACAGATTTATAAAGTACATAAAAAATATCTCCATCACTTTATTTTAAGGGCTCCTATGCCAGTACAGTTTATCTTACATCATCGTGTGATTATTGGTGTAGGCTGTTTGTAAAAATTGTATAAGTTTTGCTTTATGTAATGCTTATGCAAGTGCTTATGCAATCTATACATGCCTTGTCTATATGTAATGCTGATGCTGATAAAAAAAAACCAACAGTGGTGAATCTGAAAATATGAGTTTCCTCTGGACACTCTGATATGCCTTACAACACCCTGCATGGATGGAAAAGAATGATGGGTATAAGAATGTCTATTATAAGAACATATAAGAATGTATATTATATGAGGAAATGTGACCAGTGGTCCTGTTAGCTTTAATCCTCTCCACCGGCTTCCCATTCTGTGAGTGAGCTCCCCGGGATCGGCAGAGACGAGGCAGGGAACTGCGGCAAGCCTCCAGGTTCTAGATTCGATTCCGGATAATGATCGTAACATAGTGAGGGGATTCAGAGTGGTAAAAAAAATGATCCTTCACTGCGGACGGGGAATGATTTATCCAAAACGCGGACCGGGAAGGAGCGGAAACGAGTGGAGTGGAAGCTGCTGCTTAAAAATGCTGGATGCACAGGTTCCTCAGTCAAGGCCATTCTAAATAATGTACAGTGTTTGTTTGAGGATGGAGGACCCTCTGGGTTTCTGGCCACAAGCTGAGGGAACTGCTGGCGTGCAGGAATAAAGTTGAGGATGCACACTTAATGAATACGTTCTGTTTGCCTATGGAACGCGGTCGCATTAGGTGAGCCAAAGGTACAAGGAATTCATATGCCGCTGTCTGAGCTTTACAGTAAGCATAAATCGCAGAACTCAGCAGTGTTCAGTTATTTCGGGTCACCAGGTGGCTTGTACCAGGTACGGCAAAAACCTGCAGTGCGCTGCAGCAGCGCAGGGCCTAATCGTTTTTCAGCCGAAAACTGTCCCTCATCATCTGTTTGCTGCAGAGTGTAGAAGCTGCCAGAATATTGAAATACAGTCAAACAATGCAGTGAGTAACATACACTCTATACGGTTGTTCTGTGGCCTCTGTGGACATGGGTGGATAATTTACTTCACTCTTGAGCATCAATATACAGAAAAACATTCTCCAGAGCTGTTTCTGTAGGTGACCTCAAAGAGGGTTTCAGGCATAGCTGTACATACATTGTCTATCTGAGGTGATTTGCCTTTGCATCCGCCGTGTTGGAATGGTCAAGATTTGCTTTGAAAATCAAGTTTCAAGTTTCAAGTTTATTTGTCATTTGCACATCAAGTCAGGACATAACATGCATTGAAATGCTTTGGGTGAGGCTCAGATAAAACTCTACAGCAGGGCAGCATTATATATATAAAACAGTACAAACACACAATAAATAGACAATATTCAAGTAAAAATATACATATAGTTATAACTGAAATATATAAAGGACTATACAAAACACAAGATATAAATGAATAGATGTGTTATAAGATGAGCTTTTCCAACTAATGTTTACTAATTTCATTTTGCTATAATCTTCAGCCACAACATTATAACCATTATTGTTTCTAGAAAATCAATCTATTTTATTCACTCCACTTACCATACAGGAGTACTTTGTAGAGCTACAATTACAGACTGTAGTCCATCTGATTCTCAGTATACTTTGTTACCCGACCTCTACCCTGTTCTTCAAAGGTCAAGACCCCCACAGAACCACCACAGAGCAGGTATTATTTTGGTGGTTGGATGGTTCTCTGACTGAGATGGACGACAGTCTGTAATTGTAGAACTACAAGGTGCTATAACCATTGTAAAGCATATGATGGAGATTTGTTTGCATCTCAGTGTATGTTATTACTAAATCATTGTCAATACTAAATTATATAGTTATGTTTTAATATATATTGTGAGAGATCTCAGGATCAGGATTTCCCTAATCCATCCCTAATTTCCACTGATGTCTGTGGAAAAGGTAAAAGCCCTAAAGGAGGATTGATCTTTCTGTTAAACCTTCTTCATTGCTATTCTATGCAAGTCTTCATAAAAAAAAAAATCATGCCAAAAACTCCATTCTTTGAAGCGATGCTGCTGACGATCTACAAAAGTTTGGTTCCGCTCACTTCTTAGCATCTCAAATTCTCAGCACACTTAGGTTTATGGTATGGATCATGGTAAAGGTGAGGACCAGAGGTAGCGTTTAGATTAGGTTTTGAGTTGAAGGATAAGGAGCTCCATATAGTGCCATATAGAGCATTGAGTAATCCAGATTGTATCTATTGAGGGAATTTGAGTGTGTCTATGAATTGGCATTGACTAGTTATGCTACGGGTTTTTAACAGTTCAGTGGTGTCTCTGTTTGATTTCCATCAAATCAAGTTGTTCATCTTTCAGAAGCTGTTTCTGAGATCCTGAAATTAGATCTAGAGTTGAAAACTGAGTTCAGCCAAATGGAAAACCTTCCCAGCTATTTCTATTTTTATTTCTGAAGACAACTCAACACTACAGGTCTGAAAGGATGTGTACCATTTATCATGCCATTACTGAGAAAGAGGAATGTTGGGAAAGAATCAGAAAAAAGCCTAGTGTTCTCAGAACCAGAGTACAGACCTCAGCATCACTGAATGTGTTTGGAGGTTACTTGGAATGTGAGCAGCAGAGAAAAACTTGGAAAAAGTGTGGAACAGCCTCAAAGCCTTAAAGAAACCTTTGTGGCACCTTTTCTTTTCTTTTTTTTTTAGGAGAGTACATCCGAGCAAAGAAGCGTTTAGGTTTCTTTATTTCCTTAGAGGTGTAGTTCATGTTATGAACTGGCCCTGTAGTCTGCTATCAGCCCCTTGCATGCATGGCTTGCCAACCTGGAGCTTTTTTGTGAGCTGTTTTTTTTTCTTTTTCCCCGCAAATTTCTAAACGCGCAAGTGTTTACAATCTTGCCGCATCTCTTTCTAACACAGCGAAACCCTCTTTTTCCGAAAGATAATGTTTCCTAGCGAGCTTTAAGTACAGCAGTGGATGGGCTGTTTGATAAGATCAAACCCAATTGTATGTTTTTGATTTGTTTCAGCAGAGGATATGAATCCTGTTCCACTCAGTGTTTATCTCAGTCGAACTCCCTCACGCAGCAACGCTTCGCCAAGCTTGGCGCTCGCGACCTCCTGCAAGATGTAATCTAAGCTGCAAAGCAGCTGTTCCTTTTCATCCTTATTGGCATGTGTGAACCGTCTCGCGTCCCATGACTGCCTGCTCATGATGAGCTTCTCATGACGCGGGGAACGGCGGGTGGAGGAGCTAATCGGAATTCCTTATCACTCGCTGCAATGATGTGGGTTTCTCCCTCATTTTTCCAACGTGCAACTGTGTCTGAGCTGATTAAAACGAACGCACCGTGACACGCCCGACGTTGCCGTAAACCGTAAAATGAACATGAACAAACTGTTCCACTCTGAAAACCGAGATTCTTAGAAATCGACTTAGCCTGGATGTTTCCAGGAATTCTATTTAGGCTCTCATTCCGCCTTTTATCTTAATGATGTCAGAGCCAGTCGGGAGATTTCAGACTCGGGCGGTAAAAGGCAAAACAGAGTGGTAACAGAAAAAGCCATGGCAATACGACTGCACTGGAAGGACCTGGACAACTGATGGACGATGGTGACGGACGTTCAGAGAGAGCACATTAGCGGGTTAACGTGGAGGTTGGCCTTACCGATGCAGTCGCAAATCAAACTCGTGCATGCTCATTCAAAAGAGCCATCATCGCAGCTTACGGTTGATCTGTCTGGTTCTTCTGCTCAAGGCACCTCAAGGATGCCATTCATTCTCTCACAGCATTGACCCACATGTCTCTATTGCGGCTGAAAGGGTTTCAGTGCAAGGCCACACGTGGGCTTCCGAGGCTCAGTGTGTTGAAAGGACGCGAGGCAGGTTTACTTTATCAAAAGTGTTTGGCCTATAAATTATTCAGAAATCTTCATTGTTTGTTCAAATTGTCTAATAAAGGGTATCCACATTTAATATGTGAATGGCATAGAATTAGTATAAACCAGCATGAGCTAGTTACTCTACAGGCCATGGGTTGGAAAGCATAATTTATTTATTTATTTATTTATATAACTCACTATGCGCTTTGTGCCAGTTTATTGGATCTTGTAGAGAAAACTGGTGCAACTTTGTAATTAACATATGAGCAGCCCAACAAAAACATATTTTTGGGTGCTTTTTATGTGAGAAATAATCTGATTCTGAATTTGTTATGAAAATGACGCTTGCATGGTAGTAGGATTTTAATATGGAGATTTTGCACCTCTTCTGGGAAGGCTGTGCTCTAGACAGTGGAACATTGCTGTGAGGATTTCATTGCATGCAGCTACAATAGCATTAGTGGGGTCAGATATCCATGTTGAATGATTGGTCTCGAATTGGTTGTCTCAAGAACACAGTTCTGCTACTTTATATTCCAAAGCTGGTAGGGTCTAACCAACACTTGTCGCCAAAAGGGTCCCATGCTATTGGTAGTGCTTTCCTATGGAGATTACGGGTGCACCTTCAAAACCTGCAGAAATGTACGACTAATTGATTTTTAATTAGTTTAGCTCCTGGTTATTATACTGCAGAGTTTTATTACTGTTCTAATTAGGCCCACCTGATTCCCCCATTCGTATGCTCCTGAAGGATTGATGGATTGAATCAGGTGTGCTAAATGATAAGTTTGTAAGGAGCCAAAAACTGCCTAATGACGAGGCACATAATACCTGAGAGTAGCTAGTGTGAAGTATTTGACCACATTTACACAGTATGGTACTGTTTATACAGCTACATAACATGATAATAACATGATTATAACATGATAATACCTAACATGATAATGCGTTCATCATTACAACTGATATGACCCTACACAAAAGTTCATAAATGATTATTCCAATTGATGTCACTCACTATGAATGATACATTTGCATCATTTAAGCCTATGTAGGTGTTATGTAGCCTTATGAACAGTGTTATTCACCAGCATTCACCAGCAACACAACACATAAAAAACAGTTAAGCATCACCAAAGGGTTTTATCCTGGTTGTTAAACCAGAAAATCTTGCTAACTGCTGCAGAAGTGAGCACGTTTACAATAGATGCTGTGATGTGGTTTAACCTTTATAAAATACTTCTCAAACGCGAAAAGAATCTTTGCTTGCTTCTGTACATTCTGCCTGGAGGTCGCAATGATTAATTCTGGTTGCCACCAGCCTTTGTTTGTTGTTAGCAATAGTATCTATTCTGGGGAGAAGTTTTCCTTTAATAGCGGGACCTGCCTGGGCCGACGGGCCTTCCCTGCAGGGCGTGAGAGAGTCTTCGTCTCCCTTTGGGTCTCGAGTCTTGTTAGAGGCTCAGAGTGCATTGACAGTAGACTGCAGGAAGATGTATGGCTTCCACCCACCGCACTCTTCTGTTCAGCCTCAGGTTCAGTAACAGCTGCTCACTTTTAAATAAAGTCCAAGCTTTACAGTCCCTCCAAGAAAGCCGCCTAAAACCTAATAACTCAAAGCAGCTGTCCTCTCCGACCTTCGCCCCACCTGTTTGTTAACACCGGTTGCGGTAAAGGAAACTATGATTTGCAACACAGTGTTTCACTGTAGTCCATATGCATGCTCTGCATTTACAACCAGCCTTTGATAAAGTAATGTTTAAGGATGTCACGTGTTGGGAATCCAGATTTTAAATATCCTTGAGATTTGACCTAGTTACAGGCTGCTGAGCTGAACTTTTGTTGCTTTCAGGAGTTTGAGATGAGCCTTCAAGCTAAACTAGATGAGTAAAATGTTTATATAGCCTAGTAGAACAACCAATTCAAGGCTTTGGATGCTTGTTTCAGTGGAAGAAGTAAGGAGAGGATCACAGGATATAACATTTCAGCAAAAGAGTAGAGAATCTGTGAAGACTCCAGTATAGGTTAGCATATTAATGTCCTTGTAAATGATCTTTTTAAGCCTCGCCATTCCAGTTCACTTGCAGTTAACTGGCTTTCTACATTATTAAGCAGAAATAGCAATAGCACTATTATATGTCTATTGTATATTATGGTCTTCTGCACAATAGTTTAGGTGTCTGCTATTATGGCCTTGCTATCCTTATCAAGTCAATCCCTGGTGGGTCAATGTGTATAGACTGGATGTTTATTACTTTATTAAACTGTAACTAGAGTGAGTTAAGGATTTACCAAAGGTGTATATATTTGTATATTATACATCATAATATTTTGCACCACAGTTTAGAAATAACTTATTTCTTATTTATCCTTAATAGGAAACTTAACTTTAGCATTTTCAAGTGCACCATTACTATTATACATTACGATGCACAATACTTTAGATGTCTAGTATACCCTTATTGTCCTTCTGAAGTCAATACTCAAGCCAATATCAGTAAACTGGCTGCTTAACACTACTTTATTAAGCTGTAACTGTGATGAATTAGGGTTTTCCCAAAGCGCATTTGTATACTGTACATCACAGTATTTTGCACAACAGCTTCTTTATTTTTTAGTATATTTTTAATATTTTAGTAACCCTTTTAACCCTTATAAAGTAAGTAGCTGGCAGTTATCTGGTTGGTTATTACGAGTTCATTAAGCTCTATCTACAATTGTCATTGTGCAGAGTACAGGTACAAAGCCAATGAAATGCAGTTAGCATCCAACCAGAAGTGCAAAATATATTATTATTTACATTTAAAGTGCAAAACAGAAATGACTAACAATTTGAGATTAGTGTACATGTGGTGGTATATAAATAAATATATAGAATGTAGGTACACAGGTGTTATAATGTGTAGGTGTTATAATCTTTTCCACAATAGTTTAGGTGCTTGCTATTATGGTTTTATTATAACTGCAAATTAACTGACTGGTTATTGCTACTTTATTAAGCAGCAACTACAATTAACTATAACCTTTTGCCCATTATGTTTTGTTGTGAGGATATTCTCTGCTTTACTGAGGCGGTCTAACAAGATTTTGTCTAACTGGCAAGATATGAACTAAAAGCTCATATTAACCAATAATTAGCATTTTTTAATTAGCACCACTTTCACTGTAGAATAGAGGGTCAGTTTTTCCTTATTTAGAGTTATCTGGGAATTTATGATTGAGGTGTTAGTATAAATCAGAAGACAATTAGTGCATTTCCAAAACAAAACATGGTATATATTAAATGGTTTCAATAATGATAATTAAAATATATTTAAATGTAAAGGTACTTTCGCAGTTAGTCAACTTTGGGACCTCACAGGTCATGATATTCTCATTGTCAGGTGTAGAAAAGGGGAGTGCTAACAGTGTTAATAATAATAATAATAATAATAATAGTAATAATGATAATAATAATAATAATAATAATAATAATAACAATAACAACAACAACAACAACAACAACAATAATAATAATAATAATAATAATAATAATAATAATAATAATAATAATAATAATAATTATTATTATTATTATTATTATTATTATTATTATTATTATTATTATTATTATTATTATCTTCATTTATTGAGCACTTTTCATACTGTTGGCAGCTCAAAGTAATATACAGATTGTTGTTATCAGTAATAGAAGAAATTGAATTTAAAAAACCCAAAACACACATCAAACCAAGATGTAGAGTTTTAATTAAACTTCAAATTATAAAGATACTTTTTTGAATGTTTCTTAAAAGTGAGCGCTGAGGTTGGCCATCTAATAGAAGTTGGAATGGACTTCCACAAGTTAGAAGCATAATAACCTTAAAGATGCCTCTGCCAGTATCGGCAGATGTAAGATCGGAGAGTTGTTAAGATGATGTAAGCTGGTGCTAGATTATTTAGAGCTTTACGGACTAGTAGCAGAATTTGAAAGTCTATTCTAAAAGATACAGGTAGCCACTGCAGTTCTTTTAAAACACAGAGAGTTGCAGGGGATGAATTGTTTTCTTAGGAATCCCAGTAAGGAGAGCATTACAGTGATCAACTCTGCTGATAAGAAACGCATAAACTAGTTTCTCTGCTTTGCTCTGAGATAGAAAAGACAGAGCTTTAGCGATTTTTTTCAAATAATAAAAAAGCTACTTAAAGCATGTAATCAAGTATTTGATCTTTCAGAGTAGAAGACTATCTCTGAGAAGATAAAGTAATTGTTGCCAAGACCATGCAGTAGAGGGATATGGGCATTATAGTAAACACAAACACTGTGCAAGGATTAGTATATATAATATATAAATAAAATACTCTGGAAGAAGCTTAATGAAGTCTAGTTAATGTAGTGATGAAAAGCAAAGCATTATAAAGGCATCATAAGTCCTTCCAGGCTACCACAGTACAGGATAATGTTTTGGGATGTCTACCTCTTTCTCACAATTTTACCTGCCACAGTTGGGTCCAGTGCACGAGTTAAATACTTATTTTAGTATTTAATTAGTGCTAAACCTGAAAGGTTCTCTTTAAAAACCTCTAGAGCTCTTCTTATTGTTTATTCAAGCAGTTCTCCTCAGGCGTCTCTTGAAGTCCTAATAACAAATCAATGCAACATCACCTCATTGTATATTGCACATTATATTACACTACACAATGCATGGATGAGTCTAGCCATGGCACGTAAGCCTATACCAGAGCCAAAGGCCGGCTTTACTATCAACCCCACTTCCTACAGCCACTCATGCTGCTCCTCCAGTCCTCACATTCTTTACCATTAAGAGAAAAGCACAGAATCCCCACACAACCAACATGCAGGCTCTTGCTCTGAAATGCATCAGTGTGTTATCAGCGTAGCGATGGAGAGGGTGGGGGGAGAATGCAAGGCGTAGAACCTTCAGATGCCTCCGACGTCCTCCTGACTTTCAGCCTTATTTCCAAAGAGCTGTGCAGCATGCCAGCAAGCATTCATCACATTAGACTGGAGAGTAAACAAGAGACAGAGGGTGTGTGTGTGTGTGTGTGTGAGTGTGTGTGTGGATGTGGGTGAAAACACTGCTCTCCTCTGGGACTCACAGACAGGTCACCATTCACAAGCAGGAGCTCCCAGCATGCCACCTTCACCGAGCTCTACAGGGAGTTGGGGAAAAAAGAATACTATGGTTCTCTTTCTGACAGGACGCTCTCTTACCCAGAAAGTGCAGCGAGCATTCTAATTGACCCATTCATGCTCCAGCAAATGCAGCCTTCCAGATCATCTGTAGCGAAGTTGTGTGTACTATAAAGAGCACTGACGATAAGCTCATAATAAACAATGTAGTAACTCGGTTATTGTAGAAAAACACTATCAGTCAAAGGTTTGGACACATTTCACAAGGTACTTGTTTTTACTATTTTAATAGACATAATATTAGTGAACTCTTAGGTAGCAGCAAAATGTATTAATAAGACTTATTCCTGAATTATTTATAGCCTCTATTAGAAATGGGCCTCATTTGCTCGCCAACAGCTTCATGAGGAGCCTCATGGGATGCTTTTCTAACAGGACTGAAGAAGATAGCGTACGTGCTGAGATGTTGTTGTTACTGGCTGTTAAAATAAATTATGCATCATCATTATTTTTAATTAAACGTACAGTAAAATGAATGTTGTTAGTGTTAGAAATACGATCCAGGTTGGATTCCCGGTCCGGGCCGTTCTGTGTGGAGCATGTTCTCTCCGTGCTTGAGTGGGTTTCCTCTGGGTACTCCGGTTTCCTCCCACAGTCCAAACACATGCATGTTAGGTTGATCAGTCACTCTAAATTGCCTGTAGGTGTGAGTGCGAGAGTGAGTGTTGGCCATGCGATGGACTGGTGAACTTTCAGTGATGTTCCCCGCTTCGCCCGATGATGCTGGGATTGGCCTCCAGCCCCCCCCGTGACCCCGACTAGCGGGATTAAGCTGAAGATAATGGATGGATAGATGGATGTTAGAAATAATTCAGTACATTGGCTCCCACCTGGCTATTTTAGCTTACATTGTTTTGTTCAGTGCATTAAGATAAAAAAAATCTTAAGCATAAAAATATAGAGCGAAACTTTTGACCAATAGTGTATATCAATGCGGAGCATGTTATAAAGTTGAAATAATAGAAATTTCATGTGCCGTTTTTGTAATGCACATCCACAATGTCATCAACTACAGTACAGCAAGTTTGAACCACAGTACTGTGCAGAAGTCTGAGATCCCAACTACTCCAATTCCAACTATTAAGTACAAGTTATTTCATTTTACAGAGAAAAAAAACAGAAAACACATATGTAGCAATTACTTCAAAGAACTCAGCAACTAAATACTGTATAAAAACAACATTTTCAATATTTAACATACTTTTATTTTAACTTCTATTCGTTTCGAGAGACTGACTTTCAGTTTCTCCTATATATCTGTAGTGATTCGGTTAAAGAAGCTGGTTGCACGTTCTGTTTCTCATAGATTCTATAGACCCTTACTCCCCCTCTCAGATGTCCAGTTTTGGTGCAGAAAGGCGAGTGAAGTCCTTGAGTACTGTTTATCTGATAGAGACGTTTTTGGTGGTCTACCAGAGTTTCAGTTGTTTGATCTTTCATTTTTCGTTGACCTTCTCTTTCCATATGCAAGTCAATTATCTTTTATCTATTCTCCTTAAAAATAACACCTGAAAAATTCATATCTAATACTCAATGGCTGTTTGAACTGGAAATTAAATAAGTAACTGGCAGCCTTTGACTCTTGCGCAGCGCTGTATGTACACATCTCCACTATAAATATACCGGCAAAAGTCCCCTCTGGGATGTATATGACCTTGATTCATTTCAGGTTTGATAGCCCCCCCCCATGCCTATACTGTAGAAAGTGCTTTGTTGGTATAGTCTAAAAAATGACTTCCTGGGGTAACAAGCAGTTGAACTAGTTTTATTCAATCTTTCAATTATAGTTATTTTTTTTAATTGAATAAAAACTAAATTTAAAAACTAGTTCAATTGCTTGTTACCCTATGAAGCACCCTTTACAGTGTACTGTAAAATAAAGCATATCCATGTAGAAGTATTTGTGATATTCTAGTGTTCCAGTATTATCCTTCTCATAGGCCTGAATAAGATTTTGCCAGCTTGTCCCATGAACATCAACGCATCTGTGGGTGGAGCATGAGTATTTCTGCAGCTTTGGAAGCAGAACCCAGCGAAAAGGCCGAAGCCGAACCTTTGACTGCTTCTCCGACTGATCTGCGAAATCACAGAGAGTGCCTCTCCAGACGTGAACCTGTCTCTAGTCCTCTTAAGGACTCTGATTATCAATCACGACCGATCGAAGAGCAACATGACAGTGTTGTTAGCGGTGCTGATGGCTGGTGCTGAACCTGGAAGTCCACCTGTTCGAGCCTCGCCCCTCCGTGCCTCAATCAGGATCAAGGTTAGCGTCCTTCAGCTCTGGGCCATTCAAACTTTTATTTTCAATTTGTCAGGCCTGGCATTAAAAGATTTATTGTGGCAGCATCTGGTGCCCATGCCCTTTTGCACAGACGGCTTTCAGGAATCGATCTTCTCCAAGCAATTAGTCATTTTAAGGGCTGCGCCGTTATTCTTTTACCGCGCCCGCGCTGTGGCCACCCTGAGCGGCGGGACGCCATTCGCATTCCGGAGGAAGACTCTTGAGCTTGTTTCCTTGAAACTTTCCCTTTGATTTACGTTATTTACCTTGAAATCGGAGCGATCCAGAGTTCCCGTGACCCCTCGACTCTGCTAAGTACATGAAAATAAGGCGCTAATTCAGCACCGCCGCGCTGAACTTTGAATCCGGGAACGCATGATGCATTGCATCTATTTCGGCTTCCAGTCGAGGCAGATTAATGAGCGCTATCGGCCCAGTCTGCCAGCACGCCGCCGGTTCTTTAAGAAGTGCTCAGATTAATGAGGCCAGAGCTGCTTCAGGCCCCGCTTCAGAAACCTACCTAATGTCTGCTAAAATGCAAACTTTGCTTTGGTCCGTGTCAAAGACTGAGCCGTCATGTTTCCTGCAGTGTGTTAACTCTAAGAAGTCTGGTAAAGAGTTTTTTGCCATACTCTTAGCATGTTATTAAGTACTTACCACACAGTTATATGCCATTCACCTTCCTGACAGGCCACACTTTTGACTTATTTGCCTGTTTTAAAGTCAACAGCAACAAAGAAACATGGCCTAAAGGCAATATAAACCATTTCTTTCTACTTACAAGAATGTGCAAACCATAACAACTATTTATCCCATATTCAAATCATATTAGCATCTGTGGTATTGATTGGAAGTTCACTTATAATTATTATAATATAATTTCCAGCCTCTGCCGCTCTAGTGTGTTTGAGCTGGAGCCTGTACACACACGGCTGTAGAAGCAGGTTGTCACAGACGTGAAGATATTGCAGCATATTGAGAACCATAGCTGTTATTGACCGTCTTCAGGTCAAGGTTGCTTCCCCCCCGTCCAGCCATGATCGGCAGCATGAGTATGTTTATGTTTTGGTTATTGGTGGTTTATAACTTGGGCCCACGCTCATGAATTATGGATTAGGGTGGAGGGGTCGGCGCTTTGATGAGCCGGGTCAAAGACAATGATTCGGGTCATACAAAGCTGTCGGAGGACATCATTAAGATGGAGGATTGGTACGCGGTAAGTCGAGGAAGGCTTGAGTGAACGCGCTGAGCGATGTGTAAGACTTGCAGAGAGCCTGTCACTACAGTGAGAAGAATCCGCTTGAGTGTTTTATGGAAGAAAAAAAAACGCATAAACAGTTTCAGTAGATGATTTTTGATTTTTGGTCCTGATGGACGTTTTACAAGCTTGACTTTGTTGACTTTTTTCTACCCCACCTTTGTATTAATGCTTTATTGCTGATACGTAAAGATGCTCTGTTTTAATAGCATGTGCTGTTGTTACATTTGGTCTTACAGATAGTACAGCTGTCACGTTGAGTAAGGAAACATACAGTATGAATAAGAATGTGCGGTCATATGTCAAAGTATGAGCACGTTTTGTTGACTGACATCCACTACAGGAAGCAAACTTAAACATGGTACTCTGCGTATTTCATTAATGATTTCTATTTATTTGTTAAGCTGATAAAAAATTATATTTTGTGGAATCAGCATGCAGGAAACAGCACTTTTATTTAATTTAACTTAATTTTTTTTTAACATGGTAGCAGTGTAGACCACAGTCCAGTTTTCCAAAACAGCTGGCAGGACAGTAGCCATACAACGCTACACAACTACCCCACTAAATAGCCCCACAGGGCAGTACAGAATGGCCTCTGCAACACATGTATACAGTCACCAATAACTGTCTTTTAAAGGTTTGTCTTAAACCTCAGGTGTCCTCGCAGGAAGTTCTAGGTAAATGTCTGGTATTTTAGTTGTGGTATGTTAGTTTGTAGTATATTAACACACAAAGTCATATTGCGGCACTATTTTACAGGTCCATCACTAACTAGGGTGCTCAAATGTTTGCAGATGACGGGGCTTCATGCTTAAGTTGGCTTATAAAGTTAGGCAGATGAGTATAAATCCATAATAATTCCATAGTGATGTAAATCCTGAATATGAGCTCACGCGCCTTCAGAAACTACTGCAGGGCATCCACCAAGAACGACAGCATGGAGCTTCTCTTACACAGCGATACTCCAAATTCTAGATTTGCCGTTGCATGTTTACTTATACTCTGATTTCTTTCAGAAACTTACTCCAAATTCTAGATTTGCCATTGCATGTTTACTTATATCCTGATTTCTTTCAGAAATTTACTCAAAATTCTAGATTTGCCATTGCATTTTTACTTATATTCTGATTTCTTTCAGAAACTTACTCCAAATTCTAGATATGCCATTGCATTTTTACTTATATTCTGATTTCTTTCAGAAACTTACTCCAAATTCTAGATTTGCCATTGCATTTTTACTTATACTCTGATTTATTTCAGAAACTTACTCAAAATTCTAGATTTGCCATTGCATTTTTACTTATACTCTGATTTCTTTCAGATATTTACTCAAAATTCTAGATTTGCCATTGCATTTTTACTTATACTCTGATTTCTTTCAGAAACTTACTCCAAATTCTAGATTTGCCATTGCATTTTTACTTATATTCTGATTTATTTTAGAAACTTACTCCAAATTCTGGATTTGCCTTTGCATTTTTACTTATATTCTGATTTCTTTCAGAAACTTACTCCAAATTCTAGATTTGCCATTGCATTTTTACTTATACTCTGATTTCTTTCAGAAACTTACTCCAAATTCTAGATTTGCCATTGCATTTTTACTTATATTCTGATTTCTTTCAGAAACTTACTCCAAATTCTAGATTTGCCATTGCATTTTTACTTATACTCTGATTTCTTTCAGAAACTTACTCCAAATTCTAGATTTGCCATTGCAAGTTTATTTATCCTCTGATATCTTTCAAAAATTTACTCCAAATTCTAGGTCAGAAATGTACTTACTTTCAGAAATTTTCTTATACTCACAGAGTGTGCATGTGTAAAAGCAGACACAGTACAGCGTTTAAAACAGCAACCACAAAACAGCAACTAAACACTTCTGGAGCAAGCATTAACAACATACATGCTTAACAAAATGAAGGATGAAAATATTCCTTATCTTCTAGATGATGTGTATATTTTCAGGTAATAAAAAAGATTCATGTTACACTTACATCACGTTTCTGCAAGTTAATGATTGGATGCTAAGCAGAAATCCGAATACTGCCTGACTCGTGTAGGCCCAGAGATCCCCACTGTCTGATTAATCAGTACATTTACTCAATTTGAATGGAATACTGACTTAATCTGATTTTCTGTAGTTATCAATTATTAAGTGAATGCATTTGCACACACACTGATGGAAAATATATGCACGTGTGTGTAGTTTAGAAACCTGGAAACTAACTGGACTTTCGTCTTCGTACGTGAGCGAATATGTCTGCTGTCCGTGTAGTCCGTATTATAGTCCCCTCATTGCTCTCCAGCAGCTCAACCCATGTAGATTTCCATTCCGCTGGCTGGATTTTCCTCCTCGCCTGAAAAAGGATAACGATTTTTCTGTGTATGTACAAGCCGAGAATAATTCAAGGATGAGTGTACATGATCCACCACATCCTTTCCTCTTTCAAAGGGAAGAAAGCAAAAAAAGGGAGCTAAAAAGAAAGGGAAAAATGGATGGATTGGCAGAGGGAGGGGTAGGGAGAGAGGGAAGGGTATGGGGGAGAAGAGCGGTATCGATCCAGCGCCTCTGTCTTTGGGCACAGTGCAGCGGGATCTCCCGCCAGGAAAAACAAATCACATCGGCAAAGTGATGGATGTGGCGCTCCAGGATCCGCCGGCTCTGCCATCTGGACGACCGACACTGTAGATCAGCCTCATGCTCAGCAAATTAAATTTACATCCACTGCAGCCTCCTCCTCCGCCAGCTCGATGAGTAGAGAGGCACACAGAGACCCTCCACACACACATAGACACACACACATCCATTCACTGCTCATCACATCTCTGAGAAGCTTTTTAAAAAATGGTGTGTAATTTCTTACTGGAAATGAATAGCACATTCAAAAAACTCCATTTGATGAGGAAAAAAACATTTTTTTAATAGACTGTTCAATATGGTCCCTATATGGATGCTGAACTGCCAAAATGCCAGTTTTTATATTGACATTACAACCACATTGACATATAAAGCCCATCACTGCATTAGGTCATATTGAAGTTCTGCGGAGTGTTGCTCCTGCGGGCGATTTGTAGTTACTGGAGTGGAAGATATAGGAAGAAGAGATTAAACGTGGTGCTGTTGCTGGCTGCCGGGAATAAGACACATCATTGCAGCCTTACACAGGATCCACTGATACTATAGGAATACATGGAATATTCATATATACACTCACTGAGCACTTCTATCTACACTCAGCTCAACTTACCATATAGGAGCACTTTGTAGTTCTACAATTACAGACCCTTCTGTTTCTCTTTGTTACCGTGGTCAGGACCCTCACAGGACCACCATGGAAAAGGTATAATATAACCTTTCTCTGCGTAGCAGTGACACTGACCTGGTGGCAGTCGTGTGTTAGTATGTGATTTCTGGCTTCCCAGCAAAGCGCTCCTCCTTCCTTCTGCATTGGTCCTCAGTTATCAGCCCCAAAGCACATAGAGTTTCCTTTTTCTCTTTTAGTGCCCTGTAGCTTTCTGTGCATGTCACTCTGCGAAGTTAGAAAGCTTAAAACACACACCAGAGGGGGGCACTCTCCCACAGAAACCAGTTTCATCAGGGCCCGAAACACCTCACCATATTTCCAGCTCTTCTCTCTGTTACAAGGGTACGTTATCTTATAATACAATCTCTGTTGCCCACTTACTGGAAGGCTAGGCTCACCCTCACCAAAAGCACAGAGAACTTAAAAACTCACCCTTTGGAAATGGATCAGGTCTGCCAACTTGACTCTAACTGATCTGTACGAACAGCCACAGTGGAACTTGTAGCAGGATGCTGCTCTGGCCATTGACCCATCAGCACAGAGTTGGCAAGCTGACTAATCAGAGCACACTTAGCTCATCGGGAGGTGGGGCTTAAAGACACGGAAGCATTAACAGAGTATTACAGACAGAGGGTGAGTGCAGATTGAGGAAAAGTGTGTACAGCATGAGGAAAAAGACTGACGTATGTAAATCTATTCTCATAGACACCATTAATACAATTCTGAACATTAAAAAGAAGCCCACTTTAAGGTATATCTTCTGAAGTGAGTATTCCTAGATTTAAACGGGAAAATCTCACTGTCCCACTGTTGTAAGAATGATAAGCATTTTTACAACAGATGTATTAATGGATAAATATTTTATTTTGGCCCCCCAGGCAAAGGTGGAGTAGACTACTCCATCTAGTCCATCACAACAGAAACACTCAGTTACTCAATTATATGAAATGCTAACTTCTAAAGTATCTAAACAGTCGTTCGCCTTGTTAGCTCTTGCCATCCTGCTTTGGCCTCTTGAGGACTTCCGAGTCTATTTCTAGAGCTTTAAGGGTATTCTCTTAGTGCAGCCAATTATTAGGCTGGAAGGTGAACCAGAATAAACCTCTGCTTCGTGCCCCTGGGCAGTGCTACCTCAATAGCTTTACCCTTGGACATTCCTTCCCCCCTCCGCCAAGGATAGCAAAATTAGGTTATCATTTACGGTGATGAGCAAGGCAGATTGTGCGTGGCAAATCAGTGGTGTTAAATGAACACCTTCAGTGTCATGCCAGGTAGTTACACCAGCTGCCTCTAATGCACACAGGCCATGTTAATTCAACAGCTGGGATTGAATAATGGAGATTTTCTTCAGTCCTCACTGGGACAGTATGTGAACTTCACATTTCATGTTTTACCTTATTTATGTTTGTATTTTCTTCTAAATGTGCACTCATTTCAGGCTTCTACTGGGAAAGGAGCATGTTTACCACTGTGTTACATCATATTTCCATTTAACTGCACTTAATAATCATTTGGAGACTGAATACACAAACCCATCCAGTTTTGAAAGCAGAGTGTTTTGCCATTCTGTCATACATAAATTCACCTGTGCAACCAAATGCACTTCATAATGTTTTCAAAGGGAGGCATTTCTGCAGGGAGGCCAGTCTAGCCTGCACACTCAGCCATGCTGTTGTAACATGTGCAGAATGTCGTCTTGTTGAAATGCCCCCCAAAAAGCTGTAGACTAGAAGGCAGCATATGTTGCTCCAACATGTGTATGTATCTTTCAGCGTTAATGGTTCTTTCACAGATGGGCAAGTTACGCACTAAAACGCTCCCTACCATGACAGACTCTGGCTTCACGCTATTAACAATCAGAATGGGTCTTTTTCTCCTTTGAACCGGAAAAGAGTTGAAAGGAATCGGTCATTTACTTAAACAATATGAACGTTTGACTCATTCAACCGTAATACTGTGCATCAGTCCATTTCACATTAGCTCATGCTCAAGAAGTCAGCAGTGTTTGTGGAAGTTGTTCCTGCGTGGCTTTCGCTTATCTTGCTTTTGTGAATAGAAGCGTGAATGAAGAGTGTAACCCAATCCGTGTGGTGATATGCATCACAGAAGCATGCAGTGTTTACTACAGTGCCATCAGGTGGATCAAGGGAGCATTCATAGTCATGCTTTTTGGCCTTGTCCTTTATGCACAGAGGTCTCTCTGGAATCTCTTCATCTTTTTTGCCAAGGTGGGGAGACCATTTGTGTTTTTTCTAGATTTAAAGTGCACCATCCAGACATAGGCCCCATGCCTTCAACCCACGGTGGTGACCACCCCCATACAAAATTACCCACAACCAGAATAATGTGCATAGAACACTCACACAGGTCTTAAACCAAAGAACAAGCAACATAAACACCATAATACATTGTTCTCTGAGCCTCCTGGTGTGGCTGTCAGCATGGACATGCCTCACAAGCTTCTAGACCTTAGTACCAGCCAATGGTAGGTTGTGGTTGTGGTATATTTACAGGAGACAACTTTGTTCAACTTCAAGTTTATTTTTCTGTTAGATATGCTTGATACTTTTCCAGAATTGGGGTTTATTGATCAATCCAGCAAGCGTCCCCTGAAATATGAATTGCTTGCTTTCTCCGGCCTTTTTATTTTGTGAGGTATGTTACCGAACTGTAATCTTCTAATCTCCTGCTTAAATTCATTTGTAGTGGAACAGCGTCTTCACATCCGTTCTTCTACATTACACAGACCCTGGACATTAGGTTAATTGGCGCTACCACAGCTAGAATTGGTTACTGATGGATCCTCTGAATGTGAATTACACAAGGCTAAGGCTGGGTAATTGAAGAACCTTTGACCTGAGGCAGGAAAATGGCATAATTAGCGTAACAGGGACGATTAGAAGTTCTCATTGAAGAACTCTCGTTTCCGATAATAAGCCATTGTGAAATCCAATATGGTCTTTTATTGAACCCCGGCTTCACTGCCTGACCTGACTCTGTGTGAACAGGCCAAAGAGCTCAAGCCGGCCAGTTTGGAAGTTCTTGGTATGCTAAGGCACCCTCAGAAGCAGGGGTTGCTCTTACATAAAGGTTTCATGTTAGACCTATAGAGCAGATTTGTCTCAGATCTCTAGTAAGCATGCAAGGGCAGTGGTTATCTTACTAGGGCTTCACCGGCCAGGCTAAATCCCATATTGCAATTGTATTGTTACAAATTGTGATTGATAATGTATTAAATACAGCTTAAAACTCCAGTCAAGCCAACCAAGAAGTCTAAGATATTTTTGATGCTACTGCTGAGATTGGATGTATGATAATCCACTTACTGACCAAAGTAAAAAAAAAAAAAAAAAAAAGAATGAACCACTTCTGATAATGTCTGATATTGTTTAATACAGCTATATGATAAATCATAAACCTTTTTTATTAACGCTATGCGAGTTCACGCAATAAACACATCCTTAAAACAGTGATCACCGAACAGATTTTGTGACCTCATACAAGCAGCACCATACATGCCAGCCATGCATCCATCCACTCACTAACTAACCTGTTTCCCCCAAAAACTTGCTTATCAGTGTCATAGTTAAGCTTAAAGAAACTGTTAACAAAAGCAAACAGCAGCTCTGAGCTTAGCTTGCAACACCTACTCAGAATACAGCCTAGCTAGAACTGATAGAGTTTCTAATTGACTACATTAATCTAAACCTAGCATTAGTTTTATCTATATTTAGAACAGGATATAATACATTTAAATGCTATATATAGCATTTCAGTGCGTAATGTAGATAGTGTTTATGTTTATCTTTATCTCTCACAGCTGTTGTGCCCCGATTGAGCAGACAGCATCAGAAAAGTTTAAATGAACACTTCATGAATGATGAGTTAACATTTTGCAATCTACTGATTAACACATGCATAACAAACCCTCCAGTGTTAAATTAGCACCTACAGTGTCATTTGTAAATTGGGGTAACTGCATATTAGGAGCCCACTTTAACACTGTCAGTGTTAATTTCACATTGCTGAACTTGCTGTGAGAGCGTTTGCTGGGAAAGATTTCAGTACAAAAGGAAAGAAAGAAGCAAGAGGTTTCTGCAGAGTGTCTATAGTCTGACAGTACTAGAGTTTAGCTGTGTAAAGAGCCTCTAAAAGCTTCCTATTGGTGGATTATCAGTTTTCATTGTGTTCATTGAAGAGAGATACATGCAGAACAAAACAGTCCTCAATGAGTGTATCACTGTCTTGCCATCATCAGCATTAGGCAAACTTGTATGTATGTGTATATATATATATATATATATATATATATATATATATATATATATATATATATATATATATATATATATATATATATATATATTGGGCTAATTGGTTGTTGGGACACTCTTGCTCAATTGTAATGCACAGCTGAAAAACATTCTACTAATAAGTGAGTATAAAAGGGAACAACATTCTAGGTTAGTTTAGTTTCTGAAGCATCAGCAGTTGATGGCTTGCTGACCGACTCAAAATGACCAGAAAGAAACAACTTTCTTTAGAGGCCCGTCAGTCCATTGTTGTGTTAAGGAAGGAAGATACTCCATTGTAAACAAAAACATTTCACTGTGATCCCAAACTTTTGAGCGGTAGTGTATATATATATTAGTTAAGGCAGGTACATGTCAAACAATAGCAAAACACCTTCTGTGTTTACTTTCTGTTTTTCTATATCATTTGAACACGGCAGCTGCCATTGCAAACATTTTATAATGAGTGGCCAATGGAAATGCTCCAAAGTCGCATGGAAAAAAAAATCTGGTTCCATTAACTTTCATTGAAAGTTAAGAATGTTGGTTGCCTCTCTTGTGAAGTTACTATTTTAGAGATTCGACAGCGTTCATAAAGCAATACTTGAGTATTCAAAACAGCTTATGCTTGAAATAGCAAGAAAACAGAAAACGTTTTATGAAGTTAAAACACTGTACTGATATACAGGCCTATACTAGGTGTTTGTTCATGGTGAGGCCGGAAGATGAAGCTCGGAAGACGTATGTAGGTTTACTGGAGGTTGGGTATAGTAAATAAATTGTCTGTGTGTGCCCTGTTTCTCATCACCACTGCTGTGAAGAAGTCAGAAGTCAACCCACTCTGGATGTTTACATCTCTAGCTCAGAATTATATCATGCAATAGTTGTGAACAACCAGTGGAAATCTTAACTGTCATTTGTGCGCTAGTCTTAACCTCTCTTTTTTTGTCCCTTCTTTCTTTACTACTATCCTCAGACGACGGAGGAACTGCTGGTGGCGTCTGCAGAGTGTCCAAGCGATGACGAGGACATCGACCCGTGTGAGCCGAGCTCAGGTGGGTTAGGTTAGTCATCTTTTTTTTATTACTCCTTCTCTGGTTGTGTCTGTGTGTCTCGCTGTGTCTCGCCAACTGTGTCCACTGTCTTGTTCTAATTAGCACGGAGCTCCTTGTTTTAGTCCCAGTTAAGTGTAAAAGTCTGGAAGATACTGAAAATTAGGTTTATGTGGTTAACTGAGCTGCTGAGCTGCTGTGGATTGGTCCATTGTAGGTTTTAGCCATCATATGCAACATACATCACTATAATCACTGTTATCAGTCATATGAAAGCTTCTTATTTAAGATACCTGTACAAAGGGATTCAGTCTTATATCTCACTGTGTATGGTTATATATCTCTTATAACAGGAATAAATAAGAACACATCTACCAGAATGTTAATACACATGCAAACATCCATCCATCCATTATCTTCTGCTTTATCCAGCTAGTCAGGGTCACAGGGGTGGCTGGAGCCAATCCCAGCATCATCGGGCTAAGGCGAGGTATACCTTGGCAGGTCACCAGTCCATCACATGGTCAACATTCACTTATGCACACAAACACTCACACCTACGGGCAATTTACGGGCAACCTAACATGCATATGTCTGCCCAGTCTCTCCAAAATCATATAGAATGTAATGTAATGATGGTATTTACCTAAATTAATATTAATAATATAAAGTAATATAATTAATATAAAGTAAGACCAGTGGTTCTATTAGGATGTTACTGCATCATGACTCTATAGAAAGCTGTAAAAACGCAGAAAGGTTGTTGTGTCACCAAATTACCAAACTGTGTGTTTGTGTGAGTGAGTCTGTGAGTCTGAGCCGCTATGCTCTACTAGAATGTAGTTCTATTCTGACCTGACTGTGCTTCGGACTGCAAGTACATATTTAGTACATTGGATATTTTCCCAGATGTACACAGATCTGAACCTAATGGCTGAAATAGCAGTTCTTTTTTGGGGTAAGCGTTCTTTTAGCATGTGTTTGTGCTGCTCAAAGGCTCTCAATAACACTCCTTTGAGAATCTAACACAAACGTAGGCCTGATTTTAAAAGGCGGAGAACATTTCAGGCAAAGCCGGCCGGGGCTACTTCCTTAAACGTTAATAAATCAAGCAGAATATGTAAGCTGCCCAATATTTCCACCCATTTACTGTGAGATCTCCTCACAGTCTTCGCAATCCTCCCTCAAGTGCATATTTACCAGGAATCCGTGCAGCCGGCTCGTAACCTGCACACGAGCCAGATTCGTACATGTGCAGGCAGAACATGCGCCGTTTGTGCCTGAAACTACCGCAAAAATGCCCTGTATGTAGAACATGTAGAACAAAAACGTCTAGTATGGAGAACATGTAGAACAAAAACACCTAGTATGTAGAACATGTAGAACAAAAGCGCCTAATATGGAGAACATGTAGAACAAAAACACCTAGTATGGAGAACATGTAGAACAAAAACACCTAGTATGGAGAACATGTAGAACAAAAGCGCCTAATATGGAGAACATGTAGAACAAAAGCACCTAATATGGAGAACACGTAGAACAAAAACACCTAGTATGGAGAACATGTAGAACAAAAACGCCCTGTATGTAAAAGATGTAGAACAAAAACACCTAGTATGGAGAACATGTAGAACAAAAACGCCCTGTATGTAAAAGATGTAGAACAAAAAGTACTTGTACCCAGAAGATGTAGAAGAAAAACGCCTTCTATGTAGAACATGTAGAAGAAAAACGCCTTGTATGTAGAACATGTAGAACAAAAATACCTTTTATGTGGAAGAGCTAGAACAAGAACGCCTTGTATGTGGAAGATCTATAACAAAACGCCTTGTACGTGGAAGATCTAGAACAAAAACGCCTTGTATGTGGAAGATCTAGAACAAAAACGCCTTGTACGTGGAAGATCTATAACAAAAACGCCTTGTATGTGGAATATTTAGAACAAAAACAGTATGAAGGCAATTAAATGAGTTGTAATAACTTTCTTGGTGTCCCAAAAAAACCCTTTTTATTTATGAAGCTTTAAAAGGTCAGAGCTTGACACAGCTGTAGCTTGTCTGGAGATTGTAACGGTAACTCAGTGTAATAATTGTGTAATTACAGTTTAATTACTCTGAATATGTAATTACAGTTTAATTACTACGAATGGGCTTTAGGTGATGTATTGATTTCAGCTGTCTCTAAGACGGCCCTCCCCGTGTCCTGCTGCTGTGAAGCTCCTAGTGTGAATGGGAGGGAAGTGTGGGGATGTTCTCTCAGACTGGATCAGTAGGACTGAAGGAAGTGAGGCTGTTTGACTGATTCCTCCACCTCTCGCCGCTCCGCCTGAGCTCTGTGACACGCAGTAGTTCCCCGTTCTCGTTAATTAAGCTCAGCGGCGGGCAGGGGAGCTAGAATAGTGTTGTCTTGCGCGCGCCTCTGTTTACGAGCGCTGATTACACATGACACGCTCCTAGAGCGCCGACTACGTCAAGTGCTTCCTCTGAGGAAAACAAACACTGTTTTTTTTTTTGTCTGAAACGCCAAGCATTCGATTTCCTGTGGCACATCAAGAACAACACACTATCCTAATTAAGAGGACGGGCGATTGTACGTACGCGGCTGTACCCAGGGATGAATAAGTGTTTTGACCTGGAAGTGATTTCAGCTCATTTCTTTCTGCACGGTTTTAATTAAGTCTTGTACGTTCAAAGCGTGTGTAGGCTGCGTTGCTAAATATTTTTTGTACTGAGGCAGGTTCACTGCACATGCCGCGCTGACCTACCGTACTTGTGCGTTGCTTGTTGTTGTAAGCCTTCCATCAGAACCAAAACACCTGAGGTAGTACAGCCATGGAAAACACATCAACAGCTCCCATTTCATTTCTCCAGAAGCCAAGACAGTCTCCGGGGGAAAGAGAAGGCGTACAGAGGATTATTGGAAGCAGGGATGGGATTAAACGATAATCAGTTTGTGCAGTCTAGTGAGCAGTTAGACTTTTTAATTTCATGTTTATGAGACGTACTTTGCTGTACGCAGCCAATTTCAGCAAAACATTTTAGTTGTGATATCAAAAACCATCCATCTATCCACTGCTGTAACAAACGTATTCTGATAGCATGTGTTTGAACAGTGTGCGGCCTTGTTTTAACTGTGGATTTCTGTGTGCCAGTGGTGTGTTCGAGTACTACAGCACATATTAAGTGAAGCACCCCAATTAATATTAAATCATATTAAAGCTAAATCATTTTCAGCCGATTGGTGGCAAACCGTAACTAGTAGGCTACATACACTACCGCTCAAAAGTTTAGGATCACTTTAGAATTTCATTTCATGCAATTTTTATGCAATTCACAAACAATATTGTCCATTTCACAATAAATGTAAGTGTATCAGATGATTTTTAAAGAATAAAAATGTTTGTATTAAAGCCTATTTTTGTATAAAGGCTTATTTTGCATATAGTCCTATTATCAGTAATTCTCAGTCCTCTGTCTAAATCTCCTGGTACGGCCGCCAATCCAAGTTAAGGATGTTATTGGACTAATTGGTTGTTAGGACACTCTTGATCAATTGTGATGCACAGCTGAAAAACATTCTACTAATAAGTGAGTATAAAAGGGAACAACATTCTAGGTTAGTTTAGTATCTGAAGCATCAGCAGTTGATGGCTTGCTGACCGACTCAAAATGACCAGAAAGAAACAACTTTCTTTAGAGGCCCGTCAGTCCATTGTTGTGTTAAGGAAGAAGATACTCCATTGAAAACAAGAACATTTCACTGTGATCACAAACTTTTGAGTGGTAGTGTATATAAGCCCATATACAAGATATCTTCACAGACAGTAGAAAGTGCTTTATTGATAAGGCAAGGCAAGTTTATTTGTATAGCATCCTTCATACACAATGTGAACTCAAAGTGCTTTACATAAATAAAGAAATAAGATACAAAGCATTAAAATAAATCAGTTAAAAGAAATAAGAAATTTATTACAAATTATTTAAAAGAAAGAGAATTTTACATAAAAGTTAAGAATGAGGTTTAAAGGTGACGTTGGACTGTGTGCTGAGGCCCGTTCCTCCGGCTAATGTTTTTCTCTACCGTGCGTTACTCCTGCACCCCACCAGAGCCGGCTCCATATATACTGCTAGGCCCATCTGCCCTAAAGGCACAGTTTTATTTCAGAAACTGCACTAAAGATTTCTCTTATATCGTCATATAATTTGGCGATTTCTATAATTTTTTTCTCAAAATGGGGTTGCCAGGGTCCAGCTCACGATATTGACTCCCCCTAGGGAAAGACTCTGTCTCATTTAAAAATATTGAAAAGAAAGAAAAAAAATGAAACATAAAAATGAAGAAGGAAGTTTAAAATTAATGTTGGACTATGTGTACCCTACAACCTTTCCACCAGTCCCCAATCAACAAACCCTTACTGAAAAACATGCGTTACTCCTGCATTACCTGCACCCCACCAGAGCTGCCTCTGTGTATACAGACCCATTCCAGAAAATTAGAACATCATGGAAAAGCTGATCAACTTCCACAATTCGATTCAAAAAGTTAAACCCTCACAGACCACAGATTCAGGGCCCACAATCCAAACGATTCCAAGCATTTACCTGTTTACTTTCACATAATTGAACAACAATTTGGGCCTCCAGCTCATAAAACCCACAAATCCAAAGAACTAGAACATTGTGGAGAAATCAGCCCAAAATACTTCTCAGTTTTTTGGGAAAAAAAAAGAAATTAGTATCACATCAATCACTTTCAAAACGATATGTCAATCGTACAACCTAAAGCAATTACTTTGTGTAGTAACAAGCAATCAAAATACTTTGATAGAAAGATTCGTTCAAACAGCTTTTCTTTGGGTTGAGCTTAATTGCTTGTTATCACATTAAGTCGTTTTTAAGGTTGTACCAGTGAAGCACTTTTTACAGGGTATGTGACGCAGATGTGTGTAGCAGTACGAACAGAAAAATTCTAATTTGCGACTCTTTCGTTTGCGGTATTGAAACCTGATACATATCTGATACGCAGCCCTGCAGCTCAGTCTGAACAGCCGGATCAGAAACCATGTGACTTTCATCGTAATTTCTTGCGGCTGGGACCTCAAACAGTTGGGATGATGTTTCCACATGAAAAATTTAAAGGCACTTATCGCAACTGCTCTGTGTTTGAAGAGATTTCAGGAGGATTTCAGGAGAACCAGGCTGCCGTGTCAAGCCTAAGAGTAAAGTTTAAAGACAGATGTGGTCAAAAAACGTGTCCTTCTTACCGCGAGCTCGAACACATTCCGGGTGATGAACTCAGCTATGCGAACATGGTGATTGCTCTTGTGATGCTGGCGAAGATGAAAATGAAATCTCCGCGAGTGAACCTGTCTGCGTTCACCAGCAGTCATGATTGTTTGCCTCTGGATGGGAGTGCTATGTGATAAGCGTTGTTCTTTTGCACACGCGGGTCAGTTTAGAAGCGTGATCTGACTAATATCGGACGTTGGGTCACTTTTAAAAGATATTGTGAACAGCCTAACAAGATAATCCGGGTTTGGATGTAGGCCACTTCTACCTGAACCTCCTTGAGTTCAGGTCATAAAGTTATTTCTCCCATTAACGAGCCTTTGCATGGAACTGCCACTGTTTTTCATTTCTAACAACTGACTAAAATCTGGTTAGGCTTTGGCTCGCGTTCACAACCAGCAATCAGTTAGTAAATCTTCTAGAAAGCCTAGAACCGCAGATCTTGTACCAGATTGTTGCTTGCTCTGCTCTTTGTTAAATATGTTGGTTGGTAATCTAACACGTAAGGACTTTAGCGGGAGCACCAGCTTGGTTGTATATCCACAGAGATGAAACAACGATAAAGAACCCTGATTTGGACAGTTTTCCATTGGACGTTTCAAGGATTTGACCATTAAAGCTTAACTGCCTGCCTCCCCTTGAGTGCTCAAATGATCTGCACCTAAATATTGGCAACTAGACTTGACTTAAATCCTAAAGTCTGTCTGTTTGAAGAATTGAATTTCATTTATATGTTGGATTCTGTGTATATACAGCCAAATCCACTCAGCATGTCATCCTCACATTCCCTGTCATGCCACCTTAAACGAAGACGGCCTGCTGGCACCTAGAGGGAAAGGGATTACAATCAAGGCCCGCATGGTTCGAAAGTGGAATGAACAATTAAGTCCCGAGACTTAGCACCTCTTGCACTCCCTATCGATTAGAGCATAAGCAATAAGCCCCGGCACCAAATTAATGTCTGCCCCACAGTAATCCAACATCTGTCTATCTGCAGCCAACATGTGTCTGGGGTGCAAGCTGAGAAGATAAGTAGGTGTATCTGTCCCTTGTCCCTGAGCCTGCACAGATGGAGATCTGCTTTCTGGAGGAAAGCCTCCAAACCTGCTATTACAGGGTTATTTTTCTTCTGTGCAGCAGAAGCAGATGAGCTTGTTTACTTTCGAGAGGACAGTAGCAAGTGTTGCAGGGAGCGTATTGCGCAAGGTCAAAGGAGGGCAATGTGGTAAACACAGTTTTTTCCTTCACGGTAGAGCACAGAAACATTTCCATGGGGCCGCCTGGGTGATTTGACACCAGCTGCCGTGGGCTGTGTGGGGTGACAGGCGTCTAACAGCGTATACTGATCAATATCTGCATTCAGTGCATGGCTGGCGAAGCAGCAGGTATTCCTAATTCCTTGCTCCATGTGCGAAGACCTGGACACATCGCCAGTGAGAAGGTGTCTCAGGTCATCCCGCAGTCTCTTTTCCTGGCCGCAGGAGAGCGTCTCTCTTTGTGCAGGACTGAAAAAAAGAAATGGCCTTTCGTGGAGCACTCACTAGTCCTGGAGTACCCGAGAGTTGTCCGAAATTGCCCAGGGTCCCGAGGGATTTGGATCAAGCGCAGCCTCCACTTTCTGGAAACTCTTTAGCGCTCACATCGTCACTTGGATAAATACCTTTTTCCACCCCAAAATTGCCTGGTCCCCAGCCACCTGCAAGATAAAGCAGGTTCCGTGGCTTCGACAGGAACACACACTCCTGGCTGCGCATGGGACGAAGCGATGGTAAGATGTCACGCTGGCTTGCTCACCCCTCAAGGTCAGTCCGGCGGGCTGTAGATCATATACGAGTCCTCCAGTGGCAGCGCTATCAGCCATCGAGTGATATCGATCCCCAGCCTTATTTGTCACCGCGCTTTATTTCTCTTACTGCCGGAAAAACCACGGGCCCTGGAGGCGGGGCGGACCGGAGCTAATCTTCCAGCAGGACCCAGATTAGATCACGCTGCAGCAAAACCGAACCTCACAGCTGGTGAACCCAAGAACAGGAAATACAGGCCCCCTCTCACCAGCATGTTTAGGGATAAGAACAGGAGGATAGATGGGATATAGATACGTTTCAAATCCCAGGTCACCGCCATTGAAATATACAGCAGTAGACTGGGAGGATGAATATGCTGTGGTTGTTGGAGCTCTAGTTCAATACCAATACTTGGTCCAGTCAAGTACCATCCCTCATTAGCATAGCTAAATCAAAATGTTTGTTGTCTGGACCTTAAAAGAGTATGATGGCTTTTTATCGAACATGTTCTTTGGTATTATTTTTTAATGTGTAGTGGTGGTGAGGCCTGCAAGGGTTGCATCATCACATGAGTGAGCTCGGCACAAGAGAAAGAAAAAAACCTGCATTCGTGTGCTGGGTAGCTCTATGCTTTAAACTACTTGGCATCAAACACCCTCTCTTTTTTTCACAACACCAGCATCCACCTCCACAAGCTCACATACTTTAACTTTTCCATTATTTTTCTTTGAAGAGTGAAGTAAACCAATAAAACCATACCTGGACAGAGCAATGAATCTACGGACAGTTCTGAGGTCTGCCTTATGCCCTAGACCAGCGTTCCAAATGTTGTACTTCCTGGTCTGTATCACCCAGCATTATCGAGTAGGAACTAGACTTAAAGTCTGATTTTTGCTCCAGATCACGAGACGTTCATTCATATCCGCTAACAAGCATGAATAAGACACAAATGTTCATGACACTACTGCACCCATGTGACACTACAAAGGCCTGCCTTCATGGTGCCTGACTATTAGGCTGGGAAATGAAGCCATTCCCCATTCATCCTAATCCCATTACAGCAGGGTTAATAAAAGTGCATCTTATTTCATGCTTTGGCGCAGCGTTCCTGGCAATGAAACACAGCAGCTGCCTCTATAGGAATCAGATTGTTTTCTAGCATTAACGTGTACATAGAGCCGCCTATTGTTGCCATGCAAAGTAAAAAAAAATCCTGGATTTTCCCACCCGACCAGCCTCTCCTGGGCCTCGTGGACCAATTCCGTCAACAAGTGTAGGTCAGTGCAGCAATGCTAGATTAAAACCTGTGTTACAGCAATAAAAATAGAGGGAAACAATAAGGGTAAGATTAAAACCACAGCAGGGTAAACGTTGTTCAAACTGGGAATGGGCCAAAGGTGAGCGAACCCAACGAATCAAGTGGGTCCAATCGAGTTGGGGCAAATATTTCAAACCTTCTGGCTGCTCCAATACTTGACGATGCTGCCAAGTTGAATTGGGGCAGGACACCCTGTTCTTGGAAGTCATAGGTAGAGCTTAATAAGACCACATCACTGATGGCAGTGGTGCTCAGAAGTGGTTCTCCACAAGAACCTCAGTCAGAAGAACCAATCTTCGCTGTGCCCGCTCCAGCCTGAGCCCACACGAAGGGTGGTCTGATCCATGAAATGTGTGAGCCGAGGACAAGAATGGAATAACAGGAGTAAAACACTGTGCGTTAACTTGCCGTAAGGGCCTTGTTTTCTCAACAGGAGGCAGAGCTTTTCCAACCAAGCCTAATGCTTTCACGTAATAGAAGTGCACCACTATTCGTAAGGGTTCCTGAGAATAGCCTGGAGAAGCCTTTGGAGTCGGACCTTTTATTTGACGGGCATTCTGAAATCTTTATTGCGAGTAATGGAATAACAGACATTACTGCTTTCTTTATTTTATATGTGACATACGTACGACAAGGCCGTTTCCACTTTGACGACGACATCTTTTACCGTCGCATTTGACTGATCATTCCTTAATGAGCTCTTTTACAGCGGACAGCGCCGGCGAGGTTACTGTCACGCCTAAGCTGGACATATATACGGACGAGCTGGTGTAGAGTCAGCAAGCGTCTGCAGTTGGACTGCCTGTTTTATGGACCAATAAAAAGCACAAGCTTCTATAAACACAGCGGATCGCTCCATCTAGACCTCGCAATGGTGAAACGTGTGCAGAAACTGTAATGAAATCCTTAAGCCGCAACTCTTTCTTCTGTCTGGTCAGCAACCTTGCCATGCTGACCTGCTCTAAAGTATAGAAACACTGAGCGATCGGAGCTCCTCTAATTCCCTGCACTTTAGATTTTGGTCACATATGATTAAATCTTCGCCAGCTGTTGAGGAAAAGAGATGAGAAGAATGCATCTCTCAAGTTAATCAGTTTGAATGCACAGCTTTGGGCGCTTTTGGTGTTTATCTTTTGTCAGTATTCTTTCAGCATTACACAAGTATCGTCGCTGTCCAATGAAAAAGAAGTATCTTTAAAATTGCAACTTTACAGGAGGGACCAAAAGCATACTTTACTTTCAATAGAAGTCAATAGAACCAGAATTTCTATTGGTCCATTCATCCTGAAATTTTCACACAGTGTAAACGACCATTGGCGTGTTCAAATGATCAAAATCGGCAAAAATGGAGATGCATGTTTTTCATTGGACAGCGACGATATGTTATACATTAGTGATATGAAGCTGCCCAGCAGTGCTGTCTCAGACAGTAGCAACAATATAAATATTAAACAGCCTGCCCTTGTGTATCAAGCATTCCTCCTACCTTCAAGAGGCATCATCAATAATATTCATCATAATATTCACACCTTCAAAATGTACATATGGCAAAAATGTCTTAAGGCTAGAGGCCAAGTCAAGTCATGAGTCTTTCGCCTGGAGTCTAAGTCAAGTCTTAAGTCAATACAACATATTTAAGTGTGTGATAAGAATACACAGCTATATATATATATATATATATATATATATAATGTTTACTCCAGTGCTTCATTTTCTTTGTTTAAATTTCAAAAACGAAAATTTTCACATTTTTAGATTATTAAGCATACTAGAAGTAATATCATTTTTGTTATGTAAAGTGAACAACTGCTGATTACGTTATAATATAACTTGCTTTACAACTTAGACTTAAGTAGGGGTGTCCTAAATGTTTACATAGCACTGCTATTACATAATATTAGCTTTATGGACGGCTAAGTGGCTAGCGTAAAGTAAACAACCCTATCTGGGTTTGTTTTCAGTTGCCCTATGAAGTTTGACGTGGTCAAACCATGCCACCCTCGTTTGTTTACGTTTGACAGTTGTCTCTGATTTCCCGCTCGCAATTAGCGGATATTGTAATACGGCACGAGAAAGGGGGCTGCGTCCCAAACCACTGAAACAAAAGCACGGCAACATACACACACAACGAAAGCATTTGTATATAACTTGCGTGCACAGTGCCTGGATAACAGACTGAATCTTATTGTTTACGAGTCGAGAGTCTTTAGGGACGAGTTTCAAGTTAAGTCTAAAGGCTTATTCTAGGCGATGTATGTGCGACTTCGACTCGATTCACTCACTCGAGTGCCCATCTCTGGTTCACATGGTAGAACGCAAGGTTACTGTCTTTGGTTTGACTCCTATTGGGATGTGTTCACTCATTCCCACTTACAAAATAAAACGTGCAGTTTGTTCACCGCTGATATGAAACGGCTTTGTGCTTGCTCAGTTGAAAGTTCCTTCAGTTAGCGAGCAAGCTCTGGGAAGCCCCCTTCAGGCATGCTTATGCGCCAGCTTCGTCCACGCGCTTGCTTTGTTAGCCCAGTGCTCAAAGCAAGCTCTGTCTCAAGGACTGTGAGCTAATTAGCGAATGGAGCTAATGTCCCAGTGTGTTGTGGCTGGGAGTGATGTTGCTCTCGGAGCGGTGACCCGTTCAAAGGCCGATCCACTCTAGAGTGGCAGGAGCTGACGGCCACTGATTGCGGCCAGATTTCGCACTCCGCCATTGAAATGCAAATCCACACCTCTTGCTAACAGAATGCAAGGCGGCGGGGGTTGCACAGGTGCCCTGAAGCAATCTAACTTAAGTGGGGCGCTAAGCTGTGTCAAATGAAATGTCATACCATCTACTTGCATAAACATACACACAGGCTTGGGTGCTCTATATCTGTTGCAGCATAGGCGGCAAGCGAGACAACCTATTTAGGTTTGTGCTAAATTAATTACTTGCTAAATCAGAGAGATCAGAAATAGTTTTAATTACCATCATAGACTTTGTTTGCAGCATTTGTCATGTATGAACAGTAGAAATCAGAGTGAGTAGACAGGGCTGATTATAACACACTAAAAGGCTACTTGGAGAGTTCAAACTGTGGGAGATAATGCAGAAAAGTCCATGCTAGTGTTCTCAAATGGGTCCAATCCCATTTACAAGGCAGTGTATGGCTACATAATGCCTTGTAATGCCTGTCCTAAGCCTATATAATTGCTTGTAAGCTGTTTTAGTGACAAACATGGCACTTTACAATAGCATCAAACTTAATAATGTCAGGTTAAGATTAGAATAAGATTGTAAACATTATTAAAGCACTCTAACGCTATTACAAGCTTCTGGTATATTAAGAGACCCAGGCGTACATCCAGGTGAATATTTGTTGGGTATAACCACTTCCCAGACAGGGGAGAAGATTCTGTATGGAATGAGAGAACTAGAGCCAATTTGCTCACATCACTTAAAGCCTGTACTGAGCTAACACAGCGCTCTATAACAGAATTGTTATATATTCTTATGGGCAGATGTAATAATTAGAGATGGAAAGCTTGACCGGCTATGTATCGGTATCGGCTGATTTTTAATCAAAATAAGCGATCGGTTAGGAGTACACCACGCGGCTGAATACAGTGAGTATCAGCAAACAGCAGAGCTAGCACGCGCAGCTAGCACAAAACTAATAACCCAGAAAACCATGCAGACCAGATCTGACCGGTACAAGCAGTGCAGCAGCAGCAACAGTTCAAGATCTACATTTAATGATTGCAGTTTTTTTGTTTAAAATAACCAGAGTCTGTGTGTTTTGACTGCTTTTATTTAATTAGCTTTTTAGTTTTAAATTTAGGGTCTTAATTTAATGATTGCAGTATTATCGCTATTTGATTTACTTGATTTACTGCTAATTTTGTTAAAAAATATTATGCTGTTTCACATGAGCTCATTAAAAATGGAAATAAACCAGTATAGACCATGTTTCATGACTTGCTTGCGCTAAAACCTACATGTAGCCCTGCCGTGGCATACAGCCCCGTCCTAGATTGGTATGGGCTATTGGCCGATCGATCTGAAAGGTGATTGTCGATTGAAATCGGCCTCAAAAACACTGATTGGTCCATCTCTAGTTATAATCTGTTATAAAGTCATATAGTCTGAATTTATAGAACGTTATACATGTAAGCATGACTACTTAAAAGCAATTATACGAGCTCATGTTCAGCTTTACGTATGCCATGTAACGCCATTATAACGCATTATGAATACTGGATTCATAGGAAGTGTATCTACAGTTTGTGAACAACGAGGCTGAAAGTGGTGGAAATGAAAACGCTACAACTCCGCCATGTGCTTTATCCAGGCTAGCTCTCGCTGTGAGTTAATATTTTTTAATACCGATGGCCTGCATGGACAGAACTTGGACACACCCTTTGGCAAGCAAGACAGCTTGTAAATGCTTTAGTCTTTCAGTTCTTTCAGTGTTTGTTCTTTCAGTGTCTTTCAGTTCTTTCAGTGTTTGTTCTTTCAGTGTCTTTCAGTTCTTTCACTGTTTGTTTTTTTTTCACCCAGACTTCCTTGCAAATGGCTTCTAGTTCTGTGAGATTCTTGGACAGGCTTGCAAGCGCTGCTATTTTGGGCCTAAATTTGTTTCCAGAATTTGCTGGTATTTAATTAAATTGCGAGGGAAATGCTCCCTGAGCCACCGGCTGCAACACGAGCCCAAAGCTTGATCGGTCCACCTCCGTGCTTAATAAAGTGGTGGTGTTCTTTTCCTGAAATCCTGCACCCTACTCCAAAACCACCTTTGCTCATGGCAGAGAAAACTTTTGTTTTAACTTCTTCCGTCCACAGAGCTCGTTTCTAAAATGCATTAAGCTTGTTTAGGTGGTTCCAGGCGAATATCTGATGCTGAAAACTTACGTTGAGGACACAGGAAAGGTTTTGTTCATGTAGCTCTTCCATGAAGGTCATATTTGCACAGACCACAGGGCTCATGGAGTGCTCAAACTTTTGAATGGTGCTCCTTTCCTTTTTTCCCCCTCTATAAATATACAAAACTAATACACTTGTGTTGGCCTCTTTAAACGTTAAGCCTTTTGAAGATCAGGACGACATCATCTCACTTTCACAGTAACAGAAATTTTGACCATGTCTGCCTTATTGCTGAGAAACTTCACAGATGATGTTGTTTTAGGAGCACAAGAAGACATACTCCTTCACTGACCATCACTGCTGTTCCTCTCCTCCACTGACCCTCACTGCTGTTCCTCTCCTCCACTGACCATCACTGCTGTTCCTCTCCTCCACTGACCATCACTGCTGTTCCTCTCCTTCACTGACCATCACTGCTGTTCCTCTCCTTCACTGACCATCACTGCTGTACCTCTCCTCCACTGACCATCACTGCTGTTCCTCTCCTTCACTGACCATCACTGCTGTTCCTCTCCTTCACTGACCATCACTGCTGTACCTCTCCTCCACTGACCATCACTGCTGTACCTCTCCTTCACTGACCATCACTGCTGTTCCTCTCCTCCACTGACCATCACTGCTGTTCCTCTCCTTCACTGACCATCACTGCTGTTCCTCTCCTTCACTGACCATCACTGCTGTTCCTCTCCTCCACTGACCATCACTGCTGTTCCTCTCCTTCACTGACCATCACTGCTGTACCTCTCCTTCACTGACCATCACTGCTGTACCTCTCCTCCACTGACCATCACTGCTGTACCTCTCCTCCACTGACCATCACTGCTGTACCTCTCCTTCACTGACCATCACTGCTGTTCCTCTCCTTCACTGACCATCACTGCTGTACCTCTCCTTCACTGACCATCACTGCTGTACCTCTCCTCCACTGACCGTCACCGCTGTTCCTCTCCTCCACTGACTCTCAATGCTGTTCCTCTCCTCCACTGACTGTCACTGCTGTTCCTCTCCTCCACTGACCCTCACTGCTGTTCCTCTCCTCCACTGACCATCACTGCTGTTCCTCTCCTTCACTGACCATCACTGCTGTTCCTCTCCCCCACTGACCATCACTGCTGTCCCTCTCCTCCACTGACCATCACTGCTGTTCCTCTCCTCCACTGACCATCACTGCTGTTCCTCTCCTCCACTGACCATCACTGCTGTCCCTCTCCTCCACTGACCATCACTGCTGTTCCTCTCCTCCACTGACCATCACTGCTGTTCCTCTCCTCCACTGACCATCACTGCTGTTCCTCTCCTCCACTGACCATCACTGCTGTTCCTCTCCCCCACTGACCATCACTGCTGTCCCTCTCCTCCACTGACCATCACTGCTGTTCCTCTCCTCCACTGACCATCACTGCTGTTCCTCTCCTCCACTGACCATCACTGCTGTTCCTCTCCTCCACTGACCGTCACTGCTGTTCCTCTCCTCCACTGACCATCACTGCTGTTCCTCTCCTCCACTGACCGTCACTGCTGTTCCTCTCCTTCACTGACTCTCAATGCTGTTCCTCTCCTCCACTGACTCTCAATGCTGTTCCTCTCCTCCACTGACTGTCACTGCTGTTCCTCTCCTCCACTGACCATCACTGCTGTTCCTCTCCTCCACTGACCATCACTGCTGTTCCTCTCCTCCACTGACCATCACTGCTGTTCCTCTCCTCCATTGACCATCACTGCTGTTCCTCTCCTCCATTGACCATCACTGCTGTTCCTCTCCTCCACTGACCATCACTGCTGTACCTCTCCTCCACTGACTCTCAATGCTGTTCCTCTCCTCCACTAATTGTTACTCCTCCATTGCAGATGGATGAACTCTGGCCATGTTGTTGTGCTGTGCCACTGCTGGCATGAAAGCAGGGTTAAATGCTGCTAGCTAGAGATTCATTAATGGTTAAAACTAAAATAAGCCATGAAGCTATTCAGCAAAGAAACAATGGCTTTAAATCTTTTGCTTGTTTGAGCTCCTGCATTGAGTTACCCATTAACGGAGTTCTCCTTATAATACTTAGACACAAAGCGTCTGGACATTTTGGGACATTTTCAGATAAATAATGGTGTGCAGTGAATGCCAAAAAGGAAAAACGGGCTTGATCGACTGTCTGTGTCTTTGTACAGAAAACACATTTAAGATTGCCAAAGGCAGCAATTTAATGTATCCATATCTGCATGGCACAGAGACATGATGTGCATGTATAATGTTGTCTGTTCCAGGATGATACACGGTGATGCAATAGCAGGGCTATGCCACAATGCAGTTGCAGGAGCTGTCTTCATATTCCCTTCATCCTAGCTTAATTATTTCACTCTCCCGCTATCTTGTGTTTATTATACTGTTATTACAGACTGGAATTTTTATAGCCTACTGGCTGCGTCTCATGTATGTAATATGCTGCATTATCCGTAGCAGGTAGCGGCAAGCTAGCAGCGTGCTTCACAACACTGCTAAGTGTTTAATGGAGCGTTCAACTTAGAAACATGCTGGCAAATTATGGGAGATAACAATGGGGGGAAATCCACGCTAATGTTTGCAAATGGATCCCCTGCTTCCCTGCGTCTGTTCCACTTCATGCCTCATGCTTTCACTCTTTCTTTACATTGCATAGACGTTTTTTATGTTCACTGTTTCGTCACTCTGTAAAACAACCGTAGCATAAACGGTCGCCACCATGTAGGCGAGAGCCGGGCACAGCCTTGTGGCTTTGGGGAAGTATTGCCATTAAAATATTTGAGCAGGATGTCAATGAGATTTGTGTCCGAGCAGTTTTTACAACTGTAACCAGACTTTGAGCACCTACGGTAAACACTAAAGCCAAACACAGCAGTAGAGGGTAGTTATAATGTTTACTAGAACATTCAGCTGCAATTCAATATGTTTTGATGCTGATGCTGTGCCAAACTCAGTCTATAAAAGATACACTCAGCACCATATAGGAGCACTTTGTAGCTCTACACTTACAGACTGTAGTCCATCTGTTTCTCTTTGTCATCCTGTATGCTTTGTCACCTGTTCCTCAGTGGTCAGGACCCCCACAGGACCACCATAAGCAGATATTATTTGGGTGGTGGGCCATTCTCAGCACTGCATTGACACTGACATGAGGGTGGTGTGTCAGTTTGGGCTGGTGTGAGTGGACCAGACACAACAGACACCCCTTTCTTGCTGGTCCACTGTGTAGATGTGAAGTCAGAGACAATAGCTCATCTGTTGCTGCAAAGTTTGTGTTCGTCAAGCTCTAGGTCACAGGATGCTGCCCACAGGACACTGTTGGCTGGACGTTGCTGTTGCTGTTGGCTGGACGTGACTCCAGCAGCACTGCTGTGTCTGATCCACTCACATCAGCCCACACTAACACACAAACACCACGTCAGTGTCACTGCAGCGCTGAGAATGATCCACCTCCCTAATAGTACCTGGTCTGTGGTGGTCCAGACCATTAAATAACAGGGTACAATGGGATTAACAAAGGATGCAGGGAAAAATAGGAACAACAGTCTGTAATTGTAGTTCTACAAAGTGCTCCTATATGGTAGGTGGAGCTGATAAAATGGATACAGTCTAATAAAATGATTGATGGATCAAAACCATAGTAGCACAGCAGATCTAAGCAGGTTGAAACATGTATTATTTACATGACATCTGTAGTAAACTTTTATAAATCTTTGAATAAATTAGTTGATATTGAAGGGATGATGATTTCTCACATTGGTTACTCGTGAGTTAATAAGATATATATGAAAGTGGTGCTATATAACAAGCAAACACATTAAAATAGCATATGTATAGTATATGACTATGACTCATTAGCACTAAAAGGAATTTCTGTCATGGTTGTAATGGTGAACCCTGAGAAATATCCAGCTCGTTGCTGGGAAAGTTTGGTTAGGGTTGATATGTGAAAATGAATTTCATAAAGTCTGAATTTGCTTGCAGTGTAAACTGACTGTGACCAAACAAAAGAAAAGTTGGCCAATGTTTGAAGCTCAAACTGGGATCTTCAGTTCACACAATAGATGAAAAACTAGTTGTTGTTGTTGTTATCTGAGATGTACACACTCGTTTGCATGGCCTTTCATACGGCAGTGCATGTCATTGTGCAACCCAAAGTTCCTAGCCCATCAGTCCTGCTAATGACGCCTCGTCCAGTTATTACAGCCTGAGCAGACTTCATCACCCCATTGCCTTATAGAGCAGGCAGCGGATAGAGTGACCACTTCACCTTCGAGTCCCTCCCCTCCATCTCTTCCCTCCAAGCCCCACCGATCCCACCTCCCCTTGAAATTTCCAAACAAATGAAGCTTTTTGCTGCTGACAGACCAGGAAAAACAGTCTATAAAGAAAGCCGTATATTCAAATCCCTGCTGACTCCGGAATCTCTGATCCCGCTGCTCCGCTGCCGATGGGCTGGCCGTGAGCCGAGCCGGTGAGAAAATGGGCTTGGGGTGGGTGAGGAGAGTGGGACCCGTGTTGGGAGAGGGAGCGGAGGCGAAGCCTGCAGAAGCTTGTCAGGCATTTCAAAGCAAATTAGCCAAGCAGCCCCTGCACTCCTCGCCTCTAATCCCTCTCTAAGGCGCGTCTCCGAATCCTGGGAGGATTAGTGGCTGCCGAAAGACACCTTCCGCAGAGCCTGTTCTCCTGCTGATTTCCTTAAATGTAGCAGGGCTGTCGCCGGGGCCGGTGTCATGCATCCTCGTCCAGCGTCTCCCGCAGACTTATTACCTCAGCTTCCTTCAGGCCACGTACCACACAGCTTAAGATGTTAGAGTGTGCCTTTTGTAGTCATGTTAGTATTTGCTTGGTAGGAAATTATTATTAGATCATTTGTATTTGTAGCTATGTTTGAATACAGCCCAGATGTGAGTATATTGACTAACCAGGTGCCATACAACTGGTACTTCCCCTCAGAGTGCATATGGTACAGTTTAGAGGTGTTCAGAGGCAGCGCTATTTATATTGGTCAGATATTACGCTATTTTCATGCCTGGACGGTTCTATAAATCCGCCCCTGAGTTTTGTAATATTGTATGCTTTTCATGGCTCATTTATTTTCATGCGACAGTGTGTACCAGATTATACATGTGGGTGTTTGTTAATTGGTCAGGAATGTGTTGGGGAGACGAGGGTTCTGTTGCTTCCATTAGTGCCATAGAACAAGCTTTTTTTAAACTTTCACTAGCCTAGCATTGCATAGAATATATATCTACTCCCTGTGTATGTTCTTGATAGCCTAAAGTATGTAGCACACCAGTCTTAGATTCATAAGACTGCTATATAGTGATGCATGATTCATCTCACTAGAGAACATATTGTAATCCTCCAGAAGAAACCAGTCCAGTGGTGTTCTTTACACCTCTCCAGCCATCACTTGGCATTGCACATACTGATTCTAGGCTTGTGTGCAGCTGCTGGACCTTTAAAACTCTTTTCATGACGTTCCTGATGCAGAGTTGTTGTGCTTTATCGTTTCTAGTATTGCACTTACAGTAGATCAGGGCAAATCTGATTTGTGGCATCCTATGATAGTGCCATGTTTGAAATCACTGAGCTCTTCAGCTCTTCATTCCACTGCCAGTGTTTGTCTGTAGAGATTGCATGGTTGCGTGCTTGATTTAGTACACTCGTTAGCAACAAGATGCCTGAAACACCTGAACTAAATAATTAGCATGGGTGTCACATACTTTCAATCATGTAGTCTATATTCTTTTCCCGTAAAATTGCATGAAAATAAAGATGCTAATTTTCTACCAGGGTTTAGATGTTGTGTGCAGAGTTTTCACACCTGTAAAAGCAAACCAACCAAAAGAAAAGGTTGGACTGGTCAGTACCTTACAAGGAAGGTGTGAAAGAGGCCTTAGGGGCCTACAAACTGTAGGCAGGTGTAGCATAGACAGCAATTTAGGCCATAGGAGTGGCTATTTCTACTTACCACAGTAGCAGTTTAAAGGCTCACTTGCATATCACACAACAAATTGGTGTCCATTAATGGAAATTCAGTTTTTCCAGTAGACAATATCATTTTTGTCTGCATTTTGATACTGAACGGAAGCGGGTGTGGCTTAAATCGGCTTGTTTTATTGGCGTTAAGCTTCAAAACCCTGTAGTTTTGTTAGTATAACCATTTTCTGTACACGACACTCTTTAAAAAGAACATGGTGCCTTAAGGGTTCTTTGGTTCCTTGTTAGAACCATGAGTTATTATATAGAACCAACAACTATTTCATGCTTGAATGGTTCTTCAAACTGATATAGGATCTATATCTATTGGTACATACTTCACATCATTACAATAGACAACCCATTTTTGGTTGGTTGTGATTCTTTGATAGAACCACAAACAACACATTCTCAAGCAACCTCAAGAACCATTTCACCTTGCAAAGAACCACTTAAGCCTGAAATGGTTTTAAATACAACCGTTCCCTTTAGCCTTCCCGAACCATCTTTTAAAGAATGTACTAAATAATAAAAACAACAATAATAAACTAAATAATAAAGCACTTTAGCAGCATGTATGTTAATTAAACTTTAATTACATGTCAATCACTTATATTTATGTTCTAACATTAGTTTTCAGAAACTCTAGATATGCATAGATGTGATGTGATGCCCGTGCAGCAAGTAGGAAAGTGATGGGCCGCACGCTAGAAGTGCACAGATGCTGCAACAGCTTTTGACAGTCTGCTTTTATTGGCGCCCGTATTTTGTAATTTGGACGGGAAGGAAAAGATGATGTTCAACATGGTTCTCCTCAGCCTCACATGCACACATATACAAACTCTACCCCCAACAAACAAACTGGGTTTCCTCTAGTTATGATGTCAGGTTTGCACCAGTAGAAGAATACTTTGTAATGCCATTGTCAAAAATAGCATATATGGAGCTACATGTAACACGTTCCATCAATCTACAACCATTTCATCAGGCAAAGCATCCTTTAAGCATGAAATAATTCTAAACAGAGCTGTTTCTAAATACAACTCCCTTTACTGGAGAACCATAAAGAACCCTCTTGTTAGGAGTGTAATAAATAACAACAACATTAGTAATATAGCACTTCAGTCTTATTTATGTGTATCTCACGTTAATGACATGATATGTTCATTAACATTCTAACATTAATAGGAAATGGTTTCAGAAACACTGGAAATGAATAGATGTGATGTGATGCCCGTGCAGCAAGTATGAACGTGATATGCCGCACGCCACAAGTGCACAGATGCTGCGACAGCTTTTGACAGTCTGCTCTTGTTGGCGCCCGGATTCAGTCATTTGGACGGGAAGGAAAAGACGATGTCCAGCATGGTTCTCCTCAGCAGACAGACATGCAAACTCACATGCACATATAAACCGTCTCTACCCCCCACAAACTTCCCTTTCCTTTCAGGTTTACTGCTCACTACCCTTTACCACGCCCCTGCTGCGCATTCATGGGAAAAGGCAGCATTTGGAGGTCGTTTTCTCTCTCTCTCTCTCTCTCTCTCTCTCTCTCTCTCTCTCTCTCTCTATCTAATTTTACCCTTGGGTGAGCTCAAGTGGAATTTATAAAAGCCCCCCATTATTTTAAACACTTGTTTCAGGCGCTATTTCTCCACTGGTGTCATCTCTTAGCCACAGAGTGCTAATGAAGAGCCAAGCATGCGCACACAAATAGGCAGAGAGAGAAAGAGAGAGATAGAGGGAGAGAGAGAAGTTGGAAGACCTCAACCTGTGCACACAAGCCATTGAAGGCCAGCCGTGTTCTTATATATATGTGACAGTGTGAAGGATTTCGTCTGCCATGCAGTGAACGAGAGACAGAGCAAGATAAAGATGCACCTTTGACAGCAAAAGTCTTTCTCTACAAGCTTGAATTTAAATAATAATAAAAAAAAAAGTAAATGACAATTACTGACTGAGCGCAGTTCATGCAGCTGCATGTCACTTCCATCCACCCCCACTGCAGAGTCTCTGGAACGGCCTTCCTGAGCCATCAGCTCATTGTGAGGGCGTCTGCAGACGGGGACTGATTTAAATCGGTGCAGTCTTGGCAATATCGCATCTGCCTGTTGTCACTCCGCCATGCCCCTGCGTGAGACCAATCAGCACGTCTGTGTGGCTAGCAGGTGTGAAAGGCAGCCGCAGACGAGGCGGCTCGCTTGGCATCAGTTCCGAAACAACAGGAATCAAAGGGAACATCGGGAACGTTTTTCTGGAAATTGAGGGCAGGCTTTAAAAAATAAAGGATGCATGAAAAAACGTCTGGTTATGTGGAGGTACTTTAAACTTTCTAAAAACTTTTTAACGATTCTTCAGGCTCACATGTCACATTAGTGTATATAGAGTTCTTTATGTTTACAAACTCCCAGACTGTCCATGTTTTCCTTCAACCTAATTCACAATGCGTAGAGATAGAGCACAGGCTTGGACCATCTGGGGGCCCTTAGGACTAGTTTGAAAAGCTGTGCCAATAGGGCATCAGATGTGTTTATTGTATGGAATTGATTCACAGAAATATATATTCATATATTATTCATTTATATATCAGATAGAACCAGTGTAGCTCATTTAAAAGATCTTAAAGGTTTTTAAATGCTTATTAAATGCAAATATATATATTAATCAGAACAAAAGTGCCACTGGGGCAATTAATGACTTGTGCAAAAAGAGACATCACTACAGTAAGACTGCGCTTTACCTTTTACTTGTATTGCAGAGTGAAGTGAATCAGGTTGTTTTCTTGGCTAACATAATTGAACTTGCAAAACCAGTCGTGGACTGGAGGTCAGGGAACTAGCCTTGTGAGTGTACGGTTGTTGGTTTGATCCCCTAAGATGATATGACCTGACTCAGGTGCCCTTGAGCAAGACACCTGACCCCCAACTGCTCCCTGGGTGCTGTGAATAGTCAAGTCAAGTCAAGTCAATTTTATTTATATAGCGCTTTTTACAACGATGTTGTCTCAAAGCAGCTTTACAGAGTTTTGAAAACAGTTATAACATATATCCCCCAGTGAGCAAGCCAGAGGCAACAGTGGCAAGGAAAAACTCCCTCAACTGGAGGAAGAAACCTTGGGAGGAACCAGACTCACAAGGGGAGACCCATCCTCCTCTGGTCAAACAGTATTTACAGTTTGAACTAAATACCAAAGAAAGGAGTCTCTGTTTGAAATCTGGATAGCAAAGCTTTAGAAGCTGCACAGATAGAGGCAGTGTATGACTGAGGCAGTCTCTGGCTGAGGCAGTCTATGACAGTCTTTATGTAAAGTGGGCGTGAGCTGAAACAGTCCCATCCTATCTCAGTGCTGGTGCATCTGGATGGCACAGTGATGGAATAGGACTGCCCTCTGCTTGGGGCATGAGTGTTCACTGCCCCCTAGTGTGGTATTTCACTGCACGGATGGGTTAAATACACTGGTTGAATTCTAAAACCAGAATTGTTCACTCTTAATATTTATGGTTCCAGAAAAAAAGCTGTTGGTTTCAGGTCAACCAGGTTGTAGATTCATAGTTCCAGGAATAACTATTAATTGATATGACATTTTTAGTCATGTGGTGCTTCTTTAAAGTGTAGCTTCTTGATGAAATTGGCCTAGTACTTTTAACTTAATGGCATGAACGCACAGTCATGCAGGTTGTTCCATTAGTGAATATACCTGAACATGCAGCTGCATCCCCTTCAACAACAGAGATCATCAAGCGGTACTTGCTTTAGATATATAGTTTTCATTGAGGATTGAGGATTGTTACATTTAGCTTCTGGTCTTGGACAGCAAGCTGTATTGCCCTAGTAATGCTGTGCCGTGGCTTTGTTGTAAAGAGCTTTGCAGTTTGTTCCATTAGAAAACACGTTTAACCATGAGCCAGAATCTGTTCACTATTAACATTAAAGCTGCTTGGGGTTCTCAGATTGGACGTATGGTTTTACATTGGAATAAATCTTTACATCATAAAGTTCATTCATTACCCTCTTTTGAAAAGTTCTTTTTCCTAAAAACCCAAAAACTTTTTTATCCTAAAGATCATGTTCTATGTTTTTCCTCAGAGAATCCTTCAGCACCTTTACTTTTGGTGCATCTGTCCCAACTTGATACACTGATAATGAGCATCTGCCTAGTAATGCTGTGTTTTAGCTTCTAGCTTTGTCATGCAGTGAACAAACAAGTCATTTTCTTACATTAGATTTCCAGAGTCAGATAGAACCAGTGTAGCTCATTTAAAAGATCTTAAAGGTTCTTGAATGCTTATTGGTTTGGATGTTTGGATTGGTTTCTTTAGGGAATCCATTGAAAAAGAAAAATCAGGACATTTGCTTTAAGACCCATGTTTAAAAAAGAGATGTGTGAGTATGAAGAACCTTTTAAACGTTTTTATGGAAGGGTTCTATAGCGCCTCTTTTGGGGGGGTGGGGGGCGACTGTAACATTTAAAGGAGCTATTTATTGAAAAGTTCTTTAGGGTTAAAAAAAAGTGGCCCTTTTATGACGGATATATACTATGGGTCTTTCTCAAAACCTAGTGAGTGTCTAAGTAGGCAGTGACTATGTAGGCAGTGACTATGTAGGCAGCTGTTTAAGTAGCAGAGTTCTGTCTGACATCTCTCCTCATAAAACAGATTACTGAGACACTCTAATTAGAGAGCTTGTTTCCGCCCACTGCAGCATGCAACTTTGCCTGCGTTGCATCATAGGATTGCCTTAGCTGCTGAGGAAGCGTTCGATGCTTCCTTAAAATCAGCTCAAAATAAGGTGTCTTAGTAGACAGCATGTTTAAGATATCTTGAATTGGGACAGCCTACATGTCAGGAGCGCATACTATGACATAAAATGTTGCCTATGTAGGCAGCTCACTAGGTTTTGAGACAGATCTTATATGTATATGTAGCATATATAACCTGAGCAGCAGAAACTTGAAGCACTTTCTAATGAGTCGTTAGTGCTTCCTCATAAAGAATTCAGAGTATGGTAATAGGTGGTCACTGGATTCATTGGGTTCATCCATGCTGCTTCTATCTTGGCAGTTGGTATAATAATGGCATGGCTTGTGTGTGGACTGGCTTGTGTGTGGACGGAGTGTTGAAATGGTCAGCAGTGAGTGACACAGCTGTTTGTTTTGATGAAGGGTATCTCCCCACGGTTGTGATGTTTTTGCTTTGTGGAGCAGTAAAGAGATTTGCAGGTCATTTCGTTAACAGGCAGAGAAACGGCATCACTCTTGAGGTGAAAGGGAGCTATTGTGTCAGCTAGCAATGCTCACTTGCGATCAACAATGGAGGGAAAATGCCTGCCACCTGATTTTATTTATTTATTTATTTTTTCCTGTAACGGATGCTGGCTAGCAGTTAATAATGTGGTAATAATTTTGAAGATACACACGTTAAATGCAACAAGTCTAAAAGCTCTGTGGATAAAAGATAACTACATCCTGAATAGGCAATTAGAGCTGCTAGCTCACTGAAACAACAAGATGGAATGGGAGACGTCAAGACTGTCACAGGCAGCGTACCTGCCTAAAAGCGAACAGTTGTTGCCACAGGTGTTGGAACGCGGCCACATGATCATGTAATCTCCACAGGAAAGGAAAATGTTCTAAACCAAACGCATACAAGTCCAAGCTGTCGCATTGTAGCTATGCATTGCGCATCACTTTGTAACACTCTTTGACTCCTTTACCTTTAATACTGTTTATTCTAATATACACTACTGTGCAAAGGCATTCAACCCTAAGAGCCTTCATCTTAGCAATAAGTATATTTACAGTAGATAGAAAGTTTAGTTCCAGAATTCTCCTGGACACTCCAGACATTGTATAAACTTCATTCAGTTCCTTTACCAGCAACTAGATTTAGCTTAATGAAGTACTGAGTAGTCAAAGCAGGTATTAGATGATTAATAATACTGGGTTGCCAGAAGGAAAAGCTTAGGCCGGGTTAAATAAACACGCTACTTACTGTATTAATACTGTTTGAATATTTAAAAAAACAAATAAAAGCTTCCTGTCTGCTTTTTACATATAATAATGCCCCCAAGTGCTGATAGCATTTGCGCAGAGCTGTATATTTATTTGCTCTATCCCAACAGCAGTGTCCCAGCATCTACTGTGAGCTCCTGCAGCCACTGGGGGGCCTATAAATACCTTTGATTTCAGAAGAAACGTTGGATAAAGTCTTGAAATGAAGCCCGACTGCACGTCCCCTTGATCTTTTCCTAACGCATGACAGAAATCACGGGCCTCTATTGTTTCTCTCTCTCTCTCTCTCTCTCGCTCTCTCTCTGAGAATTCTCTTGCTGTGAATTCACCTCTGTGCTTCCCCGTCCTTATCTTCTGTCCTGACACTCTGACCCTAAACAACAAATAACCCACGCCGGCCTCAGATTTCCCCCCCTCTCGCCCGCTGATGTGGTGACAGCCCACAGGCTTTCGCCTTGAAGGAGTGAGCTTTCTTCACACCTGTCCAAAGGGATAACACGGGCGGTGGCAGGCACAACTAATCTGTTCCAACGCTCAGTCACACTCAATTCCCAGCGGCATCTCCCCTCGTCCTTGAGCGTCTGCCCACCACCGCTAGCGTTCCTGGACTTACAGTAGGCCTCAGCTCCCACTACAACGGGGTTATTAGACAATGACAGGTGCCTTCCGACTGCAAACTTTTATAGCCCAGAGAGGGAGAGCCCGTCAGTTTGCGTTATCCCACAGGGTAGATGGAGAGCTGGTGGAGGAGGAATACACAGAGAAGAAGGAACCAAAAAGATTGCAGGGAGGAACTGAGATTTGGACTATGCATTGCTTGTTTGCTGCTTAGTCTAAACTAGTCTTTGTTGAAGAGTTGACCCAAGAAAATGCACAAAAATGCATGGCATTCTTAAAATCCTTGGTGTTTTACATTCTGCATTCTTTCTTTTAGTATTGGTTGAGCATTAGCTTTCTCCACTTGACTTATTTACTTATTTACTACCCCACCAAACCTTGCAGAACCATAGAGCTTATAGAATAAATGTAGATGTTTTTAACTAAAGGGCTTTAAGACACTTTCAGGTGAAGAATCTGCTTACAGTTTACAGTTTAGCTCACTTTGTCACAATATACAATCAATTCAAGCATAATAGATAAAGCATAGGTAAACAGTGAACCAGCAATAAGTACTGTATATTAAAATAAACAAACTAAAGTATTGGCATATGTAGGAGTTCATATCCCCTGCTTTATTCCAGTGAGCTACAATGACATAGTCCAGCTTGGTGACTTTAGTAGCATTTCATAGTGCAACCTTAGCAATGTGCGACAATCCTCAATCCATTAAGTTGAATTTCATTGAAGTCAAACAGATTTAAGCATTTTGTTTAGTGTTCTGTTGTAAAGATGCTTCACAAAGCTCATTTGTTGTTAGATCACTTGGTAGATTGGGAACTAAATAGTTTGTATATAATTAACATGAAATCCTCTTTTTCTTAACGCCACGTACAACCTGGGTCATTACACACTCATGAAACCAAGATGCTAGTAAGTTCTTTGAAAAGATGCCACCGAAAAAATAATCTACATAAAGGTTATACACCTACACCTAGGTGTAGGTCTCTAGAACCATTTAATAACCTTTATTCTTAAGACTGTATGAACAGGTTCAGTGGCTGGAAACAGAAATGAGCTTCGTGGCATTTTAGTGTGAGAGAAAAAGTGCAAAAAAGGTGCAGAGAAAAAAAAGGAGGGGAAATCAGCGCAGGGTGAGAGATGTTTTATCAGATGAGAGCATTAGCCAAGAGAGAGAGAGAGAGAAAGCATGCGAGCGAGAGAGATAGAGAGACAGAATAATGAAGGGTTATGGTGCCGAGTGCTATCAGAGTTGATGGGAGTGGGATTATAATTTGGATGGCTCTCGTACATAATGGAGGCTCACTGATATGTAATCAGTTTCCCATTCAAAGCGGCAAATGGCTCCCAAAGCACTGTCTGCAGAGTCGTTAATCCCTCCTTATCAAGCATTTAGAGTATGTTAAAGGGCGGTCACTGGATCCATCCGAGGGCCGGGTCACAGTCGATGCAGCTCCTGTGTGTTGTAATTTGCATGATAATGGCGTGGCCTGCGTGTTGGCTAAGTGTTGGAATCATCAGCGCTGTTCTTCCTGATAAGGGGTATCGCCCCGCTAATGCTATGTTTTTGCTTTGTGCCGCACTGAAGAGATTTGCAGGTCATTTCATTACCAAGCAAGGAAAGCTTTCTTCAGCGCACAGCCAGAAACGGTTACAGCATCATTTCCTGGGGCCAAAAGGAGCTGTTGTGCCAGCGAGCGTGACTCCGACTCCACTTGCCGTCCCATTTTTTCCGTGATGGGACGCAGCTAGCTTTAGCACTGCGGTGGCAGCTCAAGACACAGAACATTGCAATCTGAGAGACGATTAGCATGAAAAAGATATGAATATTGATGGCCACTTTCTTAGAAACCCTGTATCCACCTTTTCAGCATACGTTTGCATTAGCCATCCTCACGCTTTTCATCAGTCATCAGTTTTTGGTCCAAGAGTCTCTCTTGGTTGGACAGTTTTGCGTGGCGGACCACTTTAAACCGTGCTGGACCATAAGGTTGCATGTGCTAGGGGGTATCTCTAGACACTGAGCCTACTGTCTATCTTTCACCCTGTATCTGTTTTTTATATTGAGAAATAATACTGACAGCCCTGACTAGTTAAAAACCTATAAACTTTTGATTAGTTTCTTGATTAGAAGAACCATGTGACTGTCTCTGCCTTGATGAGCTCCGGCTGGTGTGGGTTTCTTCTAGAGATGGAAGGATCGATCGGCCATGTATCGGTATCGGCTGATTTTTAATCAAAATATGTGATTGGTGATTGGCCGATATTTCTCTAATTTAGCCGATTAATGATGGTAAACAAATGAGCCTAAATTCAGTTTTTCTAGATAGCGTTTCATCCAGGAAGAGGAGCCCTCCAGCCAGCTCCCTGCAATTCCTATCTGAACCAAATACACACCCTATAATTTTCCTCAGACTGACCAAAGCAGCGGCCTCGCGTTCACCGCATGTGCAGATAGAAAACATGTCGTCTGTCTGTGTATGTGACTCTCATCCAGGGCAGTTTGTAACATCTGTTAAATTAGTAAAATCTGCGTCTCTCACGGGAGAACCAAGACAAAGACATTTAACTCTACTAATCTGATACGGCACGCGGCTGAATACAGTGAGTATCAGCAAACAGCAGAGCTAGCACGCGCAGCTGGCACAAAACTAATAACCCAGAACACCGTACAGACCAGATCTGACCGGTACAAACAGTACAGCAGCAGCAACAGCCAGAGAGCTAAAGAAATCACAGCCAGAGTGATTGAGTTTATAGTTCTAGATAAGCAGCTCTTCTCGGCTGTAGAAGACGTTCATTCTGCTGCTTAATATTCCACCTGGATCCACGCTCTGCTGTTCCTAGTAGAAATACATTTCAGATGTGGCTCTTCCGGAGCTGTGTAAGCGGTTTACGCCCACGTAGACCAGCTTCTAATTTAGTTAAAAATATTATGCTGTTTCACATGAGCTCAGTAAAAATGGTAATAAACCAGTTTCCACAGAGTTTCATGACTTGCTTGCGCTAATAATTGCATGTAGTCCTGCCGTGGCATACAGCCCCGCCCTCGATCGGTATCGGCTATCACGTTGAAAGGTGATTGTCGATTGGAATCGGCCTCAAAAACGCTGATCAGTCCAGTTTCTTCACTTTTAGGATGCCTGAAAATGAGGGTTAATAACACTTGATCTAATGAACAGTAATTATCTGTACGTCCCACAAAATTCAAACCTTTTACTTGCTGCTACAGTTGTCTTACAGTTCAATGTTGACATTGACAAAAAACAGCAATGCTGTGATTCAGCCACACACTATTTTACCACACAAACAGCATCTGGTCATGAGTGGTCCTGTGGTCCAAACAGGGTGGCTGACAAATTGCACAGAACAGTAGTTGTACACCTTCACAGTGGACCCTCAATGTGTTTCTTACACAGCGGTCAGTCTGTGGATTTCTAAGGTGTTACTATGTTGACCTGCTCTTGTTTCTCTGTCTCTCCAGCAAGCCCCACGGGTCCTGGCGTGAAGGGATTCCCCGACCCGGTGGAGGTGGTCCGAGAGTCCAGCAGCACCACGGGCATGGTGGTGGGTATCGTGGCGGCCGCCGCTCTCTGCATCCTCATCCTCCTCTACGCCATGTACAAGTACCGCAACCGCGACGAGGGCTCCTACCACGTGGACGAGAGCCGCAACTACATCAGCAACTCGGCGCAGTCCAACGGCACGGTGGTCAAGGAGAAACCGGTCAACACGGCCAAAAGCGCCAGCAAGGGCAAGAAAAACAAGGACAAGGAGTACTATGTTTGATCGCTCCGGATTGGCTGGGCACTTGCTGGACCAACTTTTCGAGGACTTGTGTTTTTTCTTTTGATTCGGAAAGAATAATACGAAAACCCATCCTGTGTATAATAACGAGAACTGATGAGAAAAAAAAAAACAACAACAACAAAACTGCTTTGAAAAAATTGTAGAAAATCTATCTATGATATGGCATTACACTGCAAGACGCGAGATGCACCTGAGGGGGGCGGGCGAGAGGGGGAGGAGGTTCTTCAGCGTTTTCCTCCAGAACGCGTGGAAGGAACAGACGGACGATGGTGGTGGTGGCGGACCGAGCTGGCACGGGTTCAGCTGGCCAAGCCGGACAGTCCTGCCAACAACAGACTGGTCTGAGGAAAACAAAGCTGATTAAATACCCAACAATTACCCGTAACTGATAAGCAGGTTATCAATACAAGCCCATCTGCACCTCTAGGGTTGGACGGACGAGACGTAGTGATTGCACTCGCTTGTTTAACAGAGAACAGAAGGGGCTGGGAGGGGTGATGTCACAAGCCGATGTCGATGTTTCATTTCCGTTGCCTGCGCTTGCTGCCGGGACTTGTTTTTCTACGATGAAGTGAAGGTTAGAGACGATGCGCAAGCTCTAATGTTACCCAAACATAGGGGATTGAAAGGAAGATGGGGAGGGGGAAGAAAAAAAAAGGACCAACATCTAAGCCTGTGTCTAAGGAATCAACCAAATGTCTTTCTCTTTTTTTTTTTTTTGCACCTTTTATAGAAGCGGCGGCTGGTGCAGACTCTCACGAGGCTGCTTGGTTAAATCTATCAAGGGTGCAAAAGAACAGAAAGCCCGCCAGCCTGGGGATCCGAAAGCAATCTCAGAAAAGCAATCTCAAGGCCTTACTTCCTCCATCCGAGGGAAACTTGAGGCCGCGAAGCCAGGCGGTGTGAATTTTTTTTCTTTCTTTTTTTTTTTTTTTTTTTTTCTTTTTCCAAAAGTGATCACTTGGGGAACACTTGCACGCAACAGTATCTTACTACATATGTTTATACAGTACACCCACATCTAAATGTGCTCTCTGGACTGTGTGACAGTGGTGTTTTATAGCCTGTTGTATAGATGATGCAAAATAATATCTGCTCCTCAAACCATTTTTTTTCAATAATAAAACATAAAACGAGAAAAAAAGAAAACTAAATGTTATTATGTGTTGCTAGATATAGAAGATTTTACAGCGACACCGACAGCGCCATCCCTCTTTTGTTTTTTCAGTTGCTTTTCCCTCTTAGCCTATAGACAAATACCACAGCACCGTGTTAGAGGCCTGAAGTGGTCGGACCCTTACCTTAATGGATTCTCCTGTCCGGTCCCACCGTTTCAGGCCTGCAGGAGAAATCACTGCCCACCTCCTGACCTCTGGCTCCTGTTATCTCCCATAGAAATCCTAGTGTAAGAGTTCGAGAGAACGGGAGCTGTCCGAGGTCCTGAACGATAATCCGTCTGTTTTAAGATACTTAAAGGCGCAGACCACTCTAGCCATTTCAGTCCCTGTGTATGTCACGTTTTCCTGTCCGTCTTTCCGACTGTCTCCGTCCCGCCGCCTTCGTTTGGGAATGTGCAAGAAGAGGGAATAGAAGCTAAACTGCATTAACAGCATTCATTTGCTTCGGTTTATTTTCTAATTCTACCAGTGCTATTCTTTTCTACAGTATTTTCTGTTTGATTGTGATGATTCTTTATGGACCTCAAAGTATGAAATTTATTATTCAAAAAAAAAATAGTTTTGAAAAATTTAATGAGCAAATAAAATATTACCTAAGTGAAACCAAAGCTTGGCTTGCAATTACTGAACATGGGTTGGCGACAGCGCTGGCAGTTGCTGGGGGTTGTAATGATGCTTTACTTGTTTATTCATTTATTTATGTATTTATTTATTTTGAATATGTAAAGTAATAAGGATTATTATGCAAATGTTTGAATTTTCCTACTTTGATGACTTTCTAAGAAAATATGTCCTCTACAAGGAACGACCTTCTATTGCTAAGTTAAGAGTATTGCTCAATTTCTGTTCACTGTAAAATACAGAAGATGAAAGTAACATATAAAGTACTAAATGTGCTCATAGCCTTTGCATGTTATTTTCCTAATATGTTAAGTTCAGCCAATAAGCAGTGGTTGTGGATTGTGTGTGTTCTCTGTAGAGGATGTGTTAACTTATTGACATGTCATTGGAACAGGGCCACCCAAACCCTTGCATATAATCATACGATGTATCCAGAAGTTAAGCACATGATACTCAATGCGTGCAGTGTAGTTATGGACATTGTGAAAAACCTTCACTGTATTTTAGAGAGATTTGTTGTTGTTGTTGTTTTTGTTGTTTTTGTTGCTGTTGTGTTATTTTACATGTTTAGTGTTTATTGTTGTGGATGCCAGCGAGGTCTCCCCTTATCACAGGATGCTACCAGACTGGGAGGATGAGTGCCAACACCAGCTTCCTCAGAGACACGTAAAGCACCACCACATTTATTCAAACCACTGCTAACATAGCAACACTGAACAGGTAACTAGTTAACAGATGCTTGCATTGACTAGCATTGCACCAAGTGATAGGTTCTTTCTACCCACTCAGAGAGAGAAAAGAGAGGCAAATTAGGCTCTCGTGGACTCTGGATGGCCATAGCGTCGTCATGGATTGAGCGCAGGATCCAATAAATGCAGGTATATTTACACTCAGAAGCTTTATGTTATAAAATACAGTTCTTGGTGATGATACTTCAGGCTTGATGTTGACTAATCACTTATCACATGAATATGACAATAACAACATGGACACCTCAGAGAAGACAGCAGGTGAGGAGCTGGGTGATTATAGGGTCTGTATCTCTCCGGCTACATGAATGCTGGCAATGCAGTGCAGCGCTTGCTTTACGGACCTGTGTTTGACTTCTGATTTCTGATTAACGTTGAGTTTGAAACAAGTAACATGATCTGCCAATGCAATATGATATCAATTTCATTAGAGAGGAGCAACTAATAGCAAATAACTCTCGTAATAACCCACATTAGACATATTGGCTGGATTTAAGCCGTTTTCACTTGCGAATATAGGTAGAAATGCCATAATGCTGTCATCTTATTATCAGACTATGATTCTTAAACACGACTAAGAACACTAGACTTATTTTGGGAAATATTATATGAAGCTATCATCATAAAACAGGTCATTATCACCAACAGCAGTGATTCATCGTACGTGCGTTGTGCCTTATTGTATGTATTCTCCCAGTAAATCTCTGTTCTGTAAAGGACAGCAGCTTCATTGTTACACTGAATATTGAAATGCAGATGTCCTTCAAGTTAGCATTCAGCATTATGCCATGCCGAGTTCGCTCTATATGCTAACACCTATTCAACCTGTTGAAGCAAAATTATCCAGGCCTTCAGGTTGGTGCATTTGTATGGAAATATTAGTTTGCGAATATTAATGTTTAGAGTCTGTATAAATGGTAAAAGCATTAAGTGTACTGAAACCAAAAACTGAATATAAATAGATAGATTCATATATAGATAGATATTTACTTATATGTATATAAACTTCTTTCAATATCAAGAATTAAATATTTAGTAGTAAAACCTAGTTTTTGTAAATTAAAAATTAATTGTGAATTAAATAAATAATCAAATTAAAACAAATTTAATGCTTACTAGTAGTAAAATTTTACATGTAAAAATGTTTTTCTGCTTTTAAATTTGTATTTCAGCTTACTTTTACACTTTAGAAACAATGTTTTTTTATTTTATATTTAAAATTAATACTTGATACCAAAAATTTAATATTTACTCTTGGAAATTAAATTTCACATGTATAAATAGAATCCCTGATCCCAAGAATATTAGGAATAAAACTGCTTTCTATAGTTAGCACAATACTAATAGATGATGTACAATGCTATAGTGCATAAGTCAGGAGAGTTCTTGTTGGGCTTGTATTATTTAGAGCTGGTTACCGTGTGTTAACATTTATTAACCTATATATATTTACAGAAGAACCAAACTGAGAGTGATATGAAGAATGTGTAATGATAAAAAGACTTGTTTAGTTAATCAATCTTTATAGAGTTTAATCAGTTTGTAGTTCTGCGACTGGTTGAAATAACTCTGCAGTGTATTACCTTAATTCAGGTGGCAGTTTCTATTCATGAATCATATGAAGATGGCAGCAGTAGCAACATCCAGAGAGAGAGGGAGAGAGAGAGGAGAGAGAAGCATGCATAAAAATGCTACAATCTATTGAATGTGTCTGAGCCAGTGGGTTAATGAAAAATGCTGACAGGAACTTAGGGGGCTGGCATTAGTTTGCATTAGTTAGTAGCATAACTGTCATGATTTCCACATTTACCACGCTCCCATTTTCATCTGATCACTAGCCAGCCAGCTTGGCGATGTTATAGCATAAAATAAGCTAATTAGGAAAGGAAGTAGATGAAAATGAGAAAAATAGCTGTTACATGACATTAGAAGTGGCCAGCTGACCATAAAAAAGCAGTAATACAAAAGAAACAAGACTCCAGTGCAGAAGTACAGAAGCAGAGTTCAGACACCCAACACGTCTTGGCTTAATTACTAAGTTGGAGCTGAGCGTGTAACTGTGGAATTGTGAATTTTCTCCAAGCTATTCTTTCAAGACTCTGTGTTGTATTTCAGAAGCATGCCGCCGAACACTGACCGAGGCGCCAGGCGTCCTCCTTCCACGTCCAGTTACTTAAGGTGCCGAAAAGCATTGGGAATATATCCATCCCTGAGAGCACAAAGAGAATACATTAGCTTTGGTACTTGAAGGCGAAGGGAGACAGCTCCTGTGCACAGCCTCTGGGGAGCAATGGAGCTGTAGTCTCTTATGCAGACAGGAGGGATGCATGGAAAATGAAGTTGTAACAGCGGGAGAGAAGTGGCAGCAGCTGCACGGGCCCACACCACATCGCATTGAACAGCAGCGCACTGGCAGATCGGGCTTTTTACGAGTAAATAGAAACGCTCACCAGTGGAACACTTCAAATGAGCTGGATCTATTCAACCATGCTACACAACACTTGTAGTAGGAGCCAGACTGTCTGGGTATGTAGAAAAACAGGGGCATTTCGGCACACACTTACCCGGCATGTCATATGAGATACAGTCCATATACTCTATGTATACAGGGGCTTCAGATAATTCTACCCATAGTCCAACTTTGGAGTACAACTGTGCTGCAACACAAAAGAGTAAACAGGGGAGCAGTAGCTTAGTACTGTAACTCAAATGCCTGCTGATGAAGTGCATGCTTACCACAACAAAAGGCTTAATTTGTCTAGCAGTCTCATAAAACAGAAACTGGGGACTAGTTCTAATTCAATTCTAATGAAATTACAACATGGACTCCTATTACAAACATTTACATTTGAAATATTAAATCTGAATTATTAATATGAAAAAATAAATGTACATCTGTAAATATTAGTATTTCCAGTGGCCAGCGACTTCCAGTAAAGTAATCTTTCAATCAATCAACTCTTTATTTTCACTCGGAAATACATTGAGGGAGACCCTCATTTACAATGTCGCCGAGCATTACAATTATTAAACCAAAAGGGATTTAAAATAAATTGAAATTAAATTTAATGAGTACTTAAAATGTAAAAGAAACAATAAGAACAGAGACAAAAGATGTCAATAAAGTAAATATAGTAATAAAACCTAAAATAGTAAAAGAAATAATAATACAAATTATTAAAAGTAATAATAAAACAATAATATTAATAGTAATAGAGTAATAAAAATCAATTAATGAACGGTAAAATGAAATATAAAATAAAAATAAATAAATAAACTGAATGTCAAAATCATAAAACTATTAACTAAAGTTAAATAAAACAGTATGAGGTGGGTGTTTCCAGTGAAGTGGCCAGAGAGTGGAAGCACTAGGTAAACGTTTGTAATAAATGGGCCAGTGAGTGTAAAGAATGGGAGTGCAATTTCCTTCCTACGAGTGTGATGTGTGGCAAACATCAAAGTCATTTTCTATAAAAGGAGCTGGAAGTGTTCCACAAATCACAGACAGCTGTAGATGCCAGAAATGTGAGGATGTGCGAGCACATGTGTCCCCTTCCTCATTATCCCCAGCATCCTCATGTGAGCGCACTGAAGAGAGTGGATTTATATTCCTGCTCTCAGCAGGCAGACGGGCCTAATATTAATTTAGGATTAGTGTTTAAAGTTTAATCACAACGTTAGTGTTCGTCCTAGTAATCGTGTTTAAACAGGGCGGCTTGCACGCTGGCAGTTCGGTGGGGCCTTGAAGTGTCAACATAGTGGCATCATGTACTGTAATTGGGACGTGACTCACAATGTATGTGAAGTAGACCTATGATCCAGTAATGTAACATGATCACTCATCACTTTAACCAACATAATGTTGTTGGAGTATATAAACAGAGTGGCATTCTTAAATTTGGGAACCTTTGGTCAAACTTTCTGCTGCTGTGAATAGCTAAATGAGTAACCGGCTTTCTAAAAGACATAAAGTTGAAGAAGACACCTTTATGAAGACTGCTCTTTGTGTTTCCACCTTTTACTCATAATGGAAAATGGCAAAGAGTCTGCCGTAGTCAGCAAAACATCAGCCATGGTGATAGATAAGCATCGTGTGTGTGATACTTTGCAGATAAATGTGTGACACACATCTTTTGATAACATGATATTTTGCTTTTTCTGAGGTTCACTAGCAATTGGAACTAGAGCTGCCTGATGGGGATGTAAAATGCCATGCTTGATAAAGCAGTTGGATATCATTAGTAACTTATCAGACTGAGAATGTTACAGTCTAATCAACTGCAATATATTTATTGGTTTATTTATTTCTAAATCTCTAAATGCATTTGCCACTATTACAAGTTACTGGGCTTGAATTTTCCAGCAGTTGTCTGCTGCAGCCATGCCATACACTTCACTCTCTGACTCTGCTTACATCTCTTATATATTTCTTTTGCTCGGTCAGCTCACACACCCATGGGGTGTTTCTAATCCCACCCTCCACCATAAGAGTCGTTAGCAAAATAGCCAAGCACAGTAGATGCTGGAGAACATCTTACTTTCTTTGGAATTCTTGCTCCCTGGGCGCAGTGGATAGGGCTGCCCACCGCTCCGGGCATGTGTTCTCACTGCCCCCTAGTGTGTGTATGAACATGACAAAGAGCCCATAGCAAAAGTTTGGGCATCCTGCATGAACAATACTTATTAACACCCACTTGGGCAAGTACTACAGCTTGTATATGCTCTTTCTGTCTTTCAGTTCTTGTTTGAGGGATTTCCGCCAGTTCAGTGAGGGTCTTAGGCAGTCTTTTGAGGTCCGTACATAGACCATCAGTGAAGTTTAGGCTGAGGAACTGTGAGGGCCGTGTTAAAACCTCCAGCTTGTGCCTCTTGGGGGAGTCGCGTTTGGATTTGGAGGTATGTTTAGGCTCATTGTCCTGTTGTAGTCTTGTTTATTTACAGATGGTATGATGTTTGATTCCAGAATTCACTGGTATTTAATGAATTCTTCTCTCACCACTAAACCACATGAAAGCAGCAACAACATCTGCCCGTCTTTAACTGTGAGCACCTTCAGAGAGCCGTTTTGCATGGCAACATGAGCTCCTTATGCAGTTTCACTAGCCAGGTCTTGTGTTTACTCAAGGCAGGCAGCAAACGCATTATTATTTGGCCATCAAATCTCACATTGTGCACATTAGTGAAGCGATAAATCCAATATTGCAACGACAAACACATTGCAGTTTTCCCGCTGCTGTTAATTGGCCGCGCTAATTCAGTAAGGGTGTCCTCCAAGGTCGAAGCGAGCTAGTAGGTGTGTGTGCATGCTTCATATGTGCTTTTGTTTGAAATGAAATCCAGCACAAAACCTTCAGCTGGAGCAAAATGGCAGGCTGGACAAGGTCAGGTTCCTGAAACATGATCCAGTCGCAGCACACACATGCAGGCTGCTGCGATAAAATCTCCTCTAATGTCATGTGGCATGATATTTACCATTACAGCCGCATTACACGCGGCCTACAGCTACCTTATCCCTCTCTCTTTCACGCTGTTTATCGGCTTCTGGGCCAGATATGACAACAGATCACATGAATTATTCCGGCAGGTTAGGGGGAAGTTCATGGTTTAGCATTTAGTAGACAAGGAAATCTGTCAAATAGCTCCGCCTCGTCATGTGAAACATCAGCCATGGTGATAGATAAGCATCGTGTGTGTGATACTTTGCAGATAAATGTGTGACACACATCTTTCGATAACATGATATTTTGCTTTTTCTGAGGTTCACTAGCAATTGGAACTAGAGCTGCCTGATGGGGATGTAAAATGCCATGCTTGATAAAGCAGTTGGATATCATCAGTAACTTATCAGACTGAGAATGTTACAGTCTAATCAACTGTAGTATATTTACTGGTTTATTTATTTCTAAATCTCTAAATGCATTTGCCACTATTACAAGTTACTGGCCTTGAATTTTCCAGCAGTTGCAGCCATGCTGTACACTTCACTCTCTGACTCTGCTTACATCTCTTATCTATTTCTTCTGCTCGGTCAGCTCACACACCCATGGGGTGTTTCTAATCCCACCCTCCACAATAAGGGTCCTTAGCACAATAGCCAAGCACAGTAGATGCTGGAGAACGTCTTACTTTCTTTGGAATTCTGAAGGGGTGGAGCTAAGACTGAAAAGGTAATCTCACCCGCTCATAGAGCCTCTGATACATATATTATTCTATGGTGTCCATGGGCGAGTCACCTCAACAAGAAAGCCCTGGTATCTGGCCTTTCCCTGGTCAAGCACAGAGAGCCAAAAGCATACACTGAGTGTATCGAGCATGTCCTGCATTCTAGGGGTGGCGTTCAGGTGCTGACTCACATGGTCACAGCACAGTCGTAAGCTGCTGTCATGTAAGGATGGTGTGATCCACTCTCTATTTAATGGATATTGTAGGAACCCCTTTAACTCCTCATGTAAAGGTTTGAGGACTGACACAGAGCTGAGGTCATGTAGTGTTGTTTGCATACTGAGGGATGTGTTGTTAACAAAAAAGGCATGACATTTCTCTCTCAGCATTCTCTTCACTCTTTACTGATGTGTCTCAGAAAGATTTACTGGGGGTTCCAATTCACATGGATGCACAGTTTTCTTGACTTTGGTGTTTTGGCTTTCTGCCGTTTGCTTTCTTTGCCCGGGCTGCTGGTGTATAGCTGCTTTTCATGGACTGCAAGTAGCTTACAATCTTGTGTGGTTCAAGCAAAGCATAGGTCTCAAAACCTAGTGAGCGTTCTCATAGACAGCATTTTACATCCTGGTATGCGCTCCTGACAAGTAGGCTGTCCCAAATTGTAGATACCTTAAATAGGCTGTCTACTGAGGTACCTTCCTTTGGCCCAGTTGTCAGGAAGCATCAAACGGTTCCTCAGCCCCTTAAGGCAATTCCGTGGTGGTCGCAGGCGAAGCCACGAGCGGTGAAGTAATCTTCAAATGTGAGTTAGCAGCGAGCAGCACTCATCTTCTTAAATGTGGGCGTCTGGCTGTGCGCTGTTTCGCTTCTCCAGAGCAAAAATCATTAAAACAGCAATAAAAACCAAAGGGGAGAATCCATCACGCTGAAACGCTGGGGAGATGCTGCAGCTGAGGTCAGTAAACACCGGTCACTGGTCAGTCATTACCAGAGCAGGCACCCTTCTGTCGGGGACCCTCCTGAAATGGATAGAGCTCCTCAGAAGAAAATAACGTCTGTTGACCTCGGTACTGAAAGCCTATATCAGCGTGGATGTATACTGCATTCAGTTGTTCGGCAGGTGTGTCCTCACCACACCCATTTTACCACCTCTGTGTGGACAGCCTTGAGTGCTCTAGAGAAAGCTGTGCTTACAGACGATACAATCTCTCCCCTCTTCATGTTTTTTCTAAGCCCCCTGCCTTCTTCTTCTATGACATTGTAACCTATTATTGGGTCTTCAGCAACAGTTGGGTCGCTGGAAACCAAGACTGGCACCTTGAGCTCTGGGCTGATGGGGGTTCACCAGCTAAATTGAAAGTCACTTCAATCCAGCCTTTTAAATGGAATTTCTCTGTTGCCAGCAGCAAGACCGGTGAGTGTCAGTTCTTGCCGTAACTCCACAATGGGCTGCACAGCGGTGTTTGGAAGCTGTTGCCAGGTGTCATTCACAGTGCTGGCCTGCATACCGACTTCCCATAAGGCTTTGACTAGGTGACCATTAAAGTAACTACTCTGTGGCGAGAGTACTAAGATGACTGTAAGTACTAGACTTCACCCAGACTACTAGAAACATTACATAGATTCCTGGGTCAACAGGTTGTTCCTTTTTTTACTCCAACAGGTTGTAGTGATCACGGACTACTGATTGTTCTGCCCCAGCCTTTCACCAATTCTTCTTGATATTTCTTACATTTTTGATGCCTAGGCCTCACTGGCCTCCATCGCAGCAAGGGACCTGGACTTTGTTTCAGCTCTCAGATCTTCCATTATCCATTATCTGGCGGCCTTATTTGTTTTTTCAATGAGCACTTCATCTGTGGTTTGGTCATGGCGGAGATAAGGAAAGATCTAAAAGTTCACAGACTCACTTAGTAGCCCTATTTCAATGAAGCAAAAGAATTTCAGCTGAAAAGCATCTTGGCTAAACTGTTCAACTGTTTGTGGCTTTGCACACTGACTTCTCTTTTAGCTCAGTTTCTCTGAATGCAAAGTTCTGAGCTGGCTATTTTGGGTCCTGTGATATATTCATCAGATGATGATACTAATCAGTGGCGCTGTCTACCTTGTAGTGTCTCTGAACTCTGGTGAACAATGCCACATTGTGTCAGGCCACATTTCATTTCAAGCATGTCTCTCGTCGGTAAACCTGGATTCATTGCTCTGATGACAGCTTCAATTACTTCAGCCTCTGCGTGTCCTTTTTCTAGCCCTACTGCAGTCTGATGCACTAAACTGGCTCTTTTATCCTGGTTAGTATCACCAACTGGTCCAAGAATTTTCTCCTGAGGGTAACGTCCGCCTGCATTTTCTTTGGTTCATCATGTCACCGCTGCTCTCGGACACATGCCTCATTGCCTTGGGACTTGCCCTGCTGTGATGCTATTATGAAGAAGAGTAAATATCTAAAAAACGGACCTCCTTTATCTCAATTTCATCCCACGACCCCGTCAACTTACTCGATGAGTGTTCCTCAGGGCTTGGTGAGAGGATCAGCAGCATCCAGGCCACCACACTTTCAGTCCATGGCCGTGAGGACTGGACTCACTCTGTCATGAAGAAGTTGCTGAATACTCTCCAGAGCAGGATGACTTTAGGTTTTGTTTTCAGAAGGCATTGGTTGTCTTGTTACTACCTTTTCTCTTGGCTGGGCTGACTTGCCAAAATATGCTACACGCATTTAATCAGGCACCAAGTCCAGTCAGCTGCACCATATTGACTGGGAATGTGGGGGTGGCTGAAAATACATAAAAGAATACATGTTCAGGAAAAAGGCTGCTGTGCTCACACACATCTGTTGTCTGCTACTGACTGTTCTTTAAGTTCTTAAATCAAAATCCCCACAGTAGACGGCCTAGCTAGTTAAAATGCAGCAGACCACAGTAAATATGCATCAGGGTGAGATAAGATACTTACTTTTAAATAGTTGTTCATGTAAATAGGTATAATGTACAGTTAAACAGCTATAATCGATCTGTTCTTAATGATGTGCATTAGCTAACTATGCTACATTTGTTACCTTACATTAGCGGTACTGTGGAAAGGAGCTGCTCTGCAGAGCTGTAAGCAAAATATGTTTCATAATTTTGATCCTTTGATATAACTCTGTCAACAACAGTCTCTGTAACACAGTGACAGCTGGAACCACATTGTAATTAGAGTGTAAGAGTCTTGTTGGAGCCTTTTGATTGGCTAGTTTGACTGTAGCTGAATGTGCTCTAGAAATAGACATAATTGATGATCTTTGATGACTCCCACTCCCAGTTTGAATAGACCACCCTGTATGGTGTGTGTGATCTTCAATGAATCACACACACTTTGTCCATTCACTGTCCACTCTATTAGACACTCTTATCTTGATGGTCCACCTTAGTTAGATAGTTTGTGTTGCTCATCCTTAAGTCCTACATCAACTGGTGTTGGTGGGTGGACTATTCTCAGTCCAGCAGTGACACAGAGGTGTATAAAAACTCCAGCATCACTGTGTCGGCTCTACTTACACCAGCACAAGACACATTAACATACCACTACTACGTCAATGTCACTGCAGTGCTGAGAATGAGATAAATGCAGTAAATGCAGTAAAGGTGTAACATATAGAAGCAAACAGAAACAGTCTGTAGTTGTGTTTTGCATACGTGGTAGGTAGAACTGATAAATTGGGCAGTAATTATAGATATGAGGTAGCAGTGTATGAAAACCCTCAGTCAGATTGACATGCCACATGAAATGCAGCCCCTACAAGAAGCTCAGTCTACTGATGATTATCAGTAAACCTGTTTCATTTAAGATAACAAACTGTGCACCAAGTACTGAGCAAATATGCTGAGCAACTTGGCTACAACAGGTTTAATAACTTTTACCACATTGTATGCTATCACCAGGCAATGATATGTCTCTACATCCAATTTTATGAAGAAAATGAAAAAGATCAGTATGTTAAAGTTTCTCAATTCAGTTCAATCAAACAATCAAAGAGTAAAGTCTTATATAAGGACCTAAATTTGTGAGTCGTTGTTGACAATGTAGAACAGTCAGAATATCACTAAAGCTGAATAGCAAAGCAGACAAGCATTTATTAATATAGGTGATGACATCAAAAGTTGATTGCGGTCCACATGAACTTATTGCTTGTAGACAGCATATACACAGTGGTGAACTGTTGTCATGCTGATGCCAAACATTCCACCCACCACCTATACTTTGCACAAGTGGCCAGCTTATACAACGCAATAGGGATTCTCTTATCAGGTGGCCGATGACTGGAAACGTATGGACCTACAGATGGTCCGAGCATGATGCGTTATTCAAAGCTCAGTTGAAAACATGCTCTGCAAAATATGCTCCCAGCATTGCCTGGTGCGTTTGCATTACATGATGCTAGGTGGCTGCACGTCTTATCTAGGTGGGCCATGGCTGGTCCGAAGAGTTGGATGCGGCCCCTTAACACGGTAGCCTACACCATCTAAAGGTTCATCACATAACTGTGGATGAAACACAACTTAATTTGTTTTATTACGTAAATGAGAAACTTGGTTTGTGTCCCCACTTGTGTTGGAGAAGTGGCTGTGATCGTGTTTGTGTGTGTTTAAAACAGGCTACAATCACACAGTGAAGCCCTGGAGGGAATTTGCCAAGGCAGAATGTTTGAAGTCACCTGTGGCTTTAAGTCCGACTGTGACAGCATGAACACACTGTGCTGTGAGAGTCGTTTGTTCATTAGCGCAGTGGTGTTTACTAGGCTTACGTCACATGATGAGTATGAGTATGAGTAGCTGAGCATGAGTGTCGGCCAGATATTATAATGGTAAAAATGAAAGGGGTGTCTTTCAGACTGATCACAGTAACAAGCTGCATTTCTATGCAGGAACACGGTGGGCGGTTTTACACCTGAAAGCCTGGACCATGGCCTGAACCAAGGTTCATGTCTTTGTAACATTGTAGACATTTGATCTGGTTTCATATAGCAATTTAGCGAGCGCAACAAAGAAGCTGGCATGGCATACCAGTGTCCTGTTGTCCTCACCTGCCACCTCAATTACTTTGTAGAGGAGCATGCGTCCAACGTTGGCAAGTTGTCAGGTTGTACTGTATTGTTCACTAGTGTAGTGCAAGGTGGTACAAAGTCATGCTTCAGTCATTGCAGTGATCTCTGTGAAATGATATGATTGAGCTTTCATAAATGCGACTGTAGAGGCTTTAAATTCAACCCCCCGCACCACACCACACCAGTTCAGAAGTTCAGAAGACCAATTTACAATGAAATATTTAGTCTTTACCCCATGTGGTATCTTAGCTCATTTTTACTTCTCTTCCATTGTTTTGTTTTCTTTTCTATTGTTAGTTCATTATTCATTAACTAATAATAATAATAATAATAATAATAATAATAATAATGACTGCTGTAATATTTTTGATTTAAAAAAATGTAAATCTGTCTCAACCAACAGGCAGTAAAAACAAAGCACTAATGAACAATTTATTAAAGACTATAAACACTAACTAACTGTAATTCATGAAAAAATTATTAATCTTAATAAATGCAGAGAATACTAAGATAAATAATGCAAACTTTCTCAATAATTGACTCATAAGTTACTGTAAAACAACTGAATGTTTTATAAGAGGCAGCTGATTTTTTTTTTGCTTCTCATATGTCAAAAACATATTCACTCAGAAATAACATACTTAGGTGGGCGAATTCATCACCTGAAGAGTTTGCAAAAACATAGTTTTGAAGAAAGTAGGATGGTCTCTTGGCATCCCTTCAACCTGAACCTAAAGACCTTGTTAGCACACAAGCAGAATTTTTATCGCTCAAAACATGGCAACCTTATTACGGGCAGTCAGAGAGGCCTGGCAGACTCTCAGCTCCAAAGCTTAAACAGTCTGAAAGCTTTGCTTTAATTAATGTTTGTAGGGATTCTATGGGTGCGGTGCTCACTGAGCCTCTAGAGATTAATACCACCTTTAAAGATTTCTATTGCAAATTGCATACATCCGAATTCACCACTGACATCCAGGAAATTGACCCTTTCCTAAAATCTTTAGATTCACCTATCCTCACACCGAATCAGGAGAGGCAGTTGGATGCTCTTATTTCATTAGAAGAGCTCAAGGAATTGAGTTTCTATGCAGACATGCAAATATGTGTTTGGATTGAATTCTGCCTGAACTGTTGGTAGCAGTATGGGGTTCAGTCGGCCCAGCTTTACTAAGACTGACTGAATATTCTTTCAGACCTGGGACATTTTACCAAAGACGTAGATTTGCTCTTGTCATTGGTGGGGATGAATGAAACAGGTCTCAAACATCAGCAATAATAAAAGTAGATGGAGCTGCATAATCTCCACAAAACCAACAAAGTAACAATCACAGAAAACATTCTCTCTTAATGTGTCGATCAAAGCACAAGACATGCTTTTATCCAGATAGTGTTGCCACTTCCAAACAATAAGCAGTGAGTTTACCTCTAAAGACTTATTAACTTTACTTCAGCCATAGTGCAAATGAAACAGGTCTCTCACAGAGAGAGAGAGAGGTTTAACCCAAGTTGCTGCTCTAGGAGACTCTGTAAAAGAACTGACAGTTGGCAGTTTGTTGTGTAGTTCATTTTCAAACCATGTTATTCAGAGCTATAGACGATATTAGCCTGCTGTATGCTGTGCGCCAAAGCCAAACATCACCATTGATGTTATTATGGGCTCATTTCATTAGACTGACACGTTTCTTTAAAAAAATAACTCTTTATGTCCACCTTCTTCTTTTTTGCTGCCATTTTCACTTACCTTTTACACCCATGTGTCACCCATGCTACACCTTGCACAGTGAGTCTCATATGACTGGAAAGTTTTCATTTCAGTTTTGGTGCTGCTAACAACCAAACGTAGCTACAGAGTCCCACGTGACAGCAGGGAAAGACATAGCCAGTCACACTGGCCATATGTGTGATGTAACCCTTGAATGTGATGTAAGCCTTTTTGCACCTATAGGTTAATGAGATGTTGACAGATCAGTTTGTTTGTTTTTTGTAGAGGATCAAATTATTGGTGGGGACAATTCAATAATAACTGTATATTGGTGGCGACGCGTCCCTACTGTCCATGCTAATTCTACGCCCTGTCATTATACAAAAAACTACATTTTAGTTCTTCTTATGACTGAAAGGCATCCGACAGATTGTTTGAGTTATGTACCGCTGTCACTCTGGATGCTGATTTAAAGATAAAGATAAAGTTCTTGCTGAAAGGTTGGAGGTTGGATCAAGCAGGCTTTTTACAGTCACGTTTAGCTTCTGATAACGTGTGTGTTCTTTTTCATGTTCTAGAGTACCTTGTACCTTCACTGCAGTTAGATTTTTCAATGCTTTAATTGGATGCCAGAATTGCATTTGACTGTTTAGAATAGCTGTTTCTGTAGCTGTTGTAAAGCCGTTTGCTTCAGACCAGTTTTTATCCACATGAAATTACCCTCTATACAAACCCCACAGCATGTGTTAGTACAGGCCATTCTCTACCTGCTTCTAGAAGGTTTTTTTGCTCTGTCTGTAGAAACTTTAGCTTAGGCAGTTTGGCAAAGCTCCTTGGTTCCCTTCATTTTATATCTCGTTATGTTGATGATATTTTGATGTCATTTTTCAGATTTGACTCATTTAATTGCTCTGTTAAAATTATGTTGTTCATTCTCAGAGTACAGAATGAATTGACTGAAATCTGTATTGATGTCTCTGGATACTCTTGCTATGCCATATTCTCCTTCTCCTGAAATTTCTGTTTAGATCCTCCAAATCTACATATTTTGCCTGCAAAAAATACAAAAAAGCCTCTCCTTAGATAAAATCTAAAAGAATTTAATACATACTTACAATACATAGAAGCTATAAAATATCAGTTATAAAAATTAATATCCTCCCACGTTATTTTTTTTATTTTCCATCATATCACTTTTTTCACCAGACAGTTTTTAAGCTTTAGCTCGACTGAAGTTTAAGCATGAACTGGGATGTAGTCTGGAATAGTATGTTCACAGCTTCCAAAAACTTATGCCATCAGTAAATTCATTATAAGATCCATCACCTCCCTTACAAATGAAACTCAGTACTGATACATATTGTAGCAGATGCCCTCTTGCATCACTTTTGCCTTTATTTTGTTTTGGAATGTCCATTAAAGCAGGGTCTCTTAAATATAATATCACCATCGTGTGCAGCACTTTTGGTATAATGTAATGATTCTGGATCAGCCTCTTGAATATCCTAAACAGAAATATTCTCATGGCAGGCCTCACATTCTCTATAAAAGCTGTTCTGAAGCAGTACCAATGAGAATAATATTTTGTGTAGGAAAATATGGCTACAAGTCTTTCTTGGACATTCAGATCCTGAAACAGTTCACAGCCAAGCTCCATAATGCTACTTCAAACACTGTTTATTACTGGATCAATGCTATTTGGTTTCTAAAGGACTATATTTAAAGGTGGTGGCGGTGGTGGTGATAGTGGGTGGTCTAATGTTTATCCCTAGAGGTTGTGTGTATGTGTGTATATGTATGCATATACATGTGTATGTGTGTTGTTGTGTGTGTGCGTGTGTTGATTTGTAATCATGGCAAATCCAAATCCAAATTTACTACAAATAAGATCCAACTGAGATTCACAAAGTAAAGATACACTTTAGCCTTTAACACCTCATGTTAATATTTAGTAATTGTTTAAATATTCATAAAGGTGGCAGACTGGCAGATAGGTGGCTAGTGTTTCACAATTCCAGTTAATAAGGCCTAATAAATCTTAATTTTTAAGAGTTATCTTTGTGCTAAGGTTAGGTAACGCTGAGATCTGTAAAAAGAAACCTCCATAGTCTTCACATGGGCTATTTCTTTACTTCTATTAGTTTCTATATTGCACACAACAAACTCTCCAGTAAGCATTATTCATCAATGATCATTGTGAGCCTTATAGTAAAGTTGCTTGTGCGTGTCTCTTAAGAACTGCCTACCGAATTAAGGAAAATTGGAAGTCATTCCGTATGAGAAGCACATCCAGTCTGTATTTCTAACTGTGGTGAGGTCTATAATGAATTCCTGCGTAAGAAAATCGAGACATGGAGCCTTCTGCTCATAGCCGAGGACAGCCAGGCCATTAAACAGCTATTAATTACACTGATGGGTGTGAAATTGGTCACCTGTAATCAAACACGATGCGCTATGCAGCAACCTTATCTATTTCACAAAGGTTAAGTAGCGTTATTAGTCTGTAATTTATTACAAAATTGCAGATATAAATTAAGAAAAGTGACTGAGCACTCTACAGTGGCCTAAATTTGTGATGTTCATAAATCATAAATGAATTTCACAGTTTTCAGTGGATAAAATATTCATACTCTGCTTTGTATTGTCTTCCTAAACCTCCTAATGCTTCAAACCTTTTAACCAGCTCACTGTTCTTCATGGTGTGTAAACAGGAAAACGCATTTATCAAATATTTACCATGTTTTAATATATGTATTGTTTATGAGCGCTTGTAGTTAGTAGTTTGTAGTTTCTCCATAAATCAGTGTGTGCTGAGCCTGCTTTTGACTGATGAGAAATTCCACATCTGGTTGCTGCCAGACAGTGTAGGTGATGAAAAGTGTTGATCAGTCTGGAGCTGATTGAAGATTTGAGATGTTTCAACCTTGAAAAAATTTAGTCATTTCGAGAATGGGGTATGAATTTCAAACTGTTGTAATTCGGCCAATTTCAGTTGGTAAATTGGATCCATGCAGTCAGTGTATGTGGCAAGACGGCTGTGGAAAAGTCTGATGTCCAGGGCTTCGCAACGGACAGTCTCTGAGTCGTCAGTTGCCTTTAATATTGTGGAAAATTTTTACAGTGAATGAACCAAAAAAATGCTTTAAAATAGCTTGGAACAAATTCTGTTTCCATTGACTTATGTTGAAAGTAAAGAACGCTACTTGTTTTTCTTTGGACAGCAATGATATGTAAACAGGAGACTCAGTTTTACTTTAAATTCTTTTGTGTAATGTAACATCCTGCTATTGGCTATTATCGTTTTGTTCTGGGCTGTGGGGTAGTCGAGGCAGTGGTATTGTCCGGGCATGGCTGTTGGTGACCTGCCTTCTTCTTGGCCGCTTCTCGTTTGAGCGGGCGCTGGTGGCATGAGCATGCCCAAAGGTCTAAGCTCCAGCAGACAATTGCAGCACTCTCATTGATGCCAAGTGATGCCAAGCTGGAGAGAAGGATGCAGCACTCAGTCTCTCTGTGCTTCATGGGACAAGGATGCAGAACCAAGGGACAACCAGCTAATTCATTTTGGCAGCTGATTTTAATTTAGTTTTAGTGTCAGTCATTTGACAGGTTAATGTTAACTTGTGTTTAAAGTAGCTTCATGTTTAATATGCCTTGCTCCTTAGATTATTCAAATGAATAGTGTGATACTTCTCTTTCCTTCTCTTCACACAGTTTGCACAAGAAAGTCATGTTGATTGAATATCCTGCACTCAGTGTCTAAATATTTTGCAATATTTAATCATATATGCAAGTTACAGGATGTACGTATAGAGAGATAGTGTCATGCATGATCATGATGGAAGAGAGAATTGCTTTTTTTATATACACATCTATGAAGAATGTGTTACTACTTTATGTAGTACTGTTGAATGTTGTTGTAGTTGAAATGGCTGGTCAAATGAAAGCAGTGGGCTGTTTTGGGCTGGCAGCGCATATACAACCCCTGTCCTAATTAGAGAAGCACCCGTATCCCTTTTTAAAAACCAATTCCAGATGCTAAAATATAGACCAATACAGGGTATTGACAAGACAGCAGCAGGTAAGTGATTTCAAACAGAAGTCTGACATTTAGATAAGGAGCTTTCGTTGATTTATTTTTCTCTCAAAGATTTAACCATGAGCTTCTTTACTGCTGCTCGTCATCCCACACTGCTGACGTTCTGTCTACGGCATGTGTGCATCTAGCATTGCTTATTGATGTTGGCCGTAGGTATCAGTGTGTTTATCACGGTGTTTATTCAGCCTCTCAGAGTAACCATGCTGCTGTGCTCACTCATAATCATTCAATTATACTGTAGGAGGTTTGATATGACTCTCAGTGAGACCTCTAAACCATAACATATCTAATGTCTTAGTGATTCTCCTTTACAACAATTTGACCATGCACTCTCATTCTTACTGTTTCTCAGGCATCGCCCTTTATTTTTTCCCTCTTCAGCTGCCTTTGAAACCAGGATTCAGCAGTAAAATAGCTAGGGAGAGAGCAAGGGGCAGACAGCAGAGGCTGCAAATGTTTCAGAAGACAACAGCCTCCGACTTTCCTCTCGGTGTTCTTTAATTATTTAACAACCCAAATGGGTCCAGTTAGCTTTGCGTCTCCTCTCACAAATGGCCCTGTGAGATTTGACATCAGTACTTCGTTGGGTTTGTTTGAAGTCCAGATCTGCAAACAGATTAATGAAATAACTTTATGAATTTAAGCCCCAAGATGTCTGCGGATATGATAACACGGACATGCGGGTTCATTTTTAGATTCGGTTTTGGACCAATGCGCATTTTCTCTATGCTTGTTTGTTTTGTGTACTTATGTTGTATATAATCTATTTACTCATTTTTGACCGACTAGTCGTGAAAGTGGGCTGACCTGGTTAACCTGGTTTTGTCAAAGAAAGCAGCTGTTTGCAACATCTTTTCAACATGGCATGTCATTTGAGAAATCCTTTACCTCGATTATTGTGTTCCCTAAACATTGCTGTGGATTTCCACCTCAATCAAAACATGAACCAGCCTTTCTTTTAAACATGTACTGAACCACCCCTATGTGGTTTACTTCTCATGGATAGTTTATTATTAATATATATGCAGGTATTTGCATCATATATATATATATATATATATATATATATATATATATATATATATATATATATATATATATATATATATATATACATTTCTCCATTTATAACACAGCCTTTTCCAGCACATCCCATCCGAAAAAGTGATTTGTAGGGTTTTTGTAGCAGTTTTATAGGTCACAAATGAACGTGAAACTTTTCCAATCCAATATACTCCAATACACTGATGGTAAAAGGAAATGTGCTTAGCACTACACAACTTGCCTGCTAATGTAGCCTAATTGCACTTAATGTCTGGACTGTGCTAAGCTATATACAGCAGCCGGAGACTAAAGCGAGTCAGAAAGAATTACGAGCTCTAAAAACAGAAAAGTGAACAGAGAAACTGACTGTTTAACAGGAACAGTTCTGGAATGGACCTGCTCGTCTAGTTTTAGAGAATACCGCTCTGTACAACCAACATGTCAATCTGTGAAGCTGAGTTTACAAGAAGACACACATTTTATTTACTTTCTCTATAAATAAACACTTTAAAATGCACTTTTTTTCAGAAGCATTCTGTTTTTTTTTTTAATCTAGCCTTTGTTTTTATTGAAGTGAGTAAAAAACATTTATTAGAAGTTTATAAATAATTCATTCAGTTCAGCATTTAAACAGTAAATATACTGAAATATACTGAAATGTATGTGTGATGTGTTGGTGTTTTAGTTGCTGATGGTATAAGATGCTAATACTAGGCTACTTCATTAAACAGGATCTCCTCTAACTGGACCTTACTGAACTCTAATTAAATACCCCTGTTTTAGAGTAAGGACTCAAATCTGAGCCTGTAGTCAGTATTCTGACTTCCCACACTGCTGAAATATCATCAGAAGAGAAACACAGTAACTTTACAGCAGAGGCCCAAAACATTCTCTACTTCTAGTGTAAGTTCATGTAAAGGCCTTGCATTCCAAGTGATTTTGGAGCATTTCTATTGGTCCACTCACATGAAGGAAATTTCACAGGATATAAAGGGCAGATGTCATGTTTAAATGATAGAGAAAAACATAGGTCGACATAAATGGAGATACAATGTGCAATATATACGTTCTGGTCACACTAGTGGACAAAGTCTGGATCTTTCATCCATCTATCTATGTATTGTACCCCCTTGTTCTGCAGGAGAGGTCACACTAGTAAGTACCTCTTTCTGGGCTAAGCTGCCTAGTTGCTTGAGGGCCTTCTGGTAACACTGGTGAGCAACACCGTATACCCTGTGCAGCACATCTGTCCAGCCTTTTTCTACCTTTGTCCTGTGTAAGGTTTCCTGTCACACTAGTGGGCAGTACCATGGCCCCTGTGCCCCATCTTTGCCTGGGCTGAGATGCCTTTTTATGCCCTTGTCCTACAAGAGGCATTCGGTCGCACCAGTGGACGACGGCCCGGACCCTTTGCCCCACCTCTGTCATGGGCTGTCCCCTGTCCGTACGCCCCGCTCTCCAAACCAGGCTCACAGCCGCGGGCCCCCGGAGAGCCGGTCAACGCGGCAAGGGCGGCGCACACATTCAGGATGCAGGGGCGTCATTTATCACGGCTGACGTGCTCGCTTCCCTGCGCCCGCTTGGCTTTATTGCTGCCACTTTTTTTCCCAGCCCTTCATAATAATGTGCTTTCCAGTCCTCACTGGAAATCCTCCGAGAGCAGCTCGATGGAAGGGTGCCACCGAACGACCAAGGTGACATAGTTCGGCCTGCTTCATGTTAACTTCGGATAGGTGCTGTGTGGAGGGGCGGCGGGGGCGGGGGACGGCACAGGAGGAAAGTTCTGAGAGAGCTCTGCCGCCGTGGCTTCTTGGTGGAGTTGACTAATGCGAAATTGCTGGGTGTAATGAATTGCCCACCGAACATTGGAGAAGCTCATTAGCATCTTGATGACGCTGGTTAGAGGTGCAGTGATGAGAGTCTATGCACGGGCGACAGACCGGAGACAAGCTAATGATTCTAAAATCACGCAACACCTTTACCTTTATTGTTATTCATATGTTTTTTTTCTCCTTCCCTCCCGCAGGACCTGTCAGTTTTGAAATCGATATTTAATATCTCAGAATCAATAGTTTCTGTTTTCCCTTCCTTGCACTATTTGCTTGGACGATGTGTATAATAAGAATTCCGATCCATAACATTTTGGCGTCGGACTGTTTGCAGTATGACTCAGAAAACGCGGAAGGAGTACTCAGTGTGCTGGGCTCGAGGAGAAGGCTGGGAGCGTTGTTGGTGGGAGAGAAGCTGAGGGGTGGGCGAAGGCGGACAGGTGAGAAAGAGAGCTGAAAAGCGTGTACGTGTGTGTATGTGTGTGTGTGTGAAAGAGAGAGAGAGAGAGACAGTTATGAGGGCAAGCGTGCTCAGCGAGTGACTTTGGAGCGTCCCCTTCACGCCCTGACCTCTCCTCTCCTCCCGTCCCTACCGCTGGCCTCCTCTCTCCCCCACAGCCTCATTCTCTCCAGCAGAGAGAGATACGGTGACACTTTATTTAGCGTCCAAGCCTGTCCCTTCCTGTGCTGCCGTGCTGCTGAGGGTGGGGGAGGAAACCCAGTGAGATGATATTTTATTTTTCCACAGCAAGGTCATATTTATTATTTATCCTGAAAAACAGGGCCACACTGCTGCGCCTGCTTCGCCCACTCTCCAGGAACAGAGGACTTCAGGATGGACACTTTGAAGAACGGCAGGTGACCGTTTATAAGAATTCAGTCTTTAAGTAAACAAAGTCACCCCAAAGGGTTTGGTGCATTGTGGAGAACATAAGCTCTGGATTTCTTTACAGTGGTGATGAGTGGAACCAGGGGTTTTAATGCCTACAACCCCAAATTAAGCTTTTTGTTTGCTCTTTAAAATCCATCAATCAATTTATTTCGAGTGAGTAGTGCATCGAGGGTTACTTACAGTTAAACCAGTCAAAGCTGAATGAAAATTATCAGCTAAAACAAATCAAAATCTGATTCACAAAAGATTAACAGAGAAATAGAAATGAAGGCTCAAATAAGAAATAGGCCTAAAAATGAAATGTAAGCACAATAACAAACTAAATAAAAATAACAAACTAAAGTAATAGATAGTGAAAAAAACCTTGAAATTAAAATTATTCAATAAAATAAAAAAACAAATAAACAGTAAAGGAACTAACAGCAAATAAAACAGAACCAATAAAATAACTTTAAATAAAACAGAGCATAATGGAAGTAACGTCAGCTAAACAGTTGCTGGTGGTTATAGTGGTTGCAGTGGTGGTCACACCAGCTAGCAGAGTGAATTCCAGTTTGCTGCTGCTCTGCAGCTAAAACTGGATTTTCCCAATTCAGTAAAAACTCTTAGAACCTGACAGGTGATCCAGTCATTAGAGTGGCTCTGGTAAAAGAGCGCAGATGTGATAAAAGACGACTGGAGAGACCCCTATAGGCACGGCAAGAGAGTGATGAGTGTTGTAAGGCTCTCCAGTAATGAATCTCAGAGTTTTATAGTTAAATATATAAATAAATTAACCTGAGTTCACTTTTCCCACCTCAAAAACTATTATCAAACAATGCATAAGGCAGTAAACTTCAAGCTTAGCAGCTATTAAAGGCATTAAACACTTTGGACGTCTGGTTACTATTACTGCCTTTAAATGGCTCAAGCAACTCTGAACCCACTTTGAATATATGGCCATTTTTACCCATTCACACATCTTCTATGCAGACAAATTAAAATTCTATGGCGCCTTTAATGATACAGAAATTTTGGGAAATCGGTAGGGTCTCCCCTTTACGGTCCACACCTAATGAATAGGAATGTAGCCAATCCGCACTGTACATTTATGAATAAATAACACTGCGTCTTCTGATAGGCTGCTTTCTTTAAGTGTTCAGCCAATCACCTCCAAGCTATTTCTAACCATTAACAGGTAATAACAAACAAACCGTTTGAAACTGTTTTATTTACAAACATCGTCCAAAACTACCGCAACTTCTTTAAACGTGTCGCTGGGGACTCACGCTAAAGATATAAATCAGGTAACAGGTGAGTGGAAGGGTTTTTAAACTTATATTATGTTATATATCTATATATATTTAGCTCGGGGTACAATTTACCGTTACTACCTGAGTGCTGTAGCGCGTTACGCCGTTTACGTACAATTAGCGTTCTTTCCGTATGAAACGGCGTTTTTCTGGTGTTTTCTTAGAATTCACGAACTTTATGTTCATTTAATCACTTAAAACCCGAGCTGGCTGATTTAACCGAGCACAGCTGCAGCCATTGTCCCTCCACCTCCTTCCTTCACCTTCAATATAGACGTTAGAAGCACCTGCTCCGCCTCAGACGTTTTCCTCGAGTGTACAAACGGTAAATAATAATTGTTTGTATTTTAGGAGTGAGGCCAAAACTAACGTAGTGTCAGGGGTAACGCAGCTGCCCTGTTTGTCAGAAGGACAGCTCTCCGGGGTTGGTAGTAGTGGGGGCGTTTAAAGCTGGATATCAGTTCATCTAACGGACGATAAAATGAGATACGTTTGCTTTACAGGGACGAGTGAGACTGAAGACGGCGCTGTAAACGGCCAGCAGCGTGAGGAAAGCAGAGAGAGGTGTGTGTTTCAGCACCGCATCACCAGACCTGAGAGAAAACTAAAGAGCCCAGAATCTGTAATACACCGCCAACTGTACTGTAAACTCAATGACTTGACCGGTTATCCGGTCAGGTACCGTTTTAAAGTAGTACCACATACAGTGGGGTCCACAAGTGTGAGCCCACTGGTGCGAATGCTTCTGTTTTGCATTTCTGGCTTAATACAAAGCTGTTCGTTACAAATTATATCATCAGCATGTCAACACTGTCCAAAGAAAAAAACTTCTCCATGTTCCTATATTCATTTTTCTATATCATTTCAACACAACAGCTGCTCTTCATATACTGTAATCATTTTATGGACCAATAGAAATTCCTGTTTTTTTGGTCTCTCCTGTAAAGTTATTGTTTTTGAGATGGACAGTGACCATATATTATATTATATTATATTATATTATTAAAGCATGTCGTCGCTCTGCCCAGAAAAACAAGTACCTCCAAAATCTCAGCTTTACAAAAGCACTCTTAACCTTCAAGGTAAGTCAGTTGAACTAGATTTTTTTCCAACTAATGCTTTGGAGTGTCTCTATTGGTCCATTCATCATGAAACCTTTACAGGATATAAGGAGCAGCTGTCTTGTTCAAATAGTATAGAACATTAAAACTTGACCAAAATGAAGATACATGCTTTTCTTTGGACTTGGCATGACTTGGTAGCTCCCTCTTTTGCTTTAATGACTGCATTAATGCACTAAGGCTGGTACCAGCACGAGCCTTTCGTTAGTAGATCAAATCCCTCTCCAGGAGTCATCTGAACCTGTATTTCAGTGGAGAAGAGAAAGACTGATGTAAAGCCTATAAGCAGCACTATGTTTTGTTGAAACTGTATTAAGTAGTGTTACTGAATTGGGAGATAAATAATTTCTTCAGGCCACATTATACGGCAGTACGTCACATGAGCACGCTAAAAAAGAAGGCTTGGATTTTGAGATTTAAACACATGATTAGGATTCACATTTATTAAAAGCAGGAGTATGATGTATCTGATTGAGGTGGAGCTCTTCTTAACTATTTTGTATCCAATTGTTAATTATTTTCAGATCATATCTGGCTTAATTGTTAATTTTTTTTTAAATATTGAGAAATGACATCACATGTGCTTTAAATGATTATCAGAGTAGTTGTCAGTTTACTGTGGGTGCAGATGACCAAGCAGCCGGACTGATCCTGTCTGTACCTGTAACCCACACACACACTCTTTCATGTCTCCCCTCCCAACCCAGTAAGGTTTATATATATATATATATATATATATATATATATATATATATATATATATGTATGTATATGTGTGAGTGTGTGTCCTTATGGGGTCAGATCATGGTCAGTGTGTGGCTGTTTGTGTGTCAGAGGTTACTGAACAGATAGATGTCGCGGCTTTAGCCGGCAACCAGGCTTTGGAATATCATTTGCACATTATCTACGTTTAAACATTCACACAGACTGGCAGTCGAGGAGGAGCCAGCGTTTAAATATCCGCCCCAACCCAGATACCGTGATGAGCAATGAACAGATAAGATATGAAGCACACGGTGTGCTCAGACACACATTGAAGGTATTCCATGTAGCTTGTTTATGAATTGCTTGACTGTATAAAGCAGGTCTTGCAGCTGCACCTGTACATTCAGGTGTGATGTAGTGGCTACAGCACACACTAAGTTTCTACTGCACAGTTATGACGGGGAGTTGATTGTAAAAGAGTTGATTCTTGGGTTCCTGCATGTCTGGGGATTGGGGTCGACTCCTGGCCAAACACTGTAAGAGTCGAAATGCTGGGCATTGAATCTTCTCGACAACTGCCGTCATAATCATCTCGAGGGGCTTTCTCCTTCTTCACACCGTGCTCACCTCTGTCTGAGTTTGAGTCGTGAGTTTGTTTAATTAGCAGTTTTAGGCTTTAAACCAGCTGCTGTGAGTACAAGCTCTGCTTACAGGCATGTTTTTATACGTCCTGCACCGCAACTCTTCGTTTGCTATGGAAACAATCAATTAGGAACGGAACATGGAAAGAACAACAAAACAGTGTGGTGGTTTTTAATTGTTACAGAATAGAGGTTAAAGCTGACACTGGCTTCATTTTCTGCATATGCAAATTTTCGCTCCACCTTAAATGACGCTGCAGTTACATTTTGGTGGAGGTGCCCCATTGGCTAAATGCTGCTTTGCTTAAGGTGGACAGGAAAAGTCAAATAAGAAGCAGGCAAATGCGAAAGCAACTTCAGCCTCTGAGGAACAAGACTGATAAACAAGAACAACCGTTTTTCCAAGAATTGAAACTGTTCTTTTACGAGGAATTCTGACTGCCGTAGTGATGTTCTCAGAATCTCCTCTACCCCTCAGTGTGTGAAATAAGCTGAATTTTCAAATGGCCAATCAGAAACTGGGTAAACAACATCTAGCGCATTGTGTTGGTTAAAATTAAGTGGAGTCGATTTAGTTGATTTCAGCAGCAGGAGTCAAGAGTCTGAGACTGTTTTAGACGTTGTGCATCATCACTGCACAGCAGAGCTACGCTCCTGCACACGTTACTTGGGTGCGTCTTAAAGAGACAGTACACCATTTATGGGCTAATGCAAACAAACTGTTGCAGTTTTTAAAATGCCTATAATAAGCAAGTGTTCATGGTATGATAGCCATCAGATTTAATACCATGGTATACTGTGAAACTCAAATCCTCAGAATACTCGTCCTTCAAGTTTTGACTGAGTTCTCCTCTTATACTCTTTCAGCCCACTCGCACAAGTCAGATTATTCATCCACTTATGGAAGGGTGACTGACATCACATGTTGGTCTGCAGTTGTGTGCAGTTACATATTTCCACCAGAGGGGTCGCTGGTGGAATCTTACATAGTGTTTAACATGGCCACTGTTTTGTTTTAAACTTTTTAAGAATTTTAAACTTTTTTTTAGTTTAAATGAGAAAAAAAGATTTCCACCAAATTTTGTTTTCAAACGTTTGGACTCCACTGTTAGTCGGCTGTAACTAACCGTTCTAGATTAGCTGCAGGTTTGGTGTAAATACAGGTAGAGGGAAAAATATTACTAGTGTAATCTCTTAAACGACTCCTCAATGCTGCTGTTTGTTGCATGAAGCTGCCAGCTGGTTACCATAAGCGCAGTTGTTTGCTCTTGCTCTTTGCTGTAGCTTCTGCTGAATGCTGGGTAAAAGCTGTTAGGCCGAAGCCAAAATATCGAAGAAATGAAAAGTCATGAAAGGGGGCTGTTTCAAAGTTAACCTTGTACTCATGGCAGTAAAGGCTTTAATGGGTGTCTCTTCTGTGAAATTGCCCTCATGAGGCATCGATTTTGCACTTTTCACAGCATGAGGAATGGATTTTGCACTCATCCAGTATTAAGATGAGGTTTAAAGATAAGTTTTTTGTGCCTCTGAGGTTTCCAATGAGGTCCTGAAAGTCTAACAGCAGACGTATCAGCAAGACGAATTGTAGCCACACGGCTGGTCGAGTCGCGGGTTCAGAATTTATACAGTGAGTACAGTGGATCATTTCACATGTAGATTATTTCTGAAGCTGGCTCCTTAAATATTCATTAGTTTTCAGTACTCTTTCCACCACTGGATTCTTTTACTGATGGATCAATGAGGTGTCACAAAAACCGTGACTGTCTGGGAATTCGGGCAGAAACAGTCCAGCAGCTCTCCCAGCCCTGCATATTTAGCCTATTGCCTATTTCCAGGCAATCGCTGTGATGTTCAATACGCCGGATAAGCTTGTTTTCTTTAGCGAAGTAGCTAGAAAAGCAGATAATTCCACAGATTTTTCTGCAATCATTCACTGAGAGGCCAACGAAGTCATTCAGTGTATGTGTGTATGTATATAATATGCACACACTGATATATACATAGATACCATTTTTGTAGTACACTCTTGCCTTACACTGCATCTCTCTCTGTCAGGAATGTTCCTTTAAACAGATCATGTTAAGCCAAAATATCATAAAGCTATACTTCAGCCAGTCCATCCGAAAGTCTGTTCACTATTAGTTATTATTAATATACCTTCAAGTTAGCTTGTAGGTATATTGCACTCTTCAGACGTCTGGTTCCTATCACCACCACTGTGAACAATTCTGAATGACCCTGATTACATCATAACAAATTAATTATGCAGATAATGTGGAAAAAAATGGCCACACAATTTGTCCCTGTATGTTTATATGATATAAGATACGGCTGATCCACAACCCTGAAAATAAAACCCAGTCACCCAGCTGTCCTGGTGCACATTTGTTTTGGCAGAAGAATTTATAGTGTCCAGCTTATCCTCATTACTGGGAAAGTGCATCTAGCACAAAGAAATGAGGCTAATAAGCTGCCAGTCCAGTGCATTTGCTGATGAACAGTGAAAGCCACACATGAAAAATACAAACTAGAATGGAAGAAGAAAGTGCATGTTTACCTGGAATAATATTCTAATATCAACGTTCACTTATTGGTAAATATGCGCCAGTCTTAGTCAAGACGCCTTTAAGCTGCTATATTAAAACTGGCTGATGCTTGTTTTTCGTGCTTCTTTTTCATTTAATTATTTTTACACACGTTCATGATTTTAATGAGCTTTTATTTTATTTGCCTTACATGTCAGAGTTTCTGGATTTAGGCCGTAGACGTTGATCTAATCATATACTGCATATACTGTACTGTGAAAATGTCAACTTAATTTACTGAATTTCCCATTAAATACAAGTTATTTAGTGTCAGCAAAAATGCAGGGGAGTTATATTTCAAATAGGCCTCTTTTTATAAACAACTAGATATTGTATTGGTTTTTCAGGATTTACTACTACTTTTTACCTTTACTACAGCTTCCATTCTTTCCAAAAGGCGTTTTCTGGAATCTGCTTCTGTCCCTCTCTTAAAAGTTGGTTTTTACAATTATTTCCATCACACTTTCTGCTGTATAAATATAGTAAAATGTTACTTTAATGCAGATTTACTGTAAATGTAATGCAGATTTTATATACATATAGTGCACATGCAAATATACATATATGCAGATATGATATACATATAGTGCACATGCAAATATACATATATGCAGATATGATATACATATAGTGCACATGCAAATGTACATGCATTGCAAATTTAATATACATATTGTGCACCTGCAAACATTCATATATGCAGATTTAATATATTTAAATCATTTTTACACACAGAAAATTGTTTTTTTTTCAGTGTAACATAATATGCAATATTTTTCCATTACATCTGGGCAATTAAGAAGCAATGTGCAATTATTTGTAAATACAATTTCAAGAGTTCTTGATTTTTTTTATTATTTATATTGTATATACTGTACTGTTTTTATCTGTTTTTTTATACAGTTTTTTGAATATCCCCACTATTGGACTAATAAAGGATTAAGGATTAATGATATACTGTATCATTAAGGATTAAGGATATACTGTACTGTTTTTATCTGTTTTTTATACTGTTTTTTGAATATCCCCACTATTGGACTAATAAAGGATTATCTTATCTTATCTGATACATATAATGCAGATTTAATATACATATAGCACACGTGGAAATGTACATATATTGCAGATTTATTATACTTATGTAGGTTTTCTGTGTATGTAATGCTGTTCATGTAATTAAAGCAGTAAATCTATTTGCAGGCAGAGAACAGCCAGTAGTCTCATTTGGCAGCTGGATCACGTCCTCTAGCTGGTCTCCGTCTTGACTCAGAAATGTTTGCAAACAACTGATGTGTTTAAATCCTGAATTGCAGTGTTTAGGTGTGTACACCTGAGATTTATTTACTGTGCTTAAAGAGAAATACAGTAGCCTAATAAGGCTCTCCTGACAAACACAGGAAGTTATTTCAAAACGGACGATGCATGTTCATGCCTGCTGTTTCATCTAAATGATTTCAGTGTTAAAGAACTTAATTCATTAATTTAGATTTACTTCATATTTATATTTAAATGGAGAAAAGTCTGCTGATCCCTAAGGTGCCATAATTTCACAGCATTTTCTTGATACAAAATAACTATCATTGATTTATGTACACATTAATCTAAATGTTTGTTTAAAGTGAAATTAAAAAATAGGTTATAATTTGATTTAACAAGTGTGAAGTCCCATTATTCCACAGAGCCTTATGCTATGACTATAAATGTAATTGTTATATGTGGTTGAAGTCAACACTGAATCTCATGTCAGTGGATTTTCTGATTGCTGCATAATGTGTAGGGGGGGGGGGGACAATAGTCAAATCTTTGTATTCAGCAGCTCTCCACTGACAATGATGTACAGTATACGTAGAGGTGATGCTCCACTGTATAGCATCAAAAATCCTGGGGCACAGCAATAAATATAAATATCAATGCTAGCACTTCACTGTTGATGTTTGATCACACAGCTAAGCTTAGCTGACAGGAAATGACAATGAGACGAGTGACTTTGGGCTGGGAGGACGCAGTCGGGATGAGGAGCCGGAGTGTGTGGGTAAAACGAGAGACAAGAGAGAGAGATAGAGGTGTAAGGTGGAGGAGTAGCTGTATGTGTGGTCCTGGGAGAGCTCCTCTCTCACCTGTCTTGTCGTGTGCTGACTGAAAGCCTTGCTGACAAGGATCTGTGCACCACGCCGCCTGCTCACTTTGATAAGAGCGACCGAGCCGTCAGTTCGCCATTCTCTCTCTCTCTCGCACGCTCACACACACACACACACACACACACACACCCTGCAAAAGTGCCTGTGTTTAATTAAATCATATACACTCAGATTAACTACAAACACACACGATCAGAACCAAGCAACCAGGTTTTTGCCCTAAACACCCAAACCAGTAATCGGTAGGTTTATTACTCTGATTCTGCTGGAAACACAAAAGCCATACTCGGACTGAGTCCCAGACTGAAACACCTTCATACTACAGCAACACTAAACATTTACACTATAATAGGTATAAGAGAGGTATAAGTTTTTTAGACATAACATCTGTATGAAAAAATATGTATGTACATTATATGTATAACAAGTCTGCATTTTATGTATTAAATGTACACTGTGTACAATAAATTTGTTATATGTATATTTGTGCATTGTGTATAATAAATCTGCATTATATGTATAGAAAATCCGCATTATATGTTCAATAAATCTGCATTATGTGTACAATAAATCTGCATTATGTGTACAATAAATCTGCATTATATGTACAGCAAATCAACAAATGTACAATACATTGACATTATATGTTTAGTAAATCTGCATTATGTGTACAATAAATCTGCATTATATGTTTAGTAAATATGCATTATATGTACAGCAAATCAACAAATGTACAATACATTGACATTATATGGACAGTAAATCTGCATTATATGTACAGCAAATCTGCATTATATGTACAGCAAATCTGCATTATATGGACAGTAAATCAACAAATGTACAGTAAGTCTGCGTTATATGTACTGTATGTTATGTATATGTATGTTTATGCATTATGTTTAGTAAATGTACATTATATGTATAGCAAAATCTGTCCAGAAAACTGCAGAAAAAACTCTGAACTTGAATAATCCCAGTCTCAGACTGATGATTCGAATCACAGACTTCTGGGTTTTTTTCAGCTTTCTTAATATTTTTAAAATCATCTTCAGCTTTGTTCCTCATTCTGGATCTCAACTGTGTTTATTTTTCTAGCTTCTATACTCTTGAACACTGTACAGGCCCATTAGAACCATTTTCTGTATTCATCTGCAGCAGGATGGATTTTACTAGTGATTTTAAACTTTTGCAGTGTAGTACAGCGTGTGTGATTGTTCTTCTGTAGGGCTCTCTTTCTGTTTGTGTTCATTTTTGGTGAAGATGTGTTCTTTTTGTATGAGCGCTGCCGTGAGCATGTGATGTGATTAGGTTTGGCATGTTCGGGACAGAGCGGGTCTCAGGTAATGTCCCACAGAGTCACAACACAATGTGCGGGGCGCAGGCTGTGTGGCAGTGCTAATGGACTGTAAAGGATTTCAGCCTGAGCTCAGAGGACACACCGTTCCAACCACACACAAACACACACACAGCGCTCAGTGCAGCGTGCTGTGATTCAGAGAATTAGGAGCACACCGGGGTGCGTGAAGATCATGTCTCTGGGTCACAGTGACTAGTTCGACTGTCACGTACACATACACAACATGTTATAGTAAAGGCAGCGGGGGGCAATGGGACTGAACGTGTCATGATATGACAGACAGTTCGTATCACGGTATTTCATTTGGCTGTGGTTTGCAAACAAGCTGGAATAGACAAAAGGGATTCAGTGGGTGGAGAACCAGAGTTTGAATCCACAGTCCATATAATGAAACTGTGCAGCAGAAATAGCATCTGAGTTCACAGTTTTAGTGATGTCATGAACAAACAGACTGTCTACAGTAGTTCAGCTCTGCCCACTCACATTAAAGTTATAGAGGGGTATGCACGTGATGCTAACACTGCTACTTACTCCCACACTGCAGTTCTGCTTTCTGAGTAAGTAGCAGTGTTTGTGTTCAATGTGAATGCCATGAAAACACAAACGTCTACGATTGGAAAGAGTTGTTGTGTGATTGACTATAAATAGATTCATCAGGAATTGTGAACAGTCTTGATACAGAATACTGAAGGCTTAAGAAAAGAAAAGCTAATGGATCACACAAGACTTCAAATTTGCCAGCTGTTTTTTTCCCGTTCCACCTTTAAATGGCATGGCAGTTGTTGTTGTAGCTCCTAAGGCACCAGAATGTAACTGCTGCACCATTTAAAATGGCATATGGAAATTTAATCAAGAAGCTGGCAAATTACAAACAGTTTTCAGCTTCATGTAGATCGCTACAGTTAGCAGCAACAGCTGGAATCCAGACACTGAACCATGGATCAGTAGTGGCCAGTTTGTGTCAGAAATGCTGTACTTGGGGTAAAAACAAATACATTTTAAACTACATTGGCTAGTCATGAATAAATTAATGTTTTTGTCAGCATTCATGAGGAGCCCTGTGTCCTACAAGCAAAGGAGGGGATGTTTTTTTTTATAATATAGAACTCTGCATTAAGTTTACACAGTAAGCCAGATAAGTTTGTGGATTAGGAAGTTTGGCTTGGAACAGAGAAACTTTGATCATGATCACATTCGTATCTATTTTACTGTTGAGCCTTTAATTTAAGCAGATAATGAGTTCCCGGGTTTGCCATTTCCCCCTAAGAAAAGCAGCCCTGTTGCAGAATGTTTTTCCACCCAGTCTGACTGAGGGGGCTTATTCCTGTTGGAAAGTGATATCGATGCTTACCGTCTATAGGTAGCTGCTTTTTGATTGAGGGCACAGTGCAGGACAGACCATCAGAACAGGACTCATTTACAGGCATCACTTTAAAAAAAAAAAAAAAAAGTGGTTCTGGAAAACTGAATCCGTTATTTCTTTCATTTTGGGTTTGCGACATGCATCTGTCGTCCTCAGTCCAAACGTCCAGTGGAGTGGACATTTTGTTTTCAGGTCTTGTATCTCTATAGAAGTAGGTACTTCATCACTCTCAATATTCTGTGTTTCTACAGATCTCAGCCTTCAAATGAATCATTTAATAAAATGTTTTTCTCTTTATCTTAAAATAAAATTAATAAGGCAGCTGGCGACCCAGTCAAACTCTTTTTGAAACACCACCCTGTATTTATTTTACAAATGTTTCTGCATATAGGTCCTGCTAGAGACCTGTACAAAATATATATATATATATTTTTTAATTTATCAAAATGTGTGTACATTTGAATTTGCGAATCTAGACATTAGGTTGGCATAGTGACCAAAAACTCCAGCAGTAGCGCCACAACTGACCCATCCGCTACATGTAAAATGATTCTAACAATCATGTAATGTTGTAGGAGCTGTTCATGCAGAAGTCCAGGTGGCCACAAGAGTCCAGAAAGTATTTCATGTGGCTGCACATCCACTATTCCACACATGAAAAGGTCACTACCTGCTTTGTGTCTTCTTACATTGGTAAAATATATTTATTTTTCAAAAAAAAATTGTTTTGTAGGCACCAGGGAACATGTTTACTAAAGAAAGATCCAGTCTCATGACTGAGGAGTTTAAGAGAAAACAGGAGAAAATCAGTTCATATAGAGAAATGAATTAAAATGATGTACATATGAGCTGAAACCCAATCAGCCTTTTGTTACTATGTAGTTGATACAGTCGCTATAACCTGCTTGCTAGAGGTGTCCTGATTCAGATCTTCCAGAGACCATTCTGTTTTATAATATATCTACATTATGTGTTTTCTTCACACTGTTAATGCTCCTGCTGCTGATGTAGCATAAACACACATTATCACAAGTTGCAGCGGCGAGGCGGCATATATGAAGTATGTTAGCATGTCAGATGTTTGCAGTGTGGGACTATTTTGATGTAGAAGATTAACACTTTCTTCCACTGCCATCATTTACACCATGTAAATATTTGTGGGTGGGGCTCTGGAGTGGCATATGCGTCTAAGCCGGGGGCTTCCCAGTATGCACATTTTAATGCTGTGCTTCGTCGAACACACCTGATTCAGCTCTTTAATGAAATCACAAGCTCTTCGTAGCCTGGATCAGGTGTGTAGAGTAGGGAGAAAAAAACTAAAATTGGAAACCACAGGTCTAATTATTGGACCCATCATTGAGAGGTTCTGAGTTTGATCACTGGTAATGTAAAGCCATCCAAGTCCTGAGTCCAAGAAAGCGATATTGGCTTCACTTTCTTGAGATAGGTAGTATGGCTTTTCGCTCCATCTCATCATTCAGTGTGATTCTAGGTAATGTGGCCAGCAGATGTAAGCTGTTGTTAGCTGACTAATGTCCAAGCACACTGAGCTGTCCAATGATGTTGATTTGAAAGAAGCTTGTGCTAGCGCTGTGTTACAAGAAGGAATAATGAAAGCGTTCTGCTTTCCTGGCTGTGCTTCTTCTGCTATAAAAACAGTTTTATCGTCAATAGTGTATCTTAGTACAAGCAAGAATGGGGCATTATAGCAATCTGAAATTGTAGCATATTCATGATGCTTTATAATAGTACTATGGTAACACTTGCTGTGAATCCTTTATTGATAAATGCATTTATAAGGCAGTATATGGCATAAATAATGCCTTTATAATGCCAGCATAAGCTTATATACTTGCCTATAAGCTGTGACAAGCATGTCACTCCATAAAAGTGAGTATATAACTTTCTAATGTCAGGTTTCCCTTAACACATAATATCTGTGCATAAGATTCACATTGTACACCTTCGTTTTCAGATGGCTCAAGTACTCAAACACGCTATTACAAGCTTCTGGTATATTAACAGACCCAGACGTACATCCAGGTGAACATTTGTTGGGTATAATCTCTTCGCAGACAAGGGATGTATGGAATGAGAGAACTAGAGCCAATTTTTGGTGGACTGTCTCACTTAAAGCCTGTAAAGACCTGGCACAGCGCTCTGTAACCGAAACGTATACTGTGTTCTTATCAAGTCTGACTTTATGAAGCCATGTAGTCTGGATTTATATAACGTTATACAAGTATGATAATGAAAATATGCTGTGAACAGCTTAAAAAAACAGTTTTAATTCTGGTTGAATACTGGATTCATAGAAAGTGTTAACAGAACTAATGTCTATACTCTGCCATCAAAATGATCAGGAAGGTCAACTGAAGTGACAATGAAATGTTATTAATTTATGCTTAACTTGTGCTTATACTACAAATGTAGTGATTTTACTGTCATGTATTGGCAACTTAGTACATCCTAGTAAACGCCTAGAAATATCAAAATTGAGTAGCATTATTGGCCGATACTGAACAGGAGTGCAAAACCGTATTCCATAACATATAGTGTTCTAGACGTACTGACAGTATCCAAGAAATACTGAGGAAATGTATTGACCGTTTGTCACTATAATTTCTATAATATTATAACACTCTGTCAGATTGACCGCCCGTATGGCAGGCACAATAAACACGTCAGAACAGATTTTTCCCTAAAGGGACTGAAATCACACAGAACAGCACTTAAACATTTGATGATCAGCTTTCTTCTTCATGTTCCTGCCTCCAAGGAGCTGTTGCCTGAGAAACACTTTGTTCAGTGTTCTTGTATAGCAGCCTTACCTTTTGTTCTGCTTGAGCTGCATTTGAAATATTTAAGCAGTAGCCTAAAAGCTTATTAGGATTACTAAAAGCAAGAAGAAGAAAAAAAAATCAAAGGATGGTCCAAACTTGTTATTTCAGATTATTTAGGATTGCACCAGTTTTATACTGAATGTGGACCAAATATTCATATGGAGTTTAAATGTTAAAACTATAAAGCCTGAAATTGTAACGTGAATGAGGTTTTAAAGGTGTTACACGCTGAACATTTATTCAGACGAGAGTATATGAATTTGAACAGTTGCACAACTGACTATATCTTGCACACCAAACATGATTTCTTTGGATGATGGTAGTGCAGCCTTATTTTATTCGCCCTCTGTCTGGTTTTTGCAAACTTATTGACCGGTCACAACATTATTGACCAACATCACAGTTGTGAGTGAAAGCACTGGTATAGTTTTAGCTTCTCAGTTAAAGAGAAGAAATTCTTCATTCCTTTTTTTTCATGGACTGAAAAAGGCAACATCCATGTGGTGTGTGTGTGTATGTATCTTATGGCTTTTAGTTTATTTTTCCCTTGTGGAATAGCTATTCTCAACTAACAAGACTTTAATACGTTGTTTATTATTATGTTCTCTAATGCAGCATTGCATCGCTCAGCTTCATCGTCTTGGCAGAATAACTGCTTTTCTATCCTTTTTGTGTTTTCGTCCGTCCATGCTCTCTCACTACAATACCCAGCCTGCATCACACATATAGGTTAGCACTGATGTAAAACAAGTAAATCCACCGCCTCTCCCCCACCCTTCAGTTTTTACTAGTAGCTGCAAGTTCAGCATCAATCTTTTTTGGCCAAGAGTGTCTCCAGTAATGGAAAACGGAGCCAGTGTTGGCTTTTGTTTTACCTTAAATTATCTCACTTCTTTTGTTTGCTGCTGAATGTGGTTTCCTGCTGAAAGTGCACAGCAGCAGCCCTTTTTATGTCTATAGGATTACATATCATTGTGTTTACTAATTCAATTCACATGAGGTTAGATTACACTATCAGGGCAGCAGTGCTACTTCTTCATCCTCTCATGTTGGACTGGTTTGGTGCGATGCTACAGTCACTCACTAGACTTTATAGTTGGTTTATAAAGCAGGACGTGCTTTATCTCTGTAACTCATTACATTGATGTCTATGTTTATTTCTTCACATTCTTCTGATCATTTTTGCTAAATTTCTTTGTTGCTTTAAACTAAATTGCACCTGGTATTGAGTATTTTACTGTACACGTGAGGTTTTCCCGTTTTCAATGTTGTTTTTGCACCGTGAGATATGCTTGTGATTTATATACCCTAGCTGTGAAAAGACAGGGAGGAGGGTCATGTCTACTCTTGTGCATACAGAGATTTGTTTACTCTGAGCTGTGTTGGTGTGACCAATGCAACTTGGGTCTGAAAACACAGTTATCAAAACAGATATTGCGTGACTCTTTTTGTGACTGCGGAAGACGAATTTGCTTTGTTTAATGCATTAAAGGTTGAGTGGCCTTCTTTATGTTGCTTGTTGCTGTTGAGCATCGCAACGTGTTATTATCTACAGTGCTGTGAAAGCATGCATCCATCTGTTGTATTGTGTTTTTCCCTGTTCAGAACGTATCAGGTGTCCAGACACAATGGGATGTTAGATTAAAGTAATCCTGCTTGAAGAAGGACGTTTTGTACATGTTTCTTTTATTTAAGGAATCAATTGCAATGACTAATCCCAGTTCCTGTAGTTAGCAGTCAATTTCTCGCAGCACTGTGGAGAAATTTTGCGGGACAGCTTTAAATCAGAGATATCTGGGGCACTTTGAGCTTAAATTGTTCATTTAAGGTTCTGTCACAGGCTCCTGCTGGCTTTAGGTTTGGATTTTGATTAAACCGGTTCTCTCAGACTGTGTCCTAGATGCGTCCCTGGCACTGCACTTTCTGTCTTTCTGTCTTTGCTGCTCACCCGAATCAGCCCGTCGAGGCTGCAGAACTAGATATCAATATGACTTAGGTGTGATAGAATAGACAAACACCGTTGTGTACGGTGCATAGGGAGGCTTACAACAGTGTTTCCAAGAGCAATGCAGTGAAAGAACCACTTTGGGCTCCACAAAGAACCTTTCAGTTGAAGGTTCTTTGAGGAAAGAGTTCTTTGTAAATGAGCTGTTTGAGTCTGAAGAAACTTTTTTAAAGGTAATATTATTTTAAGCATGGATCTTTTGGTACAGACAGGTTCAATAACCCAGCTACATATTTTTCATTTATCTTTAAATCTGGCTCGCAAGTCTTTTGTTCCTTTTTTTTTTATCTGACTGCTGAATGTTTTTTTCTCCAACCAGACAATGTGACTGGTTACTTAACATAGTCTGTACCAAGTCAGCTTAGACTACAAATTCTAAAAGCAAAAAAGAGATGTGTGCATCTGGTGCAACGTGAATGCTGCCCACTAATGTAGCCAAAGCTAACTCATCATGGCGGGTTCTTTATTGGCTTAGATATAGCACGTCATACAAATCCACTCAGAATGCAGAATTATTATTTTTTAAAGTAGTATTTACTCTATTTCTCCTAAGTCAACATCAATAGTAGTAGTATTAATAATAATAATAATAATAATAATAATAATAATAATAATAATAATAATAATAATAATAATAATAATAATAATATTTAGAGTTGTGTGGTGACAGAAGAATTGCCAATAAAGAAGAAGTTTATTGATAACTGTTATTTAAACGGCAGATAATGAGATTTAGATAGCCAGTAAACTCACAGAATAAGACATGATGTAAACGTAATAAAAAACTGAAACTCGATGTCCTGAGAAAAACTATGAAAATGGGTGGTTATAATAATAATAACAATAATAACTTTTTTTTTTTTTGCAGCCATACCTGAACAGTTTCAATAACTAGATCATTAAAAGCTCTCTCAACACTGACTATATTTATGATATAAAATGTAGGTAGATATACAAAAATACATATGCAAATATATTTACATCATGTAATTTTAAATTGTCAATTGTCATGTTAGAAAACCTTATATAGTTTTTAATCAGGTGTTAGTTGATGCTGATTTTGGTATCATTTACAAGTGAAATTATAGTTTCTAATGCTTTCAGATATTTGTCACCAGTTGTTGCTCTGAATGTTGGGTAGTTGAGAAGAGGATCGTTCCGACCTCCAGTACATAAAGAGACTAATGTACCCAGAGCTGTATTAACCTGACCCTATCTTCATACAGCTATCGTTCAGTAGGTTTTTCCCAATCTGTATGTCAATATGATCTTGTTAATATGATTTGTAAAATTGTAGTTATTGCTGTGTAGAGATTTGATTAGGCTTTACATCGCTTTTTACAATCCTACTGCATAAACAAAAGCTTCCTGCACAAGCCAGCAGCAGGTCGAGCTCACAGAAAGGTCCTGATACTGATGCATTTAGGTTTGAATTCAAATCTTTGTTTTGTTTATGTCCAGTTAGAACTGTCTAGAACTGTTAGAACCTCCAAACACATGCATGTTAGATTGATCGCTCACTCTAAATTGCCCAAGCGTGAGTGTGTGTTGACCATGCGATGGACTGGAAACCTGTCCATGTTGTACACCACTTTTGCCCGATGATGCTGGAATTGGCTCCAGCCACACATGACCCTGACTAGCGGGATAAAGCGGAAGATAATGGATGGGTGGATAAAAAAATTTATATTTAAGTTATAAGAAACTGAATTTTTATCTTTATTATTGAATCAAACATTTGTTCTAGTTAGTCATGCTAATGTTCTGAAACAACACTAGAACTCCATAAAACAACAACTGCAGATAAAAAAAAATCAGGCAAAATCATGTAGCTTCATTTTTTTACGACTGTGCATATATTTAAGTACCGGCTAAAGGCCATCTGAATAACCTTTTAGACTGTTCCAACCCAAGGAGACCTTTCAGGCCTTTTCTGAGCTTTCATACTCTGTCATGGATTCATGGGCAGATGGTTTTGTGAGCCAAGTTCTTCTCTGATTGTATATCTGCTTAGGGCTACTCATCAAGCAATGAAGATCCGGGCTTGGGGCATGCTGCTCAGCTGTTTTGTTGTTGTTTTTCTGTTTGCAAGTCATTTCAGCTTGACTGAACAGAACCAAACTTTATAGCTACCGAAGATCATCAAAGCTCTTCGCAGTACTTTAGAGTGATTCATTACTCTTTGCTGGATTAAAACAGGCTAAAAACAAGCTGGAAGATGGATGGCTTGGCAGCTTAGAAGGGCTGAATATCTATTTATCATAACTTTGACTTCAAGCTTAGCAGTGCGAGAGCAGGCCAGTGGATCTGACAGACCTGTCAGAGATGCAGGAAGATCATTCTCATTACACATTCACGAACAACCACTGAACTATTTACAAAAAAACTACATGAACGTTCAGTGTTTATGACATCTGGAACACTGTTATTGCATTGCTTTCCAACCAGAAGAAGTATTTCATAGTCCTTTAAGGAGGTTTGCTCAGGTTTTTGTTCTTTTTACATGGTTAAAAAATAGCACATTCAAATGCACTTAAATAAAAAATAAAGTTAGTAATAGCTTCTCAGAAGTTTTCTTTGGGAAAAAATAGCATGTATTCATTCAGTTTTCTTCCATCAGGCAGATTGCCAGACACTGCGGTCAGGCTGGAGAACATCCTCTCTAGAGGGCTCGTCCTTCTTGTTTCCCAGCCATGGAAACGGTGTCAGCGCGAGGATATGTCTGGACTGTCACTGCGGCTCAGGTATTTTCACCCTGTTGAAACTGCAGCTGTCAAATGAGAGAAAAAGTGGCATTGTTAACTTCGGAAGCTGCTTAGACGCTTAACTTAGAATCAGGTTAAACATCATCTAATTGCGATGACCTTACATTTCAGCTTATACTTTCATAAGTGTTGAAAGGTTCTGAGGTGTTTTAGGGGGAAAGAGCAGATTTGCTACTCAGAGCCTGAACTTCTGATGCCTATTTGTAAGCTGAATCATAACAGTTTGTAGTCGAATGCTGAAAGAAGTGTGATGCATATAGATTCACAAGGGAGTGTCTAGCCTGGATCAAAGGATATTTCAGTCTTGGCATTATTGAACTTTTCTGAGAAGCAGTTAAGAATCATCTCAAATAACTAATTTCATGTCTAGGCAATTTTTAGCATTGTGGCTGATTAGATTATGAGGCTAAATTAATATTGTGCATCATCCTCCTTTCATTGTTCTTCTTGTAGCTATTCTAATTCTTCTTGTTCTACTTTCTTTCCTACCTCTAGTTCTTCATCTTCATCTAGTTTTTCATCTTCTGATTCTAGTTCTTTTTGGTCTCCTTTTTCTTTTCTTTCACCTTCTTCTAGTCCTTCATCATTATCTTTAGTTGTCTTTGTTATTCTTATTGTTTCTTCTTCTAGTTCTTTCTCTGGCTGCTCATGTACGTGTGGATCTCATATTCTTCTTGTAGTTATCCATCTGGTTCTTTTTGTACAGTACTTAAGTAAAGTAACACCCCGTAATTTATTTTATTTCCAATAAAAATGGCCATTAAGTTATTCATGTTTATGAGGCGATCAGGTAGAAAAAGTGAAAAAGACGACTTTCCACAACTGGACTTTCAAAATGGGCCAATTCCAATATCTTAAACTGTCACGTAGCAGTCTTGATGGAAATGGCACCCTTAAAATGTACATGTACCAGTTCAGGTTCTGACTCTTTCTTTCTTTGAACCTTTCCGGGCTGTGAATGTGTTGGCACTTTTTATTCAATGGACATTCGGTGGGCTTTTTTTGTCTGTAAACGAGGCTAAATGTGGTTTCCTGTTCACCAGCTTCTTAATATGTTTATTTACAAACAAGCTGATAAACAAGAGGCCAACTTCAGCTTCCAGAACCAGAACTTTAAATCAAAGTAGTTTGTTTCTTCTGTACATTTCTAAAACCTTGGACAATATCGAGGCAAGCAACAAGCAGTTCCACCTGTACTAGCATCACTACCCCAATAGTAACCTGTAAGTAACAGCCATGCTGTGTGACTGTATCCACTGCCTGTTGGTTTAAAGCAGATCATCTTAAGCTGAAAGTTACGTAGTTAGTAACAACTTTCATTTGCTTTGTGTGGATGTTGAGGTTTCCTGCCTGCGTCTGATTCGACAGTCTCACAGTAAACCAGCCAATCAGAGCAGAGCTTATCAAATTACTCACCAAAATGGGGAAAACAACTTCATTCTGAGTTATAAATTGGGAAAAAACATGTCTTTTGAAAGATACAGAAAATCAGGCTTTTAACAATCACGAAAAACCAGGTACACCGCCAAAACTGTCTCCATCAGGTAAACAGACAAGCTCCTCTCTTGCTTCAGATCTGAAAACATCCACTGTGAGAAGCCACCTCAACACTGTGGGTCTGCAAGGAGGTGTAGCTCCCAATAAGACCTTACTGTGAAAGCTATAGACTGACAAGTCCAGAACTTAACTTCATTAAATGTGTGTGGGATGAATTGGATTGTGTGAAGCAGAAAATGAAATCAGCTTCCAAGACTGAGCTTCGTAGGTGTGGAAAAGTATTCATGCAGATATTTATTTATAAAAAAAAACTGAAAGAATGTCTCTTGAGAAAATATGAAGCTGTAATAAAGGTTGAGGCTTCTGTGTAATTTTCTGTGAAATGTGTTTTGCGATATTTTTTTGTCTGACACCCGAAATTGAATAACTTGTACTTAACGGCCATTTAACTGGAAATTAATTGAATGAATTTAATGACTTGCACAATATTGTAGTTCATCATCAAGTTCTTCTTCGTCAAAATCCTTCCATTATTGAACAGTTTTGACAAAAAAACTGGCACTCAAGGCTAGAATAGTTCTCCAGATGGTTCCAGGGAGCACAGAGGCCGTATATAGAATCAGTGTTGCGTATCTATCACACCCCTGGAGACACAAATGTAATGAACAGTTTTCCGCCCAAATTAAGTGTATGGCGCGAATGTCCATATGACCAGAGTTTCACTGCTCAACTATAAATACCCCCCGGCTCCCCCTGCGAGCGCCTGAAAGCTAAACGAGCGTCATCTAGCAGGAACATCTAGCAGGAGGTGATAATACCAGACTGTAAATTAGTTTGAGCGTTGGATAGGACTGTGATAGAGAGCTGCAACACAAATTAGAGTGCTCCAGAGCAAGGTCATATTTATTATTTATGTAGGGTTGGAGAAACAGGGCCACTGCTGCAGCTTTCTTCCTCAGCGAGCACGGACAGCACAGATGTCTGCGTCTCTATGCAAGGACACATGTTTGAATGCAGTTATGACATAATCTGCTAATTGCAGTTATTTAGAGCTACAATAACGTTTCATTTGTTAGATTTCTGCAACAAGCGGAATGTTTAGCCTGTGTACTGAGCATATAACCTGAAATAAAAGAAAGCAGTTAAATGCATTATAAATACAATGCTGACGAATTTAAAGGGCAGCACTGAGTAACGTTGGGGTATTATCTGTGTAGCTACAATAATATGGGGTATTACTTTGGCTGTATTAGTGTATAGTCAAACATAGCTAACAAACAAAATAGCTATTCAGCTCATTTGCCCCCCTCTGACTTCTACTTTAAGAGTTGCATGCAATTAATTAAATTCTTTGTCACAATTATTTCAATGACACTTATTTGTTGGCAAGATTTCTTGATGGTATCTGCAAGTATGTTTCAGCCTATACAGAAAGAGAGTTGATTGGCGACATTGTAGAGCTGCAGTGGATGGTTATTTGTGTATTTGATTAATCAATCAACATTTGTTCTGTTAATCAGTTAATGGAACCCCCAGCAGCTTCCTCCTCCCTTGCCCCCTACCGTCAGTAATCCATCAAGCAAAATCCTCATAGGCGAGTCTGTCCACATCTTAATAATGTCCCTGTGCTTGCTTATTTCCAGTCATCCAACTCCAGGCTCTTACCTGCTCGACACCCTAGAAACCGATCAGAGACAGCTAACATTTGAGAAAGGTATTTGAAACCACCGGGGCATAAACGATTGAGGATTTCTGCTCAAATAGCACAAACATGTCTTTTTTCAAGTTGGTCTACGCGCGTATGCCCATGGGCCTCAAAGTTGCTGTTTAGGCAGTACAGATCCTCTTCTAATTTTTAAAGCTCATGTTATCAACGACAGCAGATTCCTGAATTCATTCTTGCATCACTGTAAACATAGGATAGTCTATTTCTGAGTATGTCCTTCATAATGCAAGCTCCATGTTGTTGAATTCCACCGCACCTTTGCCTTGACAGGCGTCAGGAGTAGCTGGTTGTATTTTGGGGAGGAGTTGAAAAGACAGCTGTCAAGCTGGACATTTCCTGTAGTTAGCTGCCACCAGCTGCAGCTGGGTTTGTGTATTAGAGGTGATGTCATGTGTGAAAATAATAACCAGAAAAACAAATCACATGGGTGCTCAGTGTAGTTTTCTCCAGCTTGTCCATACCTGAGTATGGCCTGTTTTGATTTAGTATATTTTTTAATACTGGAAAAATAAGGAGCGTCATATTATCCACTTTTAGTTTATGACAGAATCTAATATTATAAAAGAACAACATTTGAGACTTTCTATGACTGCATATGGCACTGTCTGACACTTGGGAGCTGTTAAACTTGGGGCTTCCGGCTTCCCACCATAAAGTGTTAGTGTTATCTCAGTTGTTTGAAGTTGCTGTTTGTTTCTGAATGCATATCAAAGCAGTTTATATGCTTAGAAATAAAATGTAGTTTGGTTAGTTTTTTATTTATTTTAAGCAAAGACACATACACCATTAATATATAGATAGATATGACATACCCCCCACATGAGAGCCCTGCCCTCAAAAAAACAAGTGTTAAATCCCATTGATGCCTTATAATGGTTAGATAGAATGATGAATGAAATGTGTTGCTCTAGGTCAGATTTCTGTTTCTTCACTGATTATTAATAAATGTGGTCTGATTACAATTATAGTTAAACACAGTGTAACTAAACTAATGACACAAAGTCAGTTGTAGTTTTCATGTCTTTAATTGAACACATTGAGCAACAGCCATAGTGCAGGCTAAAGAAAGTGAACCTTGGAATTGAATGACCTGTAGATCCTCCTTTAGCAGAAGTTACCGCCATCTAATGTTTTCTGTAGCTGCAAATATGATTTACACCACATTGAGAAAGAATTTTGGACCTGCAGGAATGTTTCAGTTCATCAGTATTTCTGGAATGACTTGATAGCACAGCCGTCTTCAGGTCATACCAATAGGGTAACCATCCTTTAGTTGACCTTGTGTGCTTTGGATCATCGTCTTGTTGTATCACCATCTCTTTAGCTTGAGGTTTTGGGCTGCTGCCCTTATATCCTCCTGTAAAATGTTTTGATACACCTTTGAATTCATTCTTCCTTCAATGATCACGAAGGTGTCCAGGCCCTGAGGCAGCACAGCAGCCCCAAACTATGATGCTACCTCCACCGTGCTTCACAATTGGGCTGAGGTTTTGGTGTTGGTGGGCAGACGTAGCATTTAGCATCCACATTGGTGATCTAGGTGATCTGATACTCCTTGCTTTGTGGAACATCATTCATAGCTAGACTGTGTTGTATATAATTGTGTGATACAGACAGTCAGACCACATTTTATTAGTAATACATTTAGAAATCCATAACATTTTTAATGCTTTACTATTTTTTAACACTGTATTTTGGTAAAATGATGCTAATTACCAAGACAGTCTGACATATTTGAGCTAGTAAGCTGATAATAGACATAGCAGAATACTTTATACCTTATTTGGAGTAATAAGGTGGTCAATACAAACATACTCAGGCTACATTTTCAGTAATCCCACATGTTTAAGCAAAAACATATCTTGAGGATACACCTTCGAGGACCAGTGCCAAAGAGGTGCATGGTGCAAAAGAGTAGTTTGTAGTGATAAGGACCCAGTAAAAGTAGAGCAGGAATCATTGCTTTAACAACACCAGTTGAGTTTAAACAAGGGGGTAAAACCTCTGAGGTTAAACATCTACCTGAAACTATACTGTGAAGACTGTACAACATATTTTTTTAGTTAATGGCTAGAACCTCTCGGCCATCTCAGTGAAACCTAGTAAGGCTACTTTGAAACTTAGTAACATGTTTCTGAAACTAGTTATCTTGTACTTTGGAGTTGAACCAGGCTAAAAGCTGGAAACCTTACGCTACTGTAAAATTAAGCATGTCTTTGAGTATTATGTATTTGGAGATATTATGTTTGTTTTAGATATTTATAATACACTATTACTTATTCTGTGTGACATCATGGAATTGCAACTGTAAGCTCTTGAAAAACATGGTCATGAATGTCTGATTTGCAGTGCTCTTATCTAATGTGCTAACCAGCCACCGTGGTGAACCCAAGCAAATAAACCAGCTAACACACCAGCCACTATACAGTGCATTACAGTAGCATATGGAATGTTCACCTTTATAATATAGGTCTATACGTTTATTTCTATTTTTTTTTACCTCGTTTTATTTTGGTGAGTACACAATACGCATTGTTACTAGAGATCAAAGAAAGCTGGATACAAGTCAGAATTTGTAACCAGCATGCGTTGTGCAAAACAAGGCGCTGATCGATCTGCTCAATCCTGTGTTGAGCCTAACACACCTAATGTCCCATTCTTCTTTAATGCTACGGCAGCCCCCCCAATGCAGTTTGTCAGAATGCAGAGTTTAAACATTACAGTATAAATATATCGTTCTCTCCATCTGAATCCTCTTCTTACCCCGCCGCTGCTGGAGCTCAGAGCAGAAGCCTCCCCTGCAGCACTGAGGGATGCGCCAGCTTTCTGTTTAGGGGTAAGATCAGTGATCCACCCCCCCACCAAATGCTGCGAGGATCAGAGCTATTGATCGCCCCTTCACCCGGGCCGGCCCGGCCCCCTCTCTGCCTGAGCTCTGGAGGGATGGAGGGGGAGAGGGAGGGAGGATACAGGCAGCGGGCTGCACCTTTGTTGTCAGGGCTTTGTTTCCTCAAGGTCGTCGGGCTTGTGACTGAAACGCTGGCAGCGGTAGAGACGGCGGCCCAGGCCCGAGCCTTGCTGACATGAAATACTAGCAGCATGCCGATAAGGGAGGAAATGAAAAAGCCCGGCACTTATTTGGGCCGCGCATCTTTTACGGCCTTCTAAAATTCCTTTCCTCCCCGCAGATGGAGTGTGTGGATAAACGACAAAATATGTAGCATCTCAACAAAGTGCTAGTGGTGCTGTCTCCTTACTGAGATCCATAATTTTGCTGAGGCGGACAACAGCGATGCATGATGCTGTCAGAAAATGTGATTCAGCTCTTAATCTGTATGTGAATCTGAGTCTGTTACAACAGTAGTTAGAAAGAAAATGTACTTAAGATATGATTTTTTAAACACAGTGAAAAGAGATTAAAAACACAGACTCCACTGTTCTCTGAAAAAACCCACCACTCCTCCCGTATTTAGGCTCTTTGACATAAAACTCCTTGTAGGATTGTACCTCAAGCAGCCCAACATAAACAATTCTACTTACAACACTGTTTGGTGAAGCAGTCCACTTTCTCAGCACATTGTTGTATTATATTTATTTATACTTTTTACTTTGTCAATAGATACCGTCTGACCTCCAGCACCTGACATCCCACTCTACTCACAGCACTGACTGTCACGCTACTGCTAGGCTAGACAGCATGAACTCCCTGGGAAGCTGCAAACAGTCCATCACCGTACTGGACCTTTACTGGCATATATTGATATATATATATATTGAGCACACCTGGGTTAGTTCAGTTTACTTATTCTGTCCAGTGGCAGGTAATCAACCGTTTGTTATGAAGGGCAGTGCTACATGCTGAGGTAAACAGTGTTGGCCTAGCCTAAGTGCCAGCCTAAACCCGAGTGCAAGCTTCCTTTTGTTTTTGTTTTTTTAATTCCTGAGTCATTCTAGAAAGCTATGAGAATATTATGGACCAGATATTTGACTTGGTTCTTTGGAGAAACCCCCAAAAGTGCTATATGATGAAATTCCACACCTGCTTCAACACTCTAGCCACAAGTTTGTACTCCGCTTTACTAGGCAGAGTATGGAGCAGGGCGCTAATGGGAAAGTGGAACTTTCTCATTCCCTCTTTGGTGAGGTGTGAGTAGTGAAGGGTGACAGAGTGCTGCTCCACCTCTCTGTCACCCTCTCCGCAGCTCAATCACCAGACTCAAATGCCAGGCATAATACAATGGCACAGCCCAGGAGGTGGGGTTTGTGGCATAGGTGCTGCCATCACGCTACTCCCACCTTTTCTTGTGGCTCACGGCTTCCTCCCACCGTCTTTGCAGGCTGTCGTCAGCACATAAGGTACAGGCACCACCTGTCCACCACCTCTCATGGCTCTCACTGGTGCCCGAGGGCCAGGAGCTTGGCACAAATACACGGAACTGTTATACTTGTAATACATTCGGTAACTACCCAAGTGTGTGTGTTATGTACTGTTATCTATACAGTTATCCTTCCTATTACTGTTATACTGTATATGTTTCCCATTTTCTAGATACATCACGTTGTTAAAAACAGTAGCAGCAGTCGCCTTGAAGCTGGAATGTCTATTTCAGATTCACTGCAGTTTGAGGCAAATGTGTGGTGTTGTGATTCTGTAATAGGTAAAACAGAGAACCTACATTAGCCTCATAGCTTCGCTCTGAAAGTAAGGAAACAACCATTAGATTGAGCTATTATGTAGATTTATTTTTGTCCAAGCTACAAACTTTAATCTCATTCACTCAGTACCTTCTGTTTTCTGCCAAAGCAAGTCAATGGCAACGAAGGCTGTTTGGATCATCCCACATCCAGCCTCTCTTGAACTCACCTACGACTCGACCCTGCTGTTACATTGAAGAGCCACAACTACCTTCCCATCCAACACAAGCCCTAAAAGCATTTAGCCAGCCTGCAACCACCACACTGATGTGTCCATGACATTGTTGCACTCCGTGTCTAAGAATACGGAGGACAGAGTATTGACACTTTGTTAGAGCTTCGCCCACAGCAGCCAATATGTGAGTTACATAAGCAGTCCTACTTTCTGCTATATAAATATAATACCCAGGTCCTTGTTCACAGGTCCATAATACACACTGTGACTATCAACATGTAGCACACTCGCACCGCACGGCACCGACTGTTACACTGTAGCACATGTTTAAACAAGTTTCTGGGCATCGTGCTTTAGTAAGAACATGCTGGATTTAAAGAAAGGTATATACGTGCAGCTGCTGGTGTTGTCTATAGCTACATAACGCTAAACTTCACGCATACAGCAAACTATTTCCCCAATGTTTGCCGACACTGGTGTAAATCCACAGGTATGAACGCACGCTGTTCTGTCATGCTTCACTGAGAAACTATATTTCAGTTCTGGCTGTCGTCGGTGTTTTGGCCGTTCTATTTTGACAGTCATAAAAGTGGGTCACCTTCCATTTCACGCGGTACTTTCAGCAGGATGGTTTACAGCGTCGCCACCAAATGACAGCAAAACTAATCTGGCCCTTCCCCATGGAGAAACCGCAAAACTACTGTTTGCCTTTTAGGAAACCACATATCGTACCACAGAGAGCCTACAGCCAGTGCTTTTAAAAGCCAGTAACTGCTTTAGACATGTCCAGAGGCTGGAGAAACCAGACAGGGTTATTTCAGCATCATAATGGAGAGGGAGTGGACGCACAAGCGTATCAGTGTCTCTCTCTCTCACTCTCTCTTTATCCGGCTTCTATTTTTAGGCTCCGCCCTAATGCCTGGCTTGCTTAAATTACCCATGGAGAGAAAATGGTTTGGGTGCAAATAGACAGTGGATGCAGAGGCCTTAAGTGAGGACGCCCAGGCTGGGCCGTGTTGAACATATTGGATGGCATTATGGCAGAAATATTGAATCACTGCATCAGTGTGTTTTGACAAAATTATTTATTTAATGGTAAACAAATAAGTGTGTACACAAACAAAAAAAATAAATAAATGCAAAACGTTTTGGCTGCCCCAGAAAACTGATTATTGGAGCTGCTCATGTACAAGAGAAGACGGTAGTTGCTTTATTCCTCATTTGCAGGTAAAGGGCCTCCACAGGATCAGGGGGATACCAGATAGCACCCTCTGATCGGGACTGGCAAACTGTATGTAAGCTCACATACTAAAAAAAGCTTATATTGCCCACGTCTTGAAACCTGCCAGTGCTGATATAATATATATGACAATACGTTTAGCAAATACATATGACAAAAGTTTTAAACAAGAATGAACACTGTTATAGTTGAGATTCTAATCTTTTTATCGTGTGGTAAACATTTCGGACATGTAGACTTATGTTGGAAATGCAGTACAAGCCCATTTTAAAAAGAGTCAGTACACAATTGTGGGTGCACAGCATAAATAAAACCGAATGCAATTACACACATCATTTAATCCCCCGTATTTCACTGAAAATAGTACAAAGGCAAAATATCAAATATTCAAACTATGTAAGTTTATTGTTTGTAACAATGCCAGTTTTGAATTTGATGCTAGCAAGAGGTGGTAAACATGCCCGTCCCAATTTTTTTTATTTGTTGCTTGCTTCGAATTGGGATATATTTAAACATATGATATTTTGGGGTTAATTAAGTGTAGAATTTAAAAACTCAACCTTAACCAAAGAGTCTCAACCTTTCTGGAACCTTATGTATTTGGGTGGTGAAACAAAATGAGTTCCAATCAGTGCCACAGCCATATGTATGTGTGTGTATGTACATGTGTGTGTGTGTGTGTGTGTATTTATATTATCTCAAATGTAAAGGTCATGATTTTGAGCCAGGGAGCCTGATCCTCACCAGAATCGAATCAGCAAGTTGTGCGCTTGTCATACCTAAGTGGCCGAAATCAGACAGCGGGAGCGAGTGCGTAACTTAGTGCAGCAATTAAAAAGCCATCTAGCTGCTGTAAAAATAATTACGAGCTGTAAAAATCCGTTGTAGCTAATGTGGAATAGTCCACTAATCTTTGTAACAAGGTTCATAACAAAGCCGTAAAGTATTCATGTTTTTTTTTTAACCAAAGTTTTTAAATTGTGCCTTGTAAGCAGCCTGTTTTTACTCATTACACGGAAAAACACAGGCTACCTCATAATGCCAAGTCTGTGCTCTCTTAGATTTGCATGCACAATATTTTGTAGGACTTGTACTATTTTTGTCCAATTAGTGGAAAAGATAGAAAAACCACTCGTTCACATCCTTGTTGATCATTAGTGAGGGAAGCATTCTCGGGAGAACTTGGATGACTGAAACACTACAAATCATATTCCAAACTATTACCAGCACAGCGGCTAACATTTATCTCTTTAATTAGCGTTTAACCACTTAAGTTATGTGGTGCCACTTGGGTAGGTAGGCCATTTATTTTTTAAGGGCCCGCATGTAGGTTTATAAAGAGTTCCCTGTTGTAAGTGGCGTATTGCAGGAATTATGGGATGAAACTGTTACTGGTTACGCTTTGTAGAATTTCCCTCTGGGATCAATAAAGCATCCATCCATCCATCCATCCATCCATCCATCCATCCATCCATCCATCCATCCATCCATCCATCCATCCATCCATCCATCCATCCATCCATCCATCCATCCATCCATCCATCCATCCATCCATCCATCCATCCATCCATCCATCCATCCATCCATCCATCCATCCATCCATCCATCTCTGGTTTCATGTTAAACCTTGATGGAGTTCCTGATTGTTAGTGTTATTGTTACAAATTAGAATTACCGTTAAAATATTGGTTCATTAACAGTATTTGAAAAACTCACAATAAATACTGTCCTGCATCAACCAAGGTTAGTGGCAGTATTCCTCAGACACAGCAGGCACCCTGTCAGGGGAAACATGGTTGAAGGCGGTGACAGGGCTCTGGACACTTTTCAGCTGTCTAAAAGAGGAAAGACTGGTTTTTATAATGATTTTGAGGGAAACTTGAGTGCAGACAGTCACCTTATCTGCAGAACATGTATAAAGAAAATCACTGTGGAAGGCAAGACTTCAAATCGTACGTGTCCCCTTTGAGACCATGACTCACTACTAGTGGATGTGACGAATTGTGCCACCGTGTCGAAAATGTGCTACCATAGATACATACGCTGCCATAACATTAAAATCACCTCCTTGTATTCACACACATTGTCTATTTCATCAGGCCTATTTACAATACAGGTGCTACAATTACAGACTGTAGTTCATCTGTTTCTCTGTATACATTGTTTGCCCCCTTTCACCCTCTCCTTCAATGATCAGGACCTCCAAAGGACCATCACAGAGCAGACATTATTCTCAGCACTGCAGTGACACTGATGTGGTGATGGTGTGTTAGTGTGTGTTGTACTGATTTGAGTAGATCAGACACAGCAGTGCTGCTGGAGCTTTTAAACACTGTTGCTGCACAGTTTGTGTTCCTCTAGTCCGGCATCAGTGCTCACAGGACGCTGCCCACAGGACACTCTTGGCTGGTTGGTGGACTAGTCTCAGTCCAGCAGTAACACTGAGGTGTTTAAAAACTCCAGCAGCACTGCTGTGTCTGATCCACTCTAATCAGTACAACACACACTAACACACCACCACCACATCAGTGTCACTGCAGTGTTGAGAATGATCCACCACTCTAATAGTACCTGCTCTGTGGTGGTCCTGACCATTAAAGATCTCCAGACTATCAGTAACCAAGCAGGATACAATCACAAGATCTAGACGTTTTTTGCTGTTCAGACTCATGATGAGCCTTTAAAAAACACCTGTTACTAATTTTTTGCTTATATTATATTATTATTTCGTTATAAAACTTGAAATGGTTTGATTTTAGTTGGTTTTTAACCATTTTCTACACATTTGAACAATAATGTGAAAAAACTGATAACTGTGATAATTGTATACAATAATTGTGATGTTAAATCTTATTCTCTACTATGGCTTATACTCTACTATTAAAAATAACGATAGTTAATGATAGTTACATAGCTCAAGCTGTAGTATACAGAGAAAAAACTCACCCTTATGCTCCACTAGGGTTTTAGATTCTTTGTATTGAATGATCAGGAGGTATAAAAATGAACTGATGTATTGAAGTGAATTGATCCGAAGATAGTTCTGATAGCTGATAGCTGTATCATTTAGCATTGTTGCAAATGTATTTACAATAAAATTCTGTTCAAGATTAAAATCCAGAAGATGGGATTTTATTGTATGTAGTCCACTTTTTCAGTGTTTTCCCTACAATTACACTGTGAAAAGTGCTTCATTGATTCAGCTTATAAAAAGACTTCTTCACGCACTAACAAGTAAATGAACCAGTTTTATTTAAAGTACTCTAAATCAGCGATTCTCCCAATCAGAGTAACTAGTTGAGTAAAAGTAGTTTAGTTGCCTGTTACCTCATGAAGTCTCTTTTTTTTTAGGTTGACTCAGTGAAGCTTAAACTTAGCTTAGACAATATATAAACATTGTAATGTAGCCGTTAAGCTGAAGTTAGACTCAAAATCGCACAGCGCCCAAAAAATTGTTGTGAATGTTTTTAATGTTCTTTGTTGCCAGCGCTGACACCTTGCGCCAATGCTTAGCGACTCGGAGCACTGTTCAGTTCCTCAGCTCATCACACAGTGCACCATGCTATATTTGGCCATCGCTACAGTAAATGAATGCCTTATTTAGACGTAGAAAGAAAGATGATCAGCTGTGGCTTGAAATGTACACAGAGAAAGGCAGTTAGTCTTTTAGATAAACAGAGAAATGGTAACAGTCTTTTACCTCAGCCAGCGTTACTAGCCCGATCCTGTTTCAGCTGGAAAACAGTGAGAGAGTAAACTGATACAGTGTTGCAGAACAATGTGTTTCATTCAGTTTATATGATTTGAGTGTAAAAAAGAGCGTTTATCAGCTGTAGTACTGCTGTACCGAGTAACATGCCAAGCAGCGGTGTGCGGTGGCCTTTAGTGTGTATCCTCTTATCAAAAGCTACACAGATCAGATCATTGATATAGTGGTCTGGAGCAAAGGCAGAGGTCGATAACAGGCCGGGTCAGGTTTTTAGTAAGGAACTTCTTAATAAAGTCTTGATATTAGCTGCAGACATTGTCTTGTTTACAAGTAAACCTCTACTAAGACCTGTAAGGTTTAACACGTCATCAAATAAGGTTTTCATTGTGGAAAACCAGCCTGATGGACAGAAGCGAAGCACTACATGCACTAAATACAGAGTTTAAAGGAAAGAGGCACAGCAACTGACATTTGCATGTATACTAGCTAGTTTCATGTTGTCACGTCTTTCCTTTATACATTTGTATTTACTGCATGTAGCTCTTTGTTGTGTTCATCCGTGTGGAGGTTTTCCTGTAGTTAATTGTTCGTTATTTGAAGCTGTATTGAACCCGATGCGTGATGTGTGCTGTGGGACAGTGACAGTTCAGTAATGACTGTGTATGATCGCAGCAAAACTGACGGGCAAATCACGCATGTAAAGGCCATTACACACCAAATGCCAAACGACATCCAGTCACATAAACAAATGACATGAAAATGCACAACATCCAGACACAACAAGCAGACGATCTATCAGATACATGTGCCGCGCTGTAACTTTGTACAAGAAGCTGTACTTAGGACAGCCGAAGAAGAATGGAAGTCATTGAGGAGCTAAATTCAGAAGCTAAAATTGTATGAGTGTTTTCGCACACAGCTGGGCTCTCCATAACTCAGTTTAAAGTGCTTTCGAAGAACCAGCTCCACACAAGACGAAGCACAGAACAAATGGGCCGAACGTCTTCAAGTGCAAATAAGTTTTTCTTTCTTCCTCACATAAAGGACAAACTATGACATTGGGTTTGAGTGCTTCCATGTACAACCTTGATGTCTGTAGTCCAGTTTGAGCTTTGTTTTACTTGGCTTCTAATCCTTAAGACATTTGCTATGTTAAATCCAGAGAATACAATGATTAGTCACAGAACTCCATGTTGCTGGTAAAAGTTTGCAAAAAATCTAACAGGGTGAATATTGAATTGAATATTGAATGGGTGAATTTTCACTCTCTGGAAGGTCATGCTTGGTGTTCAAGATGCATGTTGGAATTATTTTTTTAGTAATATAATATAATAATTGAATAAATAACGTCTAATAACACACTTGGTTTTCAAAAGCCTGAAGACTGGTTTTATTTGTGTACTAGTTAACATCCTAGTCTAGAGTCTAGTCTGAGTCTAGTCTGTTGAATGCAGAGTCTGAGTGTAGTCTGTTTACACCTAGTCCATGTCTGGTCCCTTTAATGCTGAGACTGAGTCTACTATTTTAAATGCTGAATCCGATTCTAGTCTATTAAGTGGCTAGTTTGAGTCTGGCCTATTGAATACAGAGTCCAAGCCTTGTCTATATAATGCCTGGTCCAAGTCTAGTAAAATTAATATTAAGACCAAGTCTAGTCTGTTTAACGCCTAGACCGAGTCTGGTCTAGTCTATTTAGCACCTAGCTCAAGTCAAGTCTAATTAATGTTTAGTTCAATCTATATTTGATATTTAATTCCTAGTCTGTTCAAGGCCTAGTTTGAGTTTAATCTCTTTAATGCTGAGTCCTAGTTGTGTCTAGTTAAAGCTGAATAGGAGTCTAGTCTATTTAATGCTGAGTCTAGTCACAAGTCAGTCAACATGCGACTTTAGGCTGAATTGCTGAATCTGAGGAGAGGCGGCCTGTCGGAGGAGTGGCGTCTAGCTGTAGTATTGTAGTGTCTAGACACAGCCGGCTTTAATTACAGGGTTTCATGGAAGCCTTTCCGCAAACTGGGTGGTTTGATTGAAATATGCTGTTGTATCAGTATACATAATACAAGAAAATACAACTCAAGCATGATGTTTCATCTTTTTATTGATTATTAAAAACCACTGAGAACTGTCCTACTGAATGGTTACAGAAATAAGCAGTCAGCAGCTCCTAGAATTCGTCAGGTCCTAGTAATCTAAAGCAGTTCTGTTTGGGTAGATTTCCCAGTCCAAGCATTGTTATTTAAGGACGTAGGCACGGTTCGTATGCATTTCTCTAGAAATAGATGCAATTGTTCTTTATCTTTGACTAAAAATAATTTGCTGCACATCTTGGCAGTAAATGTGTTGTCGCATCAGCAGCAAGTGCGATGATGCAGAAAGCATCGTACTTTCAAACAAGTGGTCTTTATTGAACACGGCAACATTGGAGATCTGCCGCACTGAACAGCCAGGATAGCAAACAGATCATCAACCGCCGTATAACCCGCACTGACGTTAGCACCACTACCCCACTAGACAGCCCCACAGCCCAGCACAACACAACTCTCCAAGCATGTGTACAGCCAAATAAATGGGACACCACAGCACGGCGCGAGTAAAACTGTATATTTGTTAGAGCTGGACCGATCAGTGTTTTTGAGGCCGATTCCAATTGCCGATCACCTTTTGACGCGATCGGCCGACAGCCGATACCGATTGAGGGTGGGCTGTATGCCACGACAGGGCTACATGTAGTTATTAGTGCAAGCTAGTCATGAAACATGGTCTAAACTGGTTTATTACTATTTTTAACGAGCTCATGTGAAACAGCATAATATTTTAAACAAAATGAGCAGATCTTGAATTGCTGCTGTTGTACTGTTCGTACCGGTCAGATCTGTTCTGCACGGTGTTCTGGGTTGTTTGTTTTGTGCTAGCTGTGCGTGCTAGCTCTGCTGTTTGCTGATACTCTTTGTATTCAGCTGCGTGAGGTACTCATAAAAGCCGTATCAGATTAGTAGCATTAAATGTCTTTGTCTTGGCTCCTCAACAGACTTTTTTACTCATTTTACAAAATGTCCTGGATGTGTTTGTGTCACATACGGCAACAAGCTGCCCGATGGACGCAACGCAAACTGTTCTCGCGAGGCACGCCGGCTTAGTCAGCCTGTTGAAAATAAAAGGGTGTGTGTTTCCACCTAGCAGTTTAGATAGAAATCGGCTATCGGCTCTCGGGATCGGCTAAATTGGAGATATATCGGCCGATCACATATTTTGATAAAAAATTGCCCGATACTGATACATAGCCGATCGATCCTTTCATCTCTAATATTTACATATATAGTGTGTTCACTGTGTGTTTAGTTCTTTAAAAACATTATTAAACACTAGATTCAAAGGTAATATTAATAAAGTGTCACTTGAATGGCTTACACGCTTCAGATGTCTGTGTTTTAGTCAGAAGTAGCCTGTCATCAAACTGTGCTGAACCTCAAATGCCTCTGTGTTTTGCCATTCCAGCTCTTTTGTTGAGTATTGATGTGGTTCAATCCAAAGTTGAATTTTTTAGCTATACTCTGCTCTGCTGGGCTGCAGGGTTTAGATTCAGGACTTAACTTCCTTTGTAGTGCACTCTGTAGGGAGCAGGGAGTCATTTGAGATTCAGCCCCAGTGTGAGAAGAGAGCCATCGCTGGACTGCTACTGTTTATGACTTGCGGTGGTAATTTGGTGACCAACACTTATAAAGCAAAGGTTTATTTTCATTAAGCAGTGCGGTTATAATATGTTTTTAATTACACAACAGAAAAAGTTCATAAAATAAACACAGTGGACAGTGATGGCCAACTGACTGTACTTCTCATCAGTCCATGGTTGGTAAGCTATGGTGCCACTCTAAAGCAAATACATTTCTTGTGGTTATACTGGTTTATATGGATTATATGGCCGCCATTTTCTAAAATCAGTCCTGTATTACTGCAGTGGAGGTTTTACTCCACTTTGCATGGTGTCTGAGAACATCCTTCCCTGTAATAAAATCACAGTAATGCACGGCCTCTTGTGACTTACCGCTTTAATTAAACCCTTTGCTGAAGACCTGTGATCAAACATCCTTAATCAGGAGCCACTTTGTAATCCTAATTTCACCTAATAGTTATAGACATCCCATTTAAGTTCTTTAGTTATTCCAAGTTACTGTTTGTAATGTACATCAATATCACACATAGTTAGTTAATACATGTAATGGTCCAAATGAAAGTGAAAAGAAATACAGCCCAATCCTGATGTAACCCTTAAAAACAGAAATGTAGTCTTTTCAGTAAGGCTGTGCAGGATTGATATAAAATATGATGTTGGTTAAAGCTGTGATGTGATAAACTATTATTTAATTGGTGTGTTTCTGACTGGATGTGATGCAAGTGCAGGTTTTTTGGGGGATGTGTAAACATACACCTAACTAATCTCACCTGTGAGCGAACAGGAGAATACAGAATTACTAAAGCACGATTCACTGTTGTGCAAAATAAAAACAAATGAAATATTAACAGCTCCTTGCATCAGAACTGTAGGCCCATTGTTTGTGCACTGAAGGGCTGAAAAACAAGTCAACATTACCTCAACAGCTTCTTTTACAACGGCTACAAAAACAAATATCAAAAACAAGTCTCTCTAAAATAGCAGCTGCACAGGAGAGGACAAAACCGTCTTTTGGGGTTATTTATTGCTAGTGATTTTGGAGCATTTCTGTTCAACTCTTTAATTATATAAAAAAATGAAAATCAATACAAATGGACGCACTAAGTTATGTTACTAAGTTCTTTACAGTCGCTAAGCTCATGTTTGTGCTGCATGTGTAAAGTAATTTGGTTTGTTCAGCTCTTAACTCATATCACCATATTGATAAAACACAATTTATCATGCAGCCCTATTGTCCAGCAATGATCTATCTAATGCCTTTATTAGATTTTTAGTGTTTTGCCCTGCAGTTTTACTGCTACCCCCAGCCCCCCTTCCCCCTTGCAGTGTTTTTTTTTTGTTAAGTGAAAGAACAAATCTCCTAACCATGTGAATGTCTGAATTCAGACCTTTAAAGCCCTATTAGGTGCTAATATCCTCCTTATTGGTTTTTGATTGTCAGAGGTCTAAACTGTTCCGACTGAGCCATTAGACTGATTACTCACAGGATATTAAGTTTTATGTAGACATAACGAGTGCTACGTTTATTACTGATCTAGGATTAAGATAAAAACTCAAAAATCTCTTGGCCTTCAAGCAAGATTATGTTTAAACGATAAACTAATATGAAATGCCCAGATTGAGTGGCCGGTAATCCCCTCCATTCCTTCTAATAACATTTTCTCATTAGTGGAAAAAGTTTTTCCAGTGTTTGATTTGCTAAGCCATGGACTCAGCATGCAGTAATAGGAACACCTGATTAGAAGCTTGAGGAACATAAAGGTTCTCAACGTCTTCTGGTTGAGCAGAAAATGTTGTTTTACTTTCGTGAGTCTTTTCTTTCTTCCTGGTTTTCTACATGCCTAACTAGAGTGAGTTCTGGGGTAAATAAGGGTACCTAAGGGGGTTGTTTGGAAGGATGCCATAGAAGTACCTTTCGGTTCCCTCAACAATTAGTCAGTAGCTGGCTTTTTAAAGATCTAGCTTTGAATGAGACACAATATTAAGACTGAACCCCTATATACTGCTAAGTTTGTGTCATCGCTGTCCAAAGAAAATCGATTTTCATCAGCTCCTCTTTATATCCTGTGAAAGTTTCATGATGAATGGACCAATAGAAACATTACATTCATTTGCATTAAACGTTGAGAAAGTCTTTTGTCTGTCTTGTAAAGTTACCGTTTTGGATATACTTTTTTATTTGGATATACTTATTTTTCTTTGGACAGTGGGAATATTCTTCTTGGTAAAGATTAGGTACTTTTTATTTTCATGATTGCATTCTTTTTATCACCCATCTGAGCCCTCAGCCTAAAAAAGAAAGAATGGAGTCATAAAGCAAAGAAAATAGCAAGTATGGAAGGAGACAGTGTAAGGGCCTTGACAGTGACTATTCATTCATAAGGACAGTGTCTCGGTCTTGAGGTACTTCTGCAAAAGAAGAAAAACTTCATGGTCTACAGCAGTGGCGACTTTTTCATGGAGGACACCTGTCATGTATCCAGGCTCCATGAGTCAGATGGACCGAAGTGAGGCGGACACGCAGGCTGAGCAAAGTCCTGCTGCCACTAGGCCTCAAAGGGAATTCACAATGAGCCCAGCTCAAATGCTTACATCACTGCCTGCCATCAGGAAGCCATCTGGGACTCCAGCTCCGAGGCTGAAATCTTAATGCTCAACTTTAAATCCCGTGCCTCTACCTCTTTTCTCTGTTTCAGGTCTTTTTCTCTTTTTTTTTTTTTGCAATTTTGCAAACAGCCAAACATTTATGCAGGTGCCCTCTGACTACGTACAACAAGGTAGACCTTGTACATTGTTGCGCCTCTTTTGGCCTTTAAAACAGCCAGAATTTAGTTTTCCTATACACAAAAATGTGCCATGTGGAAATGATTGCTGCTGCTGTTTGGTCTGTAGCACAGTCATTCCTTAAACAGATCTTTCCATCTCACCCTAAAGATGCTTCAGAATCCAGGCTCTGGGCAGCCCAGTGAAGTCACTGCCACAAGTAAGTCTGTAAGTCTCAATAAACAGTAGTCAAACCTTAACTGGGTCAGCTACACAGTTGAGATACACCAGTAGTGTCAGGGATCAACCAACCATGGACTCATTTTGCCTACATCAACTCTGATCCTTCTATCAGTATGATTCTTCACCGACCACGTCAGGCCCTGACGAGGTCTTCAGCTATGGCCTATTCGAGACAAAGTAGTGCATTCTAAGATAATTAATTCAGATTTTGTATTGGCCTATGCCAGCCATCAGATGACTGTCTAAAGGCCTAGCCTTTTACGTAGTGTGGGAATTTCACGTTGAGGGGACCAATAGAAATGCCCCAAAACCATTGACTTACATTGAAAGTAAAGCCAGTTTTTGGCCTCTCCTGTAAATTAACTACTTTTGAGGTACTTGTTTTCCATTGGACGGCGACAATATACACCCATTAAATCTGGTAATTTAGCACAGAATCAGACTACAATACTCTTGTGCAATATTAGAAAAATATATATGAATGCACATCTATATTTTCTACACTGTTTCTACACTAAGTACGCAGCATTGCGCTTGTGAATATCTAATTTCCTGGTATAATACTGTTGGTGTTTTTACAGTTAGCAAGTGGCCTGGCTGATTGTTTTGGTCCAGCCTTGGTCAGCAAGGTGATGCAATTATAAATTGTAGTGTGGCATAATGCTGGAAACTCTGGTTTGCACAAACAGGATTGCATAGAGTTGACTAATAAATCCACTATTCAGGACTTCCGAATCTTGTTATGGACAGTGCCTGAAGCACAGTCCCAGTAAGAACAGAACTGATCAGGCAGCGAGAGAGAAAAATTTTTTCCCTGCTAAACTAAATAGTTTTTTATGTGTAAATACTACATTAAATAACAACAGTTTCACTGGAAGCTGTGCAGGTTTGCGCTGAAGCACATGCCTGTTAGCTGGTTGCGGCAGATTTCAAGAACCACTGTCTCAGCCTTTTGACTGACATCTAAACCAGCCTGTCAGAGTTAGTTCCGCAACACAAAAAACAAGCGTAGACTTGTGGAGTACTGGTTGTCAAAAGCGCAAGGATGCTGTATTCACTTGATAGCACACAGAATTCCGGGATAACTTCCTAAAATGGGCAAGGGCAAATTAGGCCTGGGCTGGGATTTGATAGTGTTGCTGCTGGACAAGTAACCTGATGGCTACGTGTAAACGATGATGATCACAAAGAAGAATTAAAAAGGACTAACCTTCAACAGCTTGTAAATATATTGCATTCACATTAAAGGAGTGAGCATGATCCAGTATTTAATTTCATTTTTTTTAAAAAAACAGATGTAGAAAGAACGAAAGAGAGAGCGTTTGAAAGAAACTGCCTATTTGTTTTCTCTGCTGTGTGCTGTGATGCTAGCTTTATCTACCCCTTGGCCCCTTAACATCTACTTATTGTATTTTTTGTTTGCTTCAGCTTCAGTAAGTGTAATGAAAAATAAATGTAGTCGTACATTGGAACAACATACATTGGAGTCACTGCAGTAATAGAATTGAGCTAATGTGACTGGATTTTACCCTAGAGCAGCTATCTCTAGCCGTGAAGTGAAAACATAATGTTTTTATTCAGTTCTTCTGTTAAGACTTTGTGGCCTTTAAAAAGCTATGGTACAGTAAGCTCTGTTACGTGTTATTTAGTGAGTGAAGTCTTTGCAGTCTTTTCTACACAGCTTAAGTGCCCTGTTGGTAAGGTTAATATCAGTAAATGCCATGTTGACGACAGAAAACAGAAAGCTTTTGTTTTTAATCTGGAAAGTACCTGAACTTGCTTGCAATCCAACAAGTTTCATGTGCAGGAAGCGACATTTAGTTTAGAATTATTCTGTTTGGACACAGCTAAATTTGACCTCCGCATTTAACCTATCCGTGCATTGAAACATGCATATATATATATATATATATATATATATATATATATATATATATATATATATATATATATATATACGCACACACTAGTGAACATACACACTAGGGGGCAGTGAGCACACGTGCCTGGAGCAGTGGGCAGCCTTATCCACAATTGGAGGTTAGCTGGTCCCGGGGAACGAACTAGTGACCTTTCGGATTCCTAACCTTCAGGCCACGACTGCCCAGAGGCCATGACTGCACAAGCTGCTGTAAATCTGCACCAGAAGAAGCTCATGAATACACATGAAAATATTAGAGAATAGAAATTATTGTGCTAATTATTTTTAGATTTTTTCCATACTTGGCCCGGATGTTATTCCTGATTTAGCAACCTGTATCTCGCACTGAAAGACATGAGATGCAACTGCTTGTTGCTAGCATTTTCTTTGTTTCCCACTGAACTAGTAGTAATACAAGAGCATGAATAGCCGTAGTGAACTGCAGCATCTGCTGCCCCAGCCTCTGTTAGCAAACTACTACAAATGTGATTGTCCGAAAGAATCAAGCTTTTTTAATACCAACAACTAGTCAACCACGTTTTGGAATTGCCAGTCGACTGCTAAAACAGTTGTATGACTTGTTACCATGTGCAGGTTGTGTAGTGGCAAGCTGGCGTACCTGTATTTGTGTGTTCTTGTTGTTTTCCTTCGGGCTAGCTGTGCCTCTCGCTCGCCCCTCCTTCTCCCTCGTCTCTCTCCAACTCAATCTCGGAGGCTGTGTGCTGATTGAGCGCCTTGGCGCTTCCCACTGTTGGTCTGCAGAATTAGCTCAGTTTCACTGAATAATGAAGTGGAATGTGTACCCAGTGCACTAATTAAAACCCATGGTCATTCATCTATCTAATTGCTACAACGCCTAGCAGGATAATTTCCTTCCCAATGTACCATTCCGCCCCAACCCCCACCCTCTCAAGGCCCTCTTCCTTCCATGAGCTGCCTCACAGGGACTTGGCCCTCTGCCAAGTACATCCCAAAGACAAACCTATGCATCTCAGCTGCAGTGATCGGACCGCACACCGTCTCACGATTACCAGTGTGTGGAAACAGGCAGTCAGGGATACAAACGATGTCCCACCCATACGCAGAAGAGACGAAAGAGATGAAAGTGTGTTGTCGTGAAGGCAGACTCGAGGTGGAAGCTTGCACACGGTGCTCAGTTAAGTCACACAGAAAATTGCCTTGAGACTTGCTATGGATTTGTCCTCGAACAGCTTCAGACTCGGGCTTAAGGAACAGTTTAACGGTGAATAAAAGGGGGAATATGTTTTCTTCTGCTGGCGCGTTCGGGCTTGGTTTTATTCCACTTATCAGGGGGCAGAGTGTGCAGCCGGTGACTTCCGCCAGAGTGTTGTAGAGTTGAAGTGTGTCAATCTTATTTACTTTAGGTGCGTAAGACCTGTCAGGTGTGTCATTAAGGGGAACCAGTTGAAGTTCTCTGTGAGAGAAGTCGGCCTGTGCCGGCAATATAATCCTCTTTGTTTGGACAGCTGTTGAAATGGGTGGGATATATGTTGAGGGGTCCTTAACTTCAACTCATACATTATGATGCTTTACATCACAACATCAGAAAACCAACAGCTCCCCATACTTTGCCATACCCTACTGACAGAGCCCCTTTTTTATTCTTTTCAACTGAACTGTTAGAGAAATCTGTCACATGATACAAGACTTGTGCATAAATCCCATTTGAGGTAACAACTTGCATGTTGATAAACTTTTCACTAACAAAATATTCCAGAATATTACAGACAATTTATTTTTCCTTGTGCATATGAGTTAAGGATCATCTCAAAGTAAATGAAGGAAAAAGAATTGCTGTAAATACTATATAGTCTGCTGCTACGTGCAGCTGATTTGCTTACAGAGACACAGGGTATTGGTGTGGGATGATTTCATCCCAGCCGTCGTTCCTCTGATATTTCTCTCTTCTGAAGAGCTGATTAGTGATGTAAAACATGCAAACCATATTTTATAAGTTTGTTACATCCCTGCATGCAGCTCAAATGACTCTGCAGTTCATTCTTTCAGTCAAACACTATTTGAGTAGTCAAACAGATCTTTTCATACACACTGCTACGTACAGCTTTTCTATAGAATCCTGCCAGAGAAAGCCAATAAACAATAGAGTCAGGTTAATATTTAAACTTTGCATCACTCAGTTTCATTCACCCTCGCATCAGTCCACTACTGTTTCATAGATTAGCTGTTTTGGATGAAACACTGATATGAGATGAAAAAAGCTTATTCGCCTTCAGTATTTGTCTGGTTACATAAAAGACTGGCTGCCTTTCTCTGTGTAAATTCCAAGCCACTTATCATCTACTGTGGTCTCACTATGGTTTTAATTTAACGTTGTGCTCAGACTCACCTAACACTGATGCTGTGTGTCAGCGCTGGTGCATGTACCTCCTTCTCGATCTCAATCGGTACCAACTGTCAGCTGATCGTGCCGAGGGATATCGTTATTGGGCCCATAAACACTGATCTTTAAATGGACTTATGGATAAACTAAAGTTTGGGAAGAGGACCAAGCCTGGAATCCCTCCTCCTTCCGGTCTAACGCCCTATAAATTCACATACTTAGCTGCCGTTCCTGAGATGAAGTGTTCACAGTCCTCCCCACCTCCCATATCCCCTCAGTCCTATGTCAGTCCTGTCACAGTCATGAAAAGACGGGGGCCGTGGGGGGCCTTCCAGCTACAGGCAGCTACTCTCTCTGTCTCTCAATCAGTCTTTCCTTGTGCTTGTAAAGTGGTGCTAGCCATAATAGTAATTGCTAACAGCTCAACAGCCAGGTTTCCAGAACAGTCTCATCTATGTTATTAATGTTGGACATCATCCAACATGTTTAACAGTTCAGTTCTGTTCACATATGGGAACACTGGTGTTTTGCTGTGCTTAGACTGACAGTAAAAGATTATTGTCATTTGCTATGCAGTTACGTTATACCATCCCTAATTACGTAGCTAGTGTAATGAGTTACACTTAGATTCAACTTGGTTTCTGTGGCCGCAGGTTTGAGTCTACACTGCGGACTTTATTTCAGTTGTTTGTATATTTAATTAAACCAAACGTTAACAGAGTTAGCAGTGAGAGCTAACTCGGCCGATATAAAATTACACCATGCTCTTGATATTGCTGCTGATAACTGTGACTGCTAAGGGTTAAAAGCTGTCTCTGGTTTGCAATATCATAGTGGCCGTACACTGTTTTATGTAGCCTGTCAGAAAAATCAAGGAGGAATCAACAAGTTATGGAATGGACTGAAATGGAAATGACTGCAAACAAACCATTAAAAGGAAACAGATTTAGGAAATTGACTTCATTTGCATCTGTCCATTAAGTGCCGGCGCCGGTTTTGTTCTCTGGTTTATTGCTTGATTTATTTGTCACTTATTGCTAAATGAATTTGATAGTTAGGCTGTTGTGACAGCCATGCCTCACTTTGCCTGCATATCCTATTATTCAGCCCACGGCTTTCAGTGTCAGGCTCTGGTTATCATGAGCCTCAATCTGACAGTGGGATAAAATTTCAATCAGGAATAAGTTGGGGTCCGCACATTGCACTAGCATATTAGCTTAGTGTTGTCTGTCAGGGAACGTCAGCATTGATGCAGTTTGAAACTCTTTTATATTTCACAACCCTGTTTGTGTTTTACATTCATGTAAATGATGTGAGTTCTGATTGGCTGCCCTATGTAGAGGCTGAAATTCTAGTGACATCACAAAAAAAGCTTAGTTTTCAATGTTTTGCAACGTTAGGAGTTGACATGAGCCAGGATAGTTCATACTCTGCAAACAGTAAGACTGACATAATTTCATTAGTTATAGACGTTCTGTGAAACATCCTGTATATGCACTTCATAACCTAAAAAGAGACCCGTTTTCTCCTCTTGAAGCTTTTTTTTCCCCTATTATTTTTCCCTGCACATCAGTCATCTCCTGCTTTATGCCTCGTCCTGATGGAAGGCATCCTCACTGTGCAAAGGGATTCATTTGTTAGGCAGAATGCTGGATTTAGCAGATCAATGGAAGCCCTGACTCCAGAGCGGTTACATTAGCAGCTGGAGTAAGATTCTAGGCCTATGACACAGAGCACACCGCAAGCCACTTTTCAAAAACTGCTTCAGAGACGCCATCACACGGACTTAAAAATGGTTACAAGAAATTACATTACATATTCCAGATGAGTCCCCGGAAAGAGAAAGAGATAGAAGAGTATGTTTTCTTCTTTTGCCCGGCTTTTCAGTTCCTGATGTTCCTTTGAATAAAATGAAAAGCGTGTTTTTTGGGGGCACATGGTATAATTTGTTATTTACTGATACATGTGAAATGTATATTTCCGATATAGATCTGATATTGGAACTGTAGCTGATGACTGGAAGGGGAAAAGTCAACTTACAGTTTGTTTGAAGACTAAGTCGCAATCCCAGGTGGTCACTCGGAATTTTGCTAGGTTATCCCAGGTAGCTGATAATGTGTTGCTAGACTTTTGCCTGATGGTTGATATTGTGTTATGGGCTGTTGCCATGAAATGCTAGTCATTTTCTATAGCACTGCTAGGCCGTGGCTATAGAATCCAAAGAAGTGCTGCTTTTGGTTTTCAGTTCAAACAGCTCTGCGACCTCTGCGAGCTCAAACAGTTTGTAATTGGCAATGTTAAATTGGCCCTAGGTGTGTGTATATGTGAATATGTATGTCAGTGTTTTGGCCCTACGATTGTGTGCTGGGATAGACTCCAGCCACACCCCCAAAATAGGCCACCTATTTGATTGTTTTACTTGGAGGAGGACATTAACTGCCAGTTGTGTGCTTTAGTTGGCATTACATTCCCAATAATTGGGAGGGAAAGTGACAAAGTGCAAAACCAAGCATGCTTCCTTGAGCTGTGGTCAAATTATGTCTGGTGAAAAAGTGAATTCACTTGAATGGGAAGGACTGAGAAATCATTACTGAAAAAAGAGGAACCCTTAGTTTTCATGTAGGTGAAATTTATCACTGTGAATTTGCAAATTTGCCAATATGAACAAGAGCTGTGGTCTTCTCTTCCTGTAATAAACTAAATTAAGGCTGTCACTTGTCACTCACAGTTGTCCACAGAACTATAAGTCTCCTCTAAAACCATCTCAAATCAGATCCACCCATGCTTGCCATGTTTGGTGAAGAAAATAATGAGGCAACAATCCAGTGTGAACACAGCATTGGACTCCCAACTATGAATGGCTGATGTGTCACCAGGGATCAAACTCATGACCTCCCAAAAATAGAGTGAACGCTTATACTCATTACAATCCATACATAAATTATAGAGAGTGGGAATAGTTCACAGTGCAGGTGAGCTGGACGGCAAAAACTTTTAATGGCTTTGTTCTCTATTGTTCTTACATAATAAGCAATTAAAAACAATGAGATTCAACTTTAAGCAACTTTTGAACAACTCCTAGCAGATGTGTAGCAGATGATGGTTATCGAGTTATTATTGGATTTTACAGAAGCTACAACACAGATTACAAAGGTTTGATGGTAAGTCTAGAAAGAAATAGGACCAAGCAGGAGGAATGGACTGAACATTGTGTAGTCTTTTTATATTTGGAGATACTAGAATGGTTAATTTTGTGGCTAATTGTGGTAGAAGTTGGCAAGGACAGGCAAAAGCTTACAGAAGTTTTCAAATGCAGAGAGGCCGTTTCAAATGCAGTTTGAGTTTCTGCAAGCTCTCGTGACTCGTGCTTGCATTCATTTTGTGCGATTTCTGGTAACCATTTCAGTGACTACCTCTGGAAAATCCGGCAAAGCCCAGGCAAAAAAATTGCCAAGCATTAGCATAGACCTCCAGCATGATTGAAACTTTGGCAATCTTTCCATCAAGAAGACTGTCAAGCAGCAAAGTTCTGAGCTGATGGTCATAATGTCTTTTGAAGGCATCATCTATTTTATTCCAGTTTCCATTAAAGTGAGAGGCCTTACTTTAACCTCTGATTGATTGCCCCATCCTGAGCCGCTGCCTCCGCTCCATCAGCGAACACCTAGCGCCTTTCCACATTATTAATTTAGCTGGACATTTACGACAAGTTGAATACAGTAATAACAGGAGGATAAAAAGCTTTTGAAAATCATTATGCCATTACGTGACGGTGGCTTTTGTGACTTGCCTGGTGGCCATCAAGCCAGAGGTATTTGGCTGAGGGCAGGGGAGATCTGAAAGTTGGCTGTGTGGGAACTTTGAAATAATCAGGTAGTTTCCTTATGATTGAAGCCACTGAAATAGTGCCTTGAGTTTTTATCTGAAAGTGTGTCCTAAAACGAGCATGTACTATATTGTTGGTCATGGTATGTAACGTTCTTTAACACTGCATTGAAGTCAAGGTTTATTTATATAGCGCCTTTTACAACAGACGTGGTCACAAAGCAGCTTTACAGAAAATCCGGGTCCAACCCTCTAGTGAACAAGCCAGGGGCAACAGTGACAGAGAAAAACTCCTTCAGATCAAGAGGGAGAAACCTTGAGAGGAAAAAGCGGAATCCATGCTCATCTGGTCAACAGCGGATAGCAAAACAAGCACAAAAGCAATCCAAAAAGAATAAGAGTACACCTATATATGCATTATTGAATATAAAACTGAATCCTTTAGCCTCATTTTCTTGAGAGAATTGATGGTATTCTATTTTTCATCCCTCTGTATTCTATCACCACAGTACCCAGCACGCCTCACACAAATGTGTCATACAACAAATGGGAATCCACCCCACGGTGATGGAGAAATTCTATCGAGGCTAATAAATACAGACGTGATGTTCAGCTTTGTAGGATCATTCCCACTGGCTGTCTGGTTAGCAGTGGGAAAAAACCCAAACATTTCAGTCTGCACTATACTGTATATATATATATATATATATATATATATATATATATATATATATATATATATATATATATATATTTTTTTTTTTTTTTTTTTTTTTTTTTTTTTTCATGAAGCAACATTTTACATTTCTTCCCCCCTCACAATACTGAGCTCCTCTCATATTCTTACTAACAGATCATCACTGTAGGCTTCTAACAGTAGCTATTATCATTCTTGGTTTTCTCTGTGATGCACTTTTAACAGTAATCACTGGTTTTCACCGGTAATGCTGACTGAATCATAGATCAAGTTCTCATTGTTGCTCTGATAGACCTGTAACCGTAGTAATCACTGGATAATATAAATACTTCTGTCCAACCACAGGCTGCTTTTTATCTGTTCTTTATGTTTATTATAGTACATAATGGTAAAATCTAGTGCTGCACCCAACAATTAATTTATTAATTGATTAGTTAATTAATCTAACAAATAATTTATAGATTACTCTAATGTGAGTGTGTTACGATTTATGTGTATATATATAATTTTATTTATGTATTCATTTTTTTTAACAGGTCATTTTTCTTACACCGGATAGGAAGACAAAACACAAAGACAATATGAAAAGGATAAAATTTAACGAGGGCTGAGGGGACGCATTGATGTTGCTACGTCTCAAAGATGGCCCAGCCTACTGAAAGACCCTCATGGCCATCAATGAGACGCATCGATGCACGATATATAATTTCACAATAAATTTCTGATTCATCGCCTCAGCCCTCGTAAAATCTTATTTTCATATTGTGTTTGTGCTTTGTCGTCCTGTCTGGTGTAATCAAAATTACCTGTTAAGATACTAAGGGATCTAGAAAAGTTGGAGATCGTAAAAAAATAAATAAATAAATAAAATAATAATAATTCTGGTGCATAATCCTGCATCATATGTGAAGGTAAAAGGGAGGAAAAATGAAGGATGTGGCCCCTTTTAAAACATCACTCCAGTACAGTTTTTTAAATGAATGGGCTGGTTTGCTTTTTAGTTGATTAAATTATCATATTACAGGGCTGCTGTCTCCGAGCATAATTCTCAAATTGCTTTGGCCACAGCATCAGAGACATAAGATTGGTGTTCAATTTTGTCGTTCTTGATGGCTTCTTTGAAAAAAGAAAAAACATCTCTAGTATAAAAGCTTCCGTAAAAAGCCTCTTTAGCCCGCGTGTTTGTTACCCTCCGAGTCCAACATGAAGAGGGAGTCGTCTAATAAATCACACAATGCTGCGCGAGAACGCGGAGCCAACACGCGCTGCCTGAGCATGGCATGGAAGCGCGATCATAAATTTACCCCTCCCCTCATGCTCGGGCGAACAACAAGAAAAAAATAAAAATCCCCCCCGCTGCAGGGGGCGCATGTTTACCCACAGCCCCGCGGAGGCCTGAGAACAATCACCCGCTACCAAGCTCGCCTACAGGGGCCAGGCTGCTACATTTATGCATGGCTCGCGTCTCATTATTCATCCTGCGCCTCACTGGAGGGGCCCCTCCAATGGGACGAGAGCCATGACACCAGCATATGGCCGCAGGAGCATCTTTAGCATTCCAGGTGGTAGTCGGCCAAAGGGGACAGAGCCTATCACAGCAACGCCTCTACAGTAGCAGGAGAAGAATGGGAAGAAGAGCCGTTCATTTACAAAGGCCCTGGCTGTCGAGACCAGATTGGGCTCCTGCAGCTATTAACTGTTTGAAGCAGCGTCTGTTTCCGTCTTTTAAGCTGTTCTTCTGCTGTAAAGGTGGCGTGTTCTGCATTTGTCTTGCGTTTTTATCTTTTCACTTCCGACATTTGTGTAGGAGAACAGTCGTAATTCATTTTTCCATGACTATTTAACAAACTCGCTCTTTATCCCTCACTAACTCAGCAGGCTGCGTTTGTTACTGTCACGTTAAAACATATACAGTCGACTCTGGAATCGTTGGCATGCTACGTGAAAGTGAGGCAACCTCAATATATTAAATAAACCACACGCTTCATAACACAGTGTAGACTTCCAAAAATATTGGAGCCATTATTGATATTTAGTAGGGCCTCCCCTGCCATGAATAACAGCTGTAATCTGCTTTCTGTGTTGGTTAATGAGACTGGAGAACACAATAAGGACCACCCCTCCATGCAGGACATCTCCTGTTCCTTGAAGTTCTTTGGTCTTCGCTTAGGTCTTCACTTGTGGACTGCCCTCTTCAGTACACACCACAGGCTTTGTGCTCCTGTAACTATTTCTCTGTGAATTTTGATGTGTGTTTAGGGTCATTATCTTGCTGAAAGGTCCACCTATGGCCAGATTACAGGATAATATCTTCTGTTGGCCTCTGGAGCACAAACAGCCCCAAAGCAACTGTGATTTTTTTACACTGCATAAAGTCCGTTTTTTCAATGTTCATGTCCAGAAAAGTTTCATGTTTGTTTTAACCGACCACATCACACTGTTTTATTTGTAATCCCCTTTCAGGTGCTGCATTTGATGCTGTAAATTAAAAATGTTCAGTCCTGCTGGTTTTATTTTTATCAGAAATAATTCCAGTCCCATTCGTTCATTCAGGTTTATTAAAAATAAAAAAGGCTATAAGAGCTTATTTTAAACACGGATTAACGTGCACCGTCTGCCTCATTATTCCACAGATCCATGCGGTAGCCCCACATTATATGTCAGTTATTAAAAAAGGCCTCAATTCAGATCTTTCATCATCCACAGCGGGTTTTTATTGATTTTTAAATGCCCAGAAATATGTTCTTATAACCTGGATTTGACTTTCTTAATGTAGTTGCAATCATTACTGAAACTCACGCTAGTGGGTTTTCTGATTGCTGGCTAATGTGAACAAAATGGAAGCAGCAGTCAAATCTTTGTATTGTACAACCGAAGCTCTAGTATGTTGTATGTGGAGTGGTGATAGGTTTAAAACCTGTGTCATGTGAACAACTGTAGTGATGGTTTGCTCGTAGGAAAGCCCACTCTCCTGAAAGTCTCCTGAAAGCTTTAGGAAGGCACCTTGTTAATGACCCCAACAGTTTTAAACGTTAACACTACTACTACAAATAAAACAGTACTCTTACAGAAATGATTTCAGTAGCACTTCCTATGAATCCTGTATTCATAATGTTTTATAAGTACATTTATATAGCTTTATATGGCACACATAACACTTTATAACTCGAGGCATAACCATGTAGTCACAGTTACTTGCATAAGACTTTATAAAGCAAGAGTATATGACTTTATAAAGTCAGGTCCTACACTGAATTATATGTTCCGTTACCAGTTCTCTACAAATAGTCTATCAAATTTGCGTTACATATAAAAATGATGCTTTCTTTGCTGCTTTATTTGAGCTAAGTTGGTAGCCACTATAGTGATAAGTCTGGGTGTTATACAGGAAACATACTAGAACCCTTTTGCAGAGCGTCGCCATATTCACATGTTGTAATGAGTGTTATATTATAATGGATTATAAAATAATATATAGGCTCATGTTATATGCTTACATGTTATGTACGTAATTATAACTATTTTCAAACGATTGTATAGACTTATGCCAAGCATTCTAAGGTCTTATTCATGCTGTATAATGCATTATAAATGTATTTATAAAGAATTATGAATACAGTGTTCATAAGACGTGCTACCATGAATTCTTTTAGTTAAATGGGGAGCAATTTCTATCAGCAATTTGAGAAACATTTAAATCATTATATATATAATTTATTTTATGTTCACTGTATATACCGATGAGTTTTGTTCTGATTGGTTAATCTGTTGGTTTGTGTGACATCAAAGATTATTGGAAATGGGCTGTTTTTGTTGAGGATGCACAGTAAATCAGCAGCTACTGTTGTATAATTGTAAAACTACTATAATTGGCTTCATATCAAAATTATGACACACAATTATAGATAACAGTTTGTTGCACCCAGTTAGTTTAACTTGCTTACACAGTGAAGCTTGTGCAGTATGCAGACCTTTGTTGGCTTCTCTGCCTTTTCTCCTGTAACAGTCACTGAAGGCACAACATCTAAATTACATTTAAATTCACAATATTTTAGTTAGATCATAGTTCAGTGTTTGACCTACAACCAGTAGTGTTACACATTTATACACTCTTTTTTTTTACAGTGAACACTCCAGAAAGACAGACGTGCAGTGCTCAAGACGGTTTAGATGTAATTACAGTAGTTTGTTTGAGATACGAAGACAGATGAGCACATTTGTGTGTTTTTCTGTCTGAACTGCAGCTCAAGAAGGGCCTATTGATGAGCAGATTATTTGGATCAAGTGTTCGTAGCAGGAAAAATACTAAAATGTGCAGAGTGCGCGGGAATTTTAGGATTAGCTGGGAACCAGGAGAGGCCAGAATGTAGCCGCGTAAACGTTTAAGCTGGTGAAAAAGAAGCTGTATATGTACATATAACGCAGGTCGTGGAAGAATCAACAAGGCAAGGAACGTCGGCTGCGTCCTGCACAGTATGTCTGCTCAGTGGGGAGAGAGTCAAACCCCTTCCCAACTACATAAACAGCCGATCTCTTCAAATCTTAATATGCTAGTGTTTAATTTAAGTGTTTTAAAAATTTTAAATTTTAATGTGTTTCTTTGTTTAATATTAACTTGTGTAAACATTACAAGACAAAATGTGTCTTTTAAGGAACCAATAACATATAATTCACATCTCAGTAGCCTTTTATTGCTACTGTGAAATCTCCTCATGCTTATTTTACAGAAGTTAATGGCCAGAGATATTGAAAGTTTGTAATAAAGATTTAACCACCTTTTAAACATGTTTGAATTTACATGCGTGTGCACTGAGCTTTCAGAAGATGTGTTGTTGTGAAACGTCCTTTAATAACAATGCAGTGCAAGTGTTCCATGAAGTAGTAGGTTAAGGTTTCCTTCCACCAGAGAGATGGTAAATTGTGCATTTCCCGTCTTCATATTGGTAATGATTGTCTGGCACGCTGGAACATGCTGATCCGATTACAGGTCTTGTAATTCCAAGCTTGCTTTGCTGCCATCAAGAAAGCGCAATCCCTGCACAGTAAACAGTGACCCTAAGCAGAAAGACCATGTTGGAGGTGTCAGCTCAGTTCAGAGCTCTTTGATCTTCACTTTTTAAAAACGAAATTGTCAGGCTGGATATTACAGAATGTCTTTCAAACCTGAGATTATAGCAATGGGGTCTCTGATGCTTTTCTGTTTTTTTCATTAGAACGATACAGCAGGACTTTACCTAGCAAGCATTCTAGTGACCTAAAGTAAAGTTAAACTGTTAAAAATAAAAAACCCTACATAAAAATATAGAACTTTTACAACCTGGACAGTCAGCCAGGAAGGCCCATCTCTCTAATGGAAAATGACATGTTTGATCATCGTTATAGTGATCAAAAGAACCTGACAATACTTTGGACTGTAAACTGCATAGTGTTAGAAGAAGAGAGAATACAGCACTGTCCAAACGTCACAGATCAACCCTAATTTATTTCAAATCCAGTCAAAACAGCTATCAAGAAAAAAGACTGTTCACTGTTGAGCACATGTTTCACAGAGGTTCGATAGATAAGCAGATAAGTTCTTATAGGAAAGTATGTTCACTCTGCAACCACAGTTGTTTCTAGCCACACAAGACCAGACTCACGTCTCTGTAAACAGGGAGAGACCAAACTGTCTCTCCCTGTTGTAACAAGCTGTAACAACTGATGGTGTTTAAAGCCATACTGCATTTAGATTGTTCACTCTTTTTTTAATACGTTGGAACGCGTTGATTTATTTGTCATTGGGTTAAGTCTTCTTTGAGGCTCCAAGCACAACATAAAGAACTAGATATAAACCAGAATAAGAAGTAATCATTTGAGAGGAAGGTAGGGACAAGCCATAATATGAATGCTGCACTACACTAGTCCACACTGCTATTGCCAGATTTTGATCAAATGCTGCAGACAGGGGCCTATAAGGTTGTTTTAGCTCCTCTACTACTTCATATACGTCAGTAAGTCATTGTAGAGTTTCATTTTCAGCTGGGTGGTATAGGTTCCATGAATAAGTTTGAAGTTAATAAGCACGCTGGGTTCCTGGAGGACACAAAGGTGTTGCCCACCGCTCTGATCTACAGATGGTTTAATGTGTTTTTGAGATTACTAGCTACAGGCTCTAGACACCGTAATGGAAACTCTGGGTAATATATGGATATATCAGTAAAATGGACTTCTTAGCAGCATCCCCTCTTGGAATGCGGTCATGAACACTTAAAAGGAAATGTTCCTAGATGTTTCTTGACTTAGATACAGTGCCCCCCACAGATATTGGTTCACCAGGTAAACATGAGGAAAACGGGCTGTAAAAATATTTTTTGTGTTGGATCTGGCATTCAGAATTCAGAACAATCTAATCTTAATGCATCAAGCAACCCAATTCATTCACCTACCAGTCATTCTTTGATTTTACTTAAAATATCCCCACTACAATACAAATTTTAGAATGAAAAACAGGAAAATATGGGCACCTTAAAATATTTGAGCTCTTAGTTAACATCCTCCAACATCTTAGACAATAAATAGTTTGTTAGTGCCTTGGCTTGTTCAGCCATTGAAATTTGCATCAACTGACTTTTTCTAACATAGTTTTATAAATATTCAGACTCTTTCAATCTTGACCCAATGATCAGCAGCTGCCTAGAAGTCTGACAGTTCTAATAACCGATGACCACAAAGCAGGAGAGGGCTATAAGAAGCTGGCAAACCAGACAAAACAGCAGTTTGACTGCAAAGACTTAACAGAATCAGTCGTGGTGATGCACTGTTCTACACTACCACAGTATCTGCACAAATGTAAGAAAACCTTTCCTACATCATCAACACAAAATCCAGCATCAGAAGTCTGAAGAGGAAAGTCTGACGCATTCCTGAGCACTGATGAAGTTAAAATAGATCTCTTTGGTCGTTTGCTATGTTGCAGCCAGTGGCATGGGGAACATTTCATTTGTAGAATGGATTCAATTCAGTAAAAGCAAACAGTCATTAAACAATCTAAAGATGAAAAGAGGACAACAGGATAATGATCCTAAACACAACTAGACTCTAAATTCACAGTGGACTACCTCAGGATCGCAAGCTGAAGGTTGTGCCACAGCCCTCAGTCCCCTGACCTTAATATCAGTAATCTTTGGGTAGACCTCACAGAAACAGCTGCGTTTTGCAAGTAAGTATGGATGAAAATCCCCACAACAAGACCTGAAAAACTATGAGCTGGCTATAAAAAGCATTCAAAGGGGGAGTTACTGACCATGTAGGTACCCAAACTTTTGTCCTGTTCCTATTTAGATTTTTTTAAGCAGTTAAAGTGGAAATAAGTGTTTTATATTTACTTTTGTATCTTTCGGAAATCAGGGCGTGTTTTAATTTTTCAGCTATTCACAGTTGAATAGCTGAATCATGCTGCTTAGTTTTTTTTAAGGCTTAAGCCAGTGAATTGACTTTTTGAAATTGCTTTTAAATCAAATCAAATCATGAATCGCTCAGATATGAGTGGTTTACATTGAGGTTTCTCAGACCTACGTCATGTACAAATGTGGTTCCTCAAGGAACCATGTACAACTAAGAGGTCCTTCTTTAGGATCACCTGTACCTTTTAAAAGTCTGCACATTTTGAACAGGCCTCCTTTGGCGTCATCAAAAGCAACACCCATTCAGATGTAGAAAGTAAAGGAGTAGAAGATGATCTGTCATATTTACTGTCCTCTACGGTGTAGCTTTTGCGCTCGTTGCTGTGGGTTATGTGCTGAGAACTGGTTCCAAGTCATTTTCAATTGCAGGGCTGTCATAAATATCAGCTTTGTGAAGCTAATGACGCACTAATGAGCTCAACTTCTAACCACCGCTCCTACTTCCTGAGGCAGCAGTTCTGTGTTGAATTATCCCCTTGTAATTTGGATACCGTCTCCTGACACAGAGATTATTTGCTGCTTTAGTGACTGGCACACCTGCACGACTGACACCCATCATCATTGTTCATAAGTTTTTAGACAACTCATTTTCATTTAGGGCCAGAAATGATGGTAATTTCTTAATGCTTTCAGACGTACATTAGTCTGTTGTGCTTCCACGTGCTGTTGCACGATTATGTCCTTTTATTTCCACGGTAAGTGATCTAGAACCAGCACAGCCTCAGCTAACGGGAGATTTCTCTCCCTGAACACTATAACAGTAGATATTAGTCCAGGAAACACAAAATGCAGCTGTTGCGATTAGCAATATCCTGATTAGAAATAATCTGTTGCTGTTTGTCCTCTTGGTAAACTTGGCAGTTGAAAGCAGTTCTTTTTAAATACCACATTTTTTGCTGTTTATATTTTCTTTGCTGAAGTCTTCTCCAAGACTGCCTTGGTTATTAGATAAAGTACCCTAGGAGTGTTTGCAAGACTATCCCTGACTTGTTATTGTTAAATAATTTAATTATTAAAATAATTGGAACATTACTCAATCTTACTTAATCAGTCTTGACAACATTACAATAGAGGAACTAATGGGCAAGACAGCAGCACCGACTCTGTTTTTCCTTCTACTGTTTTTTTGCTTTCTAGACTGACACGCAGAATGACAGGCATAACATATAGGATGAGGCAGTCTTGAAATGGGGTCCCGACATGAATAGCCTTTGAGAATCTGAAGTATATGATGGGCTGAGACGACCATTCGCTTGGCAAAGCCTTAATTCTCTGATTAGCTATACATGAAGGTGCATAAATCATCACCTTTGCTTTAGTAGTTGTAGCTTTTGGGCTGTTCTTGTCGAGTAGATGCAGGTTTTGCTCGTGTTTGAGGTGCTGTAGAAGACGTTTTGGCTGACGTGCTGTAACAGAGCCAGTGTCACCTAAAAGTTAATGGTATTCTTCCAGCATGCAAGAATTTGACTCTGAGCGCCAGCCTAGATCATTAAAACCACCAGCTTGTTGATGCAAGGTCCGCCTATTTCATTAACTAAACTTGTGGGTGCACTTTGTAGTTCTGCAATTACAGACTGCAGTCCGTCTGTTCGCTGAATTCTTTGTTAGCCCACTTTTACAATGTTTTTCAATTATCAGGGCCCCCTCAAGACCATCCCAGTGGTTACAGGATGCTGCCCACAGGACACTGTTGACTGCTGGTTGTTGGATTCTTCTCAGTCCAGCAGTGACACTGAGATGTTTAAACACTGATTCACTCACTCATACCAACACAACACACACTAACAACTCACCACCATGTTAGTGTCACTGCAGTGCAGAGAATGATCCACCTCTCTAATAGTACCTGCTCTGTGGTGGTCCTGTGGGGGTCCTGACCATTAAAAAACAGGGTGAAAATGGAACAGCAAAGTATTCAGAGAAACAGATGGACTACAGTTTGTATTACAGAGCTGTAAAGTGTAGAGTGAAACTAATGAAATGGACAGTGAGTGTAGAAACAATGAGGCGTACTCATATTAAGCCAGTCATGTTTTGTGATAGCAGAATACAATATGATGCACATGCTCACAAATACAAGCAGCGCTTACAGATTAAACTGTCCTGTTGAAACTGGGATTGCGCGATTAGAGTCAAGGCAAAACCAGACAAGAAGTAGAGAGGGCGGTTGGACGAGGATGTTCAGCAAGCATGTCTTTATTACATCCCCAATCTGTAGGTTATGGTATTTTTTCTGTTTAGAACAGTTTAGTCATTGTCTTTGGTTGATTTTCTTTGTTTGGACATTGTCTTCATGTATTATATATTGGATATTAGCAGTTAAACTCTTGTTGTATTGTGCCAACGTTATGTAACCCAAAAATAAACCAAACAAAAACAGAGGAAAACATCATACTGTTTATCTACTGTGCTGTAGGCTAACTGGTGCATAAAAGACGCATATTTAATTGCTTTTTGGAAGTAGCTATAATTGAGAAATAAATAATTCTCTAGTCTTTTCATCCGGAACCCCGCCATAACTGCCTACCACAGGCTCAGTCTGCATACTGACGTGCTTAATGGTATGTTCACAATAGTAATGGTGCCTCTGTGATTAGCTGTGTAGTGCAGGAAAGCTGCAGCTGCTGAGCGCACTCGCCCCACAGTTGAAACTGTGTCATGTGACATGATTACTTATTATTATTAGTAGAAGCACAAAGCTAGGAACACCACACGAGAGTGAGAGGGATAGAGTGAGACCGGGCAGTCCGGTGCTGAGCTCTGCTGTTTTGTAACTGTTGATAGTGTTGACCAGACCTTAGAAACAAACCAGACGCTGGACAACAGAGCTTGAAAACTTATGATTTCACTTCCCAAGAGCAGACTTGGCACGTTTTTATCGCTATACATGCCATTACAGTTTACTGAAAATGTATTGCTGATCCTCCAACTGTGTGCTAGTTTGTTTAGGTAGACACATACATATCTACCAATGCCTGTTTAAGTTCATCCCTGAGTTGTGGATTGATGGCTGTGATATGTATGATTCAACTAATAGTTGAATACCGAAAACCAAAGGAAGTAAGATTAGGACAGGGATGTATGACTCCACACCAGAGTGGGTCTGTGTGCTTTGTGATATGATACCTATCATGATACAGGGGTAGTGATTCAGTATGTTGTGATATATTGCAATACTGTAAGTAAGGCAGTGTATTGCATTTTTATTAAAACTGTCATAGTATAAAAAAAAGACACCAGTACACACGTTTGCCAATGCTAACATTAGTGAAACACTCTAATAGGGCTGTGTATTGGCAAGAATCTGGTGATACAATATGTATTGTGATACAGCGCTCACGATTTAATATATAGTGATAAATTGCAATACTGCAAACCAAGTGATACAATGCTTACAATTGCACTGCACCCTTGTGCTGCTTGTTAATGTTGGAGTGGAGCTGAAAATGGATTACAACCCTGCCATCTAGTGATCAGAGGCTTAAACACAACACACAATGATTCACTGTCTGCCAGGAGTCTGTGTATTGATACTGTGTTATTGAGAATCGATACAGTATCACCAAACATAATATCCCGATATTCAATATTTTCGATATTTTCTTACACCCCTACACCCTAACGCTATTGCAGTCCTACTTTGGTTGTGAGAATCGAGACAGCATCACAAAACACTGCGATACTCAAGTGTATCAATCAGTCTTACATCTAGACTCTTGGGAACCCTAGTTTAATCATTAAATTAAATGAAGTGCTTGTGGTTTAATATTAGCTTTTTGATAAACTGGGTCTTGCTAATTAGCTCAGTATTTCTAGTTTGATGGGCAAAAGCTCATTCACTTAAAGCAGCAGTGCTTGAAAGAGCTCATGATCACGTGATATCATACAAAAACATTATACAGTCATACATTTTCTAGATGTATTCACTCTCCAGTCCATACAGTTCAATAGTGGGAGCTATGGTGCTGCATAAAAAGCTTGTTTTTGAATCACTGTTACTGTGAAGAATTGTAAGATATTGGTCCTTGGAGGACAAGGTCAGATTGTCAGCTGGACAGCTGATCTGATAGGGTTAAAACATCAATAGCCAAAGCCTGTCCATAGTAGCATTAGCATAAAATATACGTTGTTGCATTTCAAAACAAGACCCTATTTAACACCTCAGGTATCGGAGGTCTCCCCTACATTGTCTAACCCTGCACCTAAACAGCTTTAGGCCGGTCTCCTGTGGCTACCCTACCATATGTTGCCCACATTGAAAAATAATTACTGCTTATAGACTGCCGGTCAGAGAAAAGCAGCACTTGTCACCAAGCCAGCATTGCAGTTCTCCAGGTTTGAACGCGTGTAGCAGCAGAGCCAGGCACGGCAGGTTAATTGTACAGACTCGCACTTGTTTACGCTTAACAGTGATTTTTGCCTGTCTAAACAGTTTGAATAGAGGCGAGGGCGGGAGGTGTTAACACGCTCGCAATGAATATTACAAAACCCCGAGGACTTTGTTCCTCCCTCTTTTTCAGGCTGGGCTGGAACGCCTGTTGTGGGATTGCATGGCCTCCTGTCTCTCTAAATATTGCTGTGCACTCTGCCTGTGGCATGTTAACCTCTATTAAATCAGAGTGCTGATGCTAGGAAAGTACCTTGTCCGGGAGGCACATTGACTACAGTGGAGTTTTCTTCGCCTGTTCTTCCTCGGGACCTTGTATAACAGTGCGATTACACCTTCGTTCTGTACCCGTATCTCTGCATTTTTTCTTATTCCCATATAACAGAATAAGATGAACAGACTCTGCAGTGACAGCAAACATTTAAATTCATATTCACAGTATATATGTATAAAATGCGGTGGCAGTAATACAGTAGCACGTTTAGTTATAGAACAGTGTGATGTTAATGTTACCATTAAGTGTCATGGCTGATGTCATAATGTTTTTCCTGTGCTGGCTAACTAGTGCAACTTCAGTGTGTGGTTGGCTCGCTCTAAACCATCGTGTGTACATGGGTGGGTAAAAACACATCTGAGCGTTTTTCACCCCAACCAAAGTGAAAAAATGTTCACATATCATTATTCAGCCCTTATATACATACAAGGACTATAATAGTATTTGTACAACCAAGCAGTTATTTAGATAATAAGTAATAAACAAAATATATCTCTCACAATGTTTTAATTTGTTCCTTTTTTCAATGTATTTTGAATCTTTTTAAATTTCTGTTTAGATTTAAATGGCTTTTAATTGTTAATAAAAATTGACAACACTTTATCCATAAAAATAAATGAAAGTCTGATGTTTTATGCCACTACTGAAAGTTTTAGTCCATAGGTGGTGCCTTATTTTAGCCATGCCCCTGCACTTTAGAGCAGAGAGTGAGACTACATCCCTGCCTCTCATGGTGCCACATGGTGAGCAGTTAGATCTCTTTATTTTGAAGAAGAAGTCTGAAAGAACAGTGTTAAAAAAACATTCATAACTTTCACTACTGAAACAGTTAACATGCAATTATGTTAACATTTTAATATTTTTATAAACATATTTAGATTTTGTGTGTACAGCAGTTTGCTTTTTTTTTAAATTGTTGACAATTAGAGAAGCATTCAATAATGAACCACTTTATTCTTAACTAGCGCTGTGAATTGGCTACATATCATACTGTAATCATATATACTGTAATGATATATTGCAAATTTATTTTTTAATCTAATTTTAGAAGAGCTCTCATAGTGTAAAAAACACCTCCATATGCATAGGGTTGCTAATGCTATCATTAGCAGTGCACTCTTACACTACTTGTTTGTTATGAACCACAGAATGAACCACTGTCTGCCACTAATCTGCAAAAAGCTTTGTGTTAACTGAAATCAGTACTGTGTTTTTAATTAACTAGAACTAGTACAGTATCACAAAACACAGTCTTGCCATTCTCGCTTTGTAAAAGTGTTGGAGTTTGTGGAGTGGATAAAGGCGAAGTACATGAAGTACATCAATCACAGCGTGGATGATGAGAGGGATGTATTGGGTTGGTGAAAGTTCACAACAGATCTTTCCTCATGCTTGTTAAGCTTGCCAAAAGTGTGTTGAGCATTTCTCCAGTAGCAGCAGCGGAGACAGGAGCTTAAGCATGGCGGGCTAATCATCCATCAGAGGAGAGTGGATGCTGTAGTTCGCCAGGTACATTCAGCAGTTTCACAGAAATGTACTGAAGATAAATACCAGTAGTGTATTATAGATGTTGCCTGTCCAAAGAAAAACAAGTACCTCAAAAATAAAAACTTTACTGCATTTTTATTGATCTGTTCATCATAAAATTTCACAATGTGAACCGCAGCCGTCGTTTTCAAATGATGTACAAAAATAAAAATATTCTTTCTATGTATAATATCAATATGTATGCAAAAATAAACTGAACCATGTAGAGCTGGATGTGTTGGTTTAACACTTTCATAATACTTTAAATTAGGCAATTTTTTCCTGTTTAATCTTCCTAGTGAAGAAATATGACTGTGAAATTACCAGCATTAAAAGAAAACCTCTGTAAAACAAACACACAACCAGTTTAAAAAGTGCGCTGAATTCAAGCTTACACTACTGAAGTCAATTCGGTGGCTTGAACTTGAGCGTGATGTACAATGTTGAGTTTTGCCTCCCCCATAGAACTCCTTATTTTCCAAAGTCAAACGAACCTGCTGTCATTCAGGAATCCCCTTATCTACGACAAGCATGTGTGGTGGCAACAGAAACTCATAAATCAGAGGCTAGATGCAGACGATAGGGAATAAGCACCCATGTTTTCACTTGGCCTCTCCAGAATGAGCCTTGGCTGCTATTCATGTGACCGGAGTGTTGGATTTCACTCCATTGTGGTGGGATTTAAAATATTCATGACTCATAAACAAGCTCCTCTGGCTTCTCTGTGTGAGCGAGAGAGACAGACAGCGACAGAAACGTGACAAAAGGCTTGCTAGGCTATTGTAAAATGAGGAAATAGGTCCTTTGTTGGAATTCGCTTAACTGAGTAAGCTTTTCCTGGGAGTGAAAGGAGAAAAGTGAAGTATTGGGAATTCATGGGAGAGTACAAGTTATTTTGGTAGCGAGGACATAATTTATTTTTGATAAGTAGACTGAGAGTTAAGGTAAGAAGTGTCAACTCAAAAAGTTGTCCCCAGACCTCCTGGATTTCTTATGCAAGAGTGTTTTTCCCCGATATTTCCCTATAGTTCCTTAGAAAGACTTGGAGGCCCTGAGTCAGAGTTAATGTAAGTCAGTGTTGTTTACAATTTGTCGGTTGGGGGGCAATTGAGAATCAACCCTTGAGTCTTTGAAGTGCAAGTCCAAGTCGTCTCTGTGGAGCAGAAGTCTGATTTGAGTCTAGAGTCTCTGAGGCACAAGTCTAAGTCAAGTCCTAAATCTAGTGAGAGTCCAAGTTCAGTCTTGAGTCTCTGAAGTGTGAGCCTAAGTCAAGTCTCTGGGGTTCAAGTCTGAGTCAGCCTCAAGACTGAGTCAGCCTCAAATCTGGGGTGCAAGTCTAAATGTCTGAGATGTGAGTCTGAGTGGAGTCTTGAGTCTCTAAGGTGCAAATTTGTTTCTAGTTTTGGGTTTCTGCCACGCAAGCTCCAGCGTGAGTCTGAGTCAAGCCTTGAATCCATACCTTGAGTATCTAATACGTGAATCTGGGTCTAGTCTTGAGTGTCTGGCATGTGAGTCCAATCGTGAGTCTGAGTCAGGTCTCAAATTTGGAGTGTGAGTCTGAGTTGAGTCTTGAGTTTCTGGGAAGCACATCTGAGGCAGGAGTGTGAGTCAAGTCTTGGTTCTCTGAAGTGCAAGTTTAAGTTTTTCTAGAATGCAAGTCTGAGTCGAGTCTCTCCGGTGCATGTCTGAGTGGAGTCTCTGTGGTGTGAGTCTGAGCTAAGTCTTGACTTTCTGGCGTGTGAGTCAAGTTTCACTTTCCTGAGGTGTGAGTCAAAGTTGAGTCAGTTCTCAAATCTTAGGTGTGAGTCTAAAATTATTAAGACAGGAGTTTGAATTAAGCCTTGAGTCTCTAGTGTGTGAGCCTCGAGTCTCTGAGGTTCATATATTTACTCAGGCAGAAATATCATGAGTCTTGAATCACATACTGAGTCAGTTAAGGTTGAGTCACTGACATGAATCTGCATCTTTCAGAATGCAGCAAAAAAGGTTCCTTTTGAATTTCAAGGCTGGATATACAGACAGAAAGAGCTAGAAGAAGCATAAGATGGCCAAGGTTTGATCGTATTTAGAAAATGTTTTAGAGTGTGCTGTGCCCTTTGTCTTGATGGTTGAATTGGTGCAACCAGTACAGCCTGAATGCATTTGCCTGATAGTTATTTCATTTGGAATTCTTTGTAATCTGAGGAACAGTGCCACCAGTGATGACAATACAGCGGAAATGCTTCTGAAGCTTTGAAGTGCGTTGCCAGTAGGCACTGGCCAAGTGCCTCACATCCATAAGATTTCATAACACAGTCACAATGGTAATATGCTGCACAGATGCACCAACCAGCGGGCAATATTAATAAAGTCGAAGCATGCTGGTGTACTTGAAAGGATATTTGGTTATGTAAAGCATGTTCCAGTACCGGTGTTACCACTTGTGATGTACTGATCTGATATACTGGATAGGATCGGGACCTTTGGTGCTCATTTGACACACTAGTCAAGTTTGTAACAACTGACATAAACTAGATATTTATTAAGGCTTTTTTAGCTATCGCCACATCTCCCAACACGTTCCAAGGCAGCCTTTACCACTTGTTGAAATAACCTATTATAAATGTTTATGTAGGTTCATTCTGTTGCTGTTACTGAATGTTTCTGATTAAATCATATTTCTTGTGAATAGAATATTAACACACAAATGTTATCTACCTGCTAGTCAGAACAAAAGACAGGAATTCAGCCCTGTACTGTTATCTTTACCAGATCACTACAACAGTGAGGGAGTAATAAAAGGCAGAAAAGTACTTTAAAAAGGGAAAATGAAAGTATACACTTTGTTTGGATTTCAGAGCAAGAAACAGTGTGTAGTAGAGGTACGTTAGCCAGTCCATTCAGTTTACTTGTACATTATAGCAACAGATGACTAACTTAATGTTAATGTACAATCATGTACTGTCTAATTATCTAGCTAGCTGACTAGCAGTGATTCCAGCTGTCAGCCAAGCTACAGCTTCTTTGTGTTCACGCTCATGTATTTTAACGACGTGTTTATTGTCGTTTGAAAATAAGCATCCAGTGCCACAAGATCAGGCAAAATGGGATTATGCCAATTCAAGTGACTAATATTTATCATTGAACCCATTTTGTTAGGATACCATGCGCTTGAGTGAGAACATAAGCGTATTTCATCATGTCCTGCACTTGAAAGGTAACTTTAACAACTTGATCCATCACAAGTGGCACAGTGCTGGAAAATATTTGAGTACTTGCAGTCGTTAGACGTGTGCTGGTATTGGGTAACGTGAAATACCATGATATAAAGCACGTACAGCAACGTTATAAAACAATTTGAAAGACAGTACAGTTTACTGTACTCAGTCCCAATCAACAAATGCAGGTGTTGCAGGGCAGAAGATGAAGCAGACAGATAACTTTACTCTCCTGAAATGGTAAAAACACTCAGTTTCAAACAACAAAGGACTGCAGCAGAACTCAGCCGGTGCAGTAGAGGCCTTGGTGTCTTAACAAGTGGGTGGAGTTGAACTAATTTTAACCTTCAGTTGTGCCTCACTCAAGAAGGAGGTGACCATGAAAAGGTTCACAAGTTCAGTTTTCTGAAAGAGCATTTCAACATTTCAGTTCAACAATGATATTATGACCTCACTAGCTTTTTTGTCCACCATGTGAGGCAGAAATTCCACAACTGTTATCTTGTTGCTAATACATAATAATAAATCTATATTACCGCTAGCAAAAATGAGTGGTGCATTCAATTCAGTGGTCGAGTTTCCAGTAAGAAATTTTAACTGGAACGCCCCCACAAGTCGTATTTCCTAGAGGGAGAGTAGTACTATACAGCTTACAGAGTGACTGATTAAAGTGGTAGCGTTATCTGACAAGCCCTCGCCCTGTGTGAACTGAGTGACCGATGAAAATGCATTCAAAATGTTTTTAACATGATGAAATATGTGCAGAAACAAACACACCTTCTGTGCCTTCTTTCTTCTGTCCTGATATTTGTGAGATCCACCTCATTTGTTTAGTAGGTGTCTGTATTCTAAAAGAGCTAACACAACATAGGCTTTCTAGGAGACGTCCATTGAGATTTTCTGATCAACTAGCATGTCATATCGTTACCAGCTCAGACATCAGACTTCTAAGCTGAATAGAATGAACCATGAAACTTTCATACTGTCATGTAATCACTGGCATAGCATGTGCCATGAAACTGTTCGAAACATTAGCATTTTGGTGCACATGCTCTTTGGCTTCATGCAAGATTTTGAGACAGTACTCAAGTATACTTTCTGGATTCTTCTTCAGTTTCCCTGGGAGTTGAGTGGAGTGGGTTGTGTGCCTGCATCAAGTCAGAAGGCACCTTTTCATGCCTCAGTGGCTGTTGGATGTGCTGACGGGCCCGTATTTGAATCAGCGTATTCACTTGTATGTGGCACCATTTCAACACTGTCTGTTGGAAACTTTGTTTACTTGAAAGCACTTCGGGTTATTTGAATTCCGGTGCCGTGGATGGAAAGGTGATGCACCAGAGTCTTTCCGACCTGGGAAATAGTGCAAGAAACGGGAAGACGACGCTTCATACTGCGAGAAAGTTTGAGACCACCCTTAGTTTATTGAATTCTGAATTCTCTGTCAAAACAGCTGTTAAATATAAACCGAAAATGCCACAGAGGCTTCAACAACGTCAGTCTACAGCACTATGGACCGTGGCAGATCCAGCCCTGATCACCACAGCAGCTACAAACAGAGCTCCACTAGCACATGAGACTATGTGAACTGTACTTTAACTGGTACCTCAATTACTGGAACATCAGAGCTGTATGTTCCAAACACTTGAAACATCTCCGTCCACCTATTAAGCTGTTTACATGAACATTAAGTTGCTGTGCTCTCTTACATCTGCTGTTTACAACAACCACTTAATCCTGGCTACCTTAATCACTGCACCTCTTCAGTATGTACACTGTACTACATATTTCTTGCTCTACCACATATTTATGTTTATCTATGTTAGCTGCTATTTACACCAGTTCCAGCCACATTCTGACACAGGCACAATATTTACTGGCTTTGCACATATTGTCTTGTGTTGCTGTCTTTTGTATTCTCTTTTGTATTTGCACTATTGCTTATTTATCTCTTTCCGACTATCTTTTCATCTTCTTAAAGTAATACACTGGAGAAGTAGCCTGGCAGTGTTGTTTTGTTATACTATACAGCCTTGTATTGGTATAATGACCAATACAAATGAGGTTGCATTGAATTGTATTGAATTGAGTTCAATCTTTAGTGTGTTTAGCCTATTTTATTCTTTTCAGGAGACTCATTTCTTTCCCAACCAAAGAGCGAGGGCGTCGCTCAGAGAACAGTTTGACACCTTTTTAAAAGTCTCATGATGAGTAAGATCATTTGTTTGTTAGGCACGACATGCAGTAGTGGAGCCCTCCTGTACTATTTACAGTGTACAGCGTTATACAGTGGGAGTGCAGCTGTAAGGACCAGTCAGCTTCACCGTAACCATAGAAACCATCTTTGTTCATAGCCTTAAGCAACGTCTAGCATCTCATCAGAAATGCACATTGGGTTTGAAATGACACATTCACAGCAGAGACATGAGAGAGAAGCCCCCAACTCGGGGGAATCTGTGGAACAGAGGCTTGTGAGCTGTGCGGTCAATACTTTTAAGGCCGGTGTCCCGCTTTTCCTAGAAATCCATCAGCCAACAGTGGACCACGCGGCCTCCCGCAGAGTGTCTGATGATGGGTCCGATACCCAACGGGCGTTTCTGGAAGCCGACCTTCGGTGGTCAGCTTTTTCCTGTAATGCCCCAACCCAGTGAGGCTGGTAAAGGGGATTAGAACATGTAGAGTCTTCTGGACGCCCTGGAAGAAGCCCCCACCAACACCCTCCTCCCCACCTTCCCCAAGGAGGTCAGCTTATGCAGCAGGTTGAGCTTGGGCCGTTGATCCCACCAATCGGTAATTGAATCACCTACGCGAGTTTGAGTTGAGAGTGAGTAACAACCAGAGCGAACGAGTCAAAAAAAGTCATCAATTTCAGAGCCGGCGCCAGATTGAGACGGTAAGTGAATCAATACCGCATTTCTATGGCGTGATGAGCCCATAACCTGTCCAAGGGTTTGGGCAAAGGGAAATTTGATTGGTGGGGGGAGGGCTGCCATTGTGCAGAGACTGTCTATCCAAGCAGGATTTGATGGGGTGCTCATCTCTGGCCTAGCCAAAAATACCCATTGTGCAGAGCATGACTCTCTCCTCTGGGGGAAAAAAAAAGGAGCTGGATTTTGATAATCCCTCCATCCTCCAGCACGGACAGCAAAAGTGCCTTGAGCAACACCGTAACCCTTAGCTGAGAAGCCCTTACGCTGGAGTTAAATTTTCTCCAACATGTGTCAGGTATCATTTTGCTGATCGCGGGTGACATGAAGTATGCCACGGAATGCTTCTGTGGTCAAATCTGATGTGAAATAGAGAAGACTTGCGCGCCTTGTCATAGATGAAACCCTCGAAAAAGAATTTTGTAGACAGATGTGTTTTTGTCCTCTCAACAGAATGTGACTTATAAGTGCAAATCTTCAGCACATTCTTCAAATGAATCCGCCCACAAATGTGGAAAGAAAGCTTAAGATGCTGTTGATTACATTAGTAATTAGTAACCTACTTTTAATAATCACTTGAATGATCGGGTTTTTAATTAGGTTTTTTTTAGTACGCCACTCATTTCAAATTAAACTCACTGAAAAATGAGGCTGCACGAATTTAGCAATGAAATCTGGTGGTGGTGTCAAAAAACAGCAGTGACAAGCCAGGAGGAGACTCTAAAAAGAAAAAGCAGGAAGAGAACGCAAAACAAAGCTTTAAATGTTGAATTATTATGGAAAGACTAAACAAGACCGCAAGCTGTGTCAAACCACACTGAAATACAATCCAAAGCCGCACAGTGTAAGCTTCGAGAAATGCCAACTGTGATGGGAAAGGCTGTTTGACTGATGTGCAAGACCACCAATCACAGACAGTGAAACATAGCAGCACGCTATACCAGCCACCACAGAGCTCATCTTCACTTGCCACCAGTAGGTTTAAAGGGAACATACTATGGACAACTCACTTTTTCAGTTTTTGTGCTCATATGCCTGGGTATCTGTAGTGCCTACCAGCCCCCAAACTGTAAAATAAGACACCCTAGTTAATGTTTGCCTGCTGCCTAAATCAGAAAACATGGCATTCAGTAAGTCGTTCTGAACTGCCTTTGCAAAGTGGTGCCATTTGTTTTTTCTCACAAGCACCAGAGCCACTAGCATTTAGGAAGCTAAGAGCTATTCATGGGAATTGCTCTGTAAATAGTCACATCTGAGAGGATAAAGGCACAGAAAGTTGCAACAAGAACCATGTTGAACATGTTCAGTGCGCTGTCGCTGGTGCTGAACTGCTCTTTCTGATGGTGTTCAGCACCAGGAACAGCAAACTGAACATCAAAATGGTTACTGCTGCAACTTGGTCTTCTATGAGATGCTATATGACCACCTTTCCATTGAAAAAACTTGCCCTTGATTCAATATGGTGGCTTTCAAATTGGCAGCCATGTTTGGGACAAAGCCTAAAAGATAGGCCCCCTCACCCAGTACATGCTGGGGTATTCAGCCATGTTCCTTTTTGTTATATATTTGTATATAGGTATGTGTGTGTGTTCTTGTAGAGGTATATTAAAATGAGGACATTTTGCTGGTTCTCACATGTTATTTTCTCCAAAAATCTAATAAAAAAAATGTAATAGGGCAGAAAATTAGTCTTTTGGATATTGAGGTTAAGATTAGGGTAGTAATTTTTAGTTATAGTAAAACAAAGATTAATAGAAACCTATGGATGAAGTCACTAATATAAGTGAAATGTGTGTTGTTGTGTGTATATATATATATATATATATATATATATATGTGTGTGTGTGTGTGTAGAAATGTGTATATCCATTTGTGTACATTTTTCATAATTTGAACTTGGCAGCTGCTGATTACATTGTGTGATAAAATTATGATGAATGGACCAATAGAAATGCCCCAAAATAACATGAACAAAATGTGCTTCTATTGACTTACACTGAAAGAAGAGAGGGTTTCTGTTATGTACTGTATAGTTGCAATTTTGGAGATACTTCTTTGGACAGATAACTTGTAAACTGCATCTTTCACCCTGATTAAAGTAGCTTCTTCAACAGCTGTGCAGAAGATCCGTAGCTAATTAAAGTTCTTCAGATTTATTTGTAAATATGATTAGACAATTAAGCAAGTGTTATAAGGAACATTGTGCAGAAGGAGGTGGGATGCCTGCATGTGCGTAATAATGATAAATGCTTAATGTTGTTGACAATCTAATGACTGAAACTTTCTTTTCCCCTGATTAGTCAATTGATCCGGTGAGGTGACTGATTAATGTGGGAGTAATGTTAGTTGAAGCCCTAATTATTTTAAAACAAATAATCAACTACTCACTGCCTATGCAAACATATATGTCGATTTAAAAAAAACTAATTATATATATGGACGTATGCACAGTAACGTGAAGCACAATAAAAATGAGAGCACCGCTCTCAGTCCAGCGCAGAACATTACCCTTTTAAAGAACCGTAGCTATATGCAGCGGAAAGACTTCCAGAATCCGTTTCCGAATTTCACAATCCACCTGTGAGGTGCACTAAGTAAATGGGTCAGGATGAATGCCTGTGGGATGGAATAGAATCAAATCTGCTGGGAAATTGATTATTTTTTATAGCTGTAGATCCATCAGGGATAGTCATGCTCGTGCTCAGATGTTTTAATCATATTTCCTCACTCGTCACTTTTTTTTTGTTCTATTGGAAGCGTTTGTTAGCGCAAGCACAATTTCTCCACTTCCCACACAGGCTTTTCCTCTAAAGGATCCGATATCTGCAAATGGAGTTAAGCGACTGTTTCTTGGTCCTGTGGCTGGTGTTAAAGAGTCTCATGTAGCTTATTGTTATGAAAGCAGGGACAGAACCTTGCTCTGTAATTACATTCATCCGAAAAAGGCATCCAAACATGGAGAACGGCCAGAAAGCTATTAATCTGAAGCGCTTCACTGGACAAGTGTACAAGCTCGCGAAGCGCTAGGAAACATCCGGCATGAATAAAAATGGCCTGTCGAAGGATTCTTGATGTGGGTCGTCAGGTTATGAATCCAAGCGTTAAACACGCCTGACTCTTCTTCCGCAATAGAGATTCTACATGACGTGTCATAGATATCCGTCTGAACGTCGCATGTCATTTTCAAGATTGTGTCCTTGCTTTACTCCTTTATTAATTCCTCCTCTTTATTTGTTCAACCAGCAGTTTTTAATCTGCCAGGCTGGAGTCGGCCACTAGCAAATGAGTGGGTGGAAAATAAAAAAAACAGTTGTCTACAAGGGGGCAGTATTAGCACTCAGGTGCTGTTTGTGTGCCTCAGTGAAAAAGAGAAAATCGTGTCCTGCGGCCAAGAGCAGGGTCTCGAGCAGGGCTGCAGTTATTGGTAACCTGTACACTATCAGCCAAAACTTGTGAACAGCTGAAAATTGGCAACAGGTATTCATACTGGATTAAAAACAATACACTCATATTCTTACTGGATTTTTTGTCTGTAAAAACAACATGCACTGCCAATTCATACCAGATTCAAACCATTGTTATTGTCTTAAAGACCATCACCCCACAATTATTATTGTGCCTTTGTGAAAACTACACACACAACAGATTCATGCTGGATACAGAATATGGCTGTCAATCTATAATAAACAACATGCACTGCAGATTAATACTGGATTATAGTTGTTCCACGGTTATTACTGTCAGACTGGAACAGCTACACATATGGCAGATTCATACTGGATTAAAATCACTTCACAATTATTACAGTAAGACTGTAAACACTACACACTCTGCGGATTCATACTGGATTAAAATCACTCCACAATTATTACTGTCAGACTGTAAACACTACACACACTGCAGATTCATACTGGATTAAAATCACTCCACAATTATTACTGTCAGACTGTAAACACTACACACACTGCAGATTCATACTGGATTAAAATCACTCCACAATTATTACTGTCAGACTGTAAACACTACACACACTGCAGATTCATACTGGATCAAAATCACTCCACAATTATTACTGTCAGACTGTAAACACTACACACACTGCAGATTCATACTGGATTAAAATCACTAAACAATTATTACTGTCAGACTGTAAACACTACACACACTGCAGATTCATACTGGATTAAATAACATCACAATTATTACTGTCAGACTGTAAACACTACACACACTGCAGATTCATACTGGATTAAATAACATCACAATTATTACTGTCAGACTGTAAACACTACACACACTGCAGATTCATACTGGATTAAATAACATCACAATTATTACTGTCAGACTGTAAACACTACACACACTGCAGATTCATACTGGATCAAAATCACTCCACAATTATTACTGTCAGACTGTAAACACTACACACACTGCAGATTCATACTGGATTAAAATCACTAAACAATTATTACTGTCAGACTGTAAACACTACACACACTGCAGATTCATACTGAGAGGTTATCATGAATGTGACGTAAAACACTGATCAAAGCTCTGTTCTAGCACAGCTCTGTAGGTCTCCTGCCAATGCTTCTCAGATTAATGTCATCAAGAGTAAGAAAAAAATCTAGGTGAAGACCCACATAGCGATGCTTTGGCAGCGGTATCGAATAGACCACTTCATTCTTTCTTTTTCTTTTTTTTTGGCCAGTGGGTACATTGAAGCTTATGATTTGAAATGATCTCTGTTGTGTTGCAACAGTGCATTAAAACAAAGACTTGTCACTTCCTGCTAGAGCCTGTAAACGACTGCCCTCCCCAGATAAAGATCCTCTGAGGCTTGATTTGGCTGTAGATAAGCTTCTATGTATGTGTATTATTAGCAGTCACAGTGGAACTGGGTTTGAGGATAATCAGTGAAAAATGCATTATCTCAGCCTCTGAGAGAGCAAATTAATTCCACAGATTGTGTAGATTTGTCGAGGAAAGCCTTTAGGCTTTGGCTACGAGCATCCAAGTCACCGTGAAGTCTTGGGAATGAGTGTCTGAGCGGAACATCATTCCAAAGGCTAACAGCAAAGCTAATCAAATTAATGCTCATATAAAAATCAATTAGCCTGTGGGAGCACTGGGAAGCACTGGGGAATAGCAGGGTGAGAGATTACTAACATGAAGATGTGTTCTACACAGACAAACAGCCTTAAAGGGATATATCATATAGGATTTTTGGATATATTTTTTTCGGTGAGGGATATTTAAGTACATATCTGTGGGTTTGTTTATCATTTATTTATCAATCTCTATTTATGAATAAATTAATGAAAGAACACTTCACATAATTATATACATGTTACACAATAAAAAAATAACCATACATCCTCTACAGAGAACCTTGCTCATTGCTGTTAAATTTGAAGGGGACCTATTATGCATAATTGTGTTTTGGGGGTCGACTGTATTAGTTTTATCTTCCAACCTTCCTGTGACCCAAATGTGCTCTGATTGTTAAGCTTGCCCACTCTATTCCAATTGGTCAACCACCAGAGTGGTTCAGCCCCCACACCGATGTGGCCCATCCTGAGGGTCAGGTAGACCTTTTTAGCTGTCTGTGTGCTGTGTGATGGTGTGCCAAGCTGGCCAGTGGGAAGGCAGTAAGGATTGTGTTATGAGATGACATCACCTTGTAACAGAGAAAAGGGCTGGAATGGAGCGTTTCAGGCAGCTGAGAATAGTGGTTCATGTGGGAGAGAGTTTCTCTATACTCTGTGTTTTGAATGTTGAATTTGATGTTGTTAATGTTTAACATCCTGTATCTAATTTTAATTATAAATATGGATTGTTTTCAGCATTGTAGTGACACTGATGTGATGTGGTGTGTTGTGCTGGTGTGAGTGGGTCAGACACAGCAGTGCTACTCGAGTGTCGCTGCTGGATTGAGACTAGTCCACCAACCAAAACTATTCAGTCTCTGACTTTACTAGGTAGACCAACAGGGTGGGAGTGTTTGAGTGGACAGACTGGACACAGAAGCAGATGGACTACAGTCTGTAATTGTGGAACTACAAAGTGCTCCTGTATTGTAACTGGAGCTGATAAAATAGACACAGTATGCAAGCAAGGTTTTATAAAGTATACCCAATGAAGAGTGTATATTTGCTGTGGGTGCACCAAATCCAATCTTTCTAACAAAGCTCTGAAAAGGCAAAGAGGCTGACAGGTGATGATCCAAACACTTCAACTGTCCAACCTCTTCAGACCTTCAATGGGCTTGTTAACTGATGCAAACAGTGAAGCAATTCAAAACATTAACACAACACCTGTTTGGATTTCGAAGACATTCACTGATGACTAGCTGTAACTGTTATCTGAAAAGATAACTGAAAGAATTAAAAACTTTTCTGGCCATCAGTCAAAGAGAACAGATAATTAATACTACAGATTCTCTTTTATAGCGGAAAGCAGGTACTGACCACACATGTCCCACCAGACCTTGTAAACAGAGAACCACATTAGTGGTTAACATTTTCACGGACACTCAACATAGTTGAATGTGACATGGTTTTATCCAGCCATGTTATTAACCTCCATAAATGGCTTTCAGTTTTCGAAATGTAAGCTGAAAATAACTGTTTCCCGCCCCATTTGTCTTTGCCAAGTTCTTCCTCCGTCTCTGCTTGAATCAGATTTTGATGGATATTATTCAATAAGAAGACAACTTTTCAGCTCCACTAATCACTGTTTCTCCTTTACTGCTCGAGTGATTTCTCTGCATGCAGGAAAATCAATAGCATCGTGAAAATGAAGGACTCGTGCAGAGCTTTTGACTGGGAGCACCTGAATGGAGGCTTTTCTTTCAGGATTGCAACTGGCTCCACTTTCACTCTCGCCGCTAATGCACCCTATTTTCATACCAGCTTCAGTTTGTAGGCTAGGATTCTTGTGGGTAACTGCTTATAGATGAGAGCATACACAGTGTTTGGTTATCGGTTCAGCAAGGTTCAGCAAGATCCTTGTAATACGGTACCATGCAAGAATCAGAGCCCACGCTTTCATTTGCAGAGCTGTTCATTTTGCCATTGTCACCACAAAAGCAAACAAAACATGCATTAGACTGAAAATGGCGTCTGTGTTTAATTTTTTCTCTCAAAAGCCTGACGCTGGAGGTGTGGACAAATATATCCCTGCAGATTTAATAAATAAAATAAATAACTGGGTAGTACTCTGTTTATACACTCGAAAGAGGTTTTGTAAGATGACAACCTGCCGAATTCATACTCCAAATAAACAGGGAGCAACATATCACAAGAAAGTTGTGGTGCCCACCCCTATCATATGAAACAAGGCAATACAAAACCCCTCCCCCTCCCTCTTCACTTCTGACCAGTCTGGAAGAAACTTCATTCTTTCACTTGCTAACATTGTCTCTAGTGGTGAATCGCAATATTGTGAGCTCTTGTTTAGCTCCTGTTTATATCACTTTCTTTGTTTGTTGCTGGACGTGGTTTCTTGCTTTGGCAGGCAGAAGTGGTCATCTGCAAAAGCTTCAGCTGTTGTTGCATTTTCTGTGTCTTACAACTAAAAGAAAACCTTTCAATGTTATTGACAAAAGATTGGAATACGCCATTGATTCAACGCTACTGCTCCGTCCGCTCATGTTGGACTGATTGGACTAAACACTACACTGGCTCACTATCACTTATGGAGGTGCAAAGTGGTATTACAAGATAGGATAGGACGGGGCTAGCTGGTTAACATGCTAAGTCACCAATGTATCTTTGCAATGCAATGCATTACATAGACGTCTTTGACACACCATCAAAATGATTATTTCTTCACATTCTGTTAATCAGTTAGTTTATTTTAGAATATTTAGTTTATTTTATCAATACAAGACTGAGATATGATAGATTCCAAATAGAAAATAAAATACTCAGCAAACACATATATCACTGAACATATCAAATGCCTTGTGTATTAATGCGTCTTGTTTTGGAGGCTTTGTAAATGCAGTAATCCACTCGAGGCAGTGTGCTGCACTGATTTTACTTTTCTTTGTGTCAAAGGAAGGTCACTGTAATGCACAGCCTCTCATAGCTTATTGCTTTCGAACAGGGGTGGAGATGTACCACCCTGGAGAGTTGAGATCCATCACACCTGGCTCTAATGTTCAGAAGCCCCTGAAGGCCTGCGTTAACTGGATCAGGTGTGATAGACTGTGGATGGAGCTAATCTCTGCAGGATGGTAGCTCTCCAGGACCAGGGTTGGACGCCCCCTGCTTTAGAACCACGGAAGTGTTGAGACTTAAATGTGTATAGGGGTGTGTAAATTATGTTTTGTGACACTGTACTGATCAAAAACACAGTATTGATATGATTATATGCAGAGACTGGTTGTGTTTGAAGTCTTGACTGCTAAATAGCAGTACTATAATCCACCTTAGACTCTTTAGACTCCAACATAAACAAGCAGTATAAGGGTGCTAACAGTAGCATTAGCAAACCTATGTATATGGTGGTGTTCTTTATACATATTTATGACAGTTTATGTTAAGGTCTAAACATTGCATCATATCACCTTGTTTACAGTATCACAATATATTGAATCATAACCCTTGCATCATGATGCGTGTAGTACCACCAGGATTTTGCCGTTTCACAGACCTTATAGTGAATGCAAAATTAATGGCTAAAAAACTGGAATTAAGGATTTAAAGTCCTCACTAGACATATATAAAACAAGCCATACATGCTATCAAGCTCAGTTAATTAGATGGTTCACCAAATGTCTGTTAGAAAAGAAATTGGTTCTAAATTTTTATTTTAGTTTTACTGTTCACGTGTTTAGCTTTGTTTAATTTAACATATTATGGAGGGGGCTAAACAAAATATGTAATAATGGCCAAAACCTTAGTACAGGCCACACAGGGCAATACATTAAGTGAATGAAATAAGCAGTAATAGTGTATTAGAAGGGTGTTCCCTGTAGAAGCTAACTAGAAGTCAGTTTATTTTATGTTTCATTTGACCAAAACTTTAGATATTTAGAATTTAGCCTACAACTATGTGAGGTAGAACTGAAAAGCAAAAGTGTGTCCTGCTTTGTTTTCAAACTAAAGTAACCAACTAGGAGTATTAACGTACCTTTCAAACATAAAGAGTCTGTACCTTTTTTTGATGTTTTTTTTTTTTTTTTTTGCATCCATGCATTCATGCATCCAAGCTGACTGTTTTAGTACACTATTCCAGACAAGCCTGCTGATACTGTTCTTTTCATGGTGGTCCAAGCAGAGAGTGAAAAGCTTATTATCTTCTAGAAATGGAACATAGCAACCTGTTTACCCCAGGCTTATTCACTGGGGCTACCACATCCCACTTAAGTGATAAATAAAATTTCCTCCCGTTCTTGCTATCGATGTGCAGCACTGAAACAGCTGCTGTGATCCTGTGTGTGTTTTGGGACTGCCTTGCTCCTAATAGCTTTCAGCCCTGTATAGCAGCTGTGAAGTCGTATGTGCATTTGAATCACAGCTTCCTCCGTTGGCTTCCTTGTGTGAATGACGGTTCTCTACCGCGGCTCTCAGTAGTTCTCTCCAGGCCCGGCTCTCAACCTCATGCCTCACATTTTTGTGATGTTATTTTCAAAGACATATATTTTATCTAGACTGTAGTAGTGAGACCACCCTTTGTTTATTTTTTTAGACAAAATACTTGTTTTTTTATGTTTGGCATAAAAAAAGAAAAGTATTTGGCAGAAAAATACCCAGAATTCTGAAAACTTTTAAGCGACTCCATGCTTTACCTTTATTACAGCTTCCACTCTTTTCAGGAGTGCAGGAAAACTTTTCAGTAAAGTTGGTTGCATGTATCGTCAGAGCCCATTGGTACTGAACGTAGTTTTTCTTCATTCGTTTAAGAATTTTTTAAGAATCTGAGACCCGGACGTTAAAGTCGATACGCTTAATAAGTAATTAAGAGTATATCTGGTAATTGTGCTTAAAAGAGTAATTAGTATTACTAAACAGCTAAGTAGTATCTTAATTTAACATGAACAAATATTGAGCACAACTACCACATATTATATATATATGACCTAGTATATATAATATATATATATATATATTTAAATAACACATTTGTGACTGTAGGAACTAAGCACTGATGAACAGTTCATTGAAAACTGTACTGATGTCTAATATAGTCTTAATAATAATATATTCACCAAAATAAAAGAATAAAACATCACAAAATACAATACAAATCTACTATCTATTTTACCATGAAGTAAATTTTAATGTTAACATTTAGTAATTGTTTAATTGAGGCATTAATTAAAATGAGAACTGAAATACCTTATGAAGATAATCATAACTAGTAGTAGTGTAATATTCGCTTTACTATTTTACAACTGTTTATATGCAGAGTTTTCTACTAAAGGCTGAGATCTGTGGACAACCTCTGGTCTTCATGTAAATACTTGTATGTCTTTTTTTTCTTTAAGAAGTAGATGTTAGCACGTTTCTATAATGTTAGTTCCAAAATATCTTATTATATTTACATGTTTTATTGTGTTATTAAAGGATTAATAATCTTTATTTCATGCTCTTTGTGATTAAGAACATTAACACATTAATACACTACTTAATAACTGGAATAATGTGCTAGTTATCATTACTATAATTAGGTCTTGATCATTTAGGGTATTACTTAACCTTTTGTTAATGCTTATTATTTTCTTATTATTATCACCATTAATATATAGTCGCATTCCAGTGGCAAACATGTATCTCCATTTTTGTTGATTTTAAGTTTTCTTCATCATTTGAACACACCAGTGGTTGTTCACATGGTCTGAACATTTCATGATAAATGGACCAATAGAAATGCTTTAAAATAGCTTGGAAAAATGTCTGGTTCCATAGACTTACATTAAAAATAAAGTATGTTTTTGGTCTGTCCTCTTTGGGGATGCTTGTTTTTCATTGGACAGTAACAATATGTACTCTTATTGTAAGGTGTAACAGAGACTGCAAATTACAGCAAAACAAAAAAGACTTTTATCCTTTTAGCTCTTTTGTGAGGGTGCACGGTATGTAATTTGTAAGCTAGCTTGCTAGTTCACCAGGCACTGAAGTTAGCAAAGTTGTGTTTAAGTAACATTGTCCGTGTTACAGATTGTTAAACTTAACTTTTCACAATGCTGTGTTGATAATCATGGTTGCACCCAGGTGCTGTGAAAGCATGTGGACTGGTGCTGCGTTTGTTTACAGTAGTCGTTTTAAGATTCTGCCACCGCAGTCGGCGATGAGCGTAACGCTGTGTGAACAGCTCAGTTTTCCCAGTTTTTCATGCTAAACACAGAGGAGGACTAAAGAGAATGTTGTTTTTATATAACAAAATCAAAAGAGTACAGTCCTCCTGCCTTTCTCTACCTTAAATAAACCAGCCAGCTCAAGCTCTGCTTCTGATGATTATCCGTTGTCACCAGTTAATCTGTCGTCATGGCCCACATTCCATTATGTTTTTGGAGACTCTTTTTTATCCTCCTTATGCAAGTGTGTTATCTCATCACTGGTCTCCTCGGAAACATCTCCTAACAATAAATAACCTCTACCTGATTTTAACTGGAAACTGAATTAATGAAGGGTGGTCTCTGACTTTTGCAAAGCACTGTTTTCATATCACCCCACTCACCACCGTTATCCTCGCTGAACCTGCAGAACTGCATTATATACGTCTGGAGTCACGCTAAGTGTGCAAATGTAGGGAAAACATTTCCGAGCAGCCGGCGGTAAATCCCTCAGTTCAAAAAGTCAATAGCAAATTTTTCTTGAAAAGCGTTATCGCTGGCTAGCGCTGGCTGCAGCGAATGGTTATTAGGATCATCCTAACAAGGCTGAGACTTTTGCAGCCTTTTGCATCACCCAACATCAGTACCTGACCTCACTAATGCTCGTGTGACTGAATGCAATCAAATCCTCCCCCTCTCCCAATGTTCCAGCATCAAGTGTGAAGCCTTCCCAGAAGAGCGCTGGCTCTTACAGCAGCAAACTCCCTTTTAAAGGTGGCATGCCCCTTTTTCAGAAGTTAACACACTTCCCTGGGGTCTTACTGCAATGTCTGTGGCCTGCTTCGGTCACAAGGATCCTACCACGGCTTTCTTCTCACAGGGATGCTAGTTGCACCAGCACTTGCCTTTGCAAAGGTAGTTCCTACATGACATAGAAGTAGGAGGCAGACCTGAATGGCTTGTTGTTTTCTGATGTAGGCAGTCCATGAAAACCGAGTGGCTTGTCTTAGTTCATAGGTTGTGGGTTGGTGGGCGCTTCAGACACCCAAGTGTACTTTTTGATAAGGCAGTTTGGGAGTTTTGAAAGTGGTGATGTTATTCAAAAATGATGACGGTTGACCTGTCAGATTTCTATTTTACATCTAAATGGCCAAATTTCACACATTTGTAATTTAGAGTGGTTCACTGATTGCTGGTGTGGGAGCTCACTAATTAGTGGCGCTGATAGAAAGAGAGAAAACTGACAGAGATGGTGGTTCAGCAAGGGCTAACACAGTGTCCCAACAGCAAGCAAATGTTAAAATCGTTTCACAAAGCTCTCAGGATGTCTACGCTACAAAAGTGCTCATGTCAAATTGATACGTAAACAAATAGACCTGTCAGAAAATAGAAGTTTCTTTTTATCTATTAAAGAGGTGGCAAGTCACAGTTTGGTTTTGCTGTTGGTACTCAGTTGTGTGACCAGCTGTAGGGACACTGACACACACAAGTCACCAATCCTGTGTTGTAGAATTTAGGACTATTGGCCTCATGGGTTTGACCTCTGCATATAACCTATCCATGCAGACAAACACCCATATGTGCACATACTAGTCAACACACACACTACAGGGCAGTGAGCACACTTGTCAGTGTGGTGGCCAGCCCTATCCACGGCACTCGGGGAGCATTTGGGGTTAAGTGTCTTGCTCAAGGGCAATCCTGTTCTGTGGGTCCAGGGAATGAACCAGCGAGCTTCCAGTCACAGGACCTGTCCCTTAACCTCCAGCCCATGATTGCCCATAACCGTAGTGTCCTAGAGCAAGCGTATATCAGTCCACTGGCGTGATAAGTCTGCTCCCTGTTGAACGTAGGCCGCCCAGATATTGTCAAATTAGTTTTTAAACAGATTTTAGATGCGCAGCGTCTAATTTACAAGGTAATAATGAAAGAAGCAAATGAGGGAAGAATAAGTGAATTGGAATGTGTGTGTAAATGAGCTCTGAAAAGTGTTATTTTGTGTAATGCTCGGTTTAACCACCAATGAACTGCCTGAAAAACGCTGAGCAAAAAGCATTTGGGCTGCCAGCTTTACTGCTAGTGGGCCAACTGTGACCCACTGTCCTTTTGATGATACTTAAGCTCTCATTAGCTCAACTATAATGCTGCCGCATTTCTGTCACTCCAACACCAGCCACTTGACTTCTGCTGCCCGAAACATGTTTCAGCAGAGCAGCAGTTGGCCATATATAAGTCTGTACTGTGGTGTTGGGCACTGCTTGGGTCTGTAGCCTGTTTGATAAGCTAATGTTAAGACCACACTCTCTCAGATTTGAATCATTACTTGTGTTGCCATTGCCTCCCACATTGTAGGAACTTATACTTAACATCAACTATAAAAACATAAATTGGAAACAACTCTGGAAACTCTGGAAACAGCGACCCACTATGCTGGGATGACCAGGGCTGCGATGTGCCCTAATGATGTCATGCTTGTTGCGACAAAGTTGTTTTGAGCTACTTAGAAGAACAGAGTAGAATAAAACTTGTGAGCCCTTCTTTTTATTACTGCCTGCCTTAAATCCACTCTACTCATATCTGCACATAAACTGTGAGAACTCACATTCATTTTAGCATCTGCACTTGTTTCAGCAGAGCACCAGTTAGTCATGTTTAAGTCTGTGCAGTGGTGTTAGGCACTGTTTGGGTCTGTAGTCTGTTTGATTGGGGTGCTTCAACAAAAGCCGAGAAATCCAACTCATTTTCCCTTTAAGGAACCTAGTGTGACCATTGTTATTGGATAACTTAACATTAGCTTGTCAAAGTTGACCCCTCTGGCTCAACAAGTGAAAGACAGAGAGAGAGCAGTGTTGCTTAGCTGAGTGAGAGAGGTCATGAAGCGAGGGAGCAACATTAGCAATAACAAAGCAGTGAAGCAGTGAAATAAAATCTCTTTTTTCTGATTATTTTGTGGTATTTAAAATCGAAAGTAAAAAAAAGAATGATGAGCCTTTCTTTTTTTTCCTTTTTCACACATTGGTGCTTTAGTTAGGCAGAATCTAACATGTGGCTAGGCTAGCTAGGCTGATGCTAACCAGCTCCTCTCTCCTATTTAACAGTTGTTAGATAGACACTTCAACACTGTATATGTACTGTAACATAAGACAGGTCGAAGGTATAAGACATGGCTAATGCCAATCATTGATTAACACCATGGATTTCTGTAGACAAGCTTTTGGGCATGTAATTTTGAATGATCGTTGAGTTCTTTGCTTTTACAGAAATAGAAAAAAAAAATAAGTTATGAGCTTTTATTTCTGCTACTCTCACACTGTAGTTATAATAGATATAGGAGGTTGTGAGCTAAAACTGAGCCGTTTCCTCTAATATTCACTTAGGACTGAATTTGATTGTATTATATTAATAGTTGGAGCGCAGCAGTTTTGACTCTTCGTGCCAGACTTTAGGCAGCGAGTGCTCAGCTGCACTGGAGAGATTAATACAGCCTTAATCCCGTGGCTCTACAGGGAGCCTGATAGAACATATTAACAAATAAGGTCAAGGAATTTGACTGCCGCCAAAGGGCCCGGCTCTCCAGAGAGAGGCGTCTCGCTGTTCACTCGCCTTTTCTTTTCTCGCACGTGCCTGCTTATTGTGCCTTATCAGACAAGGCACAATAAGAACATTGACAAGCGCTCACCTTCCCAGGAGACGAACGAAGAAAAGAAAAGGGGAAAAAAAAACATCACGCAGAATGGGAGTGAAAGTGATGCTTATCATCAAGTGAATGCAAAGGTTTTGGCTATGGGCAGTAGTGCTTTATGTTCAATTCCCTCGCTGCGCCTCTTTATGGCTGCCTCGCTTTTTATGTTGTGGACTTCTTTCCTGCAGGGACAAAGAATTTGGTCAATATCAGGGCTGTGAGTTGCATTTCAGTGGGTGTAAACAGGACACGCTGAAAGGAACAGTGAACCTAACGTTGAACATAGAAAAATGCTAGCGTTGCTAGAAAGAGATAAAAGCCAGCAATGGTATCGTTTTCACTTCAACATTCCTGGAAGAGTATCGTGTTCACACCTGATAAAACAAATGCAGATTTTAAATACTGTAGCTGAAACATTTGTCACTGAAACGAATGCAGCTTGTGGAAGTAAACCTTTTCAGGGGCCAGTCATATGGTCAGTATTACAGCTTGGCTGTCCTGAAGCCGCATTGTTTTTGGTCAATATTGAGAACATGCTGAGGCACTGGTGCCATCTTTTCTCTGGGGACAAAGAATTAAGTCAATATTAGGGGTGTTGCATCCATGTGCAGCTTGTGGAAGCACTAGCTTTGGTGAACCTCCTTCCTTTAGGGGCCAATACTGTGGTCAGTATTATAGCTCTGCTGTCATGAAGCTTCATTGTTTTGGGAAAATATTTCACTCAAAATATGTTAGAATAGCTGCCAGCCATAGTTAGCAGTGTGAGGCACATTATGTCATGCTAGGTGTCCCACACTAGCACTGGTGGGTGATTTTCCTTCAGGGACTAGGCATTAGCTTTAGTAAACATCTTAGGGGCCAATAATTTGGTCAGTATTAGAGCTAGACTGTCCTAAAGCTGCTTTGTTTTGGGTCAGTATTAAAAAAATACTGGAATTGCTGCCAACAAATTACGGTGAGCAGCGTGAGGCAAATTATGTCATGCTAGGGGTCCCCCACTAGCACCGGTGGCCATGTTTCCTGCAGGGTCACAGAATTAACTCAATATTAGAGCTGTCACCTTCATATGCAGCTTTTGGAAGCACTAGCTTTGGTAAACCTTTTCAGGGGCCAGTAATATGGTCAGTATTAGAGCTAAACTGTCCTGAAGCTCCATTGTTTTGGGTCAATATAAATAAAAACTGCCAAAATCGCTGCAAACAAATGAAAGTTAGCAGTGTGAGGCAAATTATGTCATGCTAGGGGTCCCCCACTAGCACTGGCAGCCGTCTTTCCACCAGAGACGAAGAATTAAGTCAATACTAAGACTTTGGCCTTCCTATGCAGCTTGTGGAAGCACTATCTTTGGTAAACCTCCTAGGGGCCAATAATTTGGTCAGTATTAGAGCTAGACTGTCCTGAAGCTGCATTGTTTTGGGTCAATATTAAAAACATGCCAGAATCTCTGCCAACATATAAAAGTTAGCAGTGTGAGGCAAATTATGTCGTGCTAGGGGTCCCCCACTAGCAATGGTGGGTGACATATGCCCAGGGACACAGAATCAACTCAATATTAGAGTTTCGCCTTCCTATGCAGCTTGTGGAAGCACTAGCTTTGGTAAACCTCCTAGGGGCCAATAATTTGGTCAGTATAAGAGCTAGACTGTACTGCAGCTGCATTGTTTTGGATCCGTATTGAAAAAATGCCGGAATCGCTGCCAAAAAATGAAAATTAGCTGTGTGAGGCACATTATGTCGTGCTAGGTGTCCCCCACTAGCACTGGCAGCCGTCTTTCCTCCAGGGACACAGAATTAACTCAGTATTAGGGCCGTCACCTTCATTAGCAGCATTTGTTTTAAAAGCAACTGACATGATAAACTGACAAGCAGCATGTATCATGTTAATGGTATCATGCTGTTCATTCCTAACTAGCGTTGGAGTGTTTCTTTCCTTCAGGGACAAAGAATTTAGGGAACATTTATTGCTGTGATTGTTGTGAAAATGGATTTGTTGACTGGGTATAGCCATAGCTGTAAAGAAGATCATCTCTCCACAACCTTTATCTAATTAATCGTTTCAGGTGTTGTTTTATGTTTTGGTTGTGTTTAACTAGTGTGTGATGGGTGGTACTGCCACAGGTTTAGGCAACTTTCTTAATATTCAGAAAAAAATTTCATTATAAATGTTAACAGATGGCATAGACCAAATCTATACAAACAGTTACTATGCTAGTGGGTCTCTGTTAGCTCAGTAATAAGGCTGTGACACCTGCTATTTTTTCTTGTAACTGAAAAAGGCTAGCATTGCTAGTAAAGCAGTACTATGCAACAGGCATTATGCCAATCAGCCACAAGTTTTCATCTGATCTCAGTTTTTCAGTTTGAACCACATTACTGCGAATAGATCAACAATGGTTGTGGCGTGATGCTACTTGGTGGCAGCTAGGTTCAGCTCTTTGTTAGCAGCATTAGTATCTCCAAAACCACTGATCGAAGGCAAACCTGCTGACCTGCTACAATTCATAGTGAACAGCTAGTTCCCATGACAAATCACTTTTAAAAGCTCTGCAATTTTGCAAATGACTTTATCAAAGTCTTTTAATAATTGAGGATGAAACGAGGCGTCTCGATTTCCAGATCCCTGATAGCCTTACAAAGTCGCCTCAGCTTATGTTCAGACTCTTTGCTAACAGGTGTGCAGTTAAATATGAAATAGCTTTTTCTAACAGTGTGTCGAGAAAGAAGTTAGACTGAAATGAGAAATGGGTTCAGCAGAATGTGCCGGGGTTTTATGTACACGGAGGTCAACGCACAGTCCCAGGGATGTAATTTCAGGAGTTAACCAAGGAAAACTGCATTTGCGAAAAGAATATGCATACAGAGGCTGTGATATGTTTAACTGCGACCGAAGGTTTTCTGCTCCTGAAACAATTTGGCATATGCTAAATGCATTTTACAGCTCAGTGACTGTAACGTTTTTACATATCTCCAGCCAACACTTAACGCGGCACAAACCTCGATTAGGCGCACACAAAAGGCGAAAGCAGAAGAAAAAAAAAAGATGAAATGTAAATGACTTGTAAATAAATAATGATGGGAATTACTTCACCCTTCGTTGACTTTTGCTGGGAAAAAAGATTAACAGCAGAAAGCTTGACCTTTAATTAGTAGTTTAGAGGGGGAAATCAAAAAAAAGAAGAATGTGCGTGCGCTTCGCCTCATGCCGCAAAGTCACACAAAGGCCTGTCTGTCAACGTCTGATTCAGACGTGTTCTTTTCCCTCAGTGGATAACAGGAGCAGGTGTCGAGTGTTCTATTTTCCTCAGATCCTCCCTCCTTTTATCCTTTTCATTTTAAGGCATCAGGTCAATCGCTGTCAAGGTTGTTTTGCAGTGGCCTCCAGAGTTTCGAATCAGGTCCCTTCACCGCTACTCTTGTTTGACTCACCACTTCTTTCTGGATTGCGCAGGTCGAGTTGATCTCGGCTGAGTGATTTCGCTTCCCGTCACGTGTGGGTTTAAGCAGTACGTCAAGGGTAACGCTGGAACATGGTGAAACTGGACTGCGAGCCTTCTTTTTTTTAACTGCATGGCCGTCTCTGCCCAGTGTGTTCACATATTTGCAGGCTGTTCAGATACAATATGTACCCACTATGTCTATAAATGCGGTACACATATGGTGCGGATATCTAATGACCACTTTAATGACGCAGCTTCCAGGAGATGTCATCAGAGACGACTTGGTGTAGTAAGCTGCAGATGCTCACTTTCACCTTCCAGCAAGCGTTCCAATAGACACCGATGTCATTTACTCGTTTTTGTTGCAAAAGAATCTTTAGTCTACAGGACTTCCTGATCGGACTCTCTTCTTTTTTTTAAGATTTGGCGTCAGGATCATGTGTTACGGCCTTTGGAATTTCTTTTTTAGTTTGTCTATGCTATCTTTGCTATGGAAAGGGAAACGAATAGAATAAAGTCAGGAAGCCAGAAGCCAGACTTTTCTTTTAATTAGGGAGGCCACAATGCTGGTACCTTGTGTTTTATGAGTTTGGAGCAGTGGAGTTTGGAGCAGTACAGTTTGACAATCAACATCTAAAATAAATTATAATAAATTATTTAAATACAAATCTCCCTTAAGGGTCACGGTTCACTACCGTCATGATTAAGTGTTATATTATTGCTTTTCACCCTCTGACCACTACTTTCCATCCTTCCTTTCCTGTCTTTCCCGGGTGTTTCTGTCATTTTAAGAGACACATGTATTGTAAACGTGCATTCATGAGCTTTTTCACATTTATTGCCTACTAATAGCGCTCCTTAGGGAAGAAACTTCAGATTGCAATCGTTTTTTGAAGCTGTGTTCATGTGCTTTACATGTCAACCCTCTTAGGTTGACAATGTTGTATGGAACATCAAAGGGCATCGTACACAAAAGAATATATTTCGGGAACGCTGCATGCTAGAGACTTGCTTTGTTTTCTCCTCGGAAGGGTAGCATTGTGCCATTCCAAGGAGGGCTCCACTGAGATTGTATCCCTTTCAGAAGCTTTGTAATCCAGTCTTGAACTGCGTGGTCTTTTGCGCTCATGTCTTCCGTGTTTGTTTCTCTATTTCTCCATGTTGAAAAGAGTTAATGTTAGCATGGCTGTTAGCTGTCCACTAATGTTTTGGGCTGAGGCAGAGGCTGTGTGTGACTTGTTGACCAATCTGAGCCTGTGTTTCAGACCTGTTGACCAGTTCCATTCTAAGTCTGTGTTCCTGACTTGTTGATCAATCAGAGGCTGTGTTCCTGAATTTTTGACCAATCAGAGCGTTCATTTTTGACTTGTTGACCACTTAAAGGCTGTGGTTCTGACTTTTTGACCACTTAAAGGCTGTGTTACTTAATTTTTGAACAATCAGAGGCTGTGTTCCTGACTTGTTGACCAATCAGAGACTGTGTCCCTGACTTGTTGACCAATCAGAGGCCGTGTTCCTGACTTGTTGACCAATCAGAGGCTGTGTTGCTGACTTTTTGACCAGTCAGAGGCTGTGTTCCTGACTTTTTGACCAATCAGTGGCAGTATTTCTGACTTGTTAACCAATCAGAGCCTATGTTGCTGGCTTGTGGGCCAATCAGAGGCTGTGTTCTTGACTTGTTGACTAATCAGAGCCAGTATTCCTGACTTGTTGACCAGTCAGAGGGTGGGTTACTGACTTGTCGATGGAACAGTTTGGCCCTTTTGAGTGAAATAGAAGCAAGTTTCAAACATTCAACATTCCTAAGATATTTATCTAAAATAGGTCTTCCTTTGATGATCACATTACATTCAACTGTAAATCAGTATTGTAATGCATTACTGTTTAGTCCTCACATTACAGTTACTAACCCAACAATAGCGACCAGGGGTCATTCATTTTCAAAGAGCGCTGGATATTTCTAACAACAAAAGAAACTTGTGACAATCAACAGTGCGCGAAAGCTGAGCGAATTTTACATTTTATGCAAATTAGGAGCAATGTGGTAATTAACAATAGGAACTGAGCACTGAGAGAGTGTTACATACTTTATTTCCCCCACTGTGAAACGGTGTGTTTTCTATTTTGATTCCTAGATGGCTGTTCCTAGTAGAGATCTGGGAATACTGGTGGTGTTGTTGCTGCAAACACACAGCACTGGCAAAGACTAAACTGTTTTCTTTACATACTGACTGCACAGACAGTGATGCACTGCACAGGGATTCAACTTTGCTGCCGGCTTTGTGGTTCTTTATTAAAGATAAAGATAAGAGGAAAGAAAGGACTTGTGTGTGTCCTCTTTATTAGGATGGGGAATTGTGATGATATATGATATAAGTTGGGATGTTTAATGTTATAGGCTATTGTGGGCCACTGCATCTCAGGTGATGCTGTGAAATGATGCAAAGGTAATGTAAAAAGTATTGTAACTAGTTACTTTCCGCTAGAAGTACAAAATAATAATAAGTAATGTCTAATATGAGTAGTTTGAGCAATGACCCCAAACACTGCAAGTGTTTCCCATCATTTTGGCATTTTCCTGATACATAATCACCAGGGGTGCTTAAACTATACCGTTTATAATGCTAATTTTACAGCTTTAGAGACAGTAGGGAATTAATTGTACCATAGTCTTTGTAGCAGTATTCGGAGGCCTCATAATAGCTAAAATGACTAAGTTATGTGTACACAGCATTTAAGAGTATTAATTACCCATTTCTAGTCCTGTTTCGTGACCGTAGATGGAGCTCTCTCTCCAGGGCTGGAGCTAGCTGCTCTACGGTAACACCCAGTTTCTGTGGCTGGTTTGTTTTACTGCATCATGTCACACTGAAGCAAGTTGGAATGCATGTCAGCATTTATTTTTGGCTCCACTCATTCCAGCTGAAGTCAATGCGAGGTAAGGTGTGGACCAGGTACACCTCTTCATGGCGGTGGCCTCATTCAGCAGGATAATGAACACTGCACACTTTGTTCAGGTTCAAGGTGTTGCCCTGTCCTCCTTATTCCGCAGCACCTTCAGAGGTCTGGTAAAGTCGGCGGTGGCTTAAAACTTCCTAGCAGCACATGCAGGACCAGCAGCATAGTACGTTGTTCTGTCTGCGTATAAACCGATTGAAGTAAATCTCTATATCCCTACATGCACAGAGCAGTAAGATTCCTTCTTCTCTCGCTGTCAACCCCAGGCTCACTACACAATATCAATATCAAACACAAATCGGTATAAAATTCTCAACATGGAGCCGGCACAATGCATTGCTGGCTTCCTGTCTGCGAGGAGATTAAACATGTTTTGAAGAAGAGCAGCTCGACATCATTAAGTGCGGTAGCAATACCCCCTCGAGGGGAGGCTAGGACACAGGCTGCTTTAATGATAGTGCCAAAACGCTAGAAGTTCTCCGGGTAGCCCACGCACAGCACAATAAGACAATTTAGGTGGAAGAAGGGGGGGACATAATGTGCTCATCAGAGACTTCAATCTTTTCTCCCTCTCTTGTCTTCTGTTCTGTTCCAATTTCAGAGAGCCGCTCAAATTGGGACCAAGGAGCCGTATATATGAAGCAGTCACTTCAGCCTAACTGAACGGAAGCAATGCCTGTGTGCTGAGAGACTACACGGCCCGTGCCTGTCGGCTTCACAATAAGAATAGCTGAGGTAAGTCAATTAAAGGCTCGCCTGCATTAGAGGCCCGGGAGAAGGGGATTTTGTAGTGTTCTGACCCAACTAAGCGCCGGGCATGTGGAGCGACCGTAACATCGCAACACTTTAATGATACATAGCATGTAACAATATATAATGGGTTATACTCACAGACATGGTAAACACTGAGGCCTAACTTACAGACTTACAAAATTATTTAACTGACGTTTGGAATATTTTTCAGTATAAGAGACCAAATTCTTATTAGCGCAACAATGTTTGAAGATTAAATTTGTAAAGCATCGTGGGTTTTTTTGGGGTTTTTTTTAACAATGTGTGCACTGCTTTTGGACTAGGTATTTTAAAGCCTATTATTAAAAGTTGTTTATTTTGCCAGCATATTTCACACTTCATTGCCAGAGCCGTATAACATTTTGTTGTTTTGGTTCACGCCCTTAGATTTTACAAAGAAAACATTTTAAAAATTAGCGTACTTTTAACAGTAATGCAAACTCATTTTTTCTAATTCAATTTCTAGTTAAATAATAACTAAAAACATACTATCTTCTGTGCAGTACTATATAGAGCTCAGCTCAAGCTACTAAATATTATAAATCTTATTTTTATGACACTTAGATGTTTATGGGAATTTTTGAGAAAACGACAATGAACCACGTACTAGCAAAATAGAAGAGCCACATTTAAAAAAAGGCTGTGAAGAATATATGATACATGATGCAGGTGTTATGATTTTATGTATTGCAGATACTGTATGCATGTTTAAGATTTGATAATGATGCCAAGACAGATGCGCCCTTATACTACTTGTTTGCTTAGGAGTGGAAGAGTCTAATAGCTGAAACACTGCCCTCTAGTGGCCGGGTGTTTAAACACAAGACTGAATGAACCGTTGTCTGCTTCAAATCTTTGCATGTAAACCATTATTTAAACATCTGTGTTATTGAGGACTCATACAGTGTCACATAATGTTGCGACACTTGATATGGATCAGTATTTTCTGCTACACACCTGCTGTGTTATTCCAGAACCTTTAAGCTTAATCAGAATAGAATCCCTAAAGCTTGATTTCTAAGAGTGCAGATTCAGTTAGTGTAGACGTGGCAGTATTGGTACTACACAGGAACGGACACGCCCCTTCATCTGCTCTATATCACGGCTTTCCAACTGCAGTAGCGTTTTTACTGCAAGTCAGTCGAGAAAAGGCCGTCCTGAAAAGACTGAAACAGATAACAGTGAAAACGATGCTTCTGTTAACACCTTGACCTACCTTGATGAAACAGATTTCAAGAAGGTTTTATAGGGTTTGGGGACTGAACCAGCATCAAATCTAGACTGGAACTTCAGGTGTTTCAGGGGACAGCTGTGGTGGGCTGCTGGGAATAACCAAGCTAAGGCTGCTTTAGCAGCTAGAATGAATGCTCACTCCATAGTCTTAAAAAATGCTTCAGCAAACTTACCTGAAAAAGAGTGAGCTCAATTTGTTTTGCATTCCTAAAGAGTCTGCCGTGTGTCTTTTCCATCTCTTCTAACATGAAATTAAGTTTGTATGTTTTTGTGGTCCCTTCAGAATAAACAAAGTAATAAGATTGGAGTCGGCTATATAAAAATATATACTACTGCTATGGCTGATGAGTTAGAAAGTGTGCTATTGGCTGGTGAGAGATTGAGAGAAGAGGCTGGGGAGTTTATAGGCTGTACATAAGCTCTTTTGATGATCCTCTCTGTGTTTGAAATATGCCCAAAGATGTCACTGTTTTTTTTTTTTGTTTTTTTTTTTTGCCTTTCCTCTGAATTGGCTTTGAAAGAAGCTGTTTTGTAACTGTTTTGTTTTTCTGGCGTGACACGGCACCTTCTGATACAGAATAAATGCCAAACGTGTCCGTTGCCCTCCAAGAATGAAGAGGAGGAGAAATCAAACAATCTGTAAACACTTAATTAATAAGCTATCTGGCTGATGTAAAAGTGTTGACAATATTCACAAAATTAACAGAAAACCACAGTGTAGTGCTGAAGCCTCCATTATTCTACTCATCAGATGTTCTACCATTTATTGAACTGATTAATTGAGTAGTTAGAGAAGAAATATGTTGCTTTATTAAAGAGCAGTAGTAAATATACAAAAGAGAATATTAGACATTAGTTCTCTGAAAATAGATGGTTGGCTTCCTATTTAGAAAAAAATAATACTAATAATCTACACAGTATTATAATAATATCCAGGTTGATGTATACTTATTGAAGGCCTGTCCTACACCTGCTGTCCCGGCTCACTGCTGAGTATACCTGCTGTACTTTATTAATACATTTTAGGATATGCTTACTTCTTACACCACAGAGATTTTGCTTGCTGGCGTACGGTATACATCACTGTCTGTGTGTGAGTTTGACTGTTATAATAAAAAAAGTTTAGCTAACTTAGCTTCATTATAACTGGCCACCACATTGATTTACGCTCTTAACCAGCGGTTACATACAGTCAGAATTAAAATACATTCTTAATAACCTTCATCTCAAATAGCAGTCATGCCGTTGTGGTCGTTTAATGTTCACATTAATGTGAAATGCTGAAGCACTGACATGGTGAAAGGCTAGTTCACATTTACTATAGACACACTGTACCGAGGGTCCTTTTTCCCAACTTGAAATGATCCCCAATGCCGCTATCTGTCGATTTCTCTGGCCTGTCTACTCTGTTCGCCCCTCGTTATTTTCGCACCTGCCGTCCTCATGAGCCCACAGTTGAAGCCTCTGATACAGTAGTAATAATCATCCAGCTGTATTTATGAATTAATTGAAGATTTCTAATAATCAATTCGCTCAAGTTTCTCATGGAATCATTTCAGCACTGGTTTATTACCATAGGAACATACGTTACAGCTCTTGCACAATGAATACATGTCTCTTTACATGCTGAACATGATGTAGATTAAACTAGATGACCCAGTGGTCACTGAGAATGGACATCAAAGGCTCTGTATACAGCTATGGTCCATACATAGCCAGAACAGGTCAGTCTGAAAGCTAGTCCTGGGCTAGTTTTGTGCTGTTGTTTACAATTACAACGTATTTGCATGAGGCAGCCACACATGCCATATGTTGTTGTTTTCAGGAGGCCCTGGTCTTCAGAGGTTCTGGCCATTGTTTGACCTGTAGATGCTGTCCGAATTTTGATATCTTCATTAATTTGGCTAGTTCTGCACACTTCCTCACATTTTAGCCTGTACAGGTCTTGGAAACGAGTGTCAGCTCAGATACCTTTTCTGAAATAATGTGTTTAGAGTGTTTGTGAGATGAAAACGCAGTACTTTTGATAGTGGTTCATTCTATTGTCTATTATTGAGTATTGAGTGTATTATAGTTTTTCTGTCCTCTTGGAACCATATGAGTGCTAACACTCTGCTACACAGGAAGACAGACTTTTTTTAAAGCAGGGAGCTAATATAACAGTAGCGGGTGGATTCTGGGTGGTGTTTGGAGCTGCATCGTTGGCTGGTGGGTGAAATCACCTTGGTCTGTGAAGGGAGTGTTCTAATGTGTGAATCATGTTGAAGTCTGCTGAATGTTCTGATTTGTGGATCAACTATGCAGTTTGCTCTCAAAGCATTGCCACTATTCAGTGGGGAATGTGTTGCGTTTGAAAGATAAGTCGTTAATTAAGTCGTTGTATACTTTTACTCATTTATTTATTTATTTATTTATTTATTTATTTATTTATTTATTTGATAAGGCAGAACAAGTTAATATTGTACTGAGAACATTCAGATGTATGCGGGACTTCTCGCCCTGGTTAGACTGATAAGCAAGACAGCCTGTATTCCTGAGAGTATACACGGCAGTGCGCAAAAGTCTGGACGCCCCTGGACAAACGACATGTTTAATTGATTTTCTAAGTGAAGATAAGTCAACACATCCTCTACAGGGAACAGACTCTCCATGTTTTATGTACATTTACTCTTTATGTGCCACGTTAACATATTGGAAAACAATAAAACAATAAATATTGTATTATTAATAAATATTATTAATTAATATTATATTCATATATTTGAGAGTATAAAACTGTATAAAACTAGCAAATAGAAATTGTGCACTACAATGCAGGAAGATGCCATAGTGATGCTTCAGTTTCCTGTAGAAACTGTATTGACTTGTTTACATTATCAGCGCAATGACTGTATAAACACTGTAATATACATATGATGTCTTCTTCATCTGTTTCTCTGTATACTTTCACCCTGTTCTTCAATCTAAGGGACCACCGTATAACAGGTGTTATTTGGGTGGTGGATCACTCTCAGCACTGCAGTGGCACTGACATGGTAGTGCTGTGTTGCTTTGTGTTGTGCTGGTGCGAGTGTATCAGGTTTTTAAATATGGTGTCCTCTCACTGTCCACTCTATTAGACACGTCTACCTTGTGGGTCCACTGTGATAATGATAACTTATCTGTTGCTGCATAGTTTGGAGTTGTCAGTCTGTAGTCCTTCATCAGTGGTCACAGGATGCTGCCAACAGGACACTGTTGGCTGGACGTTGCTGGTTGGTGGACTATTCTCAGTCCAGCAGTGACACTGAGGTGTTTAAACAGTCCAGCAGTGCTGCTGTGTCTGATCCACTCATACCAGCGCAGCACCACCACCACGTCAGTGTCACTTCAGTGCTGAGAATGATCCACCTCCCTAAAAGTACCTGCTCTGTGGTGGTCCTGTGGAGTCCTGACCAGTAAAGAACACAGTGAAAGGGGATAAAGAATGTCTGCAGTGAATCAGATGGCCTAAAGTTAGTAAGTGTACAGTCGTAGCCAATAGTTTTGAGATTGGTACAAATTTTGGTTTTCACAAAGTTTGCTGCCTCAGTTTGTTTAGAACTTGTTGTCAGATGTTAATATGGTCTAATGAAGTACATTTATAAGCATTCCATACGTCTGTTAACCTCTTATTGACACACACATCCAGTTCAAGCAAAGACTTCATATTTACGATGTCGACACTTCTTCTTTAAGACCTCTACAATTCGCCTCAGTGTGCTGGATATCAGCTTCTTGACACCAAAAGCCTTCGTCTCTGCTCTCACACCTGCCCTCTGCCGTTCCTGAGCAAGCTCTGCACTGGTAATGACCTGATCTCGTAGCTGCATCCTCTTTAGGAGACGGTCCAGACGGCTTCTGAAGCTTCATCACTGCAATTGAACCTCTCTCTTGAAGTTTTTGAATGAATGGTTGATTGGGGTGCTATCTTACAAGTAGCAATGTTCTTGCCTGTGAAACCCATTTGATGAAATGCAATGTGCATGTGCGTGTTTCCTTGGAGGTAACCATGGTGAACAGAAGAAAACTTTAAAACATCACTACCCTTTTAAAGCTACCAGTCTACTCTTCTCAGAGTGATATCAGCTGTCTTGTCTTCATTAAGCTTTTCTCCTGAGCTAACGAGATCATCACTGAAATGATGTTTGCAGGCCATTGTGTAGAACTGAACTGCTGTGTCTGGAATGGAGTTATGTTTTGTGATGAGGTCATTTTTCATAGCTGGGGCGACTTTGCAATTAAATGCAATTCATCTGATCACTCTTCACACTCTTCACAGTTTAGAGTTAATACAAATTGCCACCATAAAAACTCAGCAAACTTGGTGAAAACCAAAATTAGCACCCTTCTCAAAACTTTTGGAAACGGACAGCGTGTGTATAAATAAAGAGGTGGTTTAAATGTTCTAGCTGAGCAGTGAATATGTATGCATGTGTGTATGTGTGTGCTTGTTTGTGTGTGTGTGTATTATATAATTATGATCTAGTATAAGATTATGATCTTATATATTCTAGTAGTAACATTAACGTTGAATTAATATGCTGAGTGCTTTCATATGTTGAATACAAATTTATACAGTTAGTTTAAGTATCACGTGCATCCTCCAGCAAATGACACAGATTACCTGGCATATTATTTGTTAAGAAGTCCGATCCTTTCTTTCAAAGGTCAGCGCCTTACCTAGTAGCTGATGAGATGCCAGTGTGAGAGCCGTGTAATGAATAATTCTGTGTCTGACACCAGCTCGATCAGTGAATGAAGGGAAATTGTGCATTGCAGAAAGCCACTGCTGGTATCCAAGGACCCCTGCGTTGTCCTTCAAGTGAAGCGTATGTCAACAGCTACAGCTCAGGCTTTCCAAATCCAAAAGGCCGTTTCTAGTGAATGAAAAGGAGTCTTGCATGTCTGTGAATTCTGTTACTGGTGAGTTAATTAGAAACACACTCGTCATGACTGAAAATGTCACCTGGAACATGCTGTGGACTTCTCTTCAACCCCTTAGACCTTAGGCTTAGCATTCAGTTATTACTCTTAAGACTTTACTGTTGAGTAGAGGACATTGTTCATTAATGACTATAAAACTGATGTGCGTGTTGCATAGTTACAGCCACGATCACACATAAATATGCAATTTCTCTGTATGGTTTAGTACACAATTTCTGTTTATTTACTGAATTACATATAAAACGTAAATTGTAACATAACTATTGTTTTAGTCTGTTTTTACAGGGTTAAAGGTGCAATATATGATTCTGTAGAACCATTGAACGTTGAAGTTTGTACTCTGAAGCAAAACAAATACACCCCTCCCCTCAGTGCTCCTTGCTTTTTTCATTTTTCACCAGCCTTAAATGACACAGCAGCGATATCCTGGTGTCTTGTTTGATTGTTCCCATTCCACCTTAAATGGTGCAGCAGTTCCATTCTGGAGCCTCGGCGTCTTGTTTGAATTTAGAGTTCCACCTTAAATGGTGCAGCAGTTCCATTCTGGAGGCTCGGCTTCTTGTTCGAATTTTAGAGTTCCACCTTAAATGGTGCAGCAGTTCCATTCTGGAGCCTCGGGTTCTTGTTTGAATTTTAGAGTTCCACCTTAAATGGTGCAGCAGTTCCATGCTGGTGCCTCAGTCTGCCTGTCCAGCTTTTTGTTCCCGTTGCATCATTTAAGGTGGAACTGGAAAATAATAAGAAGAAGTTGACGTGTAGAAACTGTTTAAGCACCTCACTAATGTTAACACAGCTGTATGCTTTCACCTGATATAAGAACTTGCTTCTCGATTGATGTTCTTCATATTTTCTCCTCTTCCTTGACAATGTGTAAGGTTTTTTGCGTAGCCCCTCGTCTTCCTCCTGTCCTGTGCATGAACACAAACGGCATTTGTTGCTCTTTGGCTAGACAAGTGTTGCGTGTCTTGACCTGAACCACTTCATGTCCCATTTACAGAGCCAGGGCTGCGTACAGAATCCTTGTTTTCCCACACGCAGAACAACTGTGAGTAGATATTCAATGAATTTGACAAATAGTGCATTGGGCTGGAATCATGTACTGCACCTTTAAGATGTCCTATCAGTTTTTTTTCTGTGTCATTTCTTCGAAAGCTGCTCTTAAACATAGCGAGTAATGCTTATCTTCAAACCTTTTGCAAGACCCTGTTTAGACGGCATTGCCGAAGCACAGCAGCCTCATAAATTGTAATAGGAAAGTGTGTCGTCTGCTCTAATGAGAGCTTTGTCGTGGTCCCATTTGCAGCAGTGTCTAGTTACGAGGGAGCGCCGTACAGATTGGGGTTGATTTATTAATCACCGGCGGAGTGCTGCGTGCGAGACTCTTCATGCTCCACAGCTCCGCTCGCCTAATACACACCCGCAGCCATTCATACCGTGAATAAGAGTCAATACGTAATGACCTTGGCTATGTATATGTGAAAAGTGGAGAGTGGGTGCCGTGTTTTATCTGGAGGTTGACCTTTCATCTCAGTTCCTGTAAAATGGCTCTATTGAAATGAACGTTGCCTCACTCGTTATAAAGACTCTGAATACAAAGATGTCAGCCCAGGGCTTAAAAGATGAACGCGCATGAGAGATTCTGTCTGAAAGCTAATTCCGACTGTAAGTCATATTACATAGGCTGCGAGCGAGAAAAAAGAAACAACGCTAAAGATTGCGACCGAGGCGAGCCTAGATTTCCTCCCTTGCAGTGCAGAGGGGATAAAAATGTTCAAAGAATTGCCATCTGCTGAAGGGATAACCTGGCCTAGCGTCATCGTTCATTCATGAATGCCGTATTTATGTCACGCTACGCAATGTTGATGCTGCGTTTGAAACCCTCGGCTTGAAACCCCCCTTTCTGGAGGCTGTTGCGAGAGAAAGAGGCTCGGCACATGAACATAGCCCGGGGCCAGATTCGTGGAAATGTTGGAAAGGCACAAATAAAAAGCCAGATATTTCAGTCCACATGAACAGCTGTGTGCATCCTGCTGCATTCTTCCTCACCTCATTAAACTGCAGGCGTTTTGTTCATTTATTAATTTTAACGCTTAACCCTAGCTTCTATACAGTGCCCTCTGTAGGTATCGACACGAGCAGTACAGGCTGTAAAACACACTCGTTATTGTAGCATGCTGAAGGAAAGCCAACACCTAAATCGTACCATGACATAAATATTTTGTGGGCCACAGTTGTTGGCACTTAGAAATTTAGAAACTGAAGGAGATTTACATCCATGTTATGTTTGAAAGGAACTGTTTGTTATATGTGTAGTTAAAATATTCCAAAATGAACTAAAATGATCTACCGATATGAAGAAACATCAGTTGTGACACTGTGTCAGAGATAGCTATATATCATGTTGCTGAGATATATCTACTGAGTCTACAACTCGTCCTGTCTTGTAATACCACTTTGTGCCACAAGAGGCGATAGTGAGTCACTGTAACATTGAGCCAACAGTGTATTCTAACTTTCTGTCAATCATGTTGAAGATGCTGCTCTCAGTTATATTGAATAAAGACAGGCAGCCAATGAAAGGAAGAAAAAACACAATGATGGCTGAAGTTCTTGGCGGGGGACCACTAAAATGACCACCACCAAATGCTCCACACATTTGGCAGAAGTGATAAAAGTAGAAGAGTTAACTTTCCACCACTAGAGGTGCTCTTGGCGAATAAAAAAGGTTAAAGTTTGAGGCAGAAGTTTCTTCTTTACTGGTAAGAATTGATAAAGGAAGTGGAGGGATTGTGCATTTTCTGGTATTGTTGCCCCCTAGAGTTTAAAATAAGTATGAATTGATACCAGCATTCTTGTGACCACGCTGATGAACAAGGCTGTGAAGGAGAGTCAGCTCCCACACACTGCTGTAGACGCTGCAGGAGTAAACACATAGGTCCCTTTAAACAGAGCCGGCCCGGACCAGTGTGGTGCCCTAGGCAAGATTTTGGTTGGTGTCTGTTACATCATTAATCATTGTGTTTATATACTTACAAAGACACTGCAGAGCTTTATGTTGTTGAGAGTTTCTTTATTTTAGAAGCAAAAAACAGCATTGAACAGTAAAACAGAAACAAGTGAAATTAAACATTTGCCTATACCGCCTATGTGACGGGCTGGCTCTCACTTTAAACATTCGGTCCTTGTACTACCACCAGGAATAAACCCCATTTTTAAACAGTCATGACTACCTCCGCAGTATGGGTGGGACCCCGCAGACCAAATGGAGGCAGAAAAGCCACAACTGCTTTCCTAAATTTGTGAAGACACAGACACGACATGGGCAGAAAAAAGATTGTATTCGCTACCAAAGCCTGTATAAGCCAATTTTACTACGTTTATATGAGCAGAGTAGCGATATATAAGTGCTAATATAGTGATTATTTGAAAACTCTGTGTGTAAAATAGGTTGCAGAGAGACTGTGTTGTCCTACCGTACACAGTGTGGTTAGCCGAGGTGCTCAGTACTTGGTGCACAGCGTGTTACTTTGTAAGATAATGTTTTATTTTAACCTGTCTGTAGACAAAGCTGCCTGTAGAGGCTCTGCTTCATGTAGCACCATGGACAGAGCGTGTTCCTACAGTGTGAGTCACCAAAGAACAAGATATCTAAATCCGCACACTGTATGTCTGGCTTTAGAGGACGTTTTAGCAGCTCAACCAACCAGCCAAAAAGACTTTAACCAAGAAAACGTAAACTCCTCGGGTGCGTCAGCCTCGGGCAGGACTCCAGCTGTCGCTGTGCTGCTGCTGAGGCTTGCAACTACAACATGTGCTCAACTTACAGCTGTTCTGATGTGGAACAAAAGCCAGGCTTTTCCAGTGCAGCGCAGCTCCTTTTAAGATAACTAATGGAATAAGCATAGCTAACTTATCATTTAAATCAGCTAGACTGTAACACTTTAACTGTTAAGGTAAGTTACACTCATACACCAACAACTATTTCATTTAGCATAATTCAGTATTCGTTAGTACTTAAATACATGTACTCGGCCTGAAATACTTGGTATTAGTGCGTCCCTAGTTTGGAGAATGACATGACAAAATCGACAGACACATCTAAGAAACTGTTTCAGGTGACTTCACCTAACCTGAAACTTCCTGTTTCAGTTGACCCACAAGGCCATTACTGTGAGAAAGACCAGAGGATACAGCATTAGCATGCAACTGAAGGTTAATGAGCTGTATGTATCTGGAAATGACTACTAGAAAATAGCTAAACAGCTCAAAATACCAATTTTTCACAATCTTTAACCCTTTAGAATACTTTTATATTTATAAAATCACTGCTCGTCTGTAGTGTGAGCGAGAGAGGTGTGTTTTTGCTCCTTGAAACTAGAGGTAGTGGTACAATGCAAGCCCAAGTTTGTAGCTGCACCTGTTTTCAGATCAGTTTCATGTATAGTCCACATTCTGCATTTGGTTGGCTTTGGTCAGCTGGCCAGAGCAATTGAAGTACACCGCAAGGTGGGTGTGTCCATGTTGGAGAATGGTTATGCAGATTAGCTTGTTTATGCGCACTTAGCCAATCAGCTTCTGATCCAGAGAAAGTTGTGGTGGGAGTGTCTTTGGTCAACTTTGAAAGAAAATCAAAAACATGGCAAAATGGATATTTTCTACGGGCGAGACTCGCGGTGTGACGCCTCTTCAGATCCTGAATCCTGTTATTCAGAAGACGTGAGCGGTTTTGACATCACGATGCAGATCATAGAGACTGTAAAAATACAGAATGGTGACACCCCTTCTTTTGTGGGCTTCGTAAAGTGCACCTATATAACTCTGGACAGAGACCGCCATGAGGACATATTCATATACAAGCCGTGTTCCATAAAATCACACGGGCACTCTGTCTGGAAAAAGGGATATAATATTTTAGGTCAACAGGCTTTTGTTGTGCTCAGATGTTCCTTCAATATCATGGCATAAAATTGTCAGCTCAGAAAGCGTCTCTAGCCATGGGAGGAAGATCCTTCTCTACCCGGGAGACCTCATAGCTGTGGTGAAGCATCAATCAAGCAGCCAGCTCAGGATGTCTTATAGCATTGAAAGAGTCCTTAGGCATGGGTGAAGCACTCTCTCAACCCGAGAGGCCTCGGAGCTGCGGTTGCTCAGATGGCCAGGAAGCTGAGGTGTGGTATCACTCAAGCCTCATAGCTGTGATACGGCATCAGTCAGAGAGCCTCACAGCCTGGGAAGAGTCCTTAGCCGTAGGGGAAGCACTCTGTCGGCCTGTGAGAGGACTAGATGGCGATGGAAAGATGGAGAGATGCTCAGATGGCTGTCTCAGGCTTCCTAGTTCATCTTTGTTCAGTTACCTTCAGATAAAAGCCGGATAATGGATGTTAGTTCTGTATGAGTGGTGGATTAGGCTAGGAGTGCTGGACAGAGAGCTGTCGATCAAGCTGTTCATTAGCCACGCCCACACAGTTCTCAGATCAGCAGGTTTTAAGCAATGTTTTATTATATTAATATTATCGTCTATTTTTCTTTCAGTCTTTACTAGATGTTAAATAACTCACTAACACAAGTTTATAATCTGGATGGTCTCTGGGGCTTTAAGGCTGAAGCTGTAGCATTCTGTTAGAAATTCTCTTTGTTGTTTGCTAGTAGTTGTCTTAATTAATGGTTACAATGGTAAGAATGTTAAAACTAATAGATTAGAAGCAAAGCGCTGTTTTAAGTTTAAGGATGTGTTTTATTTCTTACCCTTGTTTCGTATAAGCTTTTGTCCTGAGGTCTTTTCGTTTCACTGAAGTGAACTAGGTGAATGTTTAAAATGCTCTTTCTCCTTTGATAGATGTTCAGGTACTCTTTGAAAAGCAGATTTCTTTTTTTCCCCCAGATTTTGTGTCGCGGCGGCCCTTTCCTGGTAGAATAAAGGATAAACAAACAAGTAGAAAATTGCAAGTCAGGGTCCATCAGATACTCTATTGTTTGTAGTATAAATAGCTGTAGAGAATAGAGGAGCTGTCATTAATCATTTCGTGTACCGATTCATCCCACTCTTTAACCTATTATTCTCTCCCAGCACAAACAGATACCCATTTCACAGTATCTCTTCAGTTCCCTGTCCCCGTTCACACCCTTGTCTTCGCCTACCGCACCGCGTCTCTCTGCCTGATCCGCAGGTCGTCGTTCAGACTTGATCCATCACTCCAAGCCTCGGACTTCCTCCAGGATTTTTAACAAGCCTCTAAACAAGAGCTGGAGGGCAGCACACCTTTCTGGGTGATGTTCATCCAAAACCTACCAAGGTTACAGCTGTTTCGCAGCCTGATAGATTCACACGCCAAAATCGATCCCAGAAAGTTAAGCAACGGTCCCAGAACTTCAGGCTCCTTTGGACCGAAAGCGAACATGTTCCTGAAACATTGATTGATTGATTCCTTTTTTAACCTTCCTTCACTGGAGCTCTGGCCCCGCAGAAAGAACAACACACTGTGTGATGTTTTGAGATGCATTCTCACATACTTAATCTTTTACCACATGCAATGTGATATACCATACTTGCGATGGAAACTGATGTACATCAGTAAAACTTTTAAGTCGAGGCAAATAAGTGGCCAATAACGTGATACCATTTGTTAGTGATATGGTTGTTTTTGCTTAAACCTTTTTTAACATGATCTAACTTATTATTCAAGTAAACTTGAACAAGAATTTGCTTCCCCTTTCAGCCATAACTTTGCTAGAAAAAACTATATATCTACAAATCTAGTATGTAATATATTTGAATGGATGAACTCACTTTAGATAGATACGTTTCTGCAGTAGAAGTAGTAGTAGATAAAGGAGCAGCAGTGGTAGTAGTACCAATGTGAGCATTTTTGCTAAACACTATTTAGAACTGTGACTGGCTTTTAGATGCTGTGTTTTTCAGGAATTTCTAAGCTTGTATCAACAAAGCAGCAGAGAGAAACATACTGCATGTGTTACTACAGAATGGTTGCATAATCAAAGAGTGCAGGTGCTGGACTGACCTGCCCTTAGTCTCCCATTGAAAGGGTTTATTTGTATAATGTTTAAAATAGGCAACAAATGTATCAGGAATGAGTCAATACCAAAAACAATGACATTTATAAATATAAAAATATCAAATATTGTGTTTTTGTTGCATTGTCCCTGTAAAACAGGTACTTACTGCTGCTTTCTGTTTGTGGTGGGTTGTGGTGGTAATCATAAGCCTGGTTTCCATCCAAATGATTGGCAAATGTTATCAGCATTTGTGAAATTTCAGCAGACAAAATGTATATTAAGTTGTGTTTCCATCCACTACAGTTATGCAGCTTTTGATTAGGAGCAGAATCTTAACAGCTGTTTGCCGTCTTTAAAAAAAAAAAAAAAAAAGAGGGCTGAAATGCCCTCACCACCCCAACAACATCTACCTTCACAAAGCTCAAGTTGGTTACTATTGGAATTTCTAATTCCATGTCAATTAGTGCCAGAATGTATCTGCCACACCATGTAAGGTGGGAGGAGAAATGCAGATACCTGCTCTATGGTGGTCCTGTGGGGGTCTTGCCCATTAAGGAACAGGGTAAAAGGGGATATAAGTATGCAACTAATCAGATGGCCTACAGTCTGTAAGTGTAGAACAACAAAGTGCTCCTATGTGGTAGGTGGAGCTGATGAAGTGGACAGTGTGTGTAGATACAAGGCTGTGATTTTAATGTTCTGGCTGATCTGTGTAGTTATTAATAGCCACAGAGACAGTAGTAGTATTAGTAGTATTAGTAGTAGTGATAAAAGGAGAGATAGTATGAACGTTCATTACAGATACATTATGAGTGCATGTTGTGGCTGCGCATATTTTAAGCTAGAAATTCTCACCTTCATACATCTGGCCCTGCGTGTGTACTCTGTGTATACTGTCTGGCAGAGGGCATAGAGTCAGTCGCCTTACGCAACCTTAAACCAGTTAAAAATTTGTGTCTCCTTCAGTTAGTTTGTTAAATAATATATCTGCAGTGATGTAATGGGTGCAGAACGCTTTTCCTCAGTTTTAATGGGAAATATGTTTGTTGGTTTTATTTTGGTGTATGTTGTTGTGTGTAGGTTTTTGTGAACGGTGGTGCTGCCTGTTTTGTAGATTGACTGACATTATCGTTGCATGTAGGGAGCAGACTTAGATGTAGGCATCTATGTGCGATGCAACAAGCTGGTTGCATTGAAGGATATACTCCCAAGTTTTATTACCCTAGTCAAATCACTTTTTGTTGATTTTAGAAATATGTCATGCAGACTCTGCACATTTTAATGCACGGTTACTATTTATTCACCCCGTTCAACATATTAACATATACAAAAATGCGGACTGTGCAAAAGTGGAATGGTGACACCTTCTGTAAATGCTGTATTGATAATACTTTATAAAAGTATTAAAGAGGTCTTATATGGCTTGTGTCATGAGTTTGTATAGTTGCGTATAGGTATAGTTCCATGCATAACTCTATAAAACAAGGGTGTAAAACTTTATAATAACAAGTTTTTGAAAGCATTATAATTTTCATTATTCTGTTCATAAGAACATGAATGTTGTTATGCATTGCAACACACAATAACAAGCTTCTGGTACATTTTCTGCACCACAGCAGACACAGGTGTTTATCCAGGTCAACATTTATTGAGTATCATCATTTCCAGGACATGGTTGAAAAGTGAGTTTTGGTACACTTCGAAGTTAGCTGTGCTACAGTTAGATGTTCAGCCTGTAATAACCTGGTATAACACTCTATAACGATAGTAGATTCAGTGTTCTTATGGACAGATAATATAATGCGAATCGGATTTTAGGAAGTCATATACTCTGGCTTTATCTTAAGAGCTCATGTCTGCTTATATAAACTATGTCACATGCCATATAATGCTGAATTAATGTGTTTATGAATATTAAGAATACAGGATTCATAGGAAGTGTTACCAGTATATTGGATGTTCTTTTCTAGTATGTTAAATTTAGAATTAGAACTGCTCACAGTGGTGGTAATGGGAACCAGACATCTGAATAGTTTAATACCTCCCTCACAGCAAGTTGGTATATAAAGTGGTTACAAATACAGCAGAGTGTGTTCATGATGTCAGGTTCCTTGACATATTACAGTATCAGTTGGTGAGGTCATTGTACACACATTGTAATGTGCTGTAACTACATATATCGCTTTCTAGTGTTTTATGGCAGCTCATTACAGGGCTTTAAGTGAAGTGAGAGGTTTTAAATGTCTTTCAGATGTTGAGGAATTTTAGTTTCGGTTCATTATGCCTTATAGGGCACTATTAATACTCTTTACGGACTTGAAGTGAAGTGAAGTCAACAAGTCTGCACTGTAAGAAGTGCTTCAGTGATACAAGCTTCAGAAGTGACATCATGTGGTAACAAGTAGTTTTCCTGAACTCAAAGAATTACTTATTAAATCTGCTTTCCTTTAGGTTATGTAAAACTAGCTGGTAGTATAGGATGTACAGCTTAGTCATTTGCATGTTCAATAGTACGTAGTTTTTTTTCAACATGTTTGGGGGAAAAAATTTCTAAATATACCACAAGCTTATTTCCTATGAATCCTGTATTCACAACAGTATATAAGTGTGTTTATAAGCATTGTATAGCATGCATAATATCTTATATTGCTTGGCGTAAAGGTGTATAGCTCTGAGTTATAATTACATGCAACATTATCAGTAAAATCAACAGTAGATGACTTCGTAATGTTAGATTCCATAGTTCATTATAATATCTACTCATTAGAGCCCTGTTAACATGAATATGGTGATGGTAATGACACTACAACAGAGATATGTTTCACCGAGACACAATACAACATTGGTCAACAACATGACTGAAGTCAAGCAGCACTTCAGCATGTTTTGTTACATTAAAAAAAAAAATGTATATGTAGCATGAACCTGACAGATGAATTTATTTGTAGCTGAAGCCTGACTTTAGCCTGACGTTAGAAAGTCAAATACTCCTGCTTTATAATATCCTGTACATGTAATAATATATCCTGAAGAGCAAGTATATATGCTTATGCTCGGTAGACGATATGCCAGGAAGTAGGCAGCTCTGCGTCTCTTGCACATGGAGACCAATACTAGCTCAGCACAGAATGACACAACCAAACCAGTCACAACTATTTACATGATTTAAGTCTCTTTTACTGCAAGTCTTGCACTTCCCTCGAGCCCTCTACACTTGCGCAAGGACACTGCCATGTAAAGAACACATTCTTTCAAATTATGTTTTGTGTTTTTTTTGTTAAAAAAGTTAAAAAAGAAAAATATGCTAGGCCTGGTCCCAGCATGACTGTTGTTGCTGCTGTGAGAACAGAGAACATGATAGATTGAAACAGCGAGATCCATTACAGAGTCATAAACTGGAGGATAAGTAAAACAGTGAGCGCTTAGCTCTTTCTGGAGTGCAGCGTGAGTAAAACAGATTGTAATTTCTTAGGAGTTCAATTGAAATGGAGGAGAGCAACTTCCAAATTAAAGCTGTCAGTTTACACATTAACTACCGCGCTCACCTTCCAGCCTTCACGCTCAAAAGAGAGACCCTCGCCAGCGTCGGCTGATGCAACGGCGTGAAGGAAATGGTTGATTTCAGATAGCTCGTGACTGATTTCGTCCTGAGGTAGCTGGGTTTTAACCTTGTGTTGTTGAGTAAAATGAGTGTTAATTCCTCCAAGCTTGTGCCCGTCCTCTACTGTACGAGTCTCCGAAAGTCAGGCGCAGAAATAGCACAGTACGACTAGAAGAGGAAGAAAAAACATAACCAGTAAAACTTGCCCTACTTTTGAGTCACTTTTTCTCGAGCACTTCTGCCGTCTTCCACTTTTCCCGTCTCTCCAACTTTTGAGGGTTTCTCCGAATACAATATTCTCTCTTAAGGCCAGGCATTTGCTCCTATGACTCATAGCCAGTGAGAGGAAATAGCAATGACACGCAAGAAATGGCTGCAAATTTGCTGCAAATGACCGCCGTAGATGGGGCTTTAGAACATCACTTATTTGAACGGCAGCCGGTACAGACGGGGCACATCACATTACTGTAGTGAGGGGGATTAAAGGGTCCGTGTCGTGGAACATTTTCTTGCTCTTTTGAAATATGAATTGAATGACAGTGTTTAAACATTACTATAGATTCCAAATGTAACACTTACTGCCCAGTCAGGGTATAACAAGGTAGCTGTAATAGCAATCTGACATCATCCTAGGTGTGATGTCACAGCCACAAAGACCAAAGACGGTTATGACTGCAGAAAACAAATAAACAATGTGGATAAGGTTTTTTTTCCCTCCCAAACATCCAAACATCCCTTTTAGTCTGGGCCTGTAAAGTTTGTTGCACATTTTAGCCTGGGCTGCTTTTTGAATAGGGTACACTATAGAGTAGCCAATCAGAACAGAGATGATTTACATATATTAAAGGGACATTCTGGAGTTATTTGCCATGGGAATAGATGAAACAGGACAAGTTTTAGGCATCTAAGTGCCTAGTTTAAAAGCCTTTATCTTAAAAATAAGTGTGTTTTGACCAGTTAGAACACCAGATATCTTTAGAACAGATGTAAATAAGCATAAATACAATAGAGTAACATAGATATCTTATTTAGAAATAAGATATGGTGTGCGCCAGTTTAAAGAGCAAAGTACTGTATATAGTGTTTTTAATACATTAATATGTTCTCCAGTGTTTTTGCTGTACCTTAAATGGTGCTGCGGTTTACGTTCTAGGATCTTAGGTTGTTATACTTGCTGCAGTATTAAAGGTGGAACCCAAAAGTTTGAACAAGAAACTGGCAAATATGCCAGAGATCCAAATATGAACATAAACCACCAAAGTAAACCACAGAATAAGGAACGACTGGTCCCTGTGAGAAACTGTGTGATGTCATCCAATCCTGAATATTCGGTTTACATCCTATACTACCAGCTACCACGGGTAACTAGCTGGTCGTACTCTTCATCGGGCAAGTCATTTCTGTCGTTTGATTAATCCATTCTATCCGCTGTAATCATAATTTCAATACAGTAACTGGAGTTATATGGCTGCTGTATAGCAGTAACTTTAGCTATCTCACTTCCTTTTGTACACACTAGCTACCTACGTTATTTCAAACCAGCTTGTCCTCAAAAACCCTAGTCTTTAAACCCTAAATTCTAATTCCAGAGACTACTAGTGCAGCACGTTGGTAACAGATTTGGTGTGCATTCTGATCATACACAACAAAAAACTACACAAAAAGATTATATAGGGTACGCAAGGCTATGCAGCTGTTAATGAGGAAAAATGTGATTTATGTGTTTTATAACGCCTCTTTAAAGTGACAAGCCAATTAGCAACACATTCTCAATGTGAGATAAAAATAGCTACATCAGTACATTTCCAGAATGTATTATTTTTAAATTATACATGCAGTGAACTTGCAGAAACGACTTTCCAGGAAGTTCCTAGAAGGCAGATAGACGAGGTTACCTCTCAGATCTTTGAAGATTTAGAAGAATTAGCCTTTGATGCTGACTAAAATGCTCTGTTACTTTCCTTGTAGGCTAGTTGGTGGCACTACTAGTAGTGGCGTCACACGGCCAGTTTTCTTAAAGCCTGTTTATTTAGTTTTGCTATGAACTAGCCAGGAGATGATGCTCTTGGTCTCGAGAGTTAGCAATGTATATATACTATACAAAATTGTTGCCACCATTCCATTAAAGAAAGAAAAACCCACAACGTGTTAACAATGCTTGTTATAGGTTATTGCACAGTTCTTTATAATGCAATAGGTGCTGCTTCCTACTTGCGTTAGCCAAAGTCCTGATAAAGTGACCTATAACAGGTGAAGAACGCCTTGAAAGAAGCCAAATTCATACATATTAACCAGATTTAAGATGTTGTCACATGTTAAAGATGTTAAATACAGCAGCTGTGAAGCAGCTCATTTGTGGGTGGAGCATGAAAAGCCGGTTCTATAACGAAGTTTAATTTAACGTTAAATCTACAGAGGCTTGATTTTTCCTGCGAGAACACCTAATTCAAAAGAACCGAGAGGGCGCTTGACCACTGTCCTTTGGGCTGAGCTAGAAGAAGCCTCTTCTGTCATGTCCCATTCATCGCTGAATTCCACAGAGAGTTTGACACCCTCCCTCATCCACCTCTGCTCTCTATTTCTCCTCGCCAAAGGCTAGAGAGCTGCGAGAGGGCGGAGCATGGCACTCATCCATTTCAAATTAAAAAAAAGAAAAAAACTCTTTGCCGGGAAAGGCAGCCGGATCAAAGAGATCTGATTACATAGTTTGGCAGGAGTTATTTCGTCGTGAAAGCATAAGGAGGGGTGAATGGGAAGATTTCTGAAGTACAGCGTTACTGAATCATCAGAGGCCAGCTTTCTGTTTATTCGGTGGACTGGAGTGATCCAATTACAGCATCTTTTTGTTGTTGTTGTTCATGATACTCGGTGAACTGAAGTGGTCCAATTATGGGATATTTGCTTTTGTTGTTTGTTTTGTTTAGTTTTGCAGACATCATGCATTAACAATATTGATGAATCTAAATATCAAGGGTTCTGCCGGGGTCACTAATGCTACCCTTGATATTTAGATTCATCAATAATCTTTTAGTAGACCCTGGACTGTTTTCCCTGCGTTTTTCTTTTCAATGTAGAATCAATGTTTCATGAAGAAAGTTCAACTTAAACGGACCCTAACTAAGATCCAGCTCACAAAGCATAACAAATGCAGCCGAAGTTAACTTGTTTCATGAAGGTTAACAACATTTGTGATTAATACTCGTGTGCGTGCACATGAAAGCATGACTTTTACAGTGGTCAGCTAATTCTATGAAACATGAGGAGGAGTCAAATAAATATGCCATATGGCCAAATGTATGTGGACACCTAAACATCAACCTGACATGGTTGTTGGAGATCCCATTTGAAAACCACAAACATTGAGATGAAGCTGCCGCCCACTGTTGTGGCTATGACAGTCTACACTCCTCTGGGAGGGCTTTCCCCAAGATTTTGGAGCGTTTCTGTTGGAATTTGTGCCCAAGAGCATGTGTGAGACCAGGCATTGATGTTGGATGAGGGTTCCTCCCCACCAAACTCCACAAGCCAAGCCTTTACGAACCTTGTTGGCACAGTAAATTGTTGTTCTTCCCTTCCCCAAACTACTGCCACAAAGTTGGAAGCATATATAAGCATAATTGTCTAAAATACCCTTCAATGGAACTAAGGGTCCAAGCCCAAATCTTAATAAATAGCCCCCGATCGGCGCTATGCATTCTGCTATGTAAATTTACAAGTCACTGAGCTCTTCAGGTTGACCTGTTCTACTGCCAGTGCATGGCTATTTGTTTGATTTGGCACACCTTTTAGCAAAGGGAGTGGCTGATGCACCAGAGCTCAGTAAGTAGGAAAGATTGCTGCCAATGTATAATTCACTGTGTAATTGCTTACTGAAGTGATAGCTTTTTATTTATTTTATTGATTTTGTTTCCTCTGCTAAAAAGAGAAATGTTACATGTAATAGATTCAACAAATGAGAAAAAAAGGACTGGTGGAGTCCACCTTAGTCAGGAAGGTTTCTTTGATTGATCAGAAGCTGGGCTGTGATTGGCCCCCAAACTGCTTATAATCCATAATTCCAAAATGAACCAATTATGGAGCAGGTTAGGTGTGGTGTAGCCCAGTTGCTGTGACAGAAAACAGAAAAAGGGTTAGGTTGATCTTAAAGGTTGATCCTAAAGTTACGATGACACAGGTCCAAGCACTAGGTTTAATTCCAGTGCAGGAAACCAGAGTGGTGTTATTCTTAGAATATATACTGCCCAGCCAAAAAAACCCTTTAGATTTTGGATTTAAATAAGCAAATACACAAGAGCATTTGATTGGATAAATACTGCAGTGATTAATATGATTCAGCCGGCGACAGTTCTTTTAACAATAACTGAGGCAGTGAGCAGCTTCTCATTTCTTAAATAACCATGCGGGAAGATATATTTTGTGGTCGTGGAAAAATGTTACTCAGCCTTCATCAAGTAAAGAAATGAGTAAGGAAATGCTGAAATAACAGGAATTGGGTTACAAACTGGTTAAGAAATGCTTTAATAAAACCTGGAAGTGGTGAACAAGTTGGTGGAAGTTTTGTTTCTCAGAAAAATATTTTGAACGATTGTAATCAGAGATCACTTAATCGCTTGGTGCAGTCAAATCAGAAAACATGGACAGTAGAGCTCTCGGTTATGTTTAACAGTGAAAGTAAGATCATGACGAGCTCACAGGATTGAGAAAGAAATTGAAGAACAAGGCTTCAGTTTTGTAGGGGACATAAAAAAGGCCATATGGCCTGATGAGTCCAGAGTTTAGCCTTATTCTAAAGCAATGGGCTCTGAAGCCCATCATAGTCCACTGTGCAAGCCTCTTTAGGCAGTGGTTTGATCTGTGTTTGAGGCTCAGCAACATTAGTTGGCAACAATATGAAGTCAGCCAACCAACTGAATGTACTAAATGACCAGAGCGGGCAGTTTCTTCCCTGATGGCATGGACATTACAGGATGACAGTGCCAAGATCCATAGGGCTCAGATTGTGAGCCTAAAGAATCGTTTTCACACGCAAGTTGACCACCACAGAGTCCTGACTCTGACGCATGACTTTGACTTTCTGGAATAGTTTGACTCTCATCATAAGTACAAGATCTCAGCCAAAACCATTGCACATGTTTGTCGAAAGAATGCCACGGCGAATGCGTACTCATAGCATAGGAATTCTTCTACATGCTTGAATAGACTTCTCAGGCATTTTCCCATTATTCCAGTGCATGATTTGTTGCAATAAAAACTTCTTTATACGCGCAGGATGCGCAAGCTGCAGGTAAATTGATTGCATCCAGCTTGCTCAAGTACTTCATGTACTCTAATGCGTCCAGCTATCTTTCTGATCTTGCATTGCTTCAGAAACAATCCTCTTGTAATAGACATTGATTTTAGTGTTTTTTGAACTCTGAACAGAAGTCTGCTTGTTCATTAGCTCTTTGAGTACCCCATACATCTCATTAGGTATCTTTGCATTGGGGAAAAAAGGAAAAACATAAAAAAAAAAAGTTTGGGCTGCTTCATAATGCACTCTTCGGAGGGATAATTAAGACAGGCCAAGTTAGCAAATCCCTACTGTGCTGTGTCGTGAGTGGTAGTGGTTTCTTTTGTTCTTTAGTTTCTGGATTCTAAGTAAGCATTACTCTGTAATACTCTGTAAAATTGTCTACATGCTGAATTACTGGGCATTGCATATATCATAGAAACTGTGATTATTGTTACTGGCTCATTAGCAGTCTTAGCTTTAGTTTTAGAGTATTTCTGCCAAAAAAGATAAAACCTGATATGATACTGATTGGATAGTGTGCTCCTACAGGTAGGAACTTGTTTGTTACATGTTGCAGGAGATGAATGAATGGCTTCAGCCACTTCTAGAAACAGATTGAAAGTCTCTCAAACTTGGAGAGATTGCTTTCCGTTCGTTAATTGCGCTCATTAATTTCCGTGCAGGCCTTCTCAGGACCGCGCTGCATGCACTTAACCGGCCGCCTGAATTATTGGTTAATAATTGAGCTGCAAGGCTTCCAGATTGGACTGACCTCCCCGCATGGCATTGTGTTCTGCTGCATTCTAATGATCTGCCCTCTTGCAAAGCTCTCTTCGCTCTCTAACTGGCATGGGTGCCCTGTGGATGAAGCAAGCGCCAGTTGAGGGTTGCGTAACACGCCATTATGAGGGAGAGAAAAACGCCTCTGCTGGTGGAAGCAGTTGACAGCGGTGCCTGAAATCAGACTTTGATTAAACAGAAGGATCATGGCCATCATTAAATATTTAAGGGCGGAGGCTTTGTTTCAGTAAGTGCGATGCCGCTCCTGTCATCAATCCTTGTCTCGTTTCGGACGACTGTTCGTTTCTGCTTCACAAGGAAGTCCTGCTGGATATTGATTTTTATCTGGAATCGGTGACAGAGATATGCATCAATGACAGAGTTTGTTGCTTTTGAAGGAAAACCGCATGATCAGGGTGAAATTAATCTCCTAATGCGCGAGACTGCTTTCCACTTACAAAGCCCCCGAGTTAGACCACTATACCCAATACGCCTTGGCAGTGATCTACAACAGAAAGTGCAACCAGCATTCTAAAACAGAAATTCTCCCGATGTTACATATATAACATTATATATAACGAAAATCCAGGGTATATATAATGGAAAGCCAGTGTGTATATAATGGAAATCAAGGGCATGTATAATGGAAAGCCATGGTATATATGTATAATAAAATATCCAGGGTATATATAATGAAAATCAAGAGCATATATAATGGAAAGCCAGTGTATATATAATAGAAATTAAGTGCATATAAAATGGAAAGCTGGGTATATATAATGGAACTCAAGGGCATGCATTATAAAAAACAATGGTGTATATATATAATGGCAATCAAGGGCATATATAAAGGAAAGCCATTGTGTATATATAATAAAAATCAAGGGCATGTATAATGGACAGCCAGGGTGTATAATAGAAAGCCAGGGTATATATAATGTAATCAAGGGCATATAAAAAGGAAAGGCAGGGTATATATAATGGAAATCCAGGGTGTATATATAATAGAAAGGCAGCGTAAATATTATAGCAATAAAGGGCATATATAATGGAAAGCCATGGTATATATGTATAATAAAATATCCAGAGTATATATAATGAAAATCAAGAGCATATATAATGGAAAGCCAGTGTATATATAATGAAAATTAAGTGCATATAAAATGGAAAGCTGGGTATATAGAATAGAAATCAAGGTCATGCATTATAGAAAGCAATGGTATATATACATAATGGCAATCAAGGGCATATATAAAGGAAAGCCATTGTGTATATATAATAAAAATCAAGGGCATGTATAATGAACAGCCAGGGTATATAATAGAAAGCCAGGGTATATATAATGTAATCAAGGGCATATAAAAAGGAAAGGCAGGGTATATATAATGGAAATCCAGGGTGTATATATAATAGAAAGGCAGCGTAAATATTATAGCAATAAAGGGCATATATAATGGAAAGCCAGGGTATATATAATGGAAATCCAGTGTGTATATAATGGAAATCAAGGGCATGTATAATGGAAAGCCATGGTATATATGTATAATAAAATATCCAGGGTATATATAATGAAAATCAAGAGCATATATAATGGAAAGCCAGTGTATATATAATAGAAATTAAGTGCATATAAAATGGAAAGCTGGGTATATATAATGGAACTCAAGGGCATGCATTATAAAAAACAATGGTGTATATATATAATGGCAATCAAGGGCATATATAAAGGAAAGCCATTGTGTATATATAATAAAAATCAAGGGCATGTATAATGGACAGCCAGGGTGTATAATAGAAAGCCAGGGTATATATAATGTAATCAAGGGCATATAAAAAGGAAAGGCAGGGTATATATAATGGAAATCCAGGGTGTATATATAATAGAAAGGCAGCGTAAATATTATAGCAATAAAGGGCATATATAATGGAAAGCCATGGTATATATGTATAATAAAATATCCAGAGTATATATAATGAAAATCAAGAGCATATATAATGGAAAGCCAGTGTATATATAATGAAAATTAAGTGCATATAAAATGGAAAGCTGGGTATATAGAATAGAAATCAAGGTCATGCATTATAGAAAGCAATGGTATATATACATAATGGCAATCAAGGGCATATATAAAGGAAAGCCATTGTGTATATATAATAAAAATCAAGGGCATGTATAATGAACAGCCAGGGTATATAATAGAAAGCCAGGGTATATATAATGTAATCAAGGGCATATAAAAAGGAAAGGCAGGGTATATATAATGGAAATCCAGGGTGTATATATAATAGAAAGGCAGCGTAAATATTATAGCAATAAAGGGCATATATAATGGAAAGCCAGGGTATATATAATGGAAATCCAGTGTGTATATATAATAGAAAGGCAGTGTATATATAATGAAAATCGAGCATATATAATCCAATAAGTGTATATATAATCCAAATTTCAAATTTGTTTGATGTAAGCACATTTTGAATTAACACTTTTATGATGCCACAAAACCCAAAACCTTTAGCCACTTTAGCCACTCCCCTTCCCATTGAAGCTGCACAGCGTGTTTCAGCCCAGCTTGCTTGTTGAATGGCGTGCTATCTAAGGGGAGAGGTCATGTATATAATCAGTCTTAAAGGTGCAGCCTGTTGAACTCTGACAGAGGCAGGGAAATGCTCATTTCAGAAGGAAATATGCTGACTGTCTTTGGCACACAAACTCATACAGGTTCTATAATTGGACCTCAAGGAAGGAAATGAAACTTGAAAGAAAATCATAGAATATGGTCTCTTTTAAAATGACATAATAGAACAGCTCCTCTGGGGATTCAGATGATCAAACATATGAACTGAAAATATGGCAGCACAAACTGCAGTTGCATTTAACATTGAGGTGACAGTATTTAGAGCTCCCTCGAGGCCCACCTACAGTTATATCACATTGCGTTCAAGCGTCAGGTATATTTGTCTGTCGAAGTGAAAATCTTATCATGACCTCTGAAAACTGTCAACAGTTTGCTACACGGGGTGTGTCTACTTCTTTTAATCACTTAAAGCATCTATGATCTAAATACTGTGGGACTGCAGTGTGAAGTAATTCAGTAGACTCCTCCATGTTCATCTCTTCTGATGGCTCTGCCTCAAAAAAACCACAAAGCAGTCTGAATTTGAGTTTGAACAAGATTCTAAGCGCTGTGAATCTTTGGAGCGGCGTCAAAGATAAATTCCCACTGAAGATGGTGGTAAAGTACCATTAATCTAATCTAATGTAATTCATTACTCTTTGAACCGGGATGAAAAGACTCGCAGTGTATTAAAATAAAGTCGTTCTGATGAGCAACATCGTAATTTGGTCAAAAGCTCTCTCTCTCTCTCTCCCTCTCCCTCTCTCTCTCGTGGCACTTCAACCAAATTGCTCTTTGGATACACTCGTGGTCTCCAAATATGATGTAAAAAGCACGCAATAGCGGCGGGACAAGGATGCGTGTCACGCAAATAAATAATAGGCGGCAAAGACAATCAAAGGCGGGAGATGAAAGGGGCTAGGAGCGCAGGAGGTAAAGCTGGACGCCCCAGTACTCAATGCTAATCAGTCTGGGACAGCGGGGGGGGCGGTTGCAGGGGACACGAGAGGACGACGCAGAGGCTTAGGTATCTCGTTTCATTTCCTTTTCTCCAGAGCCGATTTCAGCCATCACAATCAATACCTCGTGTTCCGCTTTAACTTGCAACTCCTCCTTGATCTTAACCCTTGGAAGTCTGGAGTCATGTTGCTGTACCACTCATAAACAATTGTAATAATTTATGATTACGTTTATCACCACATTATTACTCCAAATAATTATGAGCCAGTTTACTGTGTCTCGTAGATGTCCTGTATTACTGAAGTGCATAATTAACTGTAGTAATGTCATGAGTTAGTTTTATTACCACCTTATTACTCCAATTTGCTGTGTCCTATAAGAGCCTGATTGCTAGAATCTGTTGGTCATTTTAGTGCAATTAAAATAGATTAGCTTGGAACGCAACGTTATTTTACCCCAAATAATTACACAGCATTGAGGAGTTTGTGCCTTATACTTAGTATACCAAAAACTTTGGGCTCCAGACAGCAAAAATGTATCCCATCTTCACAGTTATCTTTCTAAAGTGAGTGGGTTCTAGCTAAGCAGTCGACTGCAAAGCTGTGTTGAATGAAGTCGAGTGCTGTTATTGTTATTACTGCCAGTTCTTATAGGAAAGTGTTCTACTCACCAGTATGGCCAGTTATTTCGAGCCATACTAGCCCAGACTTCTATCTCTTTAAATAAGGAGAGATCAAAAACCCAACCATTTAAACACATGTATTTAAAATCACAGATAAAATCTGACCTCAGCCTCATAAATAATTGGTAGGCTTACAAAACATGACTTTTATGGCCTGTTCTGGGTACTGCGCATGCAAGGATCCCCACAACAAGCAAAGGTTTTCCAATCTAGCAGAGGTGTCTTAAGTAGAAAAACAGCAGCGCCTCCTAGCGACAGCCTGTTCGCTTGTTCGCCACATTTGGGTGTGGATCGGCTTCAGAAACGCAAAACGAAAGTCTCAAAATCCATTTGATCCACAAATGCAAATTCAACACTTCATAAATAAATGTATAACTTGAGACTGCGTCTTTTTTCAATGAAAGTATAGACAAATGTTCGTTTTCACATATAAATTGTAATGTTTCTATGAAAATCAAAAATATGTATTCATAAATTTAACAGAATGGCAAACTGAGACACAGACGAGGATATATTTATTAGGGAATAGTGAAACTCATTTGTGATGGTATTGGTAAATTATCTTTTACACATTTGTCAGGTGTTTTAAGACTAATATGTCTCCATATTAAACCGATAGTTGTCCTTGGCGCCATGTGAATCACCGGTGGTGCAGCCTAAGTTTTGTCCTTAATGGCGTTTTATTAACTTACATTACTTTTACTTTTATACTAAAAAAGCTTGAGTTGATACTTCAGTTTCTACAGAAGTATTTTTAAACCCTAGTATCTATACTTCCACCTGAGTAATCAATGTGAATACTTTTGACACCTTTGCACACTAGTGCCACAATACCATCAACCCTTCCCAGCTCGATGTGTAAGGCTGTTTGGCTGGACTTTTTCTGTAATCGGACATTATGTTGTATCCAGTACTTAAAATTAAAGAAAAATATTATTTGGGGGTATTTAATGTGTCCTGCAGCTCATTTGAAATTCATTCATGAAAGCCCAGCAAAACATATGACAAGATGATGTTGAATGACAAGGTTTTAAAAAGACAAGGGTTTCCACTGAATCAGAGGCAGGAAACTAAAAGACAAGCCGGTTTATTTTATGGCTGAAAACGAGATTGACATTGTTGACATGATACATCGAGTAATATGATGAAACGTTGTTGTTGTTTTGGGTTTGTGTATGTTTCATCATGTACAACAAGCCTGCAAGGGTTCTTTGGAGTGATCTCACAGAGAATCCAGGTTTGTAAAGGTCCAATACAGATTTAAGGTCCATCTTTTAAATCTGTAGATCTGACATTGGATGTTACCTGAAGGACAGTAGGGAAGGTCAGTTCTTTGCGGTTCGCAGTCACGTTGCGTGAGTGGTGTCACGCACATGTTGGAGCGTGGAGAGAGTGGAGCGCAGGGTCAGGTGGCCTGGGATAGTCGTGTCAGAATGGCGTGAGGGCTTTGTTCATCCACCACCTGCTACCTCGATTCACAAGACAGGCAGGATTATATCCATCCACTGGGGGCTAATGAAAACTGACTGCTAGGAGTTGACAGGTGTGCACTGACAGCCCGTGTGACAGGGACGTGGAATTGGGAGGGGGTGGTGGGGGGCACAAAATGAGGAATGGAGCTCCACCTCATTCCCAAGTTATCACACCTGCATCGTCGTTCGCCTCTCATCGCATGACGAACCACAGCTGGGGGGTTGTTGGAGGGGAGCTTTGGGGATGCATGTGTTACAGGGATGTCTGAAACGGAGTGATAAGTGGACAGGTGATACATCATTCAGCAGGTCCATCCACGGAGGCTGCGCATCAGCACTTACAGCGACAGGTGAGATGACAGCAGTCACACATTAAAATGAAGCCCCAACGCTTCTCCAGGAACCCGCCTGATGAATATTGCATGCCGAACCCTGTTCTCGTTCAGTCACTGGGTCAAACACAGCGCTGAGAAGCAGATGGAACGGGAAAGATTCATTTCATCTTTCATGACACTCCTTTCCAGCCTATTAAGCTGTTGGGCAGACGGACTTTGGCCTCACCTGATAAGCTTTTTTCAGAAGATACTTTATCTACTTGGTTCTTTCAGAAGATGCTTTACCTGCTTGGCTATTTCAGAAGATACTTTACCTGCTTGGTTCCTTCAGAAGATACTTTACCTGCTTGGTTCCTTCAGAAGATACTTTACCTGCTTGGCTATTTCAGAAGATACTTTACCTGCTTGGTTCCTTCAGAAGATACTTTACCTGCTTGGCTATTTCAGAAGATACTTTACCTGCTTGCTTCCTTTAGAAGATACTTTACCTGCTTGGTTCCTTCAGAAGATACTTTACCTGCTTGGCTATTTCAGAAGATACTTTACCTGCTTGGTTCCTTCAGAAGATACTTTACCTGCTTGGCTATTTCAGAAGATACTTTATCTGCTTGGCTATTTCAGAAGATACTTTATCTGCTTGGTTCCATTTAGAAGATACTTCACCTGCTTGGTTCCTTTTAGAGAATACTTTACCTGCCTGGTTCCTTCCTGCCTGCTACTAAATCACTATCTGAATAGTTTACAGTGGTCTGCTCCAACTATACTGTATGTATATATATATATATATATATATATATATATATATATATATATATATATATATATATATATTGAGAAGGACAGCTATTGCTATGATGTTTGAAGAAAGAAAAAAAGTAGAAGAAAATCACTCTAGAATTACTACTCAGCGGACTAAGATGAGAAACTACACTATATTCATAGCAGATTCATACTGGATCAAAATCATATCATATATAGTACTATTCCAGCTATTCCAATGTAGTCAAAAATGTGTTTAGAGCTACAGTTTGTTATTGTGATATATTGTTATTGTGTTATACAAATTCTTCCTATGCTGCTATTCGCTATCTGCTGTCTTGACGTGCTGGTTGGTCTTTTGTTTTCCAGCATTGTGGGCTTTGTTTCCACACATGGCCACAAACTGGCCTGTTATTTTGGGCAGATAATTTCACTTTCCCTTGTTGTTACCAGCCACACTGTTATTGTCCCTCCGTCTGCACAATCAGCGGAGGCTTGTGATTGAAGAGAAAAACCGGCCACCCAGCTTGAGCGCCGAATTCAGACACACTTTCATGCATTAGGATTTCTGGACCTCTGTGATGTTAGTGTGCCCACAGCTATTTGAACTGGACTCTTGGGTTACAGTAGTTGAGACACAGCATTGTTTAGCTGTTTACGGCTCGTAATATTTTATACTGATTCAGGAATGGAAGACAAAAATAGCACAGTAGAACTGCGGAAGAACAGAATGTGTCCCATGTCTTTAAAGGGCTCAAGCTGCTTAGTTTTCACATGTGATGTTTGTGTTGGTGTTATGTACTAAAACCCATCGTAATTTACTTTTAGCAATCTTTCTATATTCCTTACACAGGCTACTTTTGTTAGTAAGCCCTAAAGACTGAAAAACAGTACAGTGGAGAACTCAGAGACCCCCCGCTTTATTTATCTAATAAGCAACTTACATGGGTTTTAATGACAAGGTGTTTATTTTTTTAGCACGAGAAAGAAAAGCCAAAAACATATATTTATTAGAAAACCATGCAGCATCACCAACAACTAAATATAATATAATGTGCACTGTTTATTACAGCCTCTTTTCAGTTTCACTTTCAGTTTTTAAAGAAGTCTACAAGAATGTTTTTATCTTCATGTCTTAAATGTTGGGTATGTTTTCCACTCTCTCTCAAAGATGAAAGCTGGAACTACTGCTCATCCAATGGGGCAGGATTGGTGGTCTACCAGGTCTTGCAGGTGTTTGTTGGGGGGGACCCATTTTCTCGGAACATTTTTGATTATCTTATATCTAATCTCTTTATTCTAGAACAAATAACTCGTACTTAATGTCCGGTTTCACTGGATGCTCTGACTCTTGCACAGTAGTACACGTGACTGACCTCTGTTCTAGTTGACTGCCCAGGCCAACCTGAATCACCCAAGAATGGGTGTGGCTCATGTAGGCTGAAGAGGTGGATATATGTGCACAGGTGTAGCCAAGGGGTGGCATGGAAAGTGAGATAGTAAACCACTATCCATAAAGCTTCAGTTGCACTTTATGGTGGAAACTACTACAAGGTAGTTACTTATAAGAGTCATATGAGTCAATGGTGCCATCATGCTCTACTGGGCTCATTTACTTTAGCAAACAGGTCCTTTAGCAAGGCTGCTACAATATGAGATGGTACGGCGAGTTACCTATAATGATTTGTTGTGCTAACTTGTCTCCTTTGTTGTTATCCAGTGCTGTCTGGCAGGGTTTCTAGTCTTTAGACTCATAGATAGATAGATGGATAGATAAATAAATAGATAGGTAGATACTTGCTTACTTGCTTTATCCTAGAGAGCATTCTGTTATATAGAGATCCACTTTTATAGGTGAATTTAATAATATATCTTACTTGATTCAGATTGGTGTACTCTTTTATCCAGGTGGAAATGATGGAAAGGATTAATTATGGATGGATTTTTAAAAAATGCAACACTTTTTACATGATTTTAACGCAGTAATATGTTCCTAGCAGTGTGCCACCCTAAAGCCTTTAGGTCTCACTTGGTCAGACCACTACATTTCTGATTTTGAATTCAAAGGTTAGTGTCTAAGTATGGAGGGTTTGAACTGACCAGTGCACAGTGTGTTGCTATTTTAAAATGCTAATTGTAAAATGCCAGTGGTTCCCAAACCTGGCCCTGGAGGAACCCTGTTCACATTAACCCTAGAAGGATTTATTATTGGTCACATAGAATCCATTTATTCAGCATTTTAAATTCTTCTCCAATGTCTACATAGAAGGTATGTGACTCAGGGTGAAAAATGCCTAGATGCTGTTTTACACGCCTGTTTACGACCCTGTAATCTGGCCCTAGAATGAAACAAGCTGCTTTTCCTTCTTTGGTGAGCTCATGAATAATTTGATGAGCTCTGCTCAGATTTGCTGGTTTTAAAGGAGTCACCGTGATAATCACACCAAAGCAACACGTCAGAATAGACACAGACGCAGAAAAATAAAATGAACTGGACTGTCATACCATTCTGTTAGCAGTGCTAGTTACTTCAGGCTTGAGCTAATGATACCTATACCTTTCATCTCAACATCAACACAAAGTAAAATAAGGTTGTTATTCACTATTAAGCTTTCAGTTCATGATGATTTGCTTTCACCGGCAAACAGTGATAGAATTACAACAACGGGACTGCCGACTAATACATATAGCTTACTGTTGGGGTCGTGATGCTAGTACAGGTGGAACTGCTCATCTCTTCAGTCTCATCAGTGTGAAACTCTCAAAACGCCAGTGATATGGACTCTAGTGTTTCCCATGTGTTTTGCCGTGGTCTCTGTTTGCTTATGTATCTTTTCTTTACTGCTTATAAGTTCGATGAGGCGATGTTTCTGAATCGTCTGAGGAGTGCTTATTTTTGTCTCAGAGCACGTGCGAGCGCATTCGCCTTCTCATTGATCTCGAGGAACTTCCGAGCACATCCCCTCTCTCTGCTGAACAAGGTGTCACTCACAGATACCAAACAATGCCACAATTACCTCTCCCCAAATCGATACCAGAAGAAGGAGTGAAAAAAAAAACGCCTGCAGCCTTTTAAACCCAAGGCCACGGCTGCCGCATTCCTCCTGGTAATTGAATTCCTGTCTAAATACTCCCCGGCTCCTCAAATTCTAATCCTCTAGATTTGTCATTCCCTTCTCTCTCTTTTTTTTCTTTCTTCCATTGACAATCGCAAGAGAAGAAAACAGGCCTCCTAAGCCCAAAAAAAAAGACAAAGCTTTGTTCCACACACAGATGAGTAAACTTTCTTCTTGGTCGGTGCCGCCTCAAACGATGCTCTGCAGAGATAACTGCCGGGCCTCTGCTTGTCAAAACAGTTAAATTAACTGATAAATCCACAAGAAAGTCTGCCAGAATAAAAAAAAACAGTAAGGGTAGAAAGCTGCTTTGAAAATCGTGGGTGAGGTTTTCAAGTGGGGACGTGGAGCCATTTTCATTTAATTGCATGGTGTTATCTTGAAGGCTGGAATGCGTGGTGGTTTTTGTTTATTTTTGCTTTTTTTTATTTATTTCTTTTTCCAGCAGGGACTGTGGATAGTTTTGTGTTCCAGAATTAGTTCTGAGCTATGAGCTGATTAGGCTTATGCACAAGCCAGCGCGTTCACAAGACCAGGTCAAATGACAGTGTAGCCATTTGCTGACCTCTCTGTATCACTTACAGTGCTGAGATAAAGTATTTTCACTCGATTCCTTCCATTTGTTGCATTTAATTGTTTTAGATAAAATCAACTTTAATAAAATATAATGGCAACCAGTTAATGATCCTTCCATTTATTAAGGACAAAAAATATTCAAAACCCATATCACCAGTGTGAAAAAGGAACCCCCAAACCTAATAACCACCCTTGGCATAACATCTGCAATCAAAGAGAGAGCAGAGAATCCATCTGTAATGACAAGTCGTCCAGGTCCTACAAAAGCAGAGCAGCCCCAGACCATCACACTACCACCACCATGTTTCACTGTTGGTATGATGTTCTTGTCATGGATCCTATGGGTTTATATGGGGAATGTAGAGTACAAATTTGCCGGCAGAATAATCTTATCTGTTAAATTCCTGTTTGCAATGCCTGAGCTTGTGTAGTGAGAGTTTGTTGTGACGTTTTTTTTTAAAATCAAAAACCTGCTTATTTTAGCTTTAATAGTATTTTTACCTGCTTGTACAATAATACACTACTCCTGAAAAGTTACTGAGTTTAGTATTTATTTAGTCTTCACCTAAAACTGAGCATTGGAGCAGCTCTGGAACTTTCTGAAACAGAGGCAACTTTTATAAGGCAGTTTCCCACCTTTGCAGTGGAACATACCATTCTTGGAGCTGGGGCAGGGGTATTGTAATGTCGTCTTTTTTGCCATGTGTTTTGCTAAGTAAATCATTTGTTTAGGCTTTGTGTTTATACTATGGGCAAGTGTTTATATTATTTGGGCTTGTAGCCTTTAAGGGTATTTGTATATTAAGGAATTGAGTTAATTGAGCTTGTTCAGTGGGATTGGTCTAGAGGAGGGGCTGATGCTTTATAAAGAGGAGGCCCATGGAGCTAGCAGGGTTATATTTTCTTTGGGAGTTGGTAGAAGCAAGACAAGCTGGTTAATTGGCCAGGCCAAGTGATATAGCTTGGTTTCTCTAACAGGCTTATTAAGGCAATTTTCTTTTCTGTTCTGTTAAGTTGCTTGTTTGTTTGTTTACTTATATGCACTGTAAATATTTGCATCGCAAAGAGAAAAGAAGTTTAATAAATGCTGCGCTGGACGCTGCTTCTTGGAGAACTGTCTGAGTGAACTTCCTGCTACTGCTGCCCGCGGTCACCCTGCTACAGTTCTTATGGTGGAATGCAGTTTTAGCCGTATGCCAGATGTAACAGGATCTACATCTTCCAAAAAGTTCTGCTTGGGGGTCATCTAGATGTCTTTCTTTTTGTGGAATTGTGTTCATTGACTTTAACTGAAGCTTTATAGGTGTTCATCTGGGTTCTTTTGTGACCTCCTGATGAGTCACCGATGTACGCCCGCTATTCCTGAGAAGGTTCACTGAACGTGTGCTGCTTTTTGAGACCTTCTAGTTGCTTCACGTTGCCATACAGGCTTTATTTCAGTAATGTTTGGATTCAGCTGGTCTGACAGTAATCATGGCTGGGTGTGGTGAATTTGAACCCAGTAGACAATCAAATGTGGTTAACCGATTGATTTATGAGGGTAATTACTTGTTCACATTGTGCAGGTAGAGCTAAACATCATTTCTCTTCAGTAAATATCACTGTTTAAAAACAGAATGTTGTTTACATGTTATCTTTGTTTAATAGTAAATGTAATTTGATGAAGTTGGTGACACATTTAAGTGTGACAAATATGCAATAATAGAAGAAATTGGGGCGAATACTTTTTCACAGTGTTGTAGATTTCAAAAGCCAGCTTTTGTTGCTGTGGCTTTAAGACTAATATAAGTAAATATATTAGTTCCTAGCAGTGAAAACTGATTGGCTAACCTGTATGGTGAAGCAGTCTGAGTTGAACCACTCTATGTAACTTGAACTATTTAAGGGCGGCACTAACCTACTGTAGGCTGATGTATGTAAATGCTTTGTTTTGTTGTGATTTCACGAAGCAGTTTTTGTAGCCAATTTATATAAAGGGACTGTAGAGACTGACTAGTTGAGTGGGCAGAGCTAAACTGCTGTTGACTGATTATTAGGCGACTATGTGAAAATGCGTTCTTTTTTGTGGTATCAGTTCAAAACAAGTTGCAGTTGAGTTTCTATGTATGGACTGTGTGGGTTGGTGAGTTAATGGAATGTTTGAAACTTTACCCGTAAATGTATATCACAACAAGCACTTTCATAAAATGGAAACCCCCCCAAAACATTTCACTATATGCACTCACCACACACTTTATTATGTACACCTACCTTGTGTCTACACTCACTGTACATTTGATCATCTCTACTTACCATATAGGAACACTTTGTAGCTCTCATATTACAGGCTGTAGTCTATCTGTTTCTCTAGCACCCTTCCACCCTGTTCTACAATGATCAGGACCCCCACAGAGCAGGTATTATTGTCTGACGCAACACACACTAACGCCTGCCTAATAATGCCTGCTCTCTAGTGGTCCTGTGGAGTTCCTGACCACTGAAGAACAGGGTGAAATGGGGCTAACAAGGTATACAGAGAAACAGATAGTAATCAAGATTGGCATCTCCACAGCCTGGGATTAAAATTTCTATGTCTGTAAATGAAAGACATATATTTGAATTCATTTTGCATAAATATTCGTCTAGTGTTTCCAAAGAATTCTGCAAGAATCTCCACAGTTCAGTCTTAGAAGTTGGTTACAATTACAAATACAAATTCCTCTCTTTCATCCTCTATCTCACAAGCAAATCGTCTTCTATCTCTTCAGAAACTGATGAACTTGTACTTGATTCAGTTATCACCAAAGAATGGTTGGTCTCTGACTTGTGCACAGCAATAGCGTAGCAATTGCGGTATGTCATGCATTCCTGCACAGCATGTTTACAATAAATTATTGTTAGAATATGCTTGCTGTCATGTACAGCCATGAAATATTAATAATACCATCTTATGAATCATTAAACGACAGAAGACACTAGAAACTATATACATGGGGAAAAAGAACAACAACCCCCGAAACAACTGCAGTATATCCAAACATAACAGGATATCTTCTTTTCATGAATGTAAATCAATATTTGGCTGGAGATATGAATAATGTGTGTGCGATCATTTTACCCCTCAGGTTTTAAGAGAAAGCCACAAGTGTGCAATGAAAGAAAGATACGGCCAGGTCGCGTTTGAAATAGGGAGCGTTCCGCAATGCAGTCTTCAGGTGAAGTTTTACAACATGCTTAAGGTACTGAAAGAGTCTTTGAGCTGAACATCAGAGTTACAGCTCGTATTCTTTCGGCTCATGAAAGATACTGCTCTGTCTTGTGCACCTACGTTGAACGTGGGCTCAATATAACGGCAAGAAGAAAAAAACACGTAAGTGGGCATATGCGTGCGTGTTATTTTTATTGTAGTTACAGGATAATTTATAGTACTTCCAGAGTAATTAGCATTGGGTTTGAATAAGTCATGGGCTTAAAGGGTTCATAGTCTGATGGAACGCTTTTGGAAATGAACTTTCTTATTCGTACAACATAAGGAGCAATAGAGATCATCTCCCAGGATCTTCTACCTGTAAAAAATCGAATGTTAGAGAAGGAAACACTTGTGTACCAATTAAAGGTGTGATAAGGGCTTTTTAAATACACAAGCAATGCCTTAGACTCTCAGAGATTAAAGTTCTGAATGGCTCTTAGCTTGCACGTGCAGTACTAGAAACAGAAGCACTGTCATTGATGCACTTTGTCACTGTTGATAGCAACTCTTTGTGCAGGGTCTTCAGCCTGCTAAACATGAAGAAGTAAATTAAGGAGTAAGTTAGATAGATTGATTGACTGGTTGATTGTTAGGTAGGTAGATAGATAGGTTTGTTAGTATGTAGTTTTGTAGGTAAATGCTTTGTTTATTTATTTAATTAGTAATTTTTGTATAGATAGATAGATATCAGTCTTGATTGATTAGTTAGCTAATTAGTAAGTTAAGTAGATGGGAAGGTAGGTGAATAAGTTAATGTTAGGTAGGTAGGAAATTATTAAGTAGTTAAGTAGTTACTTAGATTGGTAAGTTAGTGTATACGTTGGTTAGGTAGGTATATAGGTAGCTGGTTTAGTCAGTTATGTAGACTTTTATGTAGTCAGTCAAATGTTTAGTTAGTTAGTTGTGTAGGTAGGTAGCTGGGAAGGTAGTTTTGCTAGGTAATTAGTACGTTGGTTAGGTAAGTAAGTAGTTATTGAGGTAGATTTGTAAATTAGGTTAAGTTAGTAAATTAGTATGTTAGTTTGGTAGGTAGGTTAATAGTTATTTTGGTAGATTAGTTGATTATTTACCTAGGGTAGTAGGATTTGTTGATAGTTATGTAGATTTTTAGTTATTTGGTTAGGTACATAGGTCAGTGGGGTAGGTAGGTGAGTGGTTTCATTAGCTTCATTGGTACCCAGTGTATGTACATTTACACAGTTAAACTTATTCTTACTTAAATAATAAGATACAGTGAATGGGATGGTCAGAAAATGTTCTTTAATTTAAAAAAAAGGTCCTAACTCATCTTCAAAAATTGATATTCTAGGAGCTATTCGTTAATGTCTCTTTGTAAAAGTGTTTTTCAGGGAAACCACATCTTAAAGCAAATGGTGTTTTCTTAAACTTTGCCTTTTATTTAGTTCATGGGGAACCAAAAGTGGTTCTCTTGTGGCATCGCTTCAGAAAAAGAGTGCAGTGCCTTGTACGGTTGGATTACTGGACTCTTACTGAAGACGCCCGATCCAGCTCATCAGCACATTTGAATACCAGAGACAGGTGTGTTATTAGGATATGGATCTTAACTCTGCAGGAGCTTCACCTCCTGGAGCAGAGATGGACGTCCCAGTACATTACGCATCAGTTCCACGGGCGGCGAGTTCTAAAATGTTAAAGAGCTACTTGAGTTTATGCAAATGAAGTCAGAGCTATGGAGGACCACATGAGAAACTCTTTAAAATATTTGGACCCAGACAAAATCAGCACCAGCAAACAGTACCATTTTTTGGGTTCATCAAAGGAATAATCCATCACTTTCGCCCATAAATCTGTGTTCCATCTCACAGCAATTCTGTATCAATTTGACAGTTTCTAAGCGCACTGCATAATTTTCCAGCAAGCCATGAAGCAGAACTGCACCGCCCATTGGCTTTCAACAGACTACACTCAGAACGTCCTCATTTGACTGCACAGAGCAAACATCTATTTCTGACAGATTCTTCTGGATTTAATCACACATCCACCGCTTGCCAAGTTAGCATGCTCGCTGGTAAAGCTTGTTAGCAGCAAAAGAGTTCCAACGTTCAAGTTCTAGAAACAACAAAGTCAAAGGAATTGCACGTCCTGTTCTGAAGCCTTGTATTGATGTTCAGTTGGGATTGATGAAGCCTGCCTTTTGTACTTTGCTTCGTTTTAATCAAATAATTTGTTGGACTTGAATAAAACCACTTAAACTGCTTGTTAAGGTTGAGCTGACATTTTTACGTGATTGACATTTTTACATAACACATGATTTACATGAGTTTTTCTTGTTTCCCTGCATGTTCAAAGCCTCTGACATGCTTAAAAGTGAAGGTGCCTAAAAGTATTCTCTGAAGAAATGCCATAGAAGAGCCACTTTGGTAGCCTTTCAGTTAATGGACCAGTGTAGACATGTTTTCTAAATGAGATGTACAAGTGTAAGGAAAGCTCACATCATGTGAAGAAGGTCTCTGCCATTTCTCCAATAACTGTATGTCTAAGCTGAGATCCTTTTTTTTTTTTTTTTTTGTATATTATATTTAGTTTGCTTTTAAACATGCCACAAACACAACAAAGAAATAAATAAATAAATAAAAAGAGAAATATATACAGTAATTTAAAAAAAACTCAAAGGATTATGTTAATATAACATAGAATAAAAAAAGTGTAATGAACCTGATGTACAGTCAACAAATATAGATACATGTGAAATTCAACAAGTCAGTTGATCTGGTAAAGAGAATTTCCTTCAATATAGTCAAAGAAGGGCTGCCACATCTTATAAAATTTTTCCAATTAATTTCTCAAAAAGTATGTAATTTTACATACTTTTAATACACTGGTTAAATTTCAGAGATCCACATTTGAAAAGGAATATTGGTCTCACGTTTCCAGGTACGAGCAACACAAATTTTAGCTGTTATCAAAAGAATTTCACTGAGCCTTTTAGCACAACCACTTTTCAAATTAAAACTAGTGAAATTACCTAATAGGCAAACCTGTGGATCTAATGGAAAAGGGCCATCATGAATCTCAGATAATGTGTTGCAGATTCTCTGCCAAAAGTCATATACTTTAGGGCATGACCACGTGCAATGTAGAAAAGTACCATCAGTGAGGCCACATCTATAACAAAGGGAGGGAATATTTGAATTAAGATTATGCAGTTTAGTTGGAGTATAATAAAGTTGGTGTAAATAATTAAATCGAATCATTCTGTATCTTGAGCTTATAGTAGAAGTAACACCATCTCTGCAGAGATCTCCCCACCTATTTAAATCTATAGACAAACCCAGATCTTTTTCCCATTTAATTTTTGATCCATATGGATTGTGTATTGACTTATTAGATAATAAAGATTTGTATACCTTTGAAATGACCCCCGTGAGTGGATTCTCAGAATAACATATAGATTCGAAAGCTGACAAGGTTGGTAGGAGCCATTGAGAAGGGCCATTTACCCTAATAAAATCCAAAAGTTGAAAATAATAAAAGAAATCGTTGTTATTAATCCCATATTCTTGTTTAAACTGGTGAAAGGACATAAAAATTCCATCTTTATAACAATGTTCCAAACGAATAATTCCTTTGCCAAACCAGTCTTTAGCAAGTTTATTTTGTATATGTATATGTATATGAGATCCTTTTCTAAGAGAGTACAGTTCTTATAATAAAACCCCCAAGGAGTTCTATGGGGCAGTGGTCAACAGCCCCGGGATATCTACTTTCCTGCACTTTTAGTTCCAATGTGGGTATAACGTTCTAACGTGAATGACCAAGCCAGTCAAAGACTTTTGAGCAAGATAATTAGCTAGGAGCATGTTGTGGTTGGATGTTAGGATGTGCTTAGGGTGGTAGGTGGTCTCCTAGCACCAGGCTTGGAGACCGCTGCCATAGATGAACCACAGAGAATAAGTATCTCCATATCAGGCAAAGGTTGCAACCAGCTAGAGGCAGCTAGTGTTCACCTTTAAGAGTATCAAGTCCAGCAGCTTGTTGATGGCAGTTTGGAGGAAGTGTGTGGTAGCCCTCCCAGCCTGGTAGCATCATATAAATAGGAGGGGGTGAGCAAACTAGTGGGTGGGAATTGACTAAATTGGCTAAATTGGTAAAGGTCATATACCAATTAAAGGTATTCCTAAAACTGCACGTCCAGGCTGGGAACCATTTAGGAACCTTTATTATTTAATCATGTGCAGTCCTTGCACAAAACTTGCTCCGAGCTCGTCGCGCTGAGGCGCAGGTGGGAGACAGCGCTGCTCGCTATAGTTAGATCCATTAATAGATGATTCTCTCTAAACGTTTGCGGTTTTCACATTGTCTGGGAGCCAGTCACAAGGGAGATGTTGTAGAAAGTCTGTTTCCCGCCCCCGCATTAACAATCACACGCGGGGAAAAGCTACACTAAGTGTTTTCCTTTCGGCGGCTGGTCACTCATCGCTCGTTACGGAGAACTTCCCACAGCAAACTTTTTTCAGACACACTGTTACCAGAGCTTTTTTTTTTTTTTTTTTTTTTTTTGGAGAGGTGAGCAACTGTGAAGGTGGCCAAGAGGTTTCGGTAGCCATGGTAACAACAGGAAGTCGGAGCCGAACTCTTTGCCCTTACATAAAGTGCGAGCAGTGGTGGGATGAATAGGCCGGATGCTGCCACCGATTTCACAAGAAATGAGCGTTTTTAGATGCTGCTGAGGGTTCAGCCCAGCCTGTCCTGCACACCACTGATAATGTGTGTCTCCTACACTGAACACCATCTTTCTCTCCCTCTCTCTCTCTCTCTCTCTCTCTGTCAGTGACTTTTTCTTCTTGCAGCCTGCCTGGACACTGCCACCATGAGGCAGAATAAAAAATGTGTTATTTTTCTTTGTAGTCTTTGGTACATTCATGTTCATCTGTGTGGTAAACTGAATTTTAACTTTAAAAAGTTGGGGTTATTTGAACTTTTAGAACAGATTACTTTTCAGTAATATTTCAGTAATAAGTCAGTTAAAGAGGGTCCTTTAACACTGACTAAAAGTTGTTTTGTACAGTGTGTCTGCAAATTAGTATTAGCTTGTTGCCAATGTACTAGGTCTCTGCTCTATCATGGAATTCTTTCGTTTGTAGTAGTAATAATGTTGTAATAATAATCATCATTAAAAGTATATTGTAACAAATCGTTGATGATGACACTGCATTAGTATTAGGGTTGTGCGATATTGACAAAAAAGTGATATCTCTAATTTTGTTGATACCATAATAAAACGATGCTTGGCATTATTTAGTAACATGTTTGTAAAAGTCTTTATATTTTACTAGCTTGTACTTCTTAAAGGATATAAATATTCATCCATCCATCCATCCTCTTCCGCTTTATCCCACTAGTTGGGGTCATGGGGGGCTGGAGCCAATCCCAGCGTCATTGGGGGAAGGCACTGTTTTAGTGAATGACTCCGCTGAGGTTTGCTGAGTGTGTGTTTAGCCAGACACCTTTTAGCTGGTTTAGGTCTTGGACAGCGTGCTCCCGAAGCTGTTCATACTCCTCATACTCTGTTCATACTCCTCATACTCTCTTCATACTTCTCATACTCTCTTTATACCCTTCATACTCTCTTCATACTCCTTATACTCTCTTCATACTCCTCATACTCTCTTCATACTTCTCATACTCTCTTTATACCCTTCATACTCTCTTCATACTCCTTATACTCTCTTCATACTCCTCATACTCTCTTCATACTCCTCATACTCTCTTCATACCCCTCATACTCTCTTCATACTCCTCATACTCTCTTCATACTCCTCATACTCTCTTCATACTCCTCATACTCTCTTTATACTCCTCATACTCTGTTCATACTCCTCATACTCTCTTCATACTCCTCATACTCTCTTCATACTCCTCATACTCTCTTCATACTCCTCATACTCTCTTCATACTCCTCATACTCTCTTCATACTCCTCACACTCTGTTCATACTTCTCACACTCTGTTCATACTTCTCATACTCTCTTCATACTCCTCATACTCTCTTCATACTCCTCATACTGTTCATACTCCTCATACTCTCTTCATACTCTTCATACTCTGTTCATACTCCTCATACTCTCTTCATACTCCTCATACTCTCTTCATACTCCTCATACTCTCTTCATACTCTTCATACTCTGTTCATACTCCTCATACTCTCTTCATACTCCTCATACTCTCTTCATACTCCTCATACTCTCTTCATACTCTTCATACTCTCTTCATACTCCTCATACTCTCTTCATACTCCTCATACTCTCTTCATACCCCTCATACTCTCTTCATACTCCTCATTCTCTGTGCAGTGGTTTGTTGTTGTGGAGTGATCTTTAACGAAGACCGCTTTCAGCAGTCTTTTCAGATCCAAACTAGCTCCACAAGTGAAGATGATCCTCATCTAGGAGTTAAATCTCAGGCGGTAGAGTGCGAGGCTGGCAGTGTCTGAGTTTATTCCCCTGGTGCAGTGTGTTCGCTCATTTTCAGCTTTGGGTGTGTTGTTTAGGCAGCTATACTAACTTTAGCATATGCTAGCACACAGTATGGGTGCTCTCAATGCGCACTCTCAGCAGCCTGTACTAAAGCAGGTTGAGTCAGAGTGTTTTGATTGTTGTTTTTCCAGTCAGTAGCGTACTCGATAACGTCAGCTCACGCATCCTTCACACTCAGTTAAGGCAATTCAGATATCATCGTCAACTATATATATTGCACACACCTAGTTAGTACACGTTTTAGTATGTGTGTAAGTAGCACTGGTTATGCTTTTTTATAGTCCCCTAACTTCTCACTATTAAGGTTCCAAGACGAGAGCGATTCTGGAGAACGATTGTTGATTTTTAAACTCAATAGCAAAACAAATAGCCCCTCCCTTTAGAGCTACTTCCCCCAAAACTCTGCATTGCCAACATGAACACTAGCAGACTTAGCTACCTAATATCTTCCTGGTCATAAAACCTGTCACAAAATCCTTTATCCACTGTACAGCAAACAAACAGCACAGGACAAGACAGTACTGACTTATTGGTTCTGTGAAACAGCAAGTTAATGTTGCCCACATGTCCAACAGAAAGCAGTTGCCTTGGAGCTTTGTGAAGCTAAAGTCACCATTTTGTTCACCAGCTTCTTGTTTGTGTTTCCAGTTCCACCTTAAAATGTACCAGTTCAACACTTCAGCTTCTTGTTCACTTGTACACCTTGAATGGTGTAGCGGTTACTGGTGCACCATTTGAGTTGGAATGGGAGCACTTGAACAAGAAGATGGTGTATGGGAAGACGACTTCATCCTCGTCGACTCTAGAAGGTCTTGAAACAGCTCACTGTCATCCTTCACCCTTTGCTCTTCAGTGACTATCATGAACTGTTCATTCATGTCACCTGAACTAATTTTCTAGCTAACATAGCAGCCTGCTACCCAGGGTAGTGCGTCTACTAGCCCCATCTGCAGTGCGCCTTCGTCGGTAACCTCTATCCCCCAGCGTTGAGTCTTGTCTTGTTGCTTAAAGTGAGCCAGTAAACGCTGGAGGTTGATGCTGCTGATAGTGTGACCAGTAGTCATATTTACTGAGCTCCAGCAGAAATGTGCCACAAGTGAACAAGATGCATTTAGAAGACAAATGACTTATATGAAAAAGCACTGAGCTCCGGTTTTGCTGAGCCAGAGAGGCTTTGCTTCTTATACGCACTTTAATTAAGCCACTGGTGCAGAGGAGTCATAAATAGACATGATCCACAGCCAGAACCAGTGAGGCGTGTTTTTAAAACTTAACAGAGTGGTTGAAATATCTACAGCATGGAAGTGTTTTAAAGTAGAGCATGCAAACTTCAGTCCTCGTGTTTGTTTGAACAAAGCCACCTACTATGCTTCAAGTCTACTTTCTGCTATTTACCGCAACTGACACGCCACTGAACTTCATAAAAACTACAGTGTGTGAAGTCTTTTACTCGCAAGTCATGACTGATTAAGAACAACAGTTTCATGGAAATGTTGTGCTTCTCTAGGAACCATGCTGTGCACAGCTTCTGGGTTACAATGATCTTTTGAATATGCATTCTAATCCAAGAGAAAAGAACAGGTTACTGCACTCACAAAGCTCAGACAGCACCCGTCATTTACTACCTTTCCAGCCTTTCATTAAGTTACTCATTTTCCAAGAGATATTTTAGGAGGAAATCAAGATCCCCCGTGGCTTCTGATCTGAAAGACAGTCACAGGTGCTTCTGTCCATCATTGCACTGTGAGAAGCTGTTAAGAAGGCCTTACAGAGAAAAGGGAACGAGACAGATAAGCATCTGGTGGCTGCCTGTATTCTCAGAACAGTGAACTGACCACCGCAGAGTCCAGACCTCTGAGAGAAACTGTGAAAAAGTACCTCTGCTGGTTTCTTTGAGAAACCGAAAGCGAGTCTCCAGAAAAGAATGGAAGCTGTAATACAGGCGAAGAGAGCATGCATTAAACATTAATATTATATTTAGTTTTTTAGCTTCTGCTTGTTTTTCTGTGTAATGTAAGTTGTTTCTGCTGAAAACTGAGTTAATTGTATTTAATTGCTGTTTTTACTGGAATAAGTAAGTAAGAGATCTAAGATGATCACTGTACTGTATCTAGCAGAAAATATTCTGAACTATGTCTGCGTATGTGCTATTCATAGTAAGCCTCTCACCTGTTTGCTTTCCCTGAAACCAATCGAGCACATGTTCTTCTGCGCTATATTTCACACTTATAAATCCATATCACTCCCTGCCTCTGTGTAGCGTTTCTCTCATATCAAAGCAGAACAAAATCTTGTAGTCTTTACATAAACCTGCAGCCGCTAAGTTTTGAAAGCCTTTAATACTTCTGAAAAGGTAATACGCTATACAGTGCAGTCCATAAGTAATGGCACAGCGACAGTGATTTTAATACCATTATTATTCAACTAAAGCTGGTTTTTAACTGTCATAGTTTCAGATCCGATGTGCCAACACACTGAGCTGCTGTCCAGTTACTTAGGATATTGTAAATGTCAAATAAAAAAGATGTTTTATCCCATGGTTTTTAGTTATCTGCATTATTTACACTCTAGAGTTGTATTTTTATGGTAATTGGGATAATCTTATTGGATAAAAAAGCATTTCCAGTCATTTACATGGAAAGTTTTTGTCCTGTAAAGGTAACCTTATAGAGATACTTTTCTTTGGACATCCCTTTCCCAATACCTGGAATTTCAGCAGTGCTGACTAAGACTTATCCATCATATGAAAACTGTTATAGTAGTCCCTCTGTCGCCAAGCAGTCTGTCACTCACATAGTTAACACATAGTTATCCAGTTCGTGCTGCAGACATTTCAAGCTGCATATCGTTGCTGTCCAAAGAAAAACACCCAAAGTATCACCATTTTGGATCGTTTGAACATGACAGCTGCCCTGCACATTATATGAAATTTTTATGATGAATGGACCGATAGAAGTGCTCCAAAATAGCTTGGGGGACAAATGGGTTTAATTGACTTGCATTGAAAGTAAAGAAGGGTTTTGGTCTCTCCTGTAAAGATGTCATTCTGGAAAGACGCCATGCAATGCTTGAATGCTCACAGAATGTTTGAAAACTAGTAGTCTTTTGGGAAAGTGTTGGAAAAGCAAGGTCCATTTGGGTTTAAGATCAAACTAAGAATGTGAGACGATAGATCAGTATTTTATCTTTTATTCCCTTATATTTACATCTTGATGTGGTCAACAGATTAGATGACTGTGATCAAAATAGAGGGTCTTAAAGTAAATAATATTGGGTTGCGTATTTCTTGCTTTCAATAACTGCACCAAGTTGTTGGGGCGCTGGTACTGTTGAATTTTTCTTTGGTGTTGTTTTTCCAGGCTTTCTCCTCTTCAGCAGGTGATATGAACGCTCATGTGGGTTAAGGTCTGGTTATTTACCTGGCTAGTCCAAAACTCTCCACTTTTGTTCCCCGTTGTTGTGTTGGCAGTGTGTTTTGGGTCATTATCCGGCTGCTGCTGAACGATAAACTTCCTTCTAATTTGATTGGATGCATTTCTGAGTTCTGAATTCATTCAGCTGCTACCATCATAGGTTATATCAAATATCAAAATATCCAGAAGCAGCCATGCATGCCCAAGCAATAACACTACCTCCACCATGCTTCACAGGTGATCATGAGAGGTTCTCTAATTTCTCAACACTTTGACATTTTATCACTTTGGTGAAGTTGTATAAGGTTTGTGTGGCTCATCTCTATATTTCTGTCTAAATTTCAGTCCGCACTTTTACTGCTGATGAGTGGTTTGCATTGTGTGGTATGGTCTCTGTATTTCTCGTCTCAGATTCTTTGTCAATAAGTGGATTGTGAAACTGTCTGATGGAGGACCACCTGTTTGTTGTTGTAAGAAATAGTGCTGATCACAGTTTTTGGAATTGTGTAGCTCATCTGGTAATGTGACAAATGAGCATCCACAGGCTAATATGCAAATATTGTTAAAGGTGGTATTATTTTGATAATAACAGCCTTGACTGGCTCCAAATCTTTCTGCTGCCACTGAAAGATATCTAAAATATTCGTTTATTTGATCAAATGTTGATCTTATTTAAAGCTTTACTTAATTGTCTCACACAACCAAGCCTTCTCCATGTATGATAATATGCATACTATGTATATACCTAACACTTTTAATTAAAACATTTTAAGAAGGTAGGTTAGAACTGGGGACCTCCCCGTTTCCACACTAAGCTTACAGTAAAATACAGTGGAAAGAGCAGTATTTCTATTTTAATTGAAAAAGAATTAAATGGATGTAGCCCAATCTCAGTTCTGTAGCCTCATTTATGCTTTAATCTAAATATGTAGTCCATTGATCCAGTCATATAGTTTCATGATGAATGGACCTATAGAAATGCTCCAAAATTGCTTGGAGGAAAACCTCTAAAGATTAACTTTCATTGAAAGTAAGAGCGTTTTTGTACTCTCCTGTAAAGTTCCTATTTTGAAGCTATGCAACGCTTACTGCCTTCTTTTCTACTTTGAAGCTGATGAAATACAGAGTACCTCCGCTTGAATATCCTAAACCAGTTTGCTGCAGAGGTGGATTTACTTCTTTTCACCTCAGAAATCAACATTTCTATGTCATTTGGCCAGAGCTGTGCATTAAAGCCTCTCCTTCCTCTATAAAATGACTTTTTTTCAGAGATCTGAGGTTTTGTTATGACAGCGCTCGGTGTCCATGCGCGGCATGCAAAAGCGCGTTAGATCCAAGTTAGAAGGCGAGTTTCAGCAGGGGATCAGAGACAGGCGTCAAGCAGGTGCGTTTAACGTGTCGCCTTAATCTGTACACTAGTGCAGGATAATGAGACACGGCTTCTTCAGAAATCATTACTCTGTTTAAATAGTCTGGGGGATTACGCCCCAGTGTGTGCAGGAGCGGAGTGTTGGCTGACAAGAAAAGTTCACACACAACTTCATTTAGCTTGTCTTTGCTGCAGCCTGCAAACTTTAACAGCTCCACGCTCGTGTTATTTCCAAGCTTGAGTCTAAGAGACGTGTATATTTCTCCAGTACTCGATTTATACTAAACGGGTCGTACTGCAGCCTAAACAAAATGAGCCTCCGCCGCTCCTGTACATCGCTGCTGTTCTTTGTACCTTTTTTAAATGTCCTACATCATTTAAAAACCCATTTCTCCTCTCTTTTGTGGAAGTACTGAGCTTCTGCATGCTTTTATTTGTTCAGCACTTCCAGCAATAATAGGGGACTAAGCCCCAGTCATGATTTTCTGTCTTTCAGAGCATGGGCCATTGTGGTACCAACAGTCCAACAGAAAGAAATCACATTTAAAATCAAAACCTGCTACTGTGTATGCATCCCAGTTTGTTGTCATTGTTTCAAAGTTATAGAGCCTGAACTCGAGGTTGACTGATAGGGGTTTTTCTATAGCCGAAGCCGCTGCCTATGTTTTAGAGGTCAGGGTCAGCCGATGACCGATATGTGCTGCTGATTTTTAGGGCTGATATCTAGAAGTTTTCTGCTTTATTTGCTGCTAAAATGTCACACTAGTAATAACGAGTGGATGCACAACATCTCTGAATCTAACATCATTTATTGAACACTGACTTTACAAGAAAAACCTAAATATTTTTATCTGCCCCCCAAAAATACATTGTGACCACATTACTGCACATTAAAGAGTGTAACATACGTCTCTTCATACCCAAAACTAACAAGTTATTAAGAAGTGCGTTGAAAGATTTCACACAACCGACATGTCTGCTGCAGTTACAGAGAGTGGCTCACTTCACGCTCAGGTTTTTATCGTGTTGTGGTAAAATTGCGGTTCTTTAAGGAGGATGAGGCGCTCAGAGAGAGAGAGAGAGAGAGAGAGAAATAGAAACAGTGTGCGCGGTAGACAAAAAGACGCTGATATGCTGTAATGGCTGTTCTCTTTACTCTTTCTTTAGTTCCGTTTGACTCGAGTGCCTGAAGCTGAGTAATATCTGGGAAGCTCTGGCTGCTCCATTGAGACTCGCTGTCTAACAGTAACCTGTTAGTGTGTATATTACACTAGAGCAGTTAGCTTTAGCCCCGGAGCTAAGGAGTAAAACAACCGCATCATTAAAAACATCATTGTTCGCTATATGTTTGGTGGAACAGTTCCAAAGGTCTCAGCCTGGGTTCCTTCACATGCGGCAGCAGCAGCACGTTCCATCGCAACAATTACACAAGACGTACCTGACTTTAAATCGGCGCTGCGAAACACTGATATCGCCCGATGCCGCTATATTAAAAAAATTGCAAATATCAGCCCGATATATCAGCCGACTGATATATAGGTCAATCTCTAGCCTGGACTGCTTTTGATATGATGACCAATCAGAATACAGGTAATCTTCATACAACAGTCTTAACAAGCACAGCAAAACAAAACCAGCCGGCTTAGTTGTTATGGAGAAAGAAAGGTTGGAAAGAGTTGAAACTGTTGTAAGTGGATCTAAATAGAAAATAGATTGTAGAGTCTTCTTGTAGGCTCATGTTCACAGTCTGTGATGTTGGGATTATCAGTGTGTTGTAAAGCACTGAGTAATTGTTTCATTTGTTAAGTTCTTCGTTCTGAGGACTTCAGCAGCTGCTTTGTTTTATTTGATAAGTATGCCTTGATGTTCTTAACGATGTAGCAGAAGAAGACACTATTTCTAGTCGAACGCTGGAGTGTGTTGTGTGATACGCAGACCAGCCATAACATTAAAACACCTCCTTATTTCTACCCACGCTGTCTGTTTTATCAGCTCCACATACCACATAGGAGCACTTTGTAGTTTTACACTTACAGACAGTTTCTCTGCATACATCGTTTATCCTCTTTTAACCTGTTTTGTAAGTATCAGGACCCCCATGGGACCACCGCAGAGCAGGTACTATTAGGGAGGTGGCTCATTCTCAGCACTGCAGTGACACTGATGCTGTGGCTGTATGTTAGTGTGTGAGTGGATCAGACACAGCAGTGCTGCTGGAGTATTGAAACACCTCAGTGTCACTGCTGGACTGAGAATCGTCCACCAACCAGCAAGGTTCAGCCAACAGTGTCCTGTGGGCAGCATCCTGTGACCACTGATGAAGAACCAGAGCTTGACAAACACAAACTGTGCAGCAACAGACGAGCTATTATTTCTGACTTTACATCTATAAGGTGGACCGGCAAGTTAGGCATGTCTAATAGGGTGGACAGTGAGTGGACACAGCGTTTAAACACTCCGGCAGCACTTCTGTGTGACACACCACCACCATGTCAGTGTCACTGCAGTGCTGAGAATGATCCACTACCCAAATAGTACCTGCTCTGTGGTGGTCTTTTGGGAGTCCTAATCATTGAAGAACAGGGTGAAAGGGGGTAGGCATACAGAGTAACAGATGGACTACAGTCAATAAGTATAGAAGAAGAAAGTGCTTCTAAATGGTAAGTGAAGCTGATAAAATGGAAAATGTGTGTAGATACAAGGAGGTAACTGTAATGTCATGGCTGATCAGTGTATGTACTCTGCCAACAGCAAATATTGTTCAAAAGTAAGTGAAGGCTTTGGATATACTTGGATTTCTACATTGATTACTAATAATATGTGATCTGATCAATATCTATGTCACTATAGACAAACACAATCTAACTAAACTAATAACAAGCAAACTGTCTGTTATTGAGCACACTGAATAGCATCCACGGTGAAGACTGTGTTCATGACTTTTCCAAGAGTAGGAGGTGTTTCAGTGAAGGAGATGAGATTTAATGCCGGCTTTGCTCATAATTTGAAAACAGAACCCAAATGCTGGCTACTGACAAACCTGTTTTCTCAAGAAAGCCGAGTGTGAACCACGCCTCTACTCAAGTGACTTTCAGAAGACCCTTAGACGACGTGTTGTAGAGACGCATGAAGCTGGAAAAGCATTGCTAAAGACCTGAGTGTACATCAGTCCACAGTTAGACACACGGTCTACAAATGGAGAAGGCAATCAAACAAGCAATCAAAGAACCTGAGGTTAACAACAAAAGACCCACTGACGACTCTATGTCTGTATAATATGTCTGTATAATATACCTGTGTTTATGTGTCCACAATTATAGACGCTCAGCAAGAAGAGTGTTTATGGAGGAACAACATCCAAAAAAAGGTTGCTGCCGCCAAAAACAACACTGCAGCTTGTCTCAAGTTTGACTAAGACCACCGGGTTGTTCCTCAATGCATTTGGGTAAATGTTCTATGGACAGATGAGACAGAAGTGCAACCATTTAGCACAGATGCACAAGCTAAAGAGACGCTGGGTAATGCCACAAGGCAATAATCCACAGCACAGAAGTAAATCAGTTTAAGAAAGACTAAAAAAGAGGAAGACTTGTGTTTTGCAGTGGCCAAGTCAGAGACCTTAACCCTTTGGGAATTGTGTGGTATGACCTGAACAGGGCTGTGCAAGCAAGAATTGAAAGTTCTTCTTGCTTCGGTGGCATACATGCTGCCTTGTGTTTACCTCAGAAATCTTACACTCATCTTACTCTATACTTTCAGTACTAGTACTCTAGTTTTGCACCTTCTCATGCGAGAACATTGTGTTGTATCTGCTTTCCCCAGGAATATCTCCTGATAAACGAATAACTTGTAACCAATGCTTCAGTAGTGACTTTTTTGCACAGGACTGCAGAGTGACAGCCTGTCAGTTGTCATTTTTAGAGAACTGTTTAGCATTTGTTGCGACATAAACAGCAATAACAGGGGCCCAAGCACCGGCCCCCTGTCTTGGAATGCAAGTCCCGTTGTGCTACCACCAGTCCATCAGACATAAATCACGTTTAACAAGCAGAAAGGACAGCAGCGCTGCAATTCCAGACCGATACATCTGCTACTGCATATGCATCCCGACATATAATGCGTGCAGTTTTATTCATGTATTCATTTTGACTTCTTTTCGGCATTTTCACACAAAAGGGGGAACAAAAAAACTCCGCCATCAGCTCACTTTCTGTCTATTTTCCCTGTTTCTACTCCACATTCCCAACGCCCGCAGCCTGTTTTCCCCTGTGAACCTGCGGTTTATCCGTTTACTGAGAGATCCAGTTCAAGTTCTGCTGAATATTGCAAGACAGGCTACCCCACTTCCTCTCCAATCCATCCTTTGTCATTGCCTTTGAATAGATTCCGCAGGGTTTTTATGTGATATGATACTACCAGCTCACGCCCGCCTTCAGTGCTTTGATGCAGCGGATCGAGCAAGCTCAATATTTTTACCGTGAGACAGCAGTGCATTATCAACTTGAGGAGAACGTGTTCCTCTTTCAGGCATTTGTACATTTCACAGAGCCTACGTTGGCCCTTGATGTAGTCGGTAAACATTGTTGATAATTCAGAACTTGGAAAGTGGAAACAAAATGTGGCCTTGGAAAATAAACACACATAACAAAACAAATAACTACTCAAAATGAGATTTTTTAAAAATATGTATTCTCTCTGTTTTGTAGTGCATCAAATTAACACTCGTGAATAAAAAAGTAAAATAGAAGCTTCTTTCCACAATAGCAAAGTTCAAATAAACAAAAAAACCCTAATCCAGTTCACATTTAAATACAGCAGGTGTAAACTACAAACAAAAAAAAAAACACAACATACACTTTTATTGCACTGTTTCCACTTTAGCTTTAAATATTTTAAACTCAGTATTACATTTTTTACTTACAATCAAAATTCCACTGACACAAACAGAAGGTTAGAGTCTCCCAGCGCTACGTACACTGGAAACAGGGTGGGTAATCCTTCATTACACTTTGAACACTTGGAACTACTAAGAACCTATTTTTCGCTCATATAAAATGTAGTACAGAATCAAAAACACCAGTTTAATGAATCAAAGCTGAGCTTACACTGAATTCTATAACAAAAGCAATCTATCAAACTTACTAGAAACTGTGGCCTTGTGTAGCGGAAGGCTCATGATCATCCATCCACAAGAATACACCCTTATAAGATAACGTTCTACAAGTATTGAACCTCATGTTCAGTTCTTATACAGACTTTCAGCCATAGCTTACAGAGCTCTCACTCTGGTGAAGTGTCCCGAGGACATCACCTGGTTACAAAAAAATAATAATAAATACGAACGTTGGCACGTACAGATGCATAACAAACCATATCCATTAGTATTTGGACATCAGAGTTATTATCTTTGCTGTCTACCACCGCATGATGGAGTCAAATAATAGATAATAATAAATAGATGGTCAAGATGCTCAAGATGCTGTCAGGCCTCGAAACGAACAAAGTGTTTAATACCTTTTGCAGTCAGTGACTAGAACCACCACCAGAACTTCATCACAGACATCGCCAGATGCTGGTCATGGTCCCTGGTGAAGCTCTGCCTTTACTGCAGCGGTCTCGTTCTTGGGACATCGGTTTTGCCTCTAGTAAGTGAATTGCATGCTTAACTGGATTAAGGTATGGCCAGCTTGGCAGTTGCTGAATATTCCTCTTTTTTTGTCTTACAAAAGAGTTGCCTTTGCAGTCATCGTCTCTGCCGTCCAATGAGTTTGGAAACGTTCAGCTGAATCCGACAGATAATATACAGTTCAGGATTCATCCTGCTGCTTTGTTCAGCCGCCGTATCATCAATAAATGCGGGGGAACCAGTTCCATTCAGAGCTCCCATGTGGATTCTGTGTGAAACTATTGCAGCATAAAAACCTCCTTCAAAAGTGACTTTATGAACAGTGCTACTTATGAATAGTCTTCTTTAATTACTGTGTCATGCAGAAATGCTGCTGTTCTTTTATCTTTTCATTTTTATTTAAGTGTTGCTAACCTTGGTTTCCTGTAGCCCCACTCAGCACTCCCATTGCCCGTGCTGTGTGGGCTGGGTCAGTTGTGCAGTAAAGAGAAGACAATGGTTGAAAGTTACTAAATTTTCCTGGGAATCTTCCTCTTCCTCTCCTCCGCGACCCGGACAGTGATTTTGTGATGCAGTCTCACCAGCTGTCCGTCCACTGGAGGAGACGAGAGAAGCAGCTTAAACAGCATTCAGTGCTTGTTTATGCCATTCGGTAGACGGCTTTATCCAGAGTGACTTACAGTTTACATATACACAGGGAGGAGACGGTAGTGCTGAGAGTGTTGCACAAGGACTCTTATTGGTAAAGCGTAAGGAGGGCTGCCCAGGTGGGAAATCGAATCCCAGCGTGCATAATTCCTTAGAATGCCTGGCATAGGCCTATGTAATTGCTTGTAGGTACTTTAATTGCATGCTTTATAATGCAAGAGAGTATGACTGTGTAATGTTAGGTTTCTGTAAACATGAATATGGTAATACACCAAAACAGGGTTCCAGCATATTTCCTGTATAACACCTGGACATCACAACTGTGGACCACATCACAGCATCACAACCATCTTAGCACTTCACCACATTTACTGGTAACTGGAACAGACTCAGACAAACCTGACTTTCTAAAGTTTCTAAAAATGCTATGCATGTAATAAAGGTACCTATGAGCAATTATATAGGCTTATGCCAGACATTATAAGGTATTGTGTATGCTATGTAATGTCTTATAAATGTGTTTATATATCATAGTGATTGCAGGATTTATGAATACCTAAGATAATGTGTGTTTATGTCTGATATTATATGGAAATGTGTTTGCTGTATAAGTGCATTATTATTCATAAAAAAAACACGAGTCTGAAAACCACGCATACATTAATAAGTAGGCTGAGGGCAGACTTCCAAGCAAACAATGTGATCAATAGCCCACATCAAATTTAATGACATTGAAAGGAGTCAGCTGTTCCATTTCACCAGTTTCTGCTCACTCACTCTTCAATTCCTCCAGAGAGCCAAACAGCAGCAAAGGTTTCCAGACGCAGACAAACATGTGTAGAGCATCTGGACCCAGATTAGGAACCCCTGGGCTTAGCAGTTTCCACCCCATGCTTTATCAACAGAAATGCATGCCTAACATTTACATTTGTTCCTATTAAAGGAGTGAAATAACAATGTTCGCTAGTGATTAAGTTAGCTATTTGCAAAATTATGTAATCTCAGCTCATTTACTTTTTTCTACAAGTAGCTGCCACCTTCCATTTCGGCGAGTGAGGCATGTGCGGCAGGAGTCTCGTTACTAGCTATTATCATCATCATTTATTTAGCCGCTGCTGAATAATGTATGTTTCTCATGAAGCGGGTTCAAAGTTAGCCGCGGTTTGAAAGTATGTGGATTCTTTCTAAAGAGCAGATTGAAGTGGGGGGGGGAAAGCAGGTGGAGTTCACTTTGCTTTCCCAGGAATGGGGAATAATACTGTTTGGCATCTGATCACATTTAATTTGTTGAGCAAGATGAAGGGAATAAAAGTCAAACGCATATTCCTGTTGCATTCTTTACTGCCGCTAACCTGCTGCCATGAGATTAAGATTCATGAGATTAATTCTGATCTGATATTCATTGAGAACATAACACAGATCTACATATGAAAGAGGTTCAGATCTGATTTGAAGTGTGTTGTAAGGCTTTAGCCTGGTTTGAATTTGTTTAGTCTAGTTCTATTTCTTAGTGAGGAGCTTCTTAACAGCTACACATCCCTTCAGAGCCATAATGCTGAGGTGTCTTCTCACAGTTGAAGGACGGACAGAAACACCTGCGAATGTTTTCAGATCTGGAGCAGGAGTGCTTCTCCTCTCTCTCAAAGATACTGTTTATCAGATGGGAGAGGTTTTGGTGGTCTGTCAGGTCTACCTTGTATCTTTTAACCATTTTCTACCAGCGAAACAGCAGTAAAGAACGAGAACGTTGAGCCTAGATGTGATTTTACAATTTGACGGATAACAACTATTTGGAAATTGGAGAATCTTTGGTGTAGCTTCTGCCTCATTTCAGGTCTTGATGCTTCGAGACCCTCAAAGGTCCTGTCACACTGGGGACAGCCCTTGAACAGCTGGTCAGGGCCAAACTGTTGGTGGTGGGGAAGAAGAATGGGCATGTTGAAGCGTCAGCACCTGAAAGCTGCAGAAAGGAGATGCATGTAGAGTCATGTTAAAGATAGGTGCAGGCCAGCGATTGGTTGGGAGCAATGAACAATAGAATTAATGACGTAGCATTCCTGGCAAAGCTTTCGCTACAGCTTCCATATTGGGAAACTTGTTTTTCTCTGAGGTTTCTATTCTTATGCAAGTGGACGGTTATCTAGTCTCCCCAGAAACGTCTCCAGGAAAGTGAATAACTTGTACTTAATAGCTGTTTTGACTGGGTATTAAATAAATGCTGTTACATAGATTGTCATATACGAGCCTGGGTCAGATAATTGGGTAATGGGGAATTGCGAGTTAAGTTTCAAGCTGCCGCCTTTCATTTGGAAAGACGACCGTTGTTGATAAGAGTGTATAACTCCAATCTCACGCTTTACTGAGTGAATACTGAAAGGTCTTTAGTAATAAATCTGTGATTCTGCTGGTAACAATAGCGAGCATTGATTGTGGAGCAGCGGTGCTATTCCAATGGCTACAAGCAATTACTGTCGAGTGACTCTACAAGCTTACGCTGACAGAACTATTGAAGAAACATCAACACAATGTGAAAAATGAAACATGCTGAAGAAAACCTGAGTGTGCAGGGCTCGGTTTTATCAACTCTGTTTGTTTACCATGCTCCGATGTGTCTGTCTTTCTTTGCATGACCATTGTCGTGCAGCGGTGGCCCCATTCAGACGGTCATACTCTCATTCACCGCTGAATGTCTCATTGTGATTTTGCAATAACTGCACAAATATGGAGCTGCAGGAAACGTGTATTTCCTGGACGGAGGGAGGAAGTATTTGTGTCCTGAATGAGGTTATCAGAGGCGTTGTTGTTTGTTTGCAGTCCAATATCCATCAAATTCTAAAGCCGTTGATTTTATTTCTTTATTTATTTCATTCCAGAAAAGCGAGGTAAGGCACTGCAGTGGGTTTATCAGTCATGAACATGGGAGATATAGAAGAGAAAGACCCTTAAGCGCTTTGTACTTATTAAAGAACCCACATCCTGTATTTTGTCCCCTCCCGAGGCCTGCTTACTACATTTGTGTGGGTTTGAGTACCAAAAACAGTCATCATTTATTTTTACTTCACCATTTTCTAGCCTCTGTATTCCCGTTAGAGAGTAACAGGCTGTTTTTGTTAGACCCATTTAAGTAAATGACTTGTGTTTTGTCTGGCTTTCCTGTACTGGGCAGCACTCGAGTTTGCTCTTTCTTTCAACACAGGCAAATTAAATTAGCCTTTTTTTTAATGTTGCTCTCTTTTTCAGTACAATAGGGACACTCCGGCCTAAACTAAAGTTTAATGTCTTAGTATTCTGCCCCTCCACGAGCCCCACGAGTGCAAAATAGGTTTAGTACCATTCTTATGTTATTGTACAACAATGTTTTCAGACTACAAAACCCAGCATGCATTAAAAAACTACCATCACTATAAATACCAGTGATTACAACCAGTCAGAGCCACCGAGCTATAGGCTTATGATGACTGAGGGCGTGGCTGGCTTATTCCTCATCTTAATTAAGCCACACAGGCGGTGGCATGGTGACGGCGAGGAGACGGCTGATAATCAAAGGAGATTACATTGTACAGTTGTACAGAGATTGCTGTGTGCATTGTTTATTTAAGGTGGAGAAGGCCGGGCGACGCTCTGTACTCTGTTGTTATTGGTTTGTGCCACTGGGCTTGTCTGGAAGTCAACAATGACACATTTAGAAAATCAACATCTATTTTATTTTTTTCAGTGCTGCATTCAATTGCCAAAGTTGGGAAAACTGAATTCTTGCGGGAGTGTTCCGCTCACCACTGCTGTACATAGTTGCTGGAGGCAGAAGTTTCCGCTATGGCGGAAACGTGAACACAGCTTCAGTCGTCTTTGCGAGTCCTGCTGTCTTCTGATGCTCACTGTGCTGGACTGAGTCTCTGTCAAGTGTAGTATTAGGTTAGTGCAGTTAAGTATCTTCACAGGCACGTTTCACAAGCAGCTTTGGGTATTTATAGACAGATGCATGAAACCTGATGTCTTTGGCCCGTAGAAGTCAAAAGTCTGTCTAGTGTTTGAACAAGGACCTACAGGGTCCTTTGACCAAGGGGCTTAGCTTAGGACTGCAAAAATCATTAAATTGTGTATTATTGTATTGCAACTGTGACAAAGCGAATGCTTGCAGGTACTGAAGAAGTACAGGTCGTAAAGGAAATCCAAGAGGGCAGTCACAAAGCCAGGCCAGGTCAAAACCAAAAGAAGCCTGAGCAGGTACATGGGCAGGCGAGGGGAAAACATCAAACAAGACAAAAAAAAAGGCAACCAAGACAAAAGGACACGGCAAAAACCAAAACCAGATCAAACCAGGAGAGGGAAATACACAGGGACGCTCAGTATGCAACGAGAAATCATGGCAATGCTTCACAACAAGCTAAACAAGCATACAGGGTTACATACGAACAGAGTTTATGAACTGCAGACGTGTCTGATCAGTGGTATTCAGTTGGTTAATGGTGGACATGTGACCGTGGCTTGTTGGTAAGGAGAGTCGTGGGACTCTGAGTCCAGGGAGACAAATATGCCTCATATGTTTTATCTGAGTGATCAGCTCTCAGGATGGGCTACATGAGCTATAAATATTGACTGAGCGCATGTTTGGTTAGAAACTCCTCTGACGCTGATACGTAGAGAGTCTTTGTTTGAGTTAAGTTCACTCTGAAACATGCAAACAAACAAAAAAACAACAGAAACATTTACTGGCACTTTTTTTTATTGGTGCCTTTGTTCTTATGTTTATTATTGCTATGCTTTTGGTGTATTTGCACTGACGTCATCTAGGCAGTTGCTGAGCATGTTTCAATTCTCACCACCCATTTAGACTTTCATCCATGCCATCATTTCATTTCCCCCCAGGTGAAATTAGGAATCTGTAATATGGAGTTGTTCTATATTGTGCAGTACTGAAAAGGTACTGAAGTTCTGATACTTTCTGCAACATTTCTATACATTATAAACAGTTTTTAAGCAGAATGCATGCGCAGCTATCTTAGCGGCGGCAGCTGCTGCTGTAGGACCGCGACCGAGCCCCTCTTTGCCCGGATGAATATGCGACACAGTGATACTTGCGTTCCACAAAACCGGCCGTGCATAAACAGGCTGAGCTTAGGACTTCTCCTTCATACATGGCTTGCTCGGGCTCAGATGAAACCATCCCTGCGCTTAAGTCACCTGAGGGCGGCTGGGGAAATAATCCATACGCAGATAATAGAAGCGAGAAGCGCTTATAGGCACAAGGACGAAGCATCCCCTACTGTCACCTGCCACACTCCATCATCCTCTGCACCATGTGACAGGAGGCTCCTGAGACACACACACACATGCTCACACTCTCCCACACACTGAGGCTGATGCACAGGTTTCCCTTCAGACAGCCTAGACATATCAGGGGTCTGCCTTTGTGCTGGCTGTGGAAGGCTAATGAGGCTAACAAGTAATGAAAGCTTATAGCCAATGAATTGGAGTCCTGCAGAGGGAATGCATTAGTCATCACGCTCACATGTCGAGTAGTTGAGTAGTCTCAGGTAGGCCTGCTTATGTGCCTTCTCGTGCTGTGTGGCGTGTTCATGTGTATACGAATGGACAAAAGCACTGATGATAAAGTTCAGGCCTACTGGTTTAACTGCAGCGCTGTGAAAGCATCAGAACGTGTCATTCATTTATTTCCTTTAGTTCCCGTCACTAAACTTAGCCTGTTCACAGTGGATTTTTTTTTTTTTTTAAAGTTTAGTTGTTAGATTAAATCTACTTGCATAAGAGGAAAACTAACCACGGTAATAAAGAAAAGATTTTATATTCAGTTTAGCTGTTGAGACCCCATGTGTGTGTAATTTTCTGTTAAATACACGTTCCCTGCTTTTTTCGCTAATGCTGAACAAAGAATAACTTGTACCTAATTGGTGCTCTGAGCGGACTGAAAATAAAATGGTAGAAGCTCTCTGACTTCAGCACAGTACTGTGTGCTACATACTTTCATCTGTTTTTGTTAGACCCATTTAAGTAAATGACTTGTGTTCTGACTGGCTTTCCTGTACTGGGCAGCACTCGAGTTAGCTTTTTCTTTCAACACAGGCAAATTAAATTAGCCTTTTTTTGATGTTGCTCTCATTTTCAATACAACAATAGGGACACTCCGGCCTAAACTAGAGTTTAATGTCTTAGTATTCTGCCCCTCCACGAGCCCCACGAGTGCAAAATAGGTTTAGTACCATTTTCATGTTTTTGTACAACAATGTTTTTAGACTACAATACCCAGCATGCATTAAAAAACTACAATCACTATAAATGCCAGTGATTTCAACCAGTCAGAGCCACCGAGCTATAGGCTACTGATGACTGAGGGCGTGGCTGGCTCATTCCTCATCTCAATTAAGCCACACAAGCGGTGGCATGGTGACGACGAGGAGCCGGCTGATAATCAAAGGAGATTACATCGTACAGTTGTACAGAGATTGCTGTGTGCGTTGTTTATTGCACAGTTATAAGATCAGAATCTGTGTTTATGTTTGTCTCAGATTTGACTGTTCTGCCATGTGTAAATAACGTGCGCCGTATTTAAGAGCTGCTATGCTTTATTTACATTTTAGTGACCCCTCTATTTTAAATACACTGCTTCAAATATCATGTTCATATCATGTTCATTTAAATTTTACACATAACTTACAATGAAAATCTTGATTCTGCTAAATAGCAAGTTGGAGCTTTTATCTGAGCACATCTGTTTGCTCTTGGCTTTTTTCATTCAGCTGGTTAATGAGGTTGGTTCTGTATGAGGGGTGGAGCAGGCTAGGAGTGCTAGACACAGAGCTGTCAATCAAGCTGCTCATTAGCCACAGCCACACAGTTCTCAGATCAGTCTGATTAGCTGTGTTTATCATGTCTAGGTATTTTTTATTAATGTATTCTATGCTTAGTGTTTAATTTAACACTTAACTTCAGTATCATACAACTATTTCAAATAGTTACTCTTTAATTAATATAATCAGAAAATTCCCTATAACTTAATCAGATTAACTGCCTGTGTGTGTATGGAAAATAGCCTGTATGTTGAGCTGCTGGCGAGCAATGAGTGGTAAAGTGTGATAAAGGGAATTAATAGTAACTTGCCTGCTGCTTTACATTGCAACATACATTCCATTAATGCTATTGAAGGACAAACGCAGGAAAAACAGGGGGCCGTCCAGAAGCTTCATGAGCACTTGCTACATTGGCCTTGTACTTTCAGTGCAAAACTTAAGAAACTAACCATAGGAAAATAGTTTCATTACTTTTTAAGTGATTTTTCCTTTTCTGTGAATTTGACTTCTTGCTAAATGAAGGTTGGGACTGTGGGCACTGATCTCTCTTTACATTTGCAGGCAGTCATGGTGTTGAGATTAGGGAACTAGCCTTGTGAGCGTAAGGTCGCTGGTTTGATGCCCTGAGCTTACAGGACTTGACTGAAGTGCCCTTGAGCAAGACACCTAACCCCAACTGCTTCCCAGTACACTGTGGATTGGGCTGCCCACCGCTCCAGGCCAGTGCGCTCACTGCCCCCCCCCTAGCGTTCACTAGAGTGAGTGTTTGTGGGTGTTTGACTGCGCTGATGGGTTAAAAGTGGTGGTCAGATTCAACTGTGTGCAAACACATAGGCAAACAGAACGCCAGACATGTCTTGACCAATCAGCCGTTATGTACATATTAGATTTTAAGCCAAAACGAATTCTCTGTTCAAGTTGGTGGCTGTAGTAATACACCGTATGGGGTCTGAGAAGTGCAGTGTAGTAGAACACACAACTACGTGGCGTGGAGGAAGCTTAGTGAGTGAGGGCGTTACCAGCGGTAGATGAAAAGAAAGATACGATGAATGAGAAAGTGCAGGGTTTTGGACAGGAACATATGATAATGCGTTTTCTGCTGGAGTTTTTCATAAGGACTTCAGCTACAACTGACAATGGGCTGAACACGAAGCGTTACCAGAAGGCAAAGCTTCGTACAATAGAATGACGCAAGTAGCCGCTCTCTGGAGAAAAGCAATATCATGTTTATCTTCCACAAATAAAGCCAGTGCTGCTCCCTGGCCCTCTGTGGCATTACAGTGCATTTCATACCAAACCATGCAGACCACACTCAATACTATTATTTATTTTTTCTCTTTCCACACTTCTCTCTCTTCCCCACCCCCCCCCCCCACTCTTTCCCATAAATGTTTCAAGAGCGTGTCACTCTTTCAGCGAGCTCGCCGGTTGACTGGGGACCCCAGTTACGAATATTGTTTCTTTTCTGGCAGATTTTGCGGGTCAGCGGCTTTGGAAATGGGTGTATTTCTGTGGCCGATGAGCTCGCACCACCCCCCACCGCCCTGGCTCTCTCCCACTCAGCGAGGGGTGGACATCAAGCGCCCTGGCCTTTCTCTATATTAAATATGGATGGCAGCTGTTCAAGCATCTCCTTGGTTAACGCTAGGTTTCGAGCACCGCCTGGCTAAAGAATAAATAGCAATTTGAGGAGAGTGATGCTTTTTCGCTCTGTCCAGAGGCTAAGGCCTCCTCTGCAGCGTACTGACCTGCTGCTGGATTGTTTTAGGGCAGTCTCTCTGCAGCGCTGGGTTTGTGATACATATATTCAGCAGCAGCTGAGCAGCAGGGCCAAGCGTGAACAAGTGTGAGATTGAAGGTGTGATTTGTGGAGAAATATAAAAAAGTTATTTGATCAGCTCAGTGGAGTGATGTGAAATCGAGTCAGTATGTGTTTTTATATTCTTAAAAAAAGTTCTGCAGAGTCTTGTTGGTAGTACCTGTTGATTAGAACTGTCTACATTCCCTTTAAAGCAGCATGACAATGTACAATGTACTATTGTTGTTGGAACAAATCCTATCGAAACTCCAACATAGGAACTTTACAGGTGAAAAAAGTTTTTTTAAAAAGTGTTAGTAGTGTTTTGGGTCTTCTAGAATAGATTTACATGCTTCAGTTTGCCTTGTAATGTACATCTGTATTCAGCGTTTTTCTAAAACTCTTCTTTGTCTATAAGCCCCGCCTCCTGATGACCCCAGTATGCTCTGATTGGTCAGATCTCCCACTCTGTACTGGTTAACTGCCAGAGTTTTTGAAACTTGTAGCTGCAAAAATCGTATCTAAGGTAAAGCAGTATGACACATGCCTTTTCAAATGAACAGGGCGAGAGGTTCAATTCTCAAGTCTTGCGGTAGTTGCTCCTCCCCATCTCCTGGATCAGAAGCTGAAAGACTGGGCAGTGAGCTGAAGAGACCCCAGGCTGTTTTTTCTTGAAATCTGCTGTGTGTTTAGGCCCAAAATACACACAAGACCATCACATTTATAAAAATGGCCACTCTAATTCTAAAGAAGGGTGACTATGTTCCCAGAATAATTTGTCATAGTGGCTCTAAGCGTTGTGTATCCTCTCTGGTAGGGGCAGCTCTGCCCAGGTGTGTCTCATTTGTGAGGGTGTGGCAAGCTTGCCAGTAGGTGGACTGTGTTATGAGATGACATCATCTTGTAACAAAGGAAAAGGGCTGGAGGCGTTTTAGACAGCTGGTCAAAGTTTCACCCTCTGGCGTGTACTTTGCACAAAACGCTACACATATGAGTGAAAAGGGAAAACTCAGGAGAAGATAGAAGCTCCCCTTCAACTTTTAACTGAAGTAAATGTTACAAGATATTTTCTGCACATGTTTGGACCTTTCTATTCCCCATAAAAAGACTAACTGGACTTAAATCAGGCAAAATGCAGATGGACATCCAAAGCTTTTGCAGGACAAATGTAACCTAGACAACAGTAATATTAATAAGCCGGACTCATGTATCCGAGAAAAGCTTTTTAGCTGAGTTTTAAAGAAGGAAAGAGCAGTAGAAGATAAAGTAGATGAAAGTAAGGCATTTCAGAGGGTAAGAGCAGAAGACTTGCCAACCATATTGGGAAGCCTGAACCCAGGAATAGCTAGAAGATCCAAATCAGAGGGTCATCTAGTTTGTTTGCTGGTGCATGAATATGTAACAGAGCAGGGAGATGAGAGGTGCAAGGCTTTTAAGAATTACCAGCAGGATATGTTCTGTAACAGGTTGCCAGTGTAGCTGATGGAGGTATGGAGGTAGTATGGGCAGATTTCATATGGGAGTACTAAAAATTTGGAAGATAAACTATGGAACAGAGAATTGCAGTAGATGCAGTAAAAGCATATTTGAAGGTAGGCATATGGTCTCCTATGCTCTGTTTAATTTACAGATGTTCTGCTCTGACATTAGCTCAGGTGGGAGCTGTGCAGAGGCTTTATTATCATGTGTACATACAAGATGTGCTTGAAGATCAAGATTCTGTCGCTGAAGGATTGGAATGAAACGTGATGCCGAGATTTCCTCACACTGAGCAGCTCGTCTCAAAGCTTATTTAAAAGTGCCTGTTTAAAATCCAGCGACAAGCCCTTATGACAAAGCATTCAGCTTCGTTTGTCATCAGCGCCACTCAATCTAATGACTTGTGATGGGAAATGTGCTGCAGTGTGTTGAAATCCACTTTTCTCCACCTCCAAAGTCTAGTCTTAGATGTTGGATGCCTTTTCTGCTTCTTGTGTTCCCAAATATCTTAAACACATTCAGTGATGGTGAGGTCTGGACTCTGGGCTGGTCACAGTGAGGAGCTTTTTGAACAGCTGCACATCCTTTCAGACCCTTAGTGTTGAGGTGTCTTCTTACAGTGGAAAGATGGGCTGTGATTTTTTTCAGATCTGAGGCTGAAGTGGAGCTTAAAAGGGGACATGTGGGGACAGTTTTGGTGGTCTATCAAGTCTTGCAGGTGGTTGTTAGGAGTCCTGTTTTATCTGTATTTTTTTCACTTCCATTTTGAAAACGCTTTGTTTCTTCATTTGTTTTTCCTTCATTTGCAAGTGGGTTCAGTCTTCTCAGAAATATCTCCAATTATTATTATTGTTATTATTGTTATTATGTTTAGACTGTGTTGCTGATGGGTAGCAGGAGTCACAATGTGTACCAGATTTTCTTCATAGCACACTCTTGTCTTCCAGCATCCTCCATGATTCCCTCTGCTATGATGGAATAAAAACAATATGTTTTAGACTGCACTGTGATTTCAGAAATATTGTACAACAGCATCAACAAGCAGCGTATTCATAATCCTTTCATGTAGTAACTTCTTGTAAGAGATTTTAAAGTCATTAAACTATTTAAGGGGAATTCCAATGATTTCTCAGCATTTCTTTATATAATCTGATTATAGATACAGGCAGGAAAGTTAGTTGATATAAGAAGAAAAAAAATAGCTTTGTTAATTACTTGAGGCCTGCTGCTTGCTAATATTACATATACTAGCCAGTTGCATTTCGATTCCGACATCAACGCCACTTTCCCTCCTGACTAAGCCCCCTCAGTAAGACGGTAACAAGGCTGTGTTTATTAGGAAAAACAACAAATGGGAAGTGATTATCTGCTTAAAGTAGGCAGCTGGACTCGACAGCAGCATATAAAGTCTTGTGGTCATCGTGATCTTTAATGTCTCTCCTTTCTAAGTGTAACTTTCAGACCTACAAAGTTATTTGGCAACCTGTCTAAACCTGCTTTGTGGAATTCTTCCTCATGAGCTAAACTGTGTTTGTTTTGGGCAGCCTAACGTTTGAACACCAAACTGGTGAATTAGCAGCAGAACCTCATGTGATCCGTTTGCTTTTCTTTTCTTTATCTTTCAGCAGTCTGCAAAATCCCTCCGAATTCTTGCAGAATCTTTTGGTGCAGTCAACCCACAACAGCTCTTCCTAAATTTAGAAGTTTTTGTGCCATTCACACAGAACACTAACGCTGTGACTCATGCCAACAGTGATGTCATGTGCACACCCTCTATAGCTCTGTGTTTACTGTCCAGACCCCACATACACAATGTCTGTCTTCTGAGATTGTACATCATCCATCTAGAAAATGGTTATTTCACTAGAGAAGCATGAGTCAGTATAAAGTCTATAGTATATAGTCAGAATTTATTTCAGGCAATTTTAATATGTTTTTATTGGTTCAGGACATTTTCACACCATGTAAAGTGTAATTACTAGCTCAAAAATTGGAGGTACTCTGTTTAGGACCGTGGTGGTATGCTGTGTGAATGATGGTAAAGTAGTAGTAAATCAGAAAACAAATACTATTTTGCTTTACACTGTCCTGCATGTGTTTTAAAAATACACTTCAAACTAAAACCTGATTTCAAAATGTATCTTGTATTCACTTTTTAGAGAAGTAGCTTTGTGATGTAGCATTTACACTCATTAAAGATGCCATAGAACGCATTCATCCAGCATTTTAAGTTGACCCCTACATAGAAGCTATCTGACTGGGCAGGTGAAAAAAGAGATGCCTGTGTGCACCCTATGATTTGGTTCTAGAAACGGATGTCCAGTCTTATTCACTAAGGGCTTCACTAAAATTCCCATTGAGCAGGACATAACCTGATTCACCCTGACTTGATTAATGAACTACTCAGCCCTTAAAGGCTAAGCACCACTTATGGACACCCCTAGTGATTTCACATTGTGTTAGATACTGGCAATAAATAAACACGACTTAAAATGAAATTTGCTGCTTAATTTGCTTTAAAATAGACAGAAAAGCCAGAGCTCGCTACGGAAACTCCGAAACGCTACAGTTTGACGTCACTGGTGGACAACAGTCCCGCAGTAAAACAGCATCGTGACTGACTGGGAGTGAGAATGTTCCAGCGCTGCTTCTTTAGATTCTGATGATATTTCTGAATTTTAATTTAAAGTAGCTATAATGAAGAAATAGACCACCATATCACTTAGTCCTGAGACTTTTAGTCAAGCCACACACACAACAGCAGCTCATTCTGAGTGTAAAGAGTATCTAGCTAAATAACCAACATTATTCATGACAACAGCCTAGCAACCAGCTAAACCCAAATATAGAAGTGTATTTATTGTTGTAAATATGATCAAAGTGGAACTCTCACTCACAGACTTTATAAATCGTTCTAATCCAACTACGTTAGCTTGGTGTAGCTTGAGCCACCAAACTTAGCAAGTGAAGTTAATGTTAGCTAACATCAGCTAAAACAGGTGAAGTATCTGCACGTGGAGGCTCTTGAACACCTCTCGCTGGTTTGCTTTCTGCTGGAACAGTGTCAGTCTTAAGATCCAGTCGTCGTGTAAGCCGACATCCCATAGTTGTGATAATCTTCAGGCGTGAAATGATCATAAGAGGATGGTCCTTTCCAGTGTGCCTGTTTAAAGTTGACAGATTTTAATCCACTTTCTGAATATTTTGGGGTCTTTGGGCCGTTTATGCACGGGGGTTCCACTGTACATCCAATTATCGCAGCCGAAAACAACAACACCTGTCTGTCATTCTGCATTACCGCAGGTGCATCTTCTAGTGTTGTTGTCCACCACCTACGTCACATAACAGTTACAGCTGTTTCCGAACAGTGGGTGGAGCTAAACAGTCTTTAAAGTCGTATTTTTTGACTTAGTAAAAACATAAAACGTTTTCTGACTTTTAATAACCACAAGTTAGGATCTTAAATTCCACTTTATTCAAATGTTAGGAATTTTTTAGATTAGCTGGTGCGCTTATAGCCTTTAAACAGCTAATCTTGCGATCTCCTGCTTTGCTGGACTGAAAACCTGCAGCCACACGGCCAGATTGCGGATAAGACAGGACACCCCATCCTAAAACAGCAGTTTTCCCCTTTTCGGTGAGCACATAAATAATGTAATAAGCTTTGCTCTGAATACAGATACAGGCAGGAAAATAAGTTAAAATAATAATAATAAGTTTGCTCTGTTAATTGCATAGTTGCTAAAATGACCTATATTTGCTACTTGCATTCAAATCTAACATCAACACAAAGTGGATTAAAGTTGTTTTTCACTATGAAACTTTTAGTTTAGGATGATCTGCTTCAACCAGAAAACTATGATCAAACCACACAGCATGGCTGCTACTTACAGGTTACTGTAGGGGTTGTAATTCTAATAAAGGTGGAACGTCCGAATGAAATGTGCAGACCAAACTACCAACTCTGAATTAAAGTAGTTCAAGATGTTGTTAAAGATGTGAGAGCTGTAGTTGGCTTTCTGTTTGCCAGCATGTTTTGCAAACGTTCTGTTCCACCTTAATTGGAGCTGCTGTTACATTCTGGCATCTGTACTGCTGTAGCAATTAAGGTGAAACAAAAAAATTGCAAAACAAGCTGGCGAATAGAAAGCCAACTTTAGCCTTGTTTAAAGATGAGTCAACTTGCAGCACCCTCTTTTGTAAATGCCGGATTTGTATTTGAAGGAGTGTTCAAATACAAACAACAGTGTATGAAGTTCATGGCATATCAGTTCTATCTACTGAGGTCTCCTTACTGAACTATGACAACGTAAATACAGTTTTACATTCTATGCAGACGTGTGGTTCCGATCACCACCTCTGGGAACAGTTCAGACTGTATGTTTTAATACATCATTTAATTATGCAGATATAAAAACAGAAAAAGGTGATGCAACCACAGAAGCACTAACTCACCCTGTACTGCTGTATGTGAGCTGCCACAAACTGATGTTGATTCCTCTATCAGACCGGATGCACTGCTGCCTTCAAAGAAGCATCCTGTAGATGCAGCTTGGAAAAAAATCTGGTATCAACTGAGAGGTCCTGTAGGGAACCAAAGGTGGTTCTTTGCTCCGAGGGACCTTCTTTGCTACCTGTATTGTAAAGCCATAAACCGAGCAGTTGCCACAGTGAAAAGGTTTTTTTTTTTGGAGACTGGTGGAAACCATTCCCCAGGACAAAGCACTGCACTCCGTCTCAGCATTTTGGCATTCTCACTCTTCAAACTCTGCCGTTTACCTCCTTTCAGGAGAAGCCACTGCTGATAATGTCAGAGGTCGTTTTCCATCGATTTTCCCGTCTCTTTCTTCTCGGCTAACTGTAAGATTCTTCTGCTGCGATGTTCAGCTGTATTGTCAGGTTTATTGAACTGGCAGCGTTGACCTCAGAGTCTCGGAGTCGGCCTCGGCGATGTAGACAAGTCGCAGCAGGTAGGTCCTTCTGAAAGCTTTTATGAACCACAAATCACAGCGTTCACGCATATAATCCATCATCATCAATCTGCAGGTTCAGATTAGCCAGAACAGGCTACAAATAGCTGCTTAATGACTTCTCTGTAACCCGCATTTTACCCATGAACCGCGTGGTATGAGCTTAGACTGATGCTCTTTACGGACGCTTACTTCATTATAGCACTCCGGCAGAGCCGGACTTCAGTAATCAGTCATTATTAGTGTTTGCGAGGAGAAAAAAAAAGCTTTAATAACGCATAATTTGCATCCTCTAATCTCAACGTTGGTGACAATTTCGGAGCCATGAATATTTATTAGGCCGGAAGCCCTTGAGCGCTAACCCTCCCAGTCACGTTCTTAGCTCTGCTCGGCCGTAAATGAGGATCTGTTTACAAACAGAGCGAGACGTTGTCGTCCGTGTAGCATTTGATCGTAAGTGCTTGATTTGAAGTCATTTAAAGTCGCTCTTTTGAGCCACGGGGAGACGACTGCAGAAGTGCTTTCAGACAAAAGCAGCTTTTGAGGGCCCATTTGCTGCATTTAATAGGACGTGATGAGTTCTGAAGGGCGGCGTTAGACTTGTTTAACTTGCGCTATATTCGCGTGTCATTCGCGTCGGAAAGCAACAACTTCATTAGCCTCTGTAGTCAATGACGTCAGAGGGACACGGTCAATAAGACAAGCTATTTCCACCCTCGTGTGAAACTTTGTCCCCTTCAAACCGTCCGTGACAGAGCCAGTACACAAGTCGGACTCTGAAACTCGCATACAAAAAAAGTAGTTTTAGTTTTAGTCATATCTGGATGTACGACAGTTCTTAATATCAGCTTGTCTGTCAAACGTTGGGTGTTTTTTGTGAACAAACCTGAAGTTGGTTTGACAGTAGTATCCGGAGGGAACATTAAGGCGGTGCTTGGGAGTTGATATAGGATCCCAGGTGTTTACTATAGTGTTGCAGTAATACTACCTATGAATCCTGTATGTATAATAAAATATTCATGCATTAATAAGCCATTTATTGGCATGCATACTACTTTATAATGGCAGGCCTTAGCTTGCATAATCACAATTAAGTAGTTCAAATTACATTTGTAACCCTTTATAAACAGTATATGACTTCATACAGTCAGGTTCCATAAAGCATTATAGTATCTGTTCATAAGAGCGTCATTATCAATACAGATCAATACAGGCTTTAAATGAAGTGAGATGCTAACTGCCAACAGTGCAACAACTACTGCCAGCTAGCCTGGCAATATATTTAAACACCTGTAATAAAATTATTGTTAAAATAAACTAATTCCATTCAATTCATACTGCATCTAAAACTTTTAAACAAGTTATTCAACTAAAAAAAATGAAGACTTTGGTCCACCAACGATTAGCTCCTCCGACTTTAGAAAGTCAGGCTTCACAACGCACTATAATATATATTCAGTCACCAGTTAGTTAAAGATAAATGTCTCTGTCAATTTCACACAGCACATAAAAGATTTTTTAATATTATATAATATGCTTAAGAAATAGTGCTTCTTCAATTAAGTCTGTAGCCACTGTTTTGCTGGGTTTGGGTTTAATACAGGAAACCAGAAACCTGTTGTGGTGCATCACTATATTCGTGTTTCTATAGTGTTCTATTAGTGTGGAAGTGGAAAGTGGAAGTGGAGTGGAAGACTAACATTATAAATTCATATACTCCTAGTTTATAAAGTGTTGTACATTTAATTATATCTGCTTAAAGGCTTTGCCAGGCATGTTAAGGTATTATGCATGTTATATACATGTGGTTATTAAGTTGTTGCTGGACCATTGGGGTGGTATTCCAGTTGGTTGCTAAATTGTCACTGGAATATTGCTGTGGATTTCCAGCTGGTTGCTGGGCCAATGCTGTGGTATTCCAAGTGGTTACTAAATTGTCGCTGGACCATTGGGGTGCTTTTCCAGTTGGTTGCTAAATTGTCACTGGAATATTGCTGTGGATTTCCAGCTGGTTGCTAAATTGTTGCCGGACTATTGCTGTGGTATTTTGTGTGATTACTGCATTGTTGGTACACTGTTGCTAGGTGTTACTTACCATCTCTCAATACTGTGTTCGGCTTTCTTTAGTGCACTTACTTAGTCCACAACTGAGGTTGACTGGATTTATACTTGCCACATTATAGGTTGTTTCATTAATGTAGTTTTAAATAAATATTTAAATATAATAAGATTATTGTCCATTTAATTACTAAAGCTCTGTAATGTATTACATTCTAGATTTACAGCCTTAAAGGTGCAATCTGTAAGATTTGTACTTTAAAGCATTCCAAAATCAACTAAAAAATTTTACAAAATGTGAAGAAATAAGCTTTGATGGTACATCCATTTTATACAAAAAACATGAAAAATTGCAAGTGGTTCCCAAAACAAGACTTAATGCATAACAGTCTTAAAAAAAACAACTGCTAGTCTTCTTACAAGCTTAAATGTGGTCTAGATTAAACATTTAGAATCCGCTCTTTTAACTGAACCTAGAGTAGTAAGATGGCTTTTAAGGCATGTACAGTATTGGGTAACCTGGGAGGATTGAGATATTGCCAAAGAGAAGGCATAGAAGACTCAGGAGGAGCTGTAGAGATTGTCTTGTTTGAAAGGCTTTGGTTTCACAGAGACTTTACGATTATAGATGGTGCTTGAATGTGCTTCTTTCTCGGATGGCAGGCACGAGGGCTGTAATCCAAAAATTCTTCCAGTCTTCATCATAATGTGGCGTATGGAGAAATCTCAGCATGACTGATTGGTCTTGTAAAACTACAGTGTTCTGTGTAAATCTCATAGCATTATAGACTGCTGTGCTGCTCTCTGTCACTAGCTTTGGAGTGGGGTAGCCTGCATGTGCTGCTGTGCAAAAGTCAGAGACCAAGTACAAGTTATTCATTTCATCTTCAGGAAAAAAAGCATGGACATGGTGTTTGGGAGATGATTCTTTCAGGTTTTCAGGAACTCGCAGGGATGTTTTCCATACCCGCAAAGTTCAGTTAAAATAGTTATGATTCTGCTTCTCAAAATCCAAATAATCCCAAACACACTTGAGGTTTGATGCTCAGTCCATTGTTATAAGGGTTCTATAAGACTTCTGTCTTTGCTTATTTTAAACAAATTAAGATGGTTTTAATTTATTGGTCTATATACACAGACAAGCCAAACCATTTAAACCACCTCCTTGTATTTACCCTCATTTTATTAGTTTCACTTTCAAGGTGCACTGCGTAGCTCTACACTTACAGACTTACAGATTGTAGACCTTCTGTTGTTCTGTGGACTTTGTTTATAACTCTATGCTGTTTTTTAATGGTCAGGACCCCCACATATTATGTGTCTTGCCCTGTTTCTGATCCACCCCTGCCAGCACAAACACTCCCCCACCATGTCAGTGTCACTGCAGTGCTGAGAATAATCCACCACCCGAACAATATCTGCTCTTTGGTTGTCCTGTGGGGGTCCTGACCACTGAACAACAGGGTAACAAAGTATACAGAGAACCACAGTCTGTAGGTGTAGAACTACAGAGTGCTCCTGTATGGTAAGTGGAGCTGATGAAATTGACCTTGAGGGTAGAAACAAGGAGGTGGAACCACTTTGGTAAGAGTGTAGGGGTCCATTGTCACACAGTGTAATGGTCAGCTGTGTCAAATGTTGTACCAAAATAAAAACAATGTTGTGACAATGTTGAAACCTTTCCTGTAGCTGTTTAAAAAAAAGCCTTCAGTACATACAGTCATTATCAGGCCCAGCATGCAGCAGCCAGCGGCTTTTAGAGCACCTCTCACGTTCCGCACTCATACCTTCAAGATTGGAGCGGGGCCACTTCCCTTCCCTGAAACGATTGATCAAGAAATCACTTTGACAGTTTGATGGGAGCTTGATGGATGGGCGCCTCTGACAGTATCCCACCTGTCAGGGGGGAATAAATTGCACGTCTCGTCAATGATCACCTTTTGATCTCACTTACAGAGAGCAAGTAAAACCACGGATGAAGGTGCAGGAATCAGGAAAAAAAGGGTCACCGAAAGTGTCCAAAGCAGAGGCGGCTGACCCCTCACAGCTTAATTCCAGCTCTAATCCAGCACAAAGACCTTTAATATTCAAATGTAGACCCTGATTAGCTGAACAGCTCCTCAATGTTCCTAAAGGGTTCTCGGCTTAAAGGTACCCTTCCATACTCTTAAAATAAAAAAGGGGGCCACAAAAGGTCTTTTATTATTTATTTTAAACAGGGATTGGTTAGTGTGAAACACCTTACCGGACCTATTTAAAGAATTAGTTCGTACATGTGTGTGTGTGTAAAGGCATAGGTATATGTGTGTGTATATGTTTGTGTGTATATGTATAGGTGTATGTGTATGTATGTGTGTATATGTATATATTTGTGTGGATATGTGTGTATATGTATTTGTGTGTATATTTATAGGTGTATATGTTTGTGTGTATGTGTTTGTATGTGTATGTATGTGTGTATATGTATAGGTGTATGTGTATGTATGTGTGTATATGTATATATTTGTGTGGATATGTGTGTATATGTATTTGTGTGTATATTTATAGGTGTATGTGTGTATATGTTTGTGTGTATATGTACAGGTGTATGTGTATGTATGTGTGTATATGTATATGTGTGTGTATGTGTTTGTATGTGTATGTATGTGTGTATATGTATATGTTTGTGTGTATATGTATAGGTGTATGTGTATGTATGTGTGTATATGTATATGTGTGTGTATGTGTTTGTATGTGTATGTATGTGTGCATATGTATATGTTTGTGTGTATATATATAGGTGTATGTATGTGTGTATATGTATATATTTGTGTGGATATGTGTGTATATGTATTTGTGTGTATATTTATAGGTGTATATGTTTGTGTGTATGTGTTTGTATGTGTATGTATGTGTGTATATGTATAGGTGTATGTGTATGTATGTGTGTATATGTATATATTTGTGTGGATATGTGTGTATATGTATTTGTGTGTATATTTATAGGTGTATGTGTGTATATGTTTGTGTGTATATGTACAGGTGTATGTGTATGTATGTGTGTATATGTATATGTGTGTGTATGTGTTTGTATGTGTATGTATGTGTGTATATGTATATGTTTGTGTGTATATGTATAGGTGTATGTGTATGTATGTGTGTATATGTATATGTGTGTATGTGTTTGTATGTGTATGTATGTGTGTATATGTATATGTTTGTGTGTATATGTATAGGTGTATGTATGTGTGTATATGTATATATTTGTGTGGATATGTGTGTATATGTATTTGTGTGTATATTTATAGGTGTATGTGTGTATATGTTTGTGTGTATATGTATAGGTGTATGTGTATGTATGTATGTATATGTGTGTGTATGTGTTTGTATGTGTATGTATGTGTGTATATGTATATGTTTGTGTGTATATGTATAGGTGTATGTATGTGTGTATATGTATATATTTGTGTGGATATGTGTGGATATGTATTTGTGTGTATATTTATAGGTGTATATGTGTAAATGTGTGCATATGTATATGTTTGTGTGTATATATGTGTGTATATGTGTCTGTATGTCATTATATATATATATATATCTTTGCTGTCCAGAGAAAAACAAGTATCTCTGTTGTTGTCAATTTAAATGTTTTGACAGCTATCCTGTAAAAAATAAAATTCATAATAAACGGACCAATAGCAATGCTCCAGAATCATATTTCATTAATTACTAACTTACATTAAAATATAAGATCTCTCTTTTACTACAAGTTACTATTTCCAAAAACTGTGCTGAAAAAGGTGCTGAAAAGTGATGATGCATGTGGCTTTAACACACTGGGCGTGGCTTGCCATATCACAATGTGTCTCCATTCACAGGCAGTGCATATCATGGCTTAGCAGTTTCCAGCTTGATGTTTACTGTCACTCTTACTGCAGTCTATGTGGTGCAGTAGTGTTGCTTTTTGTGTCTTAAGTGCAGTAACCTTCAGAAGAACCACGTTTCGGTCTGTTAAGTAAGGAGTTTGGGAACTGAAGCTTAAATGCTTGGAATGCATCTCATTGACAAAACTATGCCATAGAAATGCGATGGCTGATGGCGTATGCTGTCTTTTATCTGTCATTACAGATTATATATAGTAATATAACACTTTCACATAACCTGTGGTGGTAGAACAGATGCTGCAGTAATGTACGTCACGCCTGCTAACCACAGCATATGCAACCTCTCATTACATCAAATGTCATGGCATCTGTCATGACAATAAACAGTAACATTAGAGATTTCATAAGTTGGAACAAAGTAGAACCTGTGGTGCCGCTTATATAAATAGCACATTAATGATAATAAACCCACAGTAATTTCTATTTAGTGTTATGCGAACTGCATTGCACTAAATCTAATTAAACAGGCCTTATTGTAATGTAAGTAGTTAGACAGTGTTCTTTAAGTACTGATGATATCCATGAGATACTCAGAAAAGCATTTTGTGTGATAGTTTAATGTGATAATAACAAAATGTGTTCATATTGCCCACCCGTAATATGCCATGAATATCACCATTTAATGTACAGTCGTGGCCAAAAGTTTTGAGAATGACACAAATTTTGGTGCCTCAGTTTGTTCAGAACCTGTTGTCAGATGTTAATATGGTATAATGAAGTACAGTTATAAGCATTCCAGAACGTCAGTCTGTCCTTGATGTTTTTCTTAGAGAGAAGTGGCTTCTTTGCTGCCCTTCTTGACACCAAGCCATCCTCCAAAAGCCTTCATCTCACAGTGCGCTCAGATGCACTCACACCTGCCCGCTGCCTTTCCTGAGCAAGCTCTGCAGTGGTGGTGACCCGATCTCATAGCTGCATCCTCTTTAGGAGACGGTCCTAACGCTTGCTTGACCTCCCTGAGCGCCCTGAAGCTTTCTTCACTGCAATTAAACCACTCTCCTTGAAGTTCTTGATGATTGGATGAATGGTTGATTGTGGTGTATCTTACAAGCAGCAATGTTCTTGCCTGTGAAACCCTTTTGATGCAATGCAATGATGACTGCGCGTGTTTCCTTGGAGGCAACAATCGTTAACAGAAGAAAACTTTAAAGCATCACTATCATTTTAAAGCAACCAGTCTGCTCTTCTTATCAGCACGACAGAGTGATATCAGCTGTCAGCATTAATATCAGCAAAGCTTAATATCAGCATTAAGCTTTTCTCCTGAGCTAACGAGATCATCACTGAAATGATGTTTGCAGGCCATTGTGTAGGACTGAACTGCAGCGACTGGAATAGAGTTAATTTTGTGTGACTTTGCAATTCATTTGATCACTCTTCACACTCTTTACAATCTAGAGTTAATAAAAACTGAGCCATTCTCAAAACTCTTGGCCATGATTATATATGAGAAGATTGTCAGTAGTATGTAGTAGGATTGGAGGAGGTTTTCCTAGAAATACGTCCAAGCCGAGAACCATTTAGGACGTTTTCACTCTTCACCATTTCAGCCTCTCAAGTTAACTAAGACTGCTGAGTTACGGTTTTCTGAATGAACTCAAACCCCTCTAAACGGTCCCTGAAATGAACCCATCTCGTTTTATGGTCAGATTCATGCACTGTGAAAGCAATATGACCTCAGTCCAGTTTGCATTTTACATTATAATTGAAGACCCTTGAGGCTTACCGTATATACACAGCCACAGTCTTCCAGCACTTAATCCAGGAAAGTCCCAGACTACTAAACCTCATATATATAATACTACTCACATATATGGTACTATTCAGGATAAAGCCTTTCTGTGATCTCATCACAAGACAGCAGCGCTTACTTATTAAAGCAGTAGGACTGAATAGCCCATTTGCTTTGAAGGTTGCTAAAGGCTAATGCTAGCCACACACACAACTCAGTGTTGCCCCCCATCTAAGCTGAAATCTCTGCAACCCAGAATTGAGAACAGTGGTGACTGTTTAATGGTAGCTTGGTGCTTTTGGAGTTGAAGTATTTTACCATGGGATCTAATATATATGATGCACTTAAACAACACTACCCAGAATTTGGCATTTAAGTGGTTCTAAAGAGGTTGTGGTATGAACTAGGGGTTGCACAGACTTGTCGACTATAAGCTTGATGTTCGCTGAGTATGACACTTACAACATACACACAGACTCAGAGAAGGCACTCCGTGAGGAGCCAGTTGATGACCAATGAAGGCTTCATTGTAACATTACTTAGCTGATCTAAGATTAGATATTGAACAGCGTTTCCTGAAGAGTACAATAAAAAGTCGTGTGTGGTTGGAGCCGAGGCAAAACGCTCTATTGTTCTAAAAAGTTTGAAGTCAGTTACTCCTATTTTTGCTGAATTACAGTATTTGCCTCTCCGGGCCCCAGCCACGGCGAGTGTCTCTGTGAGGCCACCTAATGAGCACCTAAGTCGGATATAAATTTGCGAGATTCTCTGTCCCATATCTTTGGTTCCCAGTAGGCCAGCAATGCAGTCCAGGGCTGGTTAGAAAGAGCAAACCATTCTGGAATATGAAAGTTCTGCTTATTATATACAATGCGGGATGAGGGGAAAAGTGATAAAGTTGTGTCTAATCTTGTTTTAAATAAACTGAAGTTGTCTTTGTATACACTAGCTTAATTGTTGAGTTTTCCAGTCCACCTTCAGCAAATGCAGAAGTTACCTTAATGGTGCACCCGCGCAAGGAATTGAAAATCTCAGCTTCATCCTCTTTTCCACAGTGTTCCTCGAAATTAATAGTGATGTTCTGTTCTATTAATGTTTATTGCAACCCAATTCATGAAGAGAAAGAAGATCTGTGGTTCAGAATGTATGGAAGTATTTCAACTATTAGAGTCATTGGCCAAGAGTCAAACTAGAGTATTGACTCCTCATCACTAGAACTAAGAGAGCAGCTGTGGAGAGTCTTTCAGGAGGATAATTTGAGACAATTGCCGTGCGTCTCCCTTAATGCTGTTGTGTTCTCAGCTTTTGTTTGTCTCGTATATATTGCCGTGATGTGACTCAACGGGCCACCGCAGAAACCGCCCTTGGGAACTTTGATTTTTAAGAATGTGGACCTGATGTAGGCCATTATAGTGACTTAATTAACTATAAAACTCAAAAGACACTCTACTGAAGCACCAGTGAAAGTTTTGAAAGCCAGCACTTTCTATTTTCTCGAGCATATTATATAGATGATCTGCTTCAGTGTCAAACTCCAGAAATGTAAATATCCATAGCGTTATAGCTGCAATAGTTGTATATCTCACACAGCAGGTTTGATTTCATGCAGGAAGACATTCACTGCATAGGTAGAATTTATACCCAAAGCAGTTTATAAATAATATAGATCATAATTTCACCAAATGAGCTTTCTTGGGTTTTATTAATTTAATAGAGGCCCTTATTCATTCCGCAGGCATACAAGAGAGTTATCTCCCTGATAGAATAAGCTGAAGGGCAATCACAGGGTCAGTGAAGCATCTGAGTCCATCACCTCATCTCCATTAGACAGAGTGCAGCAATATTCGATTCAGTTCCGTTCAATTTAGATTTGTTTATATAGCGTTTTTTACAACAGATGTCACAAAGAGGTAGCGCTGCTGAAATGGATTGATGCAGCATGATCTGATGGTCTGGGGGTGACGGTTAGATGGCGCTGAATTTGGAGTGTTGGGGATTATTTTATCAGGCTGTTTTCAAATCTAAGACGGCTACAAGCTTCATATCTTAAGTTTTATGAAACACAAAGCAGGTCTAAAATAAGATTAATTCAGGACGTTCACTAGTTTAATACGGTGTACGTTTTTGATCATCTTTTATCCATCCGGGATTCTTTGCTATGTATTAGAGTTTGATCTGTTGTACACATGTTAAACCAATGAAAGATGTTTAATAGTCATTACAGTTTATAGCCGCACTCATTCTGTCAAAAAGTTTACAGCGGAGTGCATCTGTCTCCACTTCTGCAAGAAATTTTAGAACCTAAAATGCATACGAGAGGAGAAAATGAATCTAGCTGCATTAATCACAGTAACAAAAAACTAAAGAAGAATACACTCTGGCACCAGCAGCTGTTAAACCGCTGTGAACCATACAGAAACATTAGCTTCCAGTAACTCAGGTTTGTTGCATTCTGATTTCATTTGCGTTTTGCACTGCATGTATACAATGTACACAACCATTGGCTTGTTCACATGATGTAGAAAACTTAAAATTGACAAAAATGGAGATGCATGTTTTTCATTGGACAGCAACGATTTATATATATATATATATATATATATACACACACAAAAGTTTGGGATCACAGTGAAATGTTCTTGTTTTTAATGGAGTATCTTCTTCCTTAACACAACAATGGACTGACGGGTCTCTAAAGAAAGTTGTTTCTTTCTGATCATTTTGAGTCGGTCAGCAAGCCATCAACTGCTGATGCTTCAGATACTAAACTAACCTAGAATGTTGTTCCCTTTTATACTCACTTATTAGTAGAATGTTTTTCAGCTATGCATCACAATTGAGCAAGAGTGTCCTAACAACCAATTAGTTCAATAACATCCTTAACTTGGATTGGCGGTCGTACCAGGAGATTTAGACAGAGGACTGAGAATTGCTAGTAATAGGACAAAATAAGCCTCTACACAAAAATAGGCTTTAATACAAACATTTTTACCATTACTATAGTGATAGTACTTACTAAAATACAGTAATCATAAACAACCATGTTTAACAGCTTACACTGATGTGTAATATCTTTTTAATATTGTGCAAAAACAGTTACAAACAGAACTGAACACTATACAGATAGGCCTGTGGTGTGTACATGTAAACAACAAGCAGCTTCTCTCCTGTGAACGTGCAACTTCTCTGCAGTTGAGTTCTGTTTCATATCCAAATTTCTCAAGTCATATGTCTCATACATGCATCTTGTTCACTTGTAAATAAGTAAATATCCCTGTTGATCACGCTGTCAATAGCATCTGTTTTCAGCATTTTGTCCAGCCTGGTTGAAGAAACTGGTCACAAGACCCCGCTACTGAGTGATACAGCTGGACACACTAACCCCGCTTGGGCTAAAGGCTATGATTGCGGCTTGAGTCCAGCAGTTCTTTCTACCCCCTTAAAAACGATCAGCTCTAATATTAACTGAGACCTTAAGTGCAGCAGATGAGTGGCTACTGAAAGAAGCCTAAGGAGCTCCTGTTAGCATGTTTTTTTCCATGAGGTAGCATTTTTACTGCTGCTTGTCATCCCACACTGTTGATGTGTTGCTCTCTCCCTGGCTACTTGCTTTACTGTGACAGTCATGGGCATCGCTACTCCTAGCGCTGATGCCGATTCTCAATGCAACGCTAGATGTAACCCCACTGCCACTGAATTTGAGTGAGTTGCATTATGGAACTCAGTCGTAGTTATGTTTCCTGTTTAATTTAAGTTGAATGAATCTTCCCCCATATTTAAACATATAAAGCCAGCATAATTCTTGCAAAGACAGTTAGGCTAGCTTGTTTTGCTTGTGTTAAACGCTAAAAAGCGCTTGTGGTCGTGTTTAAGGCGCATGCTTGCGGTGCATAAGCCATACCACGTGTATCGTAGGTATACTGTTAGCTCCCAAGGGCTTTGTTCTCGCCAGCTATTTTCTCATCACCGTTTGTTATTCATTTAACTGTGCTCTGTGAAGGACACCGCAGTTATCTGACAACTGTATGAGAGACGATATTAAAATCCCTGGTGTTGGTTTTCATTTATATTTATTAATGGGAGAAGACATTCATAGTTATTGAGGGGAAGATTCCTTAGGGGAGCTATGAAAGTAGAGGTCACGCAATATCTGATCAAAGGCTGCATGAAAATATCATGTCAAATGTCTCGGCCTAATTGGAAATGCAGATTGGCCGTTCGCCAGGCTAGATTAATTTTTTTTTTTTTTTTTTTTTGGTCAGTGAGCTCCTTCCTCGCGATCCCTAATAAAGCATGCGAGTGTCATTGCTCGATGCAGTAATAACAATGCAACCTCTTGCTGCATCCTGCGACACAGCCCTTTCACTCGTCCCCGCAGCGTTTACGGCCCTGATTAAGCGAACGAAGGCGGAAAAAACACTGCAATGAAAATCCTCATGTGTAAATATATCAAAGCAAATAGGTTTGGAACTGTAATCCATGGCGTGGATGTGGGGAGCTGAAGTTGTCAGGCGGATTTCAAGCGCGCTAATCCCAGCGGCAAACACTGCGCGCTGCCTCTCACCTCACATGACAGCAAATGCACCAGGAGAACAACCGCCATTCCGAGACGGTCGCTTGATGAATATGGTTCGGCACATAGAGAGACATAGATACTGATAGACTGGGTCAGACTTTTGCTGCCATTGGTTTGTTTTGTTTCAACTACATAGTGTTCATAAGGAAAGCAGTAAAACGCAATGGTTTTCTCTCAGAGCTTCTTTACACTTGGCGCTGTTTCATGTCTAGATATTTTGGCTCTATTCCATTTGTAGCTTTGAGATCCCAGATCCGGTTTTACTTTGCCCCATAAAAGCAGGTCGCGTGCACCGTTTCTCTTCTACTTCTGTTTTCCCCCATTCAGACACACATTGACCAGCTTGGCTAGAATGCTTTTATCAGCCCAGAGTGGAACAAGATATTTAGGATAGTGAAAACTCCAGCCTTGCGTGTCCTCCGCCTTCAGCACTCAGCAGACACTTTTCCATGTCTGCACTACAGAATGATCAAGACCATTTTCTCCTCCCGACAGTCGCAAGCGGTCTCCAGATATTTGGGTGATCCTTAACCATGATCTTCCCAGGTTATCCTGTGGCATGGGGAGGACCTCTCCAGTTCTGAATCCTAAATAGTAAACATGTTCAGTTTGTCCTCTACACCGATCGGTGGAGGCCGATTCTCTGGTGAGAGCCAAGCTTAATAGAACTTGTCAGTGTGTATGGAAGAAGTTGTAAGCATGGTGGTTATGTCAAAATCTAAGTGGACGACGGAGAAGGAGGATACACATGTGTTGTCTTCTGTTTAGCGAGAATCGTTGCTTTCTTCAAGGAACACAGAGGAGCGGAGATTTCCAACACATTGGTTATATACAGAAAAACCACACCCCTTGAGGTGTTAAAGAATTTACAAACAGACATATAGAAATCTACCGCCTCCACCTCTCAGAGGGGGGTGTTGGGGAGAATCCTCATATGGCATGCTGTAAGATAACAGAAAACGATATAATAAAATAGAAAAATTTTCAACACTTGTTAGTGTCAACATACCACACCAGAAATAACAAAGAAAGGTTTCATGCTGAAAGCACACAACACCAGTATAGTCATCCGTCATGTTTATTATGTTTGCTTAAATCGAAAGTTACGGTAAATTGGGAGAAATCTCTTAGTGTGGCAGTTTGCAAGAAACTCCGGCAAGGTTTTAAGAATCGGAACTGTTGATCAGGACTCTCGTTTGTGTGCGTAATCTCAAAGTGTGTGGCGTTTCATTCAGTGTTGATTGTGCAGCGACTTTGATGACTATCCATGATCAAGGATAAAAAAGGCTGTGAACAATAGAAATAACAAATGGCGTCTCTCAAGTTTTCAACATCGGTTCCAAGTTTTTATGTCCTGTACTGTGGACTAGCAAATAGAACGACAAGAGGAACCAGGTATTAACACGAAAGCAAGAAAGCAAGTAAAAACATTAATACTTTATTACAAAGCTGTTGCTGCCAATTACAGCTTTTTGCAGTCATTTGTGCGACCGGTCTTTGATTCACTAAAACCAAGAAGACCTTTTTATGGACTCGTAATTTTAGAATGCTCCATACATTTCCAAAAGGATTGGCTAGTCAGGAGATTGACTAGGCCACGCAACCATCTTCACTTTAAATTTCAGAAACCAGCCTTGGCTATATGTTTTGGGTTATTGTCTTTTTGAGAAGTCCATGTTCTCTTCAGATTCTTACCTGGTTTGATTGAATTGTTCTCTAATATCTCTAAGTACATTGCTTTATTCATGGTTTCTTCGTTAGCTTGTAATGCTGCAGAGGAGCAGCCCTGTCTTAGTACATCACTAAATGTTCTACAAACATGATGAACTGAATTATTAATAAAGAGATCTGTTTTTGTTTTGTCTGACCAAAGTGCAATGTGGAGCAGTTCAGAAAGTTGTATGTTAGCATTAGCAGTGTGTACCCAGGTGCATAGTATTTTTTTTATTTGTTTTTTTTTTCCATCTGTGTTTTGATGATTCCCTGCTAACTAAGGAGTTTGCATATGCATCAGAGTTTTTTCCATCTGTTGCTCTTAAACTAGCTGTTTGAGCTACATCACAGCTATGATGCTCCCTGTGTGCTGTATCAGAGATACAAAGTTAACTGGATCAGGGGTCTGTTGGCTACCTGGCCAACTGTAGCTTTGGGGTTGTCTGGACTGGTGGTGTTCAACTGCATGAGCATCATGCATCATGTAGGATCTATGTACCCTTTTGGGCTAAGCTAACTCTCCTGAGCATTGAAATGATGTTGCATGGAAGTAAATGTACTGCCATCTAAAACTCTTGTTGGGTTTTATGATGCCAGTTCACATTAGGTTTTTGTATTGTTGCAGAAATATCTGCTGAGGTTAGCATGCTAAATCACTGCATCTTCAAGTCGACACAGTCCAACTTGAGAGGATGCAGAAGCAGTAATGGCCCGACAATGTATTCTAATTTCTTGCCAGTCTTGTTGACTGAGGGTTCTACTGCTGGTTAGAACATTTAAGAACAGGTAGCCAATGAATGGCTGTAGCTCTTGTCAAGTGAATGTTATGGCCACAGGCAGCAAACAAAAGAATTTACAAATCACTGGAGATGGTCTTAGTGCAAAGGGATCACATTTGATGCTGAAGTTACCTTTCTTCTAGACTGGTGAGGAAGGAAGATGGAGGAGGAGGGACTGTGCCCCAAAGCTTTCTGGTTACATGTTGCCTCCTGTCTGTTTAGAGTATGAACACAGTAGATGGCATCATTCTTCAAATTACTCTGAACGCTGCTTAGTACCACTATTTGTATTACCCAGGTGGAAGGTAACTGATTATATGTACTCTTATGATGCTTAAGCACATCTTTTCATGTATTGCTGCTTTTTGAGCAGAATTCTGTAAGTTTCATATATTTTCATATACTTGTGCTCTCTATGCTGTAGCCTGCTCACCTAGGCAACCACCGTACACTATACCAGTAAGAGTCTTTGGGAAAGACTCTTAACACTACCTTCTCCTACCTGTGTCAGTGGAAACTATGACTCTGGATAAGAGTGTTTGCTAAATGCTGTGAGGTGTGATATAAGTAATAGGGAGGATGTAAAGGAAAGCAAACACAATAAAATAACAAATATAAACCAGCAAGGAAATCATAAGGACAGTAAAAGACACACAAAAGAAAGAAAATGAAGAGGAATGCTGTGAGGTTGAGGTAGAGGAGTAGTACTGAATGAAGAGATCAGTCACAAATGTGTTGGGGCAAGGAGTTCTGTATCTTAGGAGTTTTAGCACTAAAGGACCTGCCACCCCATGAAGACAATCTAATCTGGGGAACAGCCTGCAGCACAGAGCCCGAAGACCAGAGTTTACGCCAGGGCATATGTGGAGCCGAGTTAAATATGGACGTGCCAGACCATGCAAAGCCTTAATGGTACTAAGAAGTTTCATGGGCCCATTAATACTCTTACACGTCCATGAATAAATTAACACACAGTAGTCTTACATATATAGGAGCTTTCAGTATGCTTTCCGCTCTGATTTATACCCGGCCCTATCAAGCTCTTCAGCTCGTCTCGAGCTTCTTTGGCTGGCTGCCTAATTTAATCAGCCAGCATTCGATTCATTATGATCTCTTTCCACTTTCCGAACCAGTAGTCATCTTTGATTATTACCCTGATTTCTCTAATCATTCTTCGACTTAATGTTAAAATGTAATCTCGCCAGACTGAGCAGGCGTTACGTAAAGCAAGTCCTAGCAGACCACCGAAACTGTCCCCATCAAATAAACAACACTTGAAAGTTTTCACCTTGGAGGGAGAGGAGAAAATCAAACTCCACTCTTGCATCAGGTCTGGAAACCAGTCCACATTAAGAATCAGTTTGTGTTCTCAGGACAACAGACAAATATATAAATATATAAAAAAAAATTATATATAACAGTTTTGACTAAACTTGGTTAGTCTGTTGTCCTGAGAACACAAACAGCTTCTTCATGTTACTATATATCCTCCAGTGCTGCTTCAGTGGTAACAGAATGCTGCCCAGAGGACACTGTTGGCTGGATGTTACTGGTTGGTGGACTATTTTCAGTCCACTGAGGTGTTTAAACACTCCAGCGGCACTTTTGTGTCTGATCCACTCATACTAGCACAACACTGCACTGCAGTGCTGAGAATGATCCACCTACCAGACCATTAAAGAACAATGTCAAAGGATAAACAAATCCAATCAACTTTTAAGACTAAACTTTGGAGGTGGGGAAGAAGTGTTACAACATATTGCAACATATGTGCGTCCTTTGCCATCACAAGTCATTAGATTGAGTGGAGCTGATGACAAACGAAGCTGAATGCTTTGTCATAAGGGCTTGTCGCTGGATTTTAAACAGGCAGCTTTAAATAAGCTTTGAGACGAGCTGCTCAGTGTGAGGAAATCTCGGCATCACGTTTCATTCCAATCCTTCAGCGACAGAATCTTGATCTTCAAGCACATCCTGTATGTACACATGATAATAGAGCCTCTGTACAGCTCCCACCTGAGCTAATGTCAGAGCCGTGCAGATCCAGAGGCATTAGCGTTTGCGAATATATCATTGTCTGCTGTCAGCTTATCATATTTGTTGCGTGACCTTCCGCGCCTCCTACGTCGCACTGAGCCTTATCGTCATTTGTCAAGCACAGTTCATTACGGGTGAGTCAATGCATCACGCATCAAAGTACTTCCACCCCCCGCTTCGGTTCCACTCATTTGTAGCGTGTCAGAGCGGAGCCACTTACGCAAGTGGGGTCCGCAAGGTGACTTCGAAAGCCCACCAGTGGACAAGATAATTCCGAGGCGTCATCCGGCAAGACATTCCAGCAGCTTGGGAAAGTGCGGGTTATGGCTTTGGATAACACCTTTCGTTTACCTCCAACCACTTTTCACTTCAGTCCCGTTTCAAGCGGCTTACGTCGCATTCAGGTCCTTCGAGGTTCTCAAATAGGCTTCCACTCCATGTGTTCAGCTCTACGAGAAGCCTTTACTTGATGTGGATCTTCTTAAAGGGCTTTTCCCAATTATACATTTCATTTATAAAAACATATTTCATGCAAGAACCATTCATTCAAAGATACTAGCATCATTCAGAGCAATGAATTTTTAGTTCAGGTCACTTTAAACTATGGGCTATACCAGTTTGTAGTTCTACAATTACAGAGTGTAGTCCATCTGTTTCTCTTACTTTTACCCTGTTCTTCAAGAATCAGGACCATCATAGAGCAGGTATTATTTGGGTGGGGTTTCATTCTTAGCACTGCAGTGATAATGACATGGTGGTGGTGTATTAGTGTGTGTTGTGCTGGTAGGAGTGGATCCGGCACAGCAGTTAGACACATTAAACACTTCTACCTTCTTGGTCCACCTCAAGATGTAATAGCTTTAATTATGGCATGCGTTTGCCATGGCATAGTTTTTTTTAATTTCTTGCAGAGATCTGTAATGAAGTCTTCTCCAGCACACCCTCAAAGCCTTTCAGTGGGGTCAGGACTCAGGGTGGCCAATTCATGTATGATTCCCCATGTTCCCTAAACCACTCTTTCACTATCTCAGTCCGAGGTATCCCGAGCAAAGTACATTTAGTCTATTCAGGTGACTTTGCTTTATTGCCACATAACACTGCTGAGCCTCGACCTGACCAACTGAAGCAAGCCCAGAGCAGAACACTGCCTGAGGAGGCATATACAGTGGACTTGGCCCATGGCTGATGATGGCTGCACTTCCCTGCTCCTTAATAGGGTCATTCTGGACTCATCAGACCACCTGATCTTGGTGCACTGCTTCAAAGTCCAAACATTAAGATCCCTAGCAAACTTATTTATTTTTTTTTGATTGGCCTAACAACTGTTTAGTCCCAATCCTGTAAGTTCTTCTCACACAGTGTCTGGAAATGCTCTTACTTTCACAAATAAACCCAGCCATGAGATCTACTGTCCATTCTTTATGATCTGACTTCACCAGGGGATCTCAGAAAGATGTCTTTTTTCAAGAGCATACAATTCTTCCACAAAGTTAATGGTCCACACTAACTAAATTAATGCATCAGCACTTCAACCAGTTCCAGTCACTTCAGCTTCTCCTTCAGTTATTTTCTTTGCTTCATGAAGGCCAGTAATTTGACACAGTAGCATCTTTTCAATGACCACGGGATGCGTCTTCCTGCATATTTGTTTAGGTGATGAGAAGCTGCTCACTGCTATCACTGCTATCTGAAACATATTAATCAGTGCTGTACCGTTCTCAAGTATTTGCCCTTCTGAATCCAAAAGGTGACTATTTTTTGGGGTAGGCTGCATGAAGCCTGCTGTTAGATGTTTGAGAACATGCCACGGGTTCTGCTCCTTTTCTTTCAGCTGTCTAGACTGCAGCAGCGCTATTATCCCGGGCGCGCTATTATCCAGGAGCAGCGCTTCTTTCAGCCGCGTGCTGGTTGTGTACTGCTTGCGCGCTTGATGGACTTTTAACTCGCTTCTATGACAAGTCGTTCTCAGCCGCTCTTCAGCGAGCCTCTTGTTATCAAAGAGAAGTAAAACAGTTTCTTAGCACTCAAAGCTTGTTTTGGCAGCAGCGGGTTTGTATCTCCTGGACTTTTCCCCGTGATAAAAGTCAGCACTTCTGTAGCTCCTTGCCTCTGCGACTGTGACACATTAACACATATAAAGAACAGACTAATAATCGTCAGGGAAGGGAACACCATTCTTTTTTTTTTCTCTCTTTTTTTTTTTTTTTTTGGTCTCCCCGATGAAAATAATGCAGCGGCGCGAAGAAACAGCGCGCAAACATAGAAATGTGACAGCTCACATCACGCTCTGCCTTTTCCCTCTCAGCCCGGGTAAGTAATGAGCTCGGCCAAGAATAGCTTTATGAATTATGCACATTTTCTAAGGGCTTACTCTTTCAATGATGTGATATTCTGAAAATTAATAGTGATGTAAGCCATAACATCATGCTCTGGAATAAAGAACAAGCGCCGGGGTTTCAAGAAGTGCAGCTATTTTCTCTCTTCCTTTTTTTTGATTTTTTAACCCCCTCCTTTGCCGCTCTCCTCCTCTTTCTCTCTCGCACCGAGATGCGTGTCATCCATTTTTAAAGCCACGTTCCCGGAGAGGTTCATTTGGCCTCTGTGTTCATGCCATGCGTGAGAAGACTGTTTATTTATTTACCAAAATCATCTAAGTGGGAAGCTGAAGCTGGCTGGGTGAGAAATCTCATTTTCTGGCAGCGTCCCAGAGTGCAGTGGAGAACTGTGCAGCGTGTTGAGTGGGACTACGGGGAAAGGGGTGTTCCAGGCAGGGAACAAAGTGTGAACGACTCCCCTTCAATTATAGTCTCGCCGCAACTTTTGGACGTGGGAAGAAATTGTTTGATAGACGCCGTGGCTGCGGCCTGTGCTACCTCCGGGTCTCAGACCTGAGCGGCCTTCACAAGTACAAGGGTGTGAAAGCTGCTACATGGCCACAGTGGGCTGCAGCAGAGTGATCACTCATTTAGCCTCTTTCTCTAAGAGGGGAGTCCTTGTGCCCGATGCACCTGCTGCCCCCAATATGGCCGTTGCTTGTGGCTTTGATGTAGTGCCGGCCCATAAAAAGATCTTGATTTGCTGCAGTGCTAAGGTTGGGGCCCACAAAAAAAAAGTGTTTAGCTGATTAAAAGGAACCTGTGGGCTCTTGTTTCATTTCTCTGCAATCAAAGACAAATCTAACAACTCTTCTTTAGTAGAACAGCGAAAATAGAAAGGCACTCTTGTGCATATTATTATGACCACCAGATAATGTCCAGAGTAAGCACAGTGAGCAACTAGATGAGATTGGAGACTCAATAAGGTCCTGAAAGGTTGTCACAGTTATCTGGAGCCTTGCTGACTGCAGTGCATCCCACAGTTACTTTAGGATCCATAGAGCCAACACAACGATCCAAGTGGTCCCACAGATGCTTAATTGGTTCAAGGCTGGGGAATTAGGAGAGCAGGCTAGTAATTAGAAGTCAGCACTTCCAACCAGTGTGGGACATTTCTATTCTTGCTGGAGGATTCCATCCACCCCAGGAAAGACAATCAGCATGCATGGGTGTCCGTGATCTGATGCATTGATTCATGGATTCATACCCAAATCAGTTGAGAGTGTCTTCCACATGGATGAATGGGCTCAGACAATGTCATGAAAACAATCCCCAGATTGTAACATTGCCACTTATGTACTGCTGGCGGCGGAAGTGGTGGTCATAATAATGTGACTTGACTGTATATGGTCAGAGACGGTTAATGATGAACTACTTGCATCAGAAGTGCTTGTTTTTGTGCTCTGAAAGGCTCAAACGAGTCAATATTTTTCTGTCTAGTGTTCATCTGTAAGTACTACACAACAGGAATGTATGGCATAATGTTGGTGTGAGTCACTTTTATATTTTTGGTGCAGGTCCACAAAACATGTTGGCCATTCGGCAAAAGTTGCTGATTGTCCTTCAGGGAAGCACATGTTGGTTCTTGCATATTTCTGTTGATCTAATTGTGCAACGCTGGCACTACTTGTGAGGTAATCAGATCCGTTCTGTCATTGCAGACCTTTATGGTGTATTTGTTAGTGTAATGTTTGTTAAAACGCTATTTATTTCACAGCTCTAATTTGGCTTGGGCATGAACTATTGAAAGAAAACCTGCAAATGACTTTCCTACATAGGGAGCTACATCACAAGCTGTCAACATGGCAGTGTTTTGCATCATTCACAGATTGATGCAAAATTTGTTCTAACCAAGAAACTATGAGAGGCTTTTGAGTTAAAACAGTAGCAAGCAGCACACTAACACTTAGTTGGGGTTAACAGGTACACAAAAGACAAGTGAAAATAAGTAACTTGCCATGCAGTTGTCGTAAGCTGCAGTGGCGTCTTGTTTTGTAGTGATTTGTGTCTTTAGTGGCATTTCACCACACTTTTATGATATCAGAACAATAAAAAACAAAACAAAACAAATGACAGTCATCATGGAACACCTTGGTACTGTGATTGATTATAGAAGTTGCGTGTTTTCTTAAGTAGAAGGACATTTGGAGGATGTACTGCCTCAGTAGCAGGCAGGCAAGTTCAGTTGATCACTAGGATCACTACTGCTGTATAGGCCTTCCTTCATCTTATCCATTATGCTTTTCTCTTCCTGCCCTACATCTGTCATAAAATTAGAAAAACAAAGTCAGCATCACACCAATCCATCTGCATTTTCTGCATTGCACTCACACTTTGAGGAATCGCATTGTAAACAAGAAGAGGGACAGGAAAATAGCAGTAGTGGCCAGAGAAATTGATTGCTCATGATAATTATTAAAAAATTATCTTTTTTGGTCGTGGTTATTTGGTTACATTTTTTATTATGACCTGTCCCTCAATCAGATATTAGATAGCTTCAGTACACTAGATGGTGGTGTACAGGTAGTACTTGCTAGACTGGGAGGAAGAAGTATAGCCAATCACTTGCAACAGGAAATCACTATAATTAGTAGAGTTAGTTCGCTAGCTGGCTTCAATTTTGAAATGATTAAATTAGCAGAAATTGTTGCAAGTTATTTTTGTATATATATATATATATATATATATATATATATATATATATATATATATATATATATATATATATATATAATATTTTACGTTAAGATATTTCACCACATCGCCCAGCCTTTGCTTTTTAACAGGCAGTGGCGCCTCTATTTTCAGTGGAGTGAAAACAATATCCAGGACAGAAACTCAGCCGTCCACACCAATGGCCTGATACTCAGCCATGATGATTTGAATGTCCTGATTGAGTGGTCACTCAGTTGTTGACTCACTTATTAGGGAGCCATGGCCTGGGTTTCTGCTGTGGTTTCTCTTAGAACTTGATTTGGTTTCCATTTCAAAAAGTAGCTCTATTAGGCTTGCATCAGACGCAGAGCCTCGGTTAGCTCTGTGAGGCATTTCGGTCCTGTCCTGAATCATTTTTACTCCACATGTGTGCATAGCTGATTGTTTTGTAATTTTCTTCCATCAGGACACAATGATGGCTTTTATTTAGATCATAAAGGAGATGTTCTTTTGCGTCAACCAGCATGTCATTTATGCATGCAGCAAGATATTACCCATTACCCAGAACTTGTTATTCAAGCTTAGGGATGCTGCATGGGGTAAATGGCTTTCATGCCAAATTGGCTTCAATATTGCGGTGGTCTGAGCTGCCGGCCTGATTGCCGTTGTTGTGCAGATTGTTTGTGAGGTTAGAAATGATGGCTGTACTTTCTTGATTGTGTAGGGAATACTGTGAGGCAGATCTGGAGCGTGCACCAGTGATATTTTTACCTTTTTCAATCTCAGAGAGTGAAAGCTAGAGTCAGAGTGCTCTCAACCCAACTTTTACAACACTGATAAGAAAGACGCATTCAAAAAACATTCTTCTCAGCAACAAGAGACCTAGACCATGAGCACTATGAATTTCATCTGAGACCTTCTTGAGGCACACAGCGCGAGTTTGAGTCGAATCTCAGGTCACTGAGGTGCGGGTCTGTGTCTTGTTGCAAGTCAGAGTCTAGTCTCAAATTTTTGAGGTGCTTGTTTGAGACGAGTCTTTTAGGTGCAAGCCTGAGTTGAGTCTCAAGTCTCTGAAGTGTGAGTCAGTGATGGGTGTAGTGATTTCTGAGGTGGAGTCTTCATTATCTGAGGCATGAGTTTCGATGGAGTGCCTGAGGTGTGAGGTTTACTTAAGTGTGAGTAAGTGGGAGTTTGAGTTGAATCTTAATTATCTGAGGTGGGAGTTTGTCAAGTCTTAAGCCATAAAGGTGTGTCAGTGGAGTCTCTGAGGTGCTAGTGAGTTGAGTGTCAAGTCTCAAGACTCTGAGATGCGAGTCTGAGTCAAGTCTCAAGGCTATGAGATGCGAGTCTGAGTCAAGTCTCAAGGCTATGAGATGCTGGTCCGTACTATGAATCAAAACAGCAAAAGATAAAAGTGCATTGCAGAATTATAATATTTGATATATATTAAAATATCTGATAATATCTGCTAGCTAGTGAAGTGAATAATAACTGACAGTCTAACCCTAACCCTTTCTATTAGTATTATATTGTATTATTATTTCTTATGTAGTTATATTATTATATGAAGTAATTATATATATGTCTACCACGAAGATAAATATATATCCACACACTCTGTGTTTACGAGGAAGAAAGCTTGTTGTTCAGATTTAAAGATTCTCGGTGTGGTCCAGTCACAGGTGCTGGCTTTATGGAGGCAGAGTAATGGCTAAAGCTAGCGGAGCGTCTCTCTGTGGTCAGTGTGCGCTTTAGGCTGCGTTCATCACACAGACACCTTTACGGCTGCTTCAGATGAGGGAGCCGCTGTGCGTCTTCATTTAAGGGCTGAGGGCGTTTCATTAGCCGCAGTCTGCTCTCATTATTTCTCAAGCTTACTCTCACTGTAAATCTGGCATCCCGTCCCTGCATCGGCGCCAAACACAGTAGAGTCGCTTATGAGGCGCTTCAGTTAAAATGACATCGGATCAATGCCATTATTGCCAGTCAATGCCGGCTCCACATTTTAGAATGACACCACAGAGATTGTGTTAACACCGCGGTGCCGGTCATTCAGCTTTTCTTGTGGGCGATTTTCTTCTTGGCTATGGATTTTCTCGCCGTTTTTAGTTAAGGTGACCTTCTCTTTAATCTACTACTGATTATTCACTGACTAGATCAACAGGAGAAGAGAGCTAAAGAATGTGTTTCCATGGAAACCAACCCAAAAGCAGACGTCAGTCTGTCCTACAGGGGAGAAAAAAGTTCTTTTGTGTAGCCTGAATGTTGTAAGTACATAGTCGTACAGCAGAGAACTGGTGGTCTGGAAGTTTAACGACAGAGGTTATGTTAAAGAATACTTGGACGAAGAATCGAGTGCATATATTTTCCCGCCTAGGCCAAATGAACTGCAGCGATTTTGCAGATTCCAGTTTGCTTCTTTAGTTTTGCACTGGAGCTCCAAGGACCAGCCAAGTTCTTTATGTACTTTCATTCTGTGAACAGCATTGTTTCAGTTTTCGTTTTGGGCATCGCTCCTTAAAACTGTTAATTGGCACAGAAATCATGAAGTAAATGGAGAGTTGCCATGCAGGACGTATAGAAAACATCTTCAGAACAACAGGATTAGGGTTGGCGCACATTCTTCTCTCCTTCTGGCATGAGTGTTCATATATAATGGTGTAAATCTTTTAGTTCTAAATACTTGGGTCCACACTCAGGACGAGTGTTTGGGTGAGTTTTTTGAGTGGACAGGCTGGTTTGCTCTTACACAGAAGAATTCCGTCTGAACCATGTGGTCTGCCAAATGGTAGGTACTCGCTTCATCCATCTGCCGCTTTTCTTTATTTCTCTCTTTATTTATAACTCTCAAGCAGCAGCAACCAGCGCTTCTTGTCCACAACTATCCTTGATGCCAACACAAGGCTTGAAAAGTGAGTAATGTGTGGAAGCAGTCACAACCCCCATCAGTTTGCTGAAGGTGAACCCCAGACCACCGATTTTAGGAGGACCAGATCACTTTTTTCCAACCGCTCCCAGGCTCGAAAACAGCTTTCACACTTGACCACATGTACCTCACAGACTAAGCCATCTTCTATCTGGAAAAAAAGAACTCTAATGTAAAAACATATCTTAGATGTTATGTAACATACATCTTATATCTAATGTATCTTTTAGCAGCTCTACAAACCTTTACAAAGCTGGACGTCTGAAACAACCACTAGAACATGTTCGTTGATACCTTTCACGTGACAGCCTCAGACACAATGAGATTTTACCATTATTGCCCATGTGCGTGCTGCTTCTTTGTTGGCTGCATGAGAGGTATTGCCACACTCTGTGTTTACAACAATTCTGAATTGGTCTGATGATTGGAGGGTGCGGGGAAATTAGGTGGAGCTTGGTATCAATCAATTGGACTATAACTGACGAGTAGATTTCATTATTTTTAAAAGTGCTTAATAAATATTCTTGACTCGCTAGATTGGTGGGCTTTAGCCTACCCAGGCCCACCTGCTGCAATGTGCCAGTTTCTGATACTACATTAGACTCAAAGCTCAAGTACAAAACTAGAGAGGCGAACTCCGGACATCAAAATGGAACGACTACACTTGGAGCTAGAAAAAAGATGTGTACTTATTTTTCGGGTAGGGTGGGGTGGCAACACATTGTTTAACAGACATACAAGTTGTGAAATCGGGTAAGACGCCCTGGGACTTCTTAGCCGTCCCATGTGCTTCTTGTCCTCTCTGTTTATCCGGCAGTAAAGTTGAGCCCAGCAGAGGCGGCCTTATTGAATTTGCTGACATTGCCGGTGTAATTTGTTTGGGGCTAGATTCCCCAAAAGCAACTGTTAGAGGATGCAATCAAATGATAAACTTTCTGGCATCTTCTGATGATCTCAGCGCTGCCGTGCTGCTGGGAAACCAGAGCTAGCTTCCTGAAAACAGTCCCAGTTGCATGGGGATTTGAGATGTGACATATGTCAAGCTGGGGCCCAGATAACAGCCTTGTTCAGAAACCAGCCTGAATAAATAAATAGGTAGTGGTTGATTTTAGAAAGTACAGTGTTAGCTAGGCACCTGTCATAGTAGGGCTGCCCAGTATGATCAAAATTAGGGATGCACTGTTTGTGTATCCATCCATGATAGTTAGAAACTTTAGGTGACGTAGGCTTCCATAATTACAGGCTGCATCGCAACAAGCTAGATAAACAGATTTAACAGCTGTTTGTAGAGTTATCTTCACAGCCATTCATTACCTTTTCATGGTCAGGTTGTTTGCAGCTCAGAGAGTTAGGCGTCATGATCAGACCTTGCACAGGGCTAGTGGTTTTCTGTCATTGATCACCTGCACTCAATGATAAAAGAATCAGGATTATGTTATACAAGCTGGCCACCGGTACAGAGTGGGCCAAGTGTTTGGCAGAAGCATAACAAGCGTTAAAACCTACTTTACTGACAGCAATTAAAACCAAAAGCCCGTTTAGGGTTTATTGGATTGTTACAAATGGAAAACAGTGGCAGCAGATCTACACACATTTTAAATACAGCATGGAAAGTGTTTTACACCTTTCAAGTATCAATAATTAGTGTGCATCAGCATTAGTATAGTGCTGACATACCATTAGAAGTCCCATAGGGGTGCTAATACAGATTCCCATCATTGTAGAGGTTGTTGTTCTTGCTATTTCACTGATATGGCTCTGAGAACCTGGCTAGATCCTCTGTCTTTCTGTAATGTAAGAAATGCCTTTATCTAGATAAATACATAAAAACATGACCACCTAAGTGTATGAGATTTTGGAATAAACTCTTGAATAAAATGATTTACTTAGCTTGGCTTACATTACTACTGGAACTGTGATTGACCAAGATGCTTACTTCTGCAATTGTTGTTTCTAGGACAACGTTGCAATAACAAGCATTGACACACTGCGTATTGTGCGGCCAAAGCTCTCATCGGAGTGGCTATTGATTACTATTGATTACTATACTGCACTGATTTTGTATCTCTGGTGGTCTTTTTGTGGGACTGTATCACTGAATCTGTCCTTGAGATGGCAGGACAGCATCTGTGCTTTCTCTGACAGCTGTCCAAATTCCAGATGAGTTAAAAAAAAAACAAAAAAAAAAAAACACTGGTTAACTTTCATCGCTCCGCTGCCGAGCCACTACTGGATGCATGACACTTTGGTACAGTGACACATCAGCTCGTAATAACAAGGCCGTCAAGCGCATCATTTACATAACAGAGAATCGCGGGTGCAAACCTGTCATCCATCAAGGACATTTACAGCAAACGTTGTCGCGGCAAGCCTCTCCACATGATCAAAGGGCTCCAGTCACACACTTGTGTATTAGGACACCAACCTACCACTTCACAGGCAGACTCCCGTTTTTTCAGGCCTAGCAGGTATCAAACAGCTCCACTTCAGCTTTCAGCCCCGATATTTATTGCATCTTTGGTGCCTACACGAGCAAGACAAACTTAAAAACGCAGCTCATGCTGTGTGGCTGTAAGATACTTCATTCAAACTGAGCCGATAGGACGACTCGCAGAAGCATAACCCTGGTACGCTCTCAGCTACAGAGGAATGAAAGGCGGTCCTCCAGATTTTAGTACAGGATGTCTGAGCACTGCTTAACGTTGTACAGCTGCTGCAGGAGTTTAGCTTTGACTCGCTGCAAGGGAGAAAAGGAAAGTCCAAGAAAAAGGTGAACTAAAAATCAAAAAATGAGGAGAAAATGGAATTCCTAACAACCACTCGCAAGACCTGTCAGACCACCAAAACTGTCCCCTGATATGCAGCACTTTCGTCTTTGAGAGAGACTCTCGCTTCCGATCTGAAACCGTTCGCAGGTGTCTTTGTTCAGCCTTCCACTGAATACTTCAGCACTATACGTCTGAAAGGATGTGCAGCTGTCAAGAAGCCCTTATTGAGAAAAAGAAAAAGACTGCAGCCTGTGTTCTTAGACCTGACTGCCTCTTAGACCTCTCTCAGATTGATAACAGTTGTGCTGTCAGCAGTGGTGGAACCCTCGGGGGCCTTCTAGCCCTTCAGAGGAAGCGGAATCATTTCCAGGAATTAAATTTTTTTTTTTTTTCCAGGAGCCATCATGCTTGTTACATTAATGCTGTTAGATCATCGTTAAACAAGTAAGATGGCTCAGTTAGTATGTAAGATTTTTAGTTTAAAACGTTCCTGAACAAACTAAATATCCTGTAATACCTCTTTGTACCTCAAGAGGCGACAGTGAGTCACTGTAGGATTGAGTCTCGGCCACAAAACTTGTTTGAAAACAAAGAAAAGAAGGAACAAAAAATGGAAGTAAAACAAGAGTTAGTGTTGGTGCTGCTTTCCACCGCTGGAGATGCTCTTGGAGAATAAAGGGATGCGGTTTGATGCAGAACTTGCACTGATTGTTCACACTGCTGTTTAAGTGGGGGAAGGAGTGAAAAGGAGGGAAGGAACAATTGTGTGGAATATGAATCCAACCTGTTACATTATCTTACATATTGCTCTGAAATGATTTCTTTGGGGGAAAAAAAAACAGCCCAAACTATTAGACCCAGTGAATTTATCCGGCTAGCAAATGAAAAACCATTCTTCTGGACTTGTTGTAGAGCTGGGGTATTAAAAAGACATGAGCTGAATTAAACTATTGTTATTATTATGTATTCTTATTATTATGGTTTCAGAACACTATCTACCTTTATCTCTTCTAATTAGTCCTTACATATATGTGCACTGATGGTCATTAACCATATGTGCGCTGATGATCTTTAATTAAAGTCAGACTCGTGTTGAAATTAAATATATAGAAATTAAACCATACAGAAGTCACAGCCATGCGGGGGACCGTAACCATGGTACTGTAAACAACCCACTTTTTTCCATTTCTTTGTGAGATTATTATTTTCTGGACTGATGTAAGATATAAGATAACAAGGGGAACCAGGAATGACTACGATACATTGTGCACCTGTACTTGTATTTTTTGCTTTCCGTTTACAGTCGATTTAGCGCTGAGTGCTTTGTAGTTAGTCCATATTTAGGCATGAGTGAGATCAGGTTGCTGTTTTGAAGCCAGTTTATAAAATTGGGCATGCAACCAAACATGTGCTGTCACACAGGGACAGTTTTGTCCCTGCCAAGGTTTTACACAGAGACATACAGAGCACTGGGAACTCCTGAAAACAAGCACTGTTTACTTTCTTTAACTGGGGTGGGCAGACAAAAGGGTTTGGATCTTGAAATCTTTGCCAAGCAAGCTGTTCTGTTGGTTAGGCCTTCAGGAGCCGAACTGAAGGACTTGTACATTAGATTAAATACCAGTTGGGGGGACCAGGTTTGTAAGAAAGAAGACCTTACTTCAGGCCTTCCTACCTGACTGTGTGTATGAGTGGGAGTATCCAGGTTTAGGTCAGTTGTTAGAAATAGAAATCAGTGGTGGCAGCTATGTGCCAGGACTGCAACTCATATAATGCCAGTTGCAAACTGTATATCCAAATCACTACACAGTTGCCTTAATTACTGTTGAGTTGTTAAGTAACCTCAAATAGTCTTCATTTTGTGATTTCTTACTCTATATGACACACCAATATCTATAAATTGGACAAATGTATAGCCAACAGGACGTGAAGATAGCTGCTGCCACTATTTATAACCCATGTAACAAAGGTAGAGGAACTAACTAGCTACCAAAATACCCAATATGGTGTCTAGCAAACTCCATTTGAGGTAAGGGGCCTTTAACAATCCCTATTTTCTGTGAAACAGGTCTCAGCCAAAGTGAGGAATCTCATAAAAAGAAATTGAAACAAATGAAATGGCAAATGAAAATGAAAAAACTTCTGTCCCGTCATACTGCAAATGATGTTACAGTGGCAATATGGGAAATAATGAGAGCAGACTGCAACTAATGAAAAGCCCTCAGCCCTTAAATGAAGACGCACAGCGGCTCCCTCATCTGAAGCAGCCGTAAAGGTGTCTGTGTGATGAACGCGGCCTAAAGCACACACTGACCACAGAGAGACGCTCCGCTAGCTTTAGCCATTACTCTGCCTCCATAAAGCCAACACCTGTGACTGGACCACACCGAGAATCTTTAAATCTGAACAACAAGCTTTCATCATTGGCCATGCTATAAGTTACTGTTGCTGTTTCCATCAAACCTGCAATTCTGGTAACCTGGTCATATTGGACCACTGTGTAACAGGCTGATAAATTTAATAACTGACAACATGTAAATATAGGCTGAGCTAATGATTCTGGAAATCATGTTCAGTACTCAAAGGTATAGGGTTTTCTTACAGTGTCTTATGTACGTTCCTAAAAACAGTAAAAAGCAAACCGTTTTACTTACCAGTCAGCTCTTAGTAGAGCAGTCAAGGACTTTACTGCAACCCTGACTTTCCTGTATTGAGGTAGTGTAAAAAAACAAATAATACATATGTACACCTCCAGCCCAAATGTTTTAATAACAGCAACAGGGTAAATAAGTTTTCAGCTGACAACTTATCAGCACTCAGTAGCAGTAATGGCAACTTATCAGCACTCAGTAGCAGTAATGGCAACTTATCAGCACTCAGTAGCAGTAATGGCAACTTATCAGCACTCAGTAGCAGTAATGGTAACTGATCACCACCCAATAGCTGTAATGCCAACTAATCATCACTCAGTAACAGTAATATAAACTAATCGCCACTCAGTAGCAGTAATGGCAAATAATCATCACTCAGTAGAAGTAATATAAACTAATAATCACTCAGTAGCAGTAATATACACTAATCATCACTCAGTAGCAGTAATATAAACTAATCACCACTTAGTACCAGTAATGGCAAATACTCATCACTCAGTAGCAGTAATGGCAAATAATCATCACTTAGTAGCAGTAATGGCAAATACTCATCACTCAGTAGCAGTAATGGTAACTAATCACCACTCAGTAGCAGTAATGGCAACTAAGCACCACTCAGTAGCAGTAATGGCAACTAATCAACACTCAGTAGCAGTAATGGCAACTAATCAACACTCAGTAGCAGTAATGGCAACTAAGCACCACTCAGTAGCAGTAATGGCAACTAAGCACCACTCAGTAGTTGTAACGCCAATTATTCAGCCCTTTGTAGCAGTAACGCCAGCCATTCAGTGGTCAATAGCAGTAATAGCAGTAATGTCAATCAATGTCAGTAGCAGTAATGCTGATCAATCCATCAGCACTCAGTAACAGCAATGCTAACCAAAGAGCTCTCCATAGCAGTAATACAAACTAATCAGCACTCAGTAGCAGTAATGGTAACTAATCACCACTCAGTAGCAGTAATGGCAACTAAGCACCACTCAGTAGCAGTAATGGCAACTAATCAACACTCAGTAGCAGTAATGGCAACTAATCAACACTCAGTAGCAGTAATGGCAACTAATCAACACTCAGTAGCAGTAATGGCAACTAATCAACACTCAGTAGCAGTAATGGCAACTAATCATCACTCAGTAGCAGTAATAGCAACTAATCATCACTCAGTAGCAGTAATAGCAACTAATCAACACTCAGTAGCAGTAATGGCAACTAAGCACCACTCAGTAGCAGTAATGGCAACTAATTAACATTCAGTAGTTGTAACGGCAATTATTCAGCCCTTTGTAGCAGTAACGCCAGCCATTCAGTGGTCAATAGCAGTAATAGCAGTAATGTCAATCAATGTCAGTAGCAGTAATGCTGATCAATCCATCAGCACTCAGTAACAGCAATGCTAACCAAAGAGCTCTCCATAGCAGTAATACAAACTAATCAGCACTCAGTAGCAGTAATACAAACTAATCAGCACTCAGTAGCAGTAATACAAACTAATCAGCACTCAGTAGCAGTAATGTTAACCAGTCAGCACTCAGTAGCAGTAATGTCAAGTAATCAAAACTCAGTAGCAGTAGTGCCAACTGTATCACACTTAGTAGCAGCAACGCCTACCAATCAGCACTCAGTAGCAGTAATGCCAACCATTCCACACCCAGTAGCAGTACTTTATTCAAATGGAATTGATTCTTCTGCTTGTGCAGAACACCTTTGCCACTGAATATGACAGCATTTTTACCAACATGTGGATTCAGGCAGGATTAATATAAGCTGTGGTTATTTCTGCTGCTTGTTTTATGGAAAGTAAAAGCCACTGGAATCTTCTTGATATTTGGGATTTGTGGGGGGAAAAGAAAGCTGTACTAAAATATCTAATCTCCTCACCAAAAAAAAAATCCTGTTCCAGCACAGTGGATGTACTCGTCTCACCTGCAGCTGTCACAACAATGACAAAGCAATCCTGAACCGCAATGGGATGAAGTGGAGTCTGATTGGTTCCATTTAACCCGAATAGCAGGGACAGCGCTATACCCTGATCCAGCCTTTTGTACGTACAGGTATTGAAATGTCAGCTCTCCTCACCAAAAGTGAAGAAACCAAGACTAACGTTCATAGTAGACTTATATACACACCATAGCAAGTTTTTCTCCTGAGAGGAAAGAAATATCTTTCACTTTATTGTATCCAAAGTAAGTACGCGTACCAAAAAAAAAAAACATTAATTTGCGAGAATACGTTTCTAAGCAAACACAAGTTCACCAGCAGCCCACTCAGCCGTACAGCCTTTTTTATGCGCGCTAAGCCAAACGCACAGGAGCCCTCGCAGCAGAGAAGGCAAACTCAGTGACACATTGGCCACGGCTGAAAATATCTTTAAGAGGGCGTCTTTAGATATTTACTCCAGGCGGCTCCTGTCTAAGAGATACGACTGCACTTAAAAGCAAAGCTCACCTGCATAAATGGCAGTATGCATTGGATTTAAAGGGCAGTCAAGGACTTTGCTGCAACCCTGACTTTTCGTGTGTTCGTGTAGGAGTCTGTAGTGAAAAAAACCAAACAAATAATACATATGTAAACCTCCAGGCCAGAGGCTCGTAATAACAGGAACAGGGTAAATGAATTTGCAACGGCTCCTCATTTTTCTCTACACTCGGGAAAATGGAGGAAGTGCTTTCGCTTCCGTTTCAGTTGACCTGTTCATGCTCTGTGCATTAATGCTTTCTTTCATAGCAACCTTTACCAGGTCCACTCAACGGAATGAGAAATTGTAGTACACAGATGGGTCTGGAGAAAATACAGAAATTTAGAGTTTATTTTAAAATCTATTCATTTTGTAACGGCCACTGTGTGAGGATAGATCTCAGCTTAATTAAGCTAATGCAGGCCCACTGGTTTTCATTGAAACCCGATTAGTTTAATTTAGCAATAGAATCCAGCTCAGTACACTGCAAATATGATTTCGTAGCAAGCTCTAAAATGTAAATGTAGTTGATATAGCTCATATTTCTCATTACGAGAGTTTTTAAAACATTGTTTATGTGGTTGTGCTTAGTAAAATTGTCTTATTTCATTGCCAGAGCTTTTGTTTTGGAGATAATTTTATTTGCAGGGGATAATGCTTCAAACAAGTCAATCTAATAAGACAACGTCCTAAGATAAAATCCCTTTAAACATGGAAAGGTTATGTGTGCTGCACCCTGAACTCTCCAAAATTTGCTTAGCTAGCTAGCTGAGCTTAATTAGCTCAGTGAGCCAAGGATAAATAAAACTGCCCCTCACTGTCCCCTGTGTGACCTTTGGTGACCCAAGGACCCTAGCATTGATCTAAGGAACACGGGGATGATGGAATAAGGATTATTTTGTGTACATAAACAGGATTGAGTAGCATTTGTGTTTGGTCAGCTCTTTCATTTCTCCATAGTAACCTCCTCTGTGAGATTTGAGAGCAGTCAGTCAGATATTTCTGGAGTTGTGTGTATAATTCATGGCAATATTATGTTAATCAGCCTCTTGGTGGTAATATAGCAGCATGTTTGACGCATGTAAATAACTCTCAGTTGGAATTAGCCAGGCTAAAGTGTGACCTCCACACGAGGGGGTTCGCTTTAACACACTGTTACAACTGAACCTCCCAAAGTGAACAGTGAGAGTAGACCACGTCCTTCCATATGCATTCAGAACAGTTCATTCTCTGAAGAGCTTTCTGTACAGATTCATCAAACGTATGCCTTAGATATCACATAAATAAAACACATTCATTGAGCACTGTAGTTGGTATCTGCATGTGCTATGGATTTTATCAGCTCCACTTACCAATGAGAGCACTTTGTAGTTCTACACTTACAGACTGTAGTCCATCTGTTTCTCTGTATACTTTATTACCCTGTTCTTCAGTGGTCAGGACCCTGTCAGAGAGAAAGGCTCATTTAGAAGTTTTATTTACTTTAGCTATAAATAAACACTTTATGATGAATGTTTTTCAAAAGCATAGTTTCTTTAAATTAGCCTTTTATTTAAAGTTTTTTTAAACAAGTCAGTTCAGTATTTAAAACCATAAATATTGTTGAAATAAACTGAACGATATTTGTAATGTTTGTAATATTTGTAAACATGTTAGAAGGTCTATAGAGTTTAATGATTCTAAAAGCTTCCTCATTGAAAGCCATTACATGAAATGGTTTCAGATACACTGTCTGATGCCTGAGACATATCAGTTAATATGCATTCTTGGTGGAAGGGTACACGCTGGGCGTTTCTGAAGAAAAAAACTTTTTTTTAATCACTATTTTGCCATCATCAGCATTACGTATAAGAAAAGCACACGTGTAGATTCACTGGTGCTTCTGTACAGTATATAAAATTTGTGTTGTAGACATGATGACTCCTGGTCAGCACCACTGTATAGTCGGAAACTCTGTCTGTCATTTCACTGCAAGCAGCTCTGATCTTTGTTTACATCTTGAAGACTGAATTATCAGAGTATTCAATTCATTTTCCGAATTAATTTGTAAACGGTCATTTTAAGTAGTATTAAATTAATTTTTTTAAAGAGCACTCACTCCTCTGAAAGGAACTCTTTCTAGCAGTTTTATTTCTAAGGATGCTTCCCGGCTGGTCAGGAGAGCTGCATGCGTCGCAGTGAAAGTAGCCCACAGGTTCAATAATAGCAAACATTTAAGAGCAACAGAAGGAAGCGCAGAATGAGGGCTGAAGGCGAGGCTCGTGTTCTCCCAGCACACATGACCTTGACTGTTATTACTGACTGTTAATCAGCGGAGCCATCGTGCTGTTATCTCTCAATCCCTTCGAGCGCTGTAGTCCTCGAGAGCGACTAGTAACTCGTCCTATCGCTCTCTCTCTCTTTCTCACTCCACTCTCTGGCATACGCTTGCCCTGGGCTACTTCCCATTGCCAAACATTAGCACTAATCAGGCCGTATGAGACGAATACTTAAGCAGCATTAAAGGAATCATTAAAGGACGAGGAGTCAGCGGGTAGTCGACTTCCTCAAAGGCCGCTACCGTCCTTTAGCTCCGCAAGCAGACAATGGCAAGTCTTTCACAAGCCAAGTCCCATTTCCTCCGCTCTGATCTCTCCCTCCACCTGTGCTGGGAGTTCACCGCGAGAGGCCTCAAAGCGCCTCGGCCTGCTCGTGTGCCTCGGCCTTCTCTTTTGCGCAGCGTGGACGGAGCTGTCCGCGCTGCTGTCCGGTCACGGTCTGCTGTTTGTAGTGCCGGCTTCAGTCGGCATCGAAGCGGACTGCCCGGCCATAAGGATGCAGGAGTGGAGTAGCGTTTGAGCGGAGAGGAGGAGGAAGAGCAAGACAGGACGAAGATGAAACACCTCAAAGGCAGAGTACAAACCTCACACTAGAACAACCCCAGACTTCCTCCTGTGGAAGCTGAATGCGATGGAGAAGAGATAGAGGTGAAAAGTTGACATTTCCTCCAGAATATACTGAGACGAGCGCTGAGCCGAATCATATATATATTTTTTTTACTTACTTTTTCTCTTCCAACCTAGATTCTACCTCGAGTGCAACACCTAAAAGTAAATATGAGCTACTCGCTTGTCTCCTGCATACTAAATGTTGATCAGTCGAGACATGTTTGCTCTGGAGTTATGAGCAGGGTTCATTTTTCAGAACTGTTGGATGTAATTGTAGTCTTTCGACAACAGCATTGAACCGTAGCTTATTTTTAACCGTCATGATGATTCATTGTACTGTATCTTCTTCTGGTTCCTCACGCTACTGCTGCTACTGCAGAAATATTAGCATTCCAGGTGAACTCATCCCCAACTCTGAGACTATCCCACAAAACCCAACACATCCACACTCTTCATCCAAGGTTTTGTTCCTCCAAATCTTTACAAACACTTAGTAAGAGAAGAAGAGAGGGCAGGAAAGAATACGAGTGATTAGAAAGTCTTAAATTTTGGCTAGCTTTAGCATATTTATGTTATGATTTTAATACATTGGGGAAAAACCTTCTGTACACGCCATTTATTGTTGGTTCTTTTTCCTCAATGTGTTAAATCCAGTAAACAAACAGCAATTGTGCATTAAATAGTGTATAAGTGTATAAATGTGATCTCACTGGAGGATTTATATGTGTTTTATTTTCTTGTTTTCTATTAATTTCTGCTATATATGCTTGTTATGAGTTAGTTGTCATTGTAAGCAGTGCTGATACCACAACTTCATTTATGACTATCGTTTACGAGCACCACCCCCAGGGCAGGAGTTTGCCTTCCCGGAGCAGAACATGCATTTTTATGACACCATAGGTTTTTACAGCAGGATTTGAGTCTTCAGGAATGCTGACTGCACAAAGTGGTCCTGGCTGGTATAATAGCCCATCTATGTTATTGCATCCGACTTGAAATGGAAGCGAGCGCTCCTACATAAATTAGTTCTCTGAATCCAGTGTGGTTCCTTCTCTTCACTCGACATTAGCTGAGTAAAATACAGCCCAGGATACCCCAAGTACCACACATACCCTGTAGTTTAAACCACACTTTCAAACAGTGGCAGCATGCTGTGTGAGTAAACGGTGTGTAGAATAGTACTAGTCTAGTGAATTGGGTTCATTTACTGAATGAAGGGCACCCAACAAGATAGAGAACTCATGGTCTTCCTTCTCCTTGTAAGACATCTCCAAAAATAATGTTCACTTCAGTAATCTAGTCATGAACTTGATGAGTAAGAAATGCTAGTCATTAGTCTTCAGTTCACGAATAAAAGACAATAAAAGGAGGTGAAGTTTTAAATGGGGCAGCAGGTTTTGGTGCCAGAATTTAAGGTGGAACACTAACATTAAAAAAAAAGCTGGCAAATAGAAAATCGTCCTCAGTCTTATTTGTTTTCTATTACCCAGCCTTGCTATTGCATTACTGAATGTCAGTTCGAGCAGGACTGCTGTAACCGATGAGCTCTGAGTTTGACGAATTATAGATGGTCATTCAGTCTGGAATTATTACTTAGCAGTCTGTGGACATGGCAGATTCGTACTGGATTCAGATGCATGGATCTTGTAATCAATCAAATTATTGCACCTACCCAAATAATCCTAGTTCTACTCAAATAGGGCTTCAGATAAAGAAAATATGTTTTGGTAGTGAGATTTCTGAGCTAACTCAAAATTGATAGCCAGTACAGGACTAGCAAACACAACTGAATTCAAAGTATGTTTCATTAAAACACAAAAAATACTCACTTAATTGCATAAGCATGTATTTCAGTGGTGACAGTTTGATCTAACTTAAAAACACCAGTCAGTACATGACTAGCAAACACAGCTTTGAACAGTTTTAAACCTCAAATCATAAGATTTTTCTTTTTTCACTTAGAGACTAAAACTCTGTAACGTAGGAGTAACGTAAATGTGGGACAGCATTTTGGAATTGTTTTATTTCTTTAAGAATAAACTCCTGATAAACCTTTTTTTCACAAGTTAAAATTTTGCCATTAGGGTTTGGGACACACACATCAAATTTATATACATTTACGTTTTAAGGAGTGTTTAAATAAATATAATTACGTTTTTAAATGTGTTTAAATAAATAAAATAGTTTTTAAAAAGTGTTGTTTGCCACAAAATGCTGTATAAGAAGCTCTTTAGGCTCTAGAGAACCAAGCTTGAAAAAGAGACTTCAAGTATCTTTTAAAAGCATGAAGTACCTTTACATAATTTAAAGGTTCTTTTCCAATTAGCCAGCTCTTCCTGATACAATTATGTTACATAGAGGTTGTTTAAACTTTAAAAACATTCTTCGCTTAGTCTGTATTAAAATGAACATTACATCTGATTTTCAGGAACTACTGCACAGTCATACAATCACTGAACTCTCCAGCTCCTCCTGCTGGAGTGAGGTTAAATAAGACATTGCCAAAGTGTCTCTGATTTGACTCACCAGATGTTTGGGTTAGATAAAAAATTCAGTCATCTATATTTAAATCACCATGTCTCCCCATCTGGCACTGTAAGAAATAAAAATAAATAAAATAAGTCCAACGTAAATGAGAAGGTAACTGATTAAACTTCTTTTCTCGAGTTGACTTTGGACATCCAGCTCAAATTTCTAAACAAAAACAATTTAGGACACTTTCTGTCACTCAGTCCCTTTAGGCGCCTTTAGAGTTTCCAAATATGGACAGCTGTGGAATCAATAGGGTTCAAATTCACAATCTCCTGACGTCTCATGGTGTGATTTCTTAGACCACTGGACCTCATATTGTAACATTAAAACCACATTTTTTAATACAAGGCAGAGTCTTTTTAAGAGCTTCTTAGTGCTTTGAATGACGGAGCATTCATCCCCCACCAGAAAGAACCCTAGAGATGTTAGAGTTGTCCATAACTGGGAGCCCAAGAGGAGAAAATGCCTGTTGGAATTGTCTGATGACAGGAGTTGAGTAAAGAACATGCATTGTTCAACAGACTGAGAAGCAGAACCGAAAACATGAATAAGTTAGAGTTTCAAGAGCTGAATTAACACAGGAAAAAACAGTGTATTGTGTATTGCAACCTACTGAAACCTCTCCCCTTACCTAGAACCACGGTGGCCATCAGGTTTTCTGCAGTCGCCTCAGCGCCTGTCCTGCTTTGTTCTTTGGTTGTTTGACGGTGAGGATTCACCCTCCTTTGCTTTTTCTTGTGGTTGCGTGCTTGATAAAATGTACAGTCCTTCATTTGTACAAATTTGGCTTCTCAAACGTTTTACGATCATCCAGCAAATAAATCTTCTTGTTCCACCTTAAATGGTGCTGCGGTTACCTTCTGGCCCCTGAGACGTTATAAGAACTTCTGCTTCATTTAAGGTGGAACAGGAAAAAACTAACTAGAAGCTGAATTCAGCCTCGAAGCTTGAATAAGGATAATGGATTATAATCAGTTGGCAAAGTAATAAAATCCAGACAGATCTAACGTAAAAACAGGCAATGCAGAAAGCACTCTCTGCAGCCAGGGTGTTGCGTCCTGTGTTTCGTTTTTTTCTCCACCTGTGTCATCATTCCTTTTTGCCTTGTGTTGGCGGGAGCTTTGAAAGGACCTTTGTTCCTACAGTCGAGGAGCCGCTGTTTTTCCCGTCCAGGCCGACGCTCTGCTCCAGTTGGCTGTCCACCAGCAACAGACCAAACTTTAGTTTTTTGTTCTGTTAACAGGATTTGTAGGAGTGAACTGCCCTTTTTGTTCAACCTTGTAAGAAGACTTTTAGGGGTACTTTAATGGGATTTGTTTTTCTTCAAGAGATTTGTTTGATATTTTGGCCTGGGGTCACCCTGAAGTCATAGAATCCTGAATTTTAGCCACAGGTATGTAAGACAAGGTTGATAAATAAGTATATTGAGCTCTAAACAGAAGCTAATGATGGCCTTCATTATTTGCATTGTGTTGATTTTGATACAGGGTGTGTGGTTTGTTTGTTCTGGACTGCAGTAGTAGCATTGCAGCTGTACATGATAACCTCTGTTGGTGGAGGACCTGCACCTATATATATATATAAACTATTTGTATAACTATATATATATATATAAACTCATGAAAACACTATGGTTTTATATATATAACCTCTTTATATAACTATTTATATATAAAAACTAATGAAAACACTTCAGTTTTGTATATATAAACTATTTGTATAACTATTTATATATATAAACTCATGAAAACACTATGATTTTATATATATAACCTCTTTATATAACTATTTATATATATAAACTAATGAAAACACTTCAGTTTTATATATATAAACTATTTATATAACTGTTTATATATATAAACTCATGAAAACACTATGATTTTATATATATAACCTCTTTATATAACAATTTATATATATAAGCTAATGAAAACACGGTTTTATATATATAAATTATTTATATAACTATTTATATATATAAACTAATAAAAACATTACTGTTTGTAGTTATGGATAATTATGAAAACATAGTTTTGTATATATTATATTCTATCTCTGCTAATAGAGCCCCCTTAAATCTCACACACTGCTCCTTTAAGTTGATCATTTTCAGCAGTGTGTCGGAATCTTAAGGCTGCTTCAGCTATTTGTAAAAGAAAGTGATTCCAGCTTTAAGGCAGCTGCTGTTGTTTGTAGCTGTGCAGACATAAGCAAGTCTGTCCAAAGTCTCTGATTCAGACATGCACAGTGCTCACATGCTGGGCTGTCGATTTCTATTCCTTGTCAGCTGTATTAGACTAAAGACGCTAACTCCACACACCAAGCATGTCTTGGCTGGTCGGCCACGTTTGGGTTGAGGAGGAAATGTTCAGTGGAACCACCAAATGCTTTAAAAGAATGCATATGGATTTGTGATTGAGAGAATTGGTTCGAGTCTCTTGTACTGTAAATAAAGGTTGAAATGCTTGGCCTCCCTGCTTTCTCCTCTTCTCCAGCTCTCATGCGCCATTATTATCCTCGTCAGTGGAATCATTCTCACCAAGTATATGTTGCCAGAAATTTCTACACTGGTTAAATGATGGGTCTAGTCTCGTTGATTACAGGGAGCCGGAAGGCTTTTGGAAACGCACAGACGCAACCTTGGATAATGGTTTTTCTTTTATGAACGTTTTTATAGTTTGTTTGTGTGTTTTTGTTGGCTGTTTTTTAATTGCGTGTTTCCTGTGAAAGCACTTCATTTTACTTCCTCAATAGCATAAAATCATCCGCAAACAAGAGGACGGAGAGGACACATTATTTCCAGGGAACAAAAAAAAAATTCCCAAGGTCCGAGAGTTCTCCGAGCTTTGTCCTTTACCTCGGTGCAGATAGAGGTAAACAGAAAGTTACTCAGTCCCGCTAGAGCGCAGCCTGATCCTTTATAAATAAAACAGTGATACAGTGAGAGTTTCTGAGAATACCGACTCGAGTACAAAACCTACCGAGACATCCCCTGAGAACCACGAGCACTTCTGAAGCAATAAGGCAGAAACTCTGGGACTCCAGCGATGTAGTGAATAATCCCCAGAGGCCCAGAATGAGGCCTGTTAATATTTTAGCACATCAGCCCTTAAAACCCATCTGTACCTTTTTTCTGGATAGCATGACCACGAGATACTCATAACGTACAGGCAAAGTTTTCTAAGTAGTGAGCAGAATAGGGCGGCTGATAGAGGCTGCTGATAGAGGCCAAGGCTGACTTTCAGTGGTCCCCTTTGCATCATTGATCGGGCCTCAGTCTTCGAGCAGGTCTTCTGAGTGAAGTTAGTGGGTTTCTCTGATTACATTAGCATCCAAGAGTTTGGAGTCAGGATTAAAATGCTTGCACCAATTTGAATCATCCCAAACCAAATTTGTTGCAGGTAGAATCTTAGGAATACAGGTCGTCTTAATGGTTTCTGGCTTGGACATATTCTTCTATAGAACAGCCATAGCTACTTGAATAGCCACAGTGGTCATTTTGACCATTTTTATTTTCCACCCCACAGAGAATCACTGAGAAAAGAAACGTATGTCTATATTTTTATCAGTTGTTATTTTCCTACATAATTTAAACACAGCAGTTGTTGCATTGTTTGAAAATTCTATGAAATGAGACTTCATCACTCATGGCCACATGGTGAGCAGCTTGATTGTTATTGTGTCCCCAAGTCTGAAAATTAGCGTCTAACACATTTTCTGCAGTTAGTTTTGATTAAAAAAACAATGATTTTATGTGCGTGCAACTGTTCAAACCTGTGTTTACTAGTCATGTACTGTTCTGCTCTAAATGAGCTAAAACTGTCACCAGAACAGTCAGTACTGAAACTTTTGGTAAGGTTTTGGTGGTGACAAAATTAACTGCTCACTCAAGTTTTACTACAGTAAACACAATTATCTCTGACTGTGAACCAGTTCAGGGGAATGATCCATGTCCATCAGTGTGTGATTATTTTAGTCTACATCAGTTTCATCATATGCTGACCCATATATTATCATTTGAAGAGTACACTGTGTAGATACCTTTTCTATTGAAATAATGTTGGATATTGTGTTATGGTTATTGTGAATAGACACCCAAAGATACAGGGGCTTTAGTGGTAGACACCCAAACATACAGGGGCTTTAGTGGTCCACAAGGCCTGAGGCAGCTCAGAGACTACGGACAGTCAACTACAGATGGAACAATTAGATGAACTAATAGCCCTTAAATGTAATGAGTAAATAAATTGCCATACCCTGCAACTATATTTAAACAATCATAAAAATAAAAAAAATAAAATAAAACTGCAGGAATTACTACACTATTGCACATTAATTATTTTGGTCATTTTTTCTAGCACTGTTAGTGTTTTTTGAAATGGCCCATATCAAACTATTTATGTGGGTTAATAAACCAAAACGTATTAAAATAGTTTTTTTACATGACCACTTCCCCAACGACCTGCTTTTGCTACTTTAAGACTGATCTAGTTAGATTACCTCTGTTCTGACTGGCTGCTCCTTTTAGTTTTGGTAAATGTGAGAGGGGCTACACTGCTGTAGGCTGAATTTAAACTTTGTTTAGATGGTAAAGAAACGATGTGTCATCCTTAACTGCATGCCTTCTTCTACTCACTTAACTACAGTAGGAGACATTTTGACCAAACTTTTGCATACCACTGTATGGACTGGGAAGTTAAAAGTGTGTTTTGGAACTTTTGGAATAGTGCTCATCAAGCTCTTCCAAAGAGTTGTGGTAATCCGGTTCGCCGTGATGTGGGCCCTTTGCAGCTATTCTGCACGTCTCTGTTTTATGTGGCAGTATATAAGATTGCTGCTTCATCTCATTAAAACCATTTTGCATAAAATAGAGCCAAAACCCAAACTACTATCCCTGCTGCCTGTTGGCAAGCTCCGTAAAGTGTCTTTAAATGATAATAGATACAATCAATCCAAATTCTGTAAAGCATCTGAATCTTTGAAGGGCATGTACCACCTTTCCACCTCCTCAAATGATAGAGAGTGGTCTTGGCAGCGATTACAAACGACACTAGTAATGCTCTTAACTGTCACTTTAGCCTCGGTGGGTCATCTGTTTGATGGGATCAGTGAGCAGAACAGGCCTGTGCACATTACTGATAGGAGTGATTTGGCTTCGCCACCTGCCTCCAGCAATCTGCCTACTGATACAGCCCCTCTATTCTCTTTAATCAATCCAATCAATGTGATGTTAAATGCCTTACTTCACATTGGCACAAGGGAAGCGTCTGAACGCTGATGAGTTACGCCCACGTCTTTTAGAGCTCACAGTGCAGGCAGCGCCGCCCTCGCAGCTCCAAACCCCGCTTTACAGAAAGAAACATTCCACCAAGTTTGTACTCGAGTCCATTACGGAAGATGTTTAGCTTGTTAGATTCTGACTCTAAATAAGTTTGTTTTACTTCACAGGGGTTAAACAGATGTTTAAAGGCATCAGGTTGTTAAGTTTGTAGCTGTGATTACTTTTTTTTTGCTTCTTGACAAGATAATGAAAATAAAAACATGTAAAATGTATCTAAAAATTTATCACAAGCTCTGTCACCAACGCTACAAATGTCCTTTCTTAGGTATGAAAATGAAGAACTCATTCACCAGAATAGTCTATAGAATAGAATAGAAGCACCAGAATAGTTTCATTTTGTACATTTAATAGACAAGTTTAAATAACAAATAATAACTGTCTTCTCAACTTTAAATTATTTATATACAACATATGATCTTACGTACAAAATAAAATAATTTGAAGCATATAATTATTTAGTTCAGGTACAAACTTTAATACTGTGTGTGTGTGTGTGTGTGTGTGTGTGTGTGTGTGTGTGTGTGTGTGTATATATATATAGGAAATCCTCTGGGTACACTCCCAATTAAAATTCTGGGGGCCCCTGGAAATAAATTTATCTGCAAACATTTGCCGTTCTTGACTAACTTTAGCCACAGCACTGGTCTGCCTCAGGGCGGCGCTGTAGCGCATTGATTCACCCAGTTGGTCCTTCATAGCCAAGCAACTGTAACTACGTCTAGGATATTTCTGAAACACGTTACACATATATGAAATATTATTCTTTTATACAAAAGTTGATGTATGTAATACTGCACATTATTTAGAAGTGTCAGAGACCACCCTTCATTTACTGTACGTCTGGTCAAACTGGTCATTAAGTAAAAGCAGCTTATTTTTCAGTCTTTTTTTATCAGATTAAATCAGATATAGATTCAGACACAGGAGACACACTTTCAGTTGTTAAGAGAAATCTCATTGAGTGATGCTGAGGTCTGGACTCTGGGGTGGTCAGTCTGAAAGGATGTGACGGCTACTCAGACTTTCAGGCCCATAGTGTTGAGTTGTGTTCTTGTAGTGGAGGGATGGACAGAAACACCTGTAGATGTTTTCAGATCTCTCGTAAGGATGAAAGCTTTAGGTGCTGTTTATCTGATGCAGTTTTGGTGATCTACCATGTTTTGCACGGTTGTTATGAGTCCAGTTTTTTCATTTCCACCTCCGTACACAAATGGCTCACCCATTATTTAGTGTCCTTAGAAGAATCCACTAGAAATGACTGACTTAGTAATGGCTGGAAATGAAAGATCTATGACTCACAGTCCTTAAAGTCCTTACATGTACACCTACATACAAGGCTTATTAATAATCTGATCACTGTCTGAAGCTAAGCACTGGCCTGCACCATGTCTCGTAAAATGAGTCCGTAAAACCAATTCAGCTCAGTGCCAAAATGGATTTTGAAGCTTTTGTGTTGCCAGTTTGCCTCTTGCTGTCCAGAAATCGCTGTGGGTCAGTTCCAGGCTGATTTCCTATTGTGCTGCCCACTTCAGTAACGCTTGGATAGCACTCAAGTCCAGTATGAGTATCAGGGCCACTGTCATTACCGGTGTTGTGTTGGGAATGTGTTCTTACAGAAAGTAAAATAAGAGCTGAAAAGAAACCTATACGTTTGTTTTACAGTATAAAGTTGTCACTCACAGCCACACGGGATTAAACTAGATTAGAACTCCTATAAAATCCCAAAAACAAACCAGGGGGATGACACCTAGTGTGACATTCCATATTAGAGGTGGTTCCTTTAAGGGCCTTTCTAAAATAGTGTAATCCTTTTTACATAACGGCACACCGACTCTGAACGACATTAAAATATTTAGTTTGATTTTCAACAGCTCTCAAAATATCATCTGCACAGCAATCCGGAATTAGTCGCTCTAATATAGCTCAAACGTACTGCAGACATACCACCATATAAATATTTATTCCAAAGAAGACGTGCAGGGTAAATTATAGCTCTAGTTAAAGAGTTAAGTATCAAACCAGGGTTTTTCTAAGAAGCACGAAGGAGAAGAAAAACAACGGTGCCGAGTGCTGCAAGGGTATTTACCTTCGCCTCTGTGCTTGCTCTGTGAATAAAGGGATAAATCTTGAATATTACAAAACTGGATCCCAGACGTTTATGTAGGGCTCCAATTAGAAGGCTTTTCTTTAGGGCTCAGACAGAAAAACCAGCGATGACTGATACACTTCAGCTAAAAATTCCCCCATTATGAGTCCTGTTCTGATACCAGTACAGGATTACTCCAGTGTGTTACATGTCTGCCCACATTCACTGTCCATTGTATCAGACATACCTACTGACTAGACCTCAAGCTTGCTATACTTGCTGTACAGTTTGTCAGCACACATTTATTCTGTCCATCAGTAAAAGGTGACCACCACAGGAGCGTAGCTGACCAGATATTATTGCAGTGGTGGCTCATTCTCAGCTCATCAGTGATACCGGCGTGGCAGCAGTATAAGTGTATCAGGAACGTCGTACTAATGGGAGCTGTAAACACTGCTGGCCACTTATTAAAACCCCCCGCCTTGTTGCTGTACCATCACCCTTAATTTATTTCATACTCAGTTGAAACAGCTATTAAAAATAAATGATGAATTTTTTTATTCATCAGGATTTGTTTCTGAGATTAGATGTACTCCCAGATGTCATCCACTTACATAAGAGAGTAGAAAGAAACGTTTCCAGAATTGGAGATCATAAAACAATTAAAAGCTGCAGAGAAAGTGGGACTCTTTACAACCGTGCAAGAGCTGATATACATCTCTGAGAGAGAGAAAGAGAGAGAGAGAGAGAGAGGAGAAAATCAAGCTCTACTCCTGCTTCAGATCTGAAAACATCTACAGGTGTTTCTGTCCATCCTTCCCCTGTGAGAAGATACTTCAACACTATGAAGGATGTGTAGCTGTTAAGAAACTCTTACTGAGAAAAGCAAAGCTCCAAAAAATCATGGTGAATGGTGAAGAATTGTGGTCTCAGTGTAGTGAACTGACCACCCCAGAGACCAGACCTTGACATCACTAAATGTGTTTGTGAAGTGCAACTTCTAAGACTAAAGACTAAAAAAAAATCCCTGTAGATTTCTTTGAAAATTTAAGAAAAGTGAAAAAATGAAAGTAAGGAAATGGAAACTATAATAAAGGTACACTAAATGTGGAAAAATGAGATTTAATGTTGTAGTTGTTGAAGCTTCTGAGTCCTTTTCTGCTAGATATATGGTACCGTGCAAAAGTACTTCAGAAAATTAGATTTAAAAAGCTACACTTTTACAATCAGTATTTATTTGCTTAGAAAACAAGAATATTAGAGGCATTTGTAGCCATTTCCACACCTTTTCCTGTGGCAGTCTAGTATTAATTGTAGTTAGCCTCCAGAACCTGGCTTGGCTAATCAGTGCTTCATTATGTTAAAATAATTATACTGATTTTCAGTGCTCATAATTTTTTTATATGCTAGTTAAATTTTCCAACTTCCTCACACTGTACATCTGTATCTCTTTCTGAAATGCTCTGTTAGAGCTTATGTGTCTTTAAGCCCCGCCTCCTAATGCCCCAGTGTGCTCTGACTGGTCAGTTCACCTGCCCTGTCACCCTTACACTGTTGTGTCTATTCTAACAAAGGTGTCAGTTCTGCTGCAGAGTCCGATCCTGAAAGTCAGGTTGAACAAGCTGGGAGATCTCATCCACAAGCTTGAGTGTTTAAGAGTGCTAGGTCATCACTGTTTTATCTATCTGTGTGGGTTGTGTGTTGGTGTGCCAAGCTTGCTGGTAGGCAGGGAATAAGGATTGTGTTACTAGATGACATCACCTTGTTATAGAGAAAAGAGCTGGGATTCCGTCACAACATTCTAGACAGCTGAGAAAAGTGGTTTCTGTGGAAGAGTTTCTCCCTCTGGCATGTACTTTATATCTTTGCAGACTGTTTACAAAGGCAAAAGAAAAAAAGCTACAATGCAATAAAGGAAAGAATAAAAATGCAGAAAGGTATAATAGGTCCTTTTTTAAATCAAGTGTGCTGGTGATGGAATTTAACAAATCCATGGGATGGGTGGAGGTGTTGAGGAGAAATGTCACCTCAGAACGTATCCACTACTTTGGAAAACAAGAATCTCTCGTATTTCTGTTGATTTGCTTTTATATATCTTTTTTTTTAGCCAGCACAAGCACACTTATTGCCAGGATAAATGCTTCAAAATAATGTTCTTCTGAGCCTTTTGCACAGTGCTGTATGTTTTCTGCTCTCCTTCCTGACACTGAAAAATGAATATCTTCTGCTAAATGGCTGCTTTGACTGGAAATGAAATAAATGAAAGGTGGTCTGTGCTGTTTGGTACACAGTATGGTAGGTAGATCTCATAAACTGGCGAGGAATCCTCACGTGGCATGGCAGACGCTGAAGAGGTTCAATGTAGTCTCATCTTTCATTATTATGAAACCTATTGATAGTTCTCATACTCATCACTCTGAGCCTTAAGTGCAGTGGATATGCCGTTATTGATCAAACTCAGGCCAGAAAACATGGGTCTGTTCTCACAGGCCTCATCTGGGAAACAACTGAAAGCAGAAAAGAGAAAGTCAGACGTTGGATTCCTTCTTGCTAGCCTTAAACACAAACTTAGCATCACTAGGGGGTGAAAACGTGAAGAAAAGGGGGCTCCATACGAGACTCTTTAAGGCCAAAACAAAGACCTAATCATGCAGAGCGAGGAGGAGAAGGTAACCCAGCCGTCTTTACCTGACTCACTGCAGCGGACGGGGGGACAATAGCAAGAGGCCCGATTAGCAAAGCAACAGCCAAGCAGACGGAACAATAGCTGCTTGGCTAAAAATACGCCCAGTCGTGTCTGCAGGCTCGGGGGAGGCTGGTGAGCTCTGTCCAGCCGCACAAGCATGAGGGAAACCGCTGGGAATGAAACCGGGTGGGGCTTTTGGGGTCAGGGAAAATAAAGAATTGATTGTCCCTGGATTTGCCGCTGATTCACCAAAATACAGTCGATTTGCAGCACACGCAAGTCCAGTCGGCGCAGACTTTGCTTTGAAATCAATGCTCCTGGTGGTGGAGGAAGTGGTGGGGAGAGTGGCTGCTGGAAAGAGAGAAAAGCTTCTCTGGCTCTCTGGCCAAGAGGACCCTCGCTTTGTCATCGGGCAGCAGCATCAGCAGCGATTTCCGGAGGGATCGGGACGCTTTTGTAGCTTTCATATAGTTTCATAGTAAATAAGTGGAGCTGCTCCAACTCTTTTCATTGCGAGACTAATGGCTGTTTTGTTTGTCTGCGGAAACCTTATTTGTGGCAAAAATGGCCCAGTCTCTTGGTATCACCCCTGTTTATGGAGGGAACAATGGCATATTGTGCTGGAAATGGTCACCGAAAGCTCTGCCTTGCATAATTTCGGGGGGCTGCTGCATCTTGGACCGTCACGTTGTGAAAATGTGCACGTGCCGCTAACAGCTTTAGCTTCTGTATCAGAGACGTTCAATAGATGGAACCTTTTTTGATGCAAATGGCACCTTTGTCACAGTCCTTTCATAATGATGTGGCTAATAGTGCTGCTGCAAGCAAAATACATGGCATCACATCCTGGTAGTACACAAGAGCCCAATTCCACAAACACCTGCTCCCACCAACACTTAGCTTTAGAAATAAAAGAGAGAATCAAAGGTGTCAAAGTATTCATATTCATTACTCAGGTAGAAGTATAGATACTATGGTAAGAAAATACTTATGTAGAAGTTGAAGTATCAACTCCAGCTTTTACTCATGTGAAAGTGTAAAAGTACTGCTTTCAAAACTACTAAAGACAAAAGCTTAGACCACACCACAGGGGTCTATAGTGCACTAGCCCACCTCTCCCCAAAAAAATCTTCTAAAAGCCATAATGACTATAATGTTGTATTAAAATGTTAATGTTGATACATTTGGGATGCGCTAGGCTTCCTGTTTCAGCCGCATAGACGCCCATTGAACATGAATGTAGTTTAGTACAATGTAAATATATTAAAGAAGCATATCTTTGTACTACTGAGCTTTAACATGTGTTTCATGGAGCAGAAGATATGATGACTAGTTGACTATAAGTATTGTAATAGTGCAAAAGTCCAAAAAAACTTTAAAGGCATGTTATCAATAATCTTTACTGGAAAGTAAATGTACGTGAATGAAAACAAGCTAAAATGAAATAGGAGTATTTGTACTTTATTACTTGCCACCTCTGGAGAGAATGTAGTTTGTAAGAAAGGGTGTTTTGGAATGATAATGATTCTGACAAGTACCTGTAGATTCTAGCATCTGCAGTGGATTCTGTTAAATACTCATACACTAGAGTTTCTTGTCTGTAGTTTTTGTAGTGTGTAGGTTGATTTTATACAGTGAGACTTTCGTGCAGCTACGACCCCATTTATTAAAAAGTTGGGACGACGTGCAAAACAAAACCAATTCAGAATGCGCTAATATGCAAATCATTTAAACCCTAAATTAAATATAGTACAAAGACATTGCATTATATTTTAAAACTGATGTTAGCAACATGTTTTTAAGACAGTTGGGACAGGAGCAACAAAAGACTGGTGAAACACTTGGTGGAGCATTTCACAACTAATGAGGTGAAATGGTAACAGGTCAATAACATGATTGACTATAAAAATCATGGATGTCATGTCCTCCAGGCCTAAGAGGAGAGGGGCCAAGTGCCTTGTTGTTAACACACATCTAATGGTTTAAAAGCTGGCATCCATGATATAGTATAGAGCTGCTTTAGTGCACATGGCATGGCACCATTAATACTGATTTCTTTTTTTTTTTTTTAGAGCAGCAGATGCTGCCATCCAGACGATATCTTTTTCAGAGAAGGTGTTGTTTATTTCAGCCAGACAGGACCAAACCACATTTTGCCTGTATTACAACAGCATGGCTCTGTAGTAAAAGAGTCCAGGTGTTAAACTGACCAGCCTTTCCAGCTCAGCCTGGTCACCCACTAAAAACATATGGTGCCTAATAAAACAAAAAAAATACCACAAAATGGGCATGTGTTTTCTTAATAAACAGTGTAACATCCTAGTTTTAACATTAGATATGTTGTCTTTGTGTTGTTTTCAATTAAAAATATGATTTGCACATCGCTCCATCTTGTTTTTATTTTCATTTTTTGCAGAGCATTACAAGTTGTTCTTTTGTTTTTTTGAAAAGAGGTTGTAGTTGCAGACTGTGATCTTTGTGAAGTAATTGCAATACCAATGAAACATGTTGCAACACATTTTATTATTATGCTAGTAAGATTAGTAGTTAGCTTTTGTCATATGATGTACCAGAGTACAGTGACTTTTGTTTCCCATCATGCCTTTTGTCTCAAAAATTCTCAACAAAGTGGTTGCAAAAATAGCTTTTAGATATTCTAGAGGATATATGTACTATATCCTGTATTCTGATGCTTGAGATGTGTCTGTTTTGGTCTTTATGAATGTTAGGGCAGGTTTTGATACTGTTTATCTTAATATTTTGATAACTAGTCTGCATTAGTGGGTTTGTATATCAGGGACAGTCTTAGACTGGTTTTCATCATTTGTCTATCTAATAGAAACATTGTGGTATCTGTTGAAGATTAGATATCCTCATGTGATGATCTTTCTTGTGGAGTTCCACAGGGATCTATACTTGGCCCAATTGAATTTTCATTATGCATGCTTCCCCTGGGAAATTTGATTTGGCGTGTTAATATATCGTATTATTTTGTGCCGGTGATGCACGGTAGTGTAGTGGTTAGCATTGAGTTCGAGTCCCAGTCTGGGAGGTTCTGTGTCTGTGTGGAGTGTGATTGTTCTGCCTGTGCTTGGGTGGGTTTCCTCCCACAGTCCAAACACATGCATGTTAGGTTGATCGCTCACTCTAAATTTCCTGTAGGTGTTGGCCATGCGATGGACTGGTGACTTGTCCATGGTGTACCCTGACTTCGCTCGATGATGCTCGGATTGGCTCCAGCACCCCCGTGGCCCCAACTAACCAGATAAAGCGCAAGGTAACGAATGGATGGATTGAAGGGGTTGACCTTGGTCCCCCAAAAGTCATTTAGGGAGAATCTTAAGGAAGATTTATGGATTGATCTTGGTTCTTTATGGATAAAGTCTTATTCTTGGAAAAATTTTTGTACTCAACTTAATGTCTTGTGGTGCTAACATCGCAGGCTGTGAATGGAGAGGGAGCGCAATATATTTTTGAGTTGTTGGTCTCATATTTGAATGTTAGGACCCTGAGGTCCCCAAGCCAAGCATTCTTTGTAGCTGAAAATGAAAGAGTGATTGTGGTTTTGTGGTTTGTGCTCCTAAGCTATAAAAGCATTTGCCCACAGATATTAGACTTGGGTTTAAGGAGCTGTTTAAAAAGGCTTATGGCTCATCTGTAAACTCTAGCCTGTGTTTTTTGTGGGTGATGTGTTTTCTTGTTTTACTTTTGTTGTTGTGAAGCACTTTACAGTATGTTTTAAAACATGATAAATAGATGTTACTTAATATTTTTTAAGATAGTTGCAACTGCTGACCCAGCACCTGGATGTCTTTATTTGGGATTTGATTTAGTACTTGAGTATCAAGACTTCAATGAATTGGGGGAGGCTTTATATTATGTGGCACAACTGATATCTAGTTGCAAATAAGTTTCGAGGAACTAAGGCTGTGCAAATGTTTCACCTTGTAAAGCCAACCTTAGTGCCCCGCTCTGCATTCAGACGAGACAGATTTCTGTCTGTATCCTTTCAGCCATCAGCTGCCACCCAAGATGCCTTCTGCCTTCGGATCTGACATGCTTACTGTAATTGCAAAGATTTTGTTGCTCTTAGCAACTCTCCGAGTATTGCTTTTCCCATAGGAGCACACACACACACACAGTGCTATTCAGGCCAGCTGTGCACTTTTCCTGGATGAAAGATGATTTGGAAATGACCTCTACTCAGCTTGGCGTGTGTAGATACCCTAGTGCTCTAGTAACGTCTGCAAAAAGTAGGTCCAGTGCAGTTCAGACCTGGAGTCCAGAGGCCCAGCAGGGCTTCACAGGGCTATTCATCAAAGTGCTACTCAGGGCTTTCGTTATGACTGGAATACCACTGGACATTTTGTGCAACAGAAAAGGTTGTAGTATCTTGATTGCTTTGACTATTTCAATGGAAATAATATCAACATGGCAGCTCCTATCCAGTTACCCACGTATTAAACACTGTGACATTTTGAGGTACAAAATAATTTTTCATTGCTTTCAAAGACCTTTTGCACTGCTCCCTACAGAAAGTTTTGTGTTGAAACTTTCCCAGATTTCGTATTTTTGAAACTGACCGCTGACTTCTTTCTGACCTTTTCTTTTGACTTTTGGCTACAGTAGCTGAATTCACTCCTCTTTTTTGACACTGCAAAAGCTGCTGACCTGTAGTTTTAACTTTTGACTTAATAATCAGTTTGGACCCTTCTGACCTAGAAGAGGTGCTGATCCCCACTAGGAAAGGCTTTGACTCCTCCTGTATAGCATCTTGTGGAAAAGCTGTTTTCTTCAGAAAGGGTACTGCGCAGTCAATGCATTTACATTAAATGGTTAAATGGTTCTTGGCTTGAATGTACAGTTCTAGTAAAATATTTAATTGATATAAAACTGTTTATTTATGTCAAATAGTTGGGGTTTTTTTTGTTTTTTAAAGGGCATTCACGTTTACTGCAATGGTCCATCCTTTGAAATACATGTATAAAAGATAAAGAAGTTCTTCTTTGGCATGACTCCAAATAACCTCTTGGCACCTTTTGGTTTTTTTTTTTTAAAGGGAAGGTTTTAAAAATACAATTATTAAAAGGAAATTATTTGCTGCATTGTGTAGAAGCATGTTTGATCAGGATTTGCATTAAATGTAAAGTTAATAGTAAAGTTTTTTTTATAGTAAAATTTACAGGTTTTGTCTTTTTTTTTGGACACTGTAATAGTTAGCCAATATTAGACAAGACAATATATAGCAGGCATAAAATGACCATTTAACAAAAGTAGGCCACAAAACTTTAAAAAAACATTATGCACTAAAAGTGATGTATTAGCATGTCTCACCTAAGTTATGTTGCTTTATTATGTATGAAAGTAGTGGATTGGAATGATATTAGCAGATGCTTAACCTTAAAGTATTGGTTGATACTGAGATCAGATTAGTATTGGCTGTTACTCAGCATTGAAGCCCTTGGTTCGAATCAGTATTGGCAGACCCTCAACATAATACTCTGTTTGAATCACTATTGGCTGATACTGAACATTGTAGTACTCAGATCTGTTTAGTATTGACTGTTACTCAGCATTGAAGCCCTTGGTTCGAGTCAGTATTGGTTGACACTCACCATGAAAATACTCAATTTGGATCACTATTGGCTGATACTGAATATTATAGTACTCAGATCAGATTAGTATTGGCTATTACTCAGCATTAGAGCCCTTGGTTCCAATCAGTATGGACTGACAATCAACATGAAAATACTCAGTTTGGATCAGATACTCAACATTATAGTCCTCAGACCAGATTAGTATTGGCTGATAGTTGTTGATAGTTAATAAAGACAGGCTCAATATTAAAATACTCAGGTAAACTCAGTACTGGCTGATTCACGCTGTTATAGTACTCAGGTAGCATCAGTATTGGCTAATACTCAAAAGTTAAGTATTCACATGAGTAAGGTATTGACTAATATTATGACCAGTGTTTACTGACACTTAACAATAAAGTATTGATATAGAATTCATATTTGCTCAGCTCAGTTGACTTAGATTGGTTTTGCTAGTACTAAGGTCAAGTTGATTTCAGGTGATACTCAAAATTGAAATCTAAGTACGATCAGCCTTGGCTGATACTCAGCAATAAAGTGCTCAGATTAGATCAGTATTGGCCAACATTACTCGCATTGGGTAATCGGGACATTCCTTTTAATAATGCATCGAAAGAGCAGTAGTAAGTCCGGACTTCAAACGGTTTTCGAAAGTACATTTTATTTATTTATTGGTTTTCAGTAGGTTCTGTTCTCGTCGTCCTGTTCTCCTGGCACTGGAACATTTTTTTTCTCCTCACGTGCAGAAACCCCACATACAGTGAAGCCGCAAGCCATAAACCATAAACTCTACTAGATCTCCCAGTAAAAATGCAATCATAATACATCTCAGTGCCCCCAGCTTACTCTCTCCCCAGCCAATAGACTACGGCACGCAATCGATATGGTTTTGTCACATCTCCTGATGGATAGGCTCTGAAGGGCTGCAAGGGTCAAAGCACGCTTCTGCAAATGGAGACGCTCCCATCACCCTTTTCCCTGACCAGCGAGCGTGTAAACAAAGACCCAGGTCCTACTGTATGCTGCTGAAAAGAAGCGGCTAAGAATCGCTGCTCTCCGTCTCCTTTCCTCTAGAAGACGTGCCAGGCATAAGCAGCAGAAGCCGCCTGGTGTAGGTGAAAGCCATCTTGGCAGCGTTGCTGAATGCTTGGAGGATCCATTAAAAGTGGGGATGGAGTGGTAGACAGGCTGTAGCTCTGACGAGCTGGCTGGTGTTCAGAATGAATCAAGTGCCTACATGCTAATACAGGCAGCATATGCCTACACTCGACAAAGATCACGTCTCCTCATGCTTCCTTAAGGCCACATGCAGACACAGAGCCTTTCTCACTGCTTTTCTATTCAGATTTCCACTGATGTATAAGAAATCTCATGCTACAGGAATAGTTACTCCATGTTGTTTCTCTTGTGTTTAATGCAGAAATGTATTAATTTTCTTAAGCCTAACAAAAAAGCAGTATAACCATGCTAATTTCTGTTAGCAAGCAATGTCTTTTATCACCTGTGTATGTTTACACCAAGGAGCAGAGTTAACTTGGTTTATAAATTATAAAATGGAGAGTTCCTGGCCTACAATTGTATCACTCAACGTCACAATATTTGGTTCAGATCGGTATTGGCTGATATTCAGCATTAAAGTACTCAGATTGGATTAATTTAGCATGATATTCTGCATTAAAGTACTCAGATTGGATTAATTTAGCATGATATTCTGCATTAAAGTACTCAGGTTGGAATAATTTAGCATGATATTCAGCATTAAAGTACTCAGATTGGATTAATTTAGCATGATATTCTGCATTAAAGTACTCAGGTTGGAATAATTTAGCATGATATTCAGCATTAAAGTGCTCAGATTGGATAAATATAGCATGATATTCAGCATTAAAGTGCTCAGGTTGGATAAATATAGCATGATATTCAGCATTAAAGTGCTCAGATTGGATAAATATAGCATGATATTCAGCATTAAAGTGCTCAGGTTGGATTAATTTAGCATGATATTCAGCATTAAAGTGCTCAGATTGGATAAATATAGCATGATATTCAGCATTAAAGTGCTCAGATTGGATAAATATAGCATGATATTCTGCATTAAAGTGCTCAGATTAGATAAATATAGCATGATATTCTGCATTAAAGTACTCAGGTTGGATAAATATAGCATGATATTCAGCATTAAAGTACTCAGGTTGGATAAATATAGCATGATATTCTGCATTAAAGTGCTCAGATTAGATAAATATAGCATGATATTCAGCATTAAAGTGCTCAGGTTGGATAAATATAGCATGATATTCAGCATTAAAGTGCTCAGATTGGATAAATATAGCATGATATTCTGCATTAAAGTGCTCAGATTAGATAAATATAGCATGATATTCTGCATTAAAGTGCTCAGATTGGATTAATTTAGCATGATATTCTGCATTAAAGTACTCAGATTGGATAAATATAGCACGATATTCAGCATTAAAGTGCTCAGATTGGATTAATACAGGATAATATTCAGCACTAAAGTGCTCAGATAATATGTGACTGCATTTACCATCTTTCAACTTTGAAGTTCTGCCTGTCTTTTGTGTCAGTTGTCCCCCCACCTTAGAAGTTAAAGTGGTGTAGTCCAACAGAACTGATGTTTAATGCTAGTAGGGCAAATCTAGAAAATAGTGAAAAGGCCAGGCCAGGTCAAAACCCTGAGAAGCAGAAACATGGAGATATAGTCAAACCCAAAAATCAGTCCAGAAAAGCCACCAGCACACGAGGAACAAGAGAAGAAACACTCAGTATGCAAGTAAACCGAAGGGAGATACCTTTAAAAGTTAAGAGAGAGACGAAGGTGCCTGTATACAAACTGATTAGTCACAGGTGCAATGAATCAGGACTCACCTGGAAGGAAGTTTGCCATAGGATTTTGACGGTCACATGTGTGAGTGAGGGGGACTCTGGGAAATGGAGTTCTGAGAGTCAGAGGGAGCAATGTGTAGGTCTGCAGGCATGATACCACCATATATATCATGACATATCTATTTTTTTGGATATAGATAACAACAGTTATCACTAAAATCTCGATTTCTCAGATTAAAGTAGTAGAGAGATATAGAGAAAGCAAAAACTGCAGGTTGATACGGCAGCACAGCATTTAATTGAGTGCAGCAAATTCTATAATGCATGTACAAAGACAACTAATGTAACAGACAATGTTTCTGCAATTACAGCTTCCAGAAGCAGCCACAGTTACTGAGAGAGAGAGCAGCATCTTCACTGAGGAAGAGAGAGCAGCATCTTCACTGAGGAAGAGAGAGCAGCATCTTCACTGAGGAAGAGAGAGCAGCATCTTCACTGAGGAAGAGAGAGCAGCATCTTCACTGAGGAAGAGAGAGCAGCATCTTCACTGAGGAAGAGAGAGCTGCACCTTCACTGAGGGAGACAGAGGGGCTCCTTAATTCTGATGTCACCTGGAAGAAGGTCAGTCACACTGCTGTGCCCGGGGCCCAAAATTTGGTGCTACGCCCCTGTGCACATAACTTTTAATCATCTTACACCTCTCTATTACTGCACCAACTCAATAAAAGCTCCTCCATCAATATCATACTGCAGGTTTACAGCATATCATGGTGTATATAATAATTCAGGGAGAATATTACTTGCTACAGGATTCGCTATAGAACTGAATTATAAAAGATTAAACAATAGGTCAGTTGAATGTCTTACAAGCTTCACATGTCAGAGGTTGCACAGACTAGTCGACTTGATAAGATTCTGGGGTCCGAGAATCTCTGGTTTCCTGATAGTAAGCAACCAGAGCACGTCACTGTAGTGACCTGTGGAGTTTGTTCTGATATTGTTTGCTGATCTACAGCGATTTAAAAATCAGAAAATGAATGTTTTTGTCCCACATTTCCTGAAGACTACATTAAAAGCCGTGTGGTTGCAGAAGGAACATAACACCCCGTAATCCTGTAAAGGCTGAAGTTGCTTCTTTTTATTTTTGCCACGTTGAGGCTCTCTGCATTACTCTGGCTGTTGTGGATAAGCATCTCAGTAAGGCTGCCTGAGACGGATACAAATGTGTGAGATTCCTGGGATCTGTATCTCGAATTCCCTAAAGGCTAGCAATGTGATTTAGGGCTTGTTGTCCTGTTGACCTGTAGAGTTTAGCTTCTTTATGGATTTTTAACGTCACTTGTTGTAAAGCTTCCCCACCAGCTGTGGTTTTATTAAAGAATAAGCATTTAGTCAACATCAACTTTCATCACATCATTGTCGTACAACATCTACTGCGTTGTGGTCGCATTCGCCTTAAGTTGCATTAAACCCAGACTGAAGCTTAAATGGCTCCATCCTCCCTACACTGTGGGTGATGTACAATACAGTGCAAAAGTTTGAGGCACTTGGGAACATGATTATATTTAAAAAGCTTTTATTTGTTTAGGAAAACTCTTTATTATGAATACTCCAACAGTATTAATACAGTAAGTAGTGCTTTTACATATGTCAGTGTGTTTATTTAACTCTTTTCAAGCTTCTCCTTGTGGAAACAACCCAGTATTATTTACAATTATTATTATCTAATACCTGCTTTGACTGCTCAGTACTTCATTAAGCTAACTAAACTAAACTAAACACATTCATACAATGTCTCGAGCATTCAAGAGAAATCTAGAACTACACTTTGTTCTTCAAACTGGAGCTCAAGATATGATCTACGTCTTTCACAATAAGATATTTATGATGCTTTGTATTACATTTATGTTTATGTACATCTATTATAACAATATCTGGTGTTCTTACTGGTGAAAATACACTTATTAATAAGATAAAGGGGTTTAAACAACAAGCTTAGGTGCCTAAAGTAAGTTTGCCTTGTAGAGTTTGTCCACCAGTGTTTAAATAGTCCTGAATGATTGTTTGTTAGATACGTTGTACATTGGGTGCAAGGGCCAGGATATGGTGTAGTAGGGAGCCATTCAATATTAAGCCCTAGTGCACAGTAAAGCCACAAACAAGCCTGTAAGCTTAGAGACGCTAATGGTAAAGTGGCTTATGAATCAAGTGTTCATGCTTTAAACACTGTTGCAGTATGATATGGTGATTATTATATATTGAAAAATTATATTGCAATATACAAGAATCTTTCTGCAGTCTATGCCATTGCTGGGCAACAATATATTATAAAGGAAGTACATTTTCTGACAGAGTGCTTGTTGTACTTGTTAATACTAATAATAACTTTAATCATTAGGAAAATGTGTGGTTTGTCATGTTTCACGGTGCTGCTATGGTGTACAAGCAATAAGCCACTTTTCTTTAGGTTTACATGCCATAAAGTTACTGTAATGCACGACCTCTCGCAATTTGCTGCTTTTTTTAAAGATCCTAGCAGACGCGCAACCAGTTAAAGATGTTAGCCTCAAACACTGCTCGCAGTCATTGTCTCCCTGAGAGGCTTATGCAAGATTCCTGTTCTTGCCAGAATTTTCATATTTAGTCAGCATGTTATCCCAGAATGGACAAAATGATAACAAGATAACGTAAAATGTAAGCACTCTTTCTTTGGCTTTGATAAAACCAGTAATCTAGAATTTCCCAACTAGGTATTTCGTCCATCATCTCAAACAACAGTGGTACTCCAGAACTCCGGATAGGAGAAGACAAACACATTGTTTTTTACATTCAATGTGCAGTTTGTGCAAAACAAATACACCCCTCCTTTCAGTGCACCTTCAGAAGCTCCACATTTATGGACGTGATGCAAAACTAGTTATTTTGAGGTCTTTATGGCCATAAAACCTGTTTTCCTTTGTACGAACAAATGCCATGATATAATAGGTATGTCTCAAAACCTAGTGAGCTGCCTACATAGACAGCATTTTAGGTCATAGTATGAGCTCCCGACATGTAGGCTGTCCCAGTTCTAAGATATCTTAGATGCTGTCTACTAAGGTACCTTTTTTTGCCCCGATTTTGGTTTTAAAATGTAAGTTATTTTGTTTTAATGTGTTTATTGTCATGTAATCACACAAAACAACATTTTATTTGAAACTTTGCACCGAGTCGTTGACCATTTTGCAGTTTTATACTTAAGCCATTAGCATCTATGCTAGTGGATTTTTAAGCCTAAACCACCGGTCGGGTGCTGCAGTGGGCGGGAACAAGCCGTGACGCAGTTGCTCTCTAACTAGAGCGTCTCAGTAATCTGTTTTATGAGGAGAGATGTCAGACAGAACTCTGCTACTTAAACAGCTACCTACATAGACAGTGCCTACATTGACACTCACTAGGTTTTGAGAAAGACCCAATGTTAGAGTGAACAGCTGCACAGCAAGTTATAGATCTAATCTTAGCCAGGTTGTGGGTTAGCAAACTGGGGCTACAGTTGCTGCTGAAACACTAACCAGTTACTACATAAGCATAAGCAACCCTTTTTCACGCCTTCCAGCCCTCTGTGAAACTGAGGTCGCCTTCTTCTCTGCCAGCTTCTTGTTTGAATTTTTCCATTGCAGTAGATAGGCATGTTAGCTTCTCCACCTGAAACTGTGCCTCAGTTACATGCTGGGGCCTCGATCTACCTGTCTAGTTTCTGGTGTGAACTTTCCTATTCCATCTTAGTTACATCCAGGTGCCTCGTCTAGAAGCTCTCTTTAACAGCTGAAAACCCTTTAATATATGATATTGTAACTGAATCTCATTGCAATTTAATGTAAATATAGAAAAATGTATAAGCTTTTGTATGTCAGATACTGGAAAGTCAATGAAAACAGCTGCACTTTTAGAAGAAAGATTCCAACAAGGGCTCCTTGTGCAATGCCATAAAATGAGGTGTCCAAAATGTGGCCCTTGAAGACGTTTGTCCCATCAGTATATCTGTGAGAACATATTTTTTTACATTTTGACCCAATAAGAGTATAATTTCAGACTATGACTTCTTACGTGCAGAACACAATATTATAAATTAGATTTTTAATAACTTCCCCATCCACATTTTAATTCCTCTCAAGGTCCTCTCATTGGAACCAGTTAAATGAGTTGGTGGTGAATGTATAGAACCTATTTAAGGTTTAAAGAATCTGTAAAAGTTTTAGTTAGAACTTAAAAATTGGTAGAGAAAGTGGTTTCTTCTGTTGCAGCATTGCACTGGGAGCCGTCCCTTCATGTATGTCTGTCCTTGTTTTCCTTTCTTCCTTTTTGTATTCTCAAATGTATGTTAATGTTAGGATTACATTACAAGTTATTTTGGACCACTTCTGTTAGTCCATTCATCAGAAGTGCTCATGCAGTGTAGATGGCCGCTGGAGTTTAATCCTTTGACCCTCCGTGGGCCCACACTTTTACTGCACACCTCTATGAACTAAGAATAACTCCAAATTGCATTGTAGTCTGAGTAGTTGCAAAATAAATAGCTCCAGTATAAAATAAGCCCGAGATTATAACCTGGAAGACGCAGAAATTGGAAGTCTGGTTGTTTTCTATGGCAGTGACTATATGAATCAGGCAGCAGTAAGGTTTTTTTTTTCCTTTATTACTCTTTTTTTTTTTTGTGACCACTGGAACTCATGGCCAAACATTGAAAAGCATCGACAACAAGCTAGGGAGCCCACTACTGCTCTACCGCAGGTTGCCTTGGAAACCACACATTCAAAAATAGACCAGGAGGGGAAACGGACTGCAGGGAGGTTGCGTATAAATGATGTGACTGGGGATGTCTTGATGTCTGTCTGTATAAAGAAGCCATTCCAGCCAAGGAATAAACAGACTTCTTCATTCTGGTCCCGACTGGCCGTCTCCTGAATGCAGAGTAAAGAGCGCGGGAGCTGCAGGCTCTCCAGGACGGGGAATGTTTTACGGCATTTAGGAGAAAACAGCATATATACCATTTGATTTCATAGTAATGGCATCCGTTTGCTGTTCAACAGCACAGAGCAAATGAACCCTTGAGGCCCAAAAGTCGGTTTGCGTGCTCTTGTTATTGTGAACATGTTCAGGAGCTTCTCAGCAACTGTCAGAGTGTGTCCTGTCTCTCCTCTGTGGAGGAACTCTGTGTGCAAGTCTAAGGACATCTTCCAGAGAGAACACTGGCTACCATTTTCACTCTTAAACTTCTGCTAGCTATTTATACAGACCTTGTTGGCAATTTACACAAATCAGTCTATAAACTTGGTGGTGTAAACTGTCAAGACGTTTTACATATATCATCACTGTCCTAAGAAAAACATGTAATTATTAATGTCGACAGATGCTCTTTACATCCTGTGAAAGTTTCATGATGTGCAAACCAGTAGAAATTCTCCAGAATAGCTTGGAAAAAAATGTGGTTCTATTGACTTACATTGAAAGAAAGTATATATATATATATATATATATATATATATAGTATAATATTTTAGTAAACCGTTTACTTGAACATGAGCTGCATGAGTACTTAATGACACATTCATAAACATTGAGCAATGTTTGCTGTAAACTCAAACTCAAGTGAAAATGAAGAACTGATATTTGGTGGTCTTAACTTGGTGACCTCTGCCGTGCTGGTGTTATAAACTGAACAAATGTCTTAAAGGCTTTACGTCAGTGAAACAGCATTTACTTTATGAATTTTTTGCAGATACTGGCTGTTGTGATGTCTATATGTAGGTGTCCTTGAAGAAAATTGTTTGACACTAGATGTTGGAACATTGCTGTAAGGATTTGCATTCTGCCATAATAGCATTAGAGAGGTCAGATACTGATGTTGGATATTTAGTTCTCAGTTCATCCCAAAGGAATTGGATGGAGCTCACTCCAGAGAACACAGTTCCCACCTGCTCAACACTTTAGCACTGGGGGGCTTTGTAACTCTGTAGTCAACAGGGTGACCTAAGGCTCATGCACGTCTGCACAAGAGTTCATTCTGTTGACTGTTGAGGTCACTAATTAGGAATATGTTCTACATTCTGAATGGGCTTAAAACTTACTGAGCAAGTGACTAGGGATGATTTAGACCATTGAGCTTTGCTTTTTTCCATCAGTGTACCAGCAGATTGTGATATAATGCTTTTATTTTGTCTTCAGATGATTATTTGGCTAAGCATCAGATTTCCACCCCACATTTAGTCTTTGGTGTCTGAAGTTTGCTTTTTTGGTAGTTTTGCTTTGACTAATGCAGCTGGTAAATAAAGGAAGCATTTAGCCAGTAGCAGGGATGGAAGTCATCTTTAATGATGTATTCCACCACAGATTATTGTTTACCTGATAATGTTATTTGTAACTTAATCCAATAGGTCATGATGTGAAAGTGTTTATAAAGTGTCTTTTGTAGATTAGCTTTTTGTGAGTCCATGATTTCCAAATTTTTTCATCAAGTCCGATTCTCCTGTTAGGCTGTTTACATTATCGCTTAAATGTGAGCTATACCTGATATTAGTATAAACCGATCACACTCCTAAACTGATGCAAGTGTGCAAAATAAAAATGCTACATGTGCCACGCCCATCCAGAGATGAACAGTCATGACTGTCGACGGATGCGGTAGATTTCCCTGGAGGTTTCATCTTCATCAGCATCACAGGAGCCGTCAGGAAGTTCCGATAGCTGACAACTGAAATGATCACCCAGAATATGTTCATGTTTGCTATAAAACTGCCACTCCTTCGCTTTGCGTCTTCAGTTTCTTTGGACTTTTGGGCTTTTATTTTTTCTTTGACACTGCAGCCTCGTTCTCTGATGTTGGGGACGTTTCTTTAAGAATCTCCTTGAACATGAATAAGTGCCTTCTAATTTGTTTGTACAGAAACATCCCCCCAAACGTTTAAGGCCTCCCAAGAATTCCTGTTGCTGAAGAAGAATGTGGTTGTGCTATGGACTCTTTGTTCTCAGGCCACTAAAGAGTATTCAAGGTGAAGGACGTGTCTTCTGAGGATGTGAATGAGTGAATGAGTCTATGATTGTATCTTTGTCAGTTTCAGAGGTATCTAGTAACGAAGTACAAATACTTGGTTATCTTACTTAAATAGAAATTTTGGTTATTTTTACTTTACTGAAGTAATCATTTTTCAGATTACTTTTTACTTCTACTCCTTACATTTACACTCCATTATCAGTACTTTCTACTCCTTACATTTACACTCCATTATCTGTACTTTCTACTCCTTACATTTACACTCCATTATCTGTACTTTCTACTCCTTACATTTACACTCCATTATCAGTACTTTTCTACTCCTTACATTTACACTCCATTATCAGTACTTTCTACTCCTTACATTTACACTCCATTATCTGTACTTTCTACTCCTTACATTTACACTCCATTATCTGTACTTTCTACTCCTTACATTTACACTCCATTATCTGTACTTTCTACTCCTTACATTTAGACTCCATTATCTGTACTTTCTACTACTTACATTTTAAATATAGTCTCATTACTCCTTTTTCATTTCAGCTTGTTTTCATTCATCTACATTTACATTCCAGTAAAGATTATTGATAACATGTCTTTGAAGTTTGACTTCATTACAATACTTATAGACAACTAGTCATCATATCTTCTGCTCCATGAAACACATGTTAATGCTCAGTAGTAACAGATATGCTTCTTTAATATATTTACATTGTACTAACTGAAACAGGAAGCCTAGCGCATCCCAAATTTATCAACATTAACATTTTAATATAACATTATAGTCATTATGGCTTTTAGAAGAATGGGGTTTATGGGAAGGTGGGCTAGTGCACTATAGACCCCTGTGGTGCGGCCTAATTAGGCTTTTGGGCTTAATGGGATTTGTTTCCCTTACATTACTTTTACTTTTATACTTTTATAAGTAGTTTTAAAAGCAGTACCTTTACACTTTTACTCGAGTAATAAGATTAAGTTGATACTTCAACTTCTACAGAAGTATTTTTTCACCATAGTATCTATACTTATACCCGAGTAATGAATGTGAATACCTTTGACACCTTTGGTGGGTGTAATGTTTTTGCACATACTATCAGGTTGGACCTTCTTTTTTAGCCTGCACGCATGGTGTTTATATGTAAAGATGCCTGACATGGTCTAAACAACTGTGAAATCAGACTGGACACTTATATAATTATTATTTCGGGCTTTGCACGAAGTACACACTCACACACTCACACGTTGTAACAGTTGTGCATAGTACAGCATAAAGCAGGAATTAAACATGCTCTCCTTGTAATCACACATGCTGTGATGAAGCGCTTTTTCCGCACTGCTAGCAAATCTTCAACATGTTCAGTACAGCATATTGTGACATTCTGTCATGTGACTAGGGCTGGGTGATAAAACCAATATCCTTCCTCGATAGAAATATAAGAAACGTTTGATATAAAAGGCCATTCTCATACTGCTCATACTTTCACTACTCTGTTTTAGTTTATCAGCATGATTTAAAAGAAAGAGAGAGAGTGTGAGTGAGAAAGAAAGTTGGTTGCCAGATGTAGTTTGGTGCTGTATGAGTGAAGCCACCCCTATTCAAGTGATCATCAGTCTGTTCTCCTGCCTCCAAGTGTTAGTGTTAAGATGCATGTAACTGTACTGGTCTGTAGCAAGCTCAGTGTTCTTCTAACATATTCTAGTGGTTAAATCACTTCTGCTCCACACAGCTACTGCCGAAGTGCTTTGTGAGCTACAACACTTTTTTTTTAGTAATAGTGCATTCCCATGTAACTAAAGTGAAGGGAATAGGGTGATATAGGGGTTGGTATGTTGCCACCTTGATTGTGATTGTATCGCTTTAAAGGCAGGAGACAAAAGGGTCATTTAAATACAAACAAAGGAGGTGGTGGGGGTGGTCAACTCTCTGCAGAGTAGTATCAGAGTATCCATTTGGTAAGTCCCCACAAATAAAGTACATATGTTGATAATTATTTCTTTCACAGATGTGAGAAGGTTTTCATTGTTTGGCAAATATTTCTCATGTTCTGGCCACAAGTGAATAGTTTCAAGCCACAATTAAACATGTGGTTTCTTCAATCTTTACTTATCAACAAAATTGACATTGTTAATTGTTGATAATTAAACATTTTGAAATGGATATAGTTTTTGGGCCATATCGGACAGTCTGAGATTTATTACAATGATGATAAACACTATCATCCTGTCCACGCCTAGAAGACAGAAATATGTTTCTGGAAATGAAAACAGCATTACTGTTCCGGAGCCTGTAATTTCTTTCCACGTTCCGCTACCCTTTTGTTCCGCACAGGTTCCACTGCGACTGCTGCTAAACAGAGTGATTCTTCTTCAGAGTTATCTGCCGACAGCAGCCCCACACCTTCCCAAAATTAAAAACACTTCTGTCTGTGACTGTAACAGACAGTTGCTTTTTTATATGTCTTGATTACATACTGCTGTACTTTTCAAGGTCTTTCAAGTGCGGCAGACAAGCAGAACTGAAAACTGAATGCTGGGTGGGTGGGTGGGGGGGGGGGTGGCAACACATTAGCGTGGAGAAAGCTTAGTAAATGATGGCGTTACCAGCAGTAGATGAAAAGAAAGAGACGATGAATGAGAAAGTGCAGGGTTTTGGACAGGAACATATGATAATGCGTTTTCTGCTGGAGTTTTTCATAAGCACTTCAGCTACAACTGACAATGGGCTGAACACAAAGCGTTACCAGAAGGCAAAGCCTCGTACAATAGAATGACGCAAGTAGCCGCTCTCTGGAGAAAAGCAATATCATGTTTATCTTCCACAAATAAAGCCAATGCTGCTCCTTAGCCCTCCATAGCAGCATTATAGTGCATTTCATACCAAATTGGAAAGCATGCAGACCACACTCTCTCTCTCCTAGCATTATATTCTCTCTTTTTCTGCCCTTCCCCACAAATGCTGTACTTTATCAAACAGCATTGAGCAGTAGAGCAATCTGCAGTAGACTTGCTCATATGGTTTCTGACCCGCACGGATATGGACAAAATTGTAAACATGGGCAAAAATAAAGGTCTAAAGCTGCTGCTGTTGTTTTCAGCTCTGCAACATACTTATCCATGTTTATAGATTGTGTCCAACAAGTCTATGTGGTTTGAGGTATAGGACTCGATTGAAGGGTTGGGGCATTAAGGCCTGTAGCTTGTACTAATTGGTGCAGTTATTTGCTGCCATTGTCTTGTAGGGTCAGATGTGATTTTGTAACAATGTCAGATTGTTCCTCTGTCAGTACTGGCTCGAGACCCAAACAAGGGTACACCCAGATATAAGTATGCTGGAACACAATGCGGCTCCAAAATAAAAGGAAGGATGGAATGAAATTCTGCCTTAGATTTCGAAGGTTTCAGAGGTTCTCAACATGTTCCACCTCAAGGCCCACCTTAAGTTTCAGGTTTCAAGTTTGTCGTTTGCACATAATGTCAATACATACATGCATTGAAATGCTTGAGGGTGAGGCTCAGATAATAACTCTACAGCAGGGCAGCATTATATATAGTATTAAAAACATAGAACATAACAATAAATAGACAATAATTAAGTAAAAATAAGCTAGAATATATATATTTAGTAATAACTGAAATATATAAAGGAATATACAAAACATACACAAGATATATACATAAGATATACAGGAGGACATATGTAGAAACTTTTGCATAATAGTATAATATAATATAGCAGTGGCCGAGTGAAATAGTACCTGTTTATAACTTTAAAAGTAAGGGTCTATATTTCCACCACAGTGTCTTTTGGTGACCTAATTTCATCGTCATGTGTGGAAATCAAGACAACAGTGTAGAACAATCCTGCAGATTAATAAATAGCCTGATTGAAGCACAGGTCACGGTAAGCACGAAATTCCAAAGATTGGGAGGTGTACAGCCACCAGTCGCAAGTCAGAGGTGCCGCAATTGTCATTTTAGTTCTATGCATCCTCACGACACTTACAATGTGTCAAGTATAAACTTAGCTTTACACGGTCAGTTAGCCTCAACAAGGTGTGTACACCACAGTTTAGCCAACTGAAGGCAAGTCTGACATATAGCAGTGATTTTCAGGACATGATAATTTATTAGTGAATAGAGTCAAAAAATATAGGATGCCATTCGCCCTCGTACGGGGCTGCGGACAAGAGCAGACCGAGACGTCTATGTTACCGACGGGAGCAGAGCAGATGTTTTTGGCAGAAGCGAGAACAGGCTGAATTTCGGCAGGAATCAAAACCTTTTTTAAAGAAAAAAAATGTTTTTATATATATACATATATATATATATATATATATATATATATATATATATATATATATATATATTAGTGTAATTGTGAGAATTAGGCTGTGTAAAAGATCTGCTTGTCTATTTCAATGAAATCTTTCAGTGGAAACAAAAAAAATTTTGGCTACAATGTAGAAAGTTTTCAGAGCACACTCATATTCTGCTTGTCCATTTTAGAACCTGGAGTTTGTCATAAGTCATGTATAATTAGCCCCACCCCTTGGGTATCTGCTTCCATATCGCTGCCTTATCAGTCAGATTTGAACAAATCCTCTCGCTGACACCTGGCCAGACAATACGTTTGGGTATCCACGTGTGAAAATCAAACACAGATATCTGCTCTCACTGTATCGCTTGTCTGCTGTTACTTGCTGCAGGAACGATATGAGCATCTATGAAGAGTCTGATGCTAAAACAGGCAGATCCAGCAGACAGTACAGCGCTTATGAGCTGCATGCTGAATTCCCTAATCTGGTGCTGATAAAAATGTGTAAACTTGTTCCCACCAGCAGCGAACTGAACCATCTGGAGACCCGCGGTTCTCACATCATATATGAGCAAGATGTTTTAAAAAAAACACTTCCCTCCCACATTAAGACGGGTTTCTCATGGCTGTCTCCAGACGCTCTTGTTACAAAGCCACGCCTGGCCCCCGTGAGACTGACTTGCATTACTCGTTAGCTTCATTAGCCTTGCAGCTCCAGTGAGGACAACAGACGTATCTTGGACAATCAACTGTATTATAATGAAACGTTATAGGTGTGATTTCTTCCCCAGCCAATGCAGCATCTGCACCTAGCCGAGGATCTGTTTAAACCCTTTTTCCAAAAAGTCTCTGAGAACAAATCCCCACCGTGGAAGACACGTGGACTCACATACGCACTGCACTTCCGATGGCCTGAATCCGAGTGGATGTGTTGCTTTTTGGCCTGCTTTGTGTTTTGCATCTTGGGTATGACTGCTTTGACATGATTCACAAATTGCTAGTGTCTGGCTGTCCAATTATAAGTGATTGGCAGGAGAGGGATGCAGCAGCGGTGGGTTGAAGCCCCCAGGCTGTTTACACATCTTCTCAGGCTTTTCTGGTGCACTCGAACTGTAGAGACAGAGAGAGGGAGACTGAGAGAGAGAGAGAGAGAGAGAGAGAGAGGGACGGAGTGGGAGAGGTAATTTGTCTATGATGAGAACTGAGGCTTTATGGCATTTTAAAGGAATCTCTGACATAAAGGAACTTATGTACAAACAGATGACGGCTCTATAGTCAACCGTCAAACGGTTTAAATGAGATAAACTTCACTCACGGGCTGTCGTTATGTAAAGTCAGCCAGGCTAGGCCAGACTAGTTAAAAAAGAGAAAATCATTTGTGTTCTATAGTGTTCGATCCAATTTTTGTTAAACAAGTGCAGCAAACACAGTGTTCCACAATATGTGTAACAGTCTCGCGCTAGCTTTGTGTCCTTGGGGATCCAAGTGGAGGGTTTTGGGAGGGCCAAGGATGAAAAAGATAAAACACACTGCCTGTCCAAAGATTTTTAAACGCCCCACAAAAGGAGCAATGAATGAACTGAAGGTGCACCCATTGCTGACACATTCAATACACACCGCCAATAGAACATGACACTCTGGAGCAACAGCACAAGAGCCTTCACATACCATACCCAATGCCAAGCTTCAGCTAGAGCATGGTTTCTTGGTTTCTTTAGTAAAGTGCCCTCTGCAGACTTGTACTCAAGTGGGGACAGTAGTTTGTATGGCCTGGTGTGATGGCCCACTAAGGTCCCCACACGTAACAACAATAACATGGGTTGTGTGGGTTGGGTATTGGAGTGTGCTGGGGATGTCATAGTTTGATGTCCTCCTGGCTTTGCTTTTGGTCACACCCTGACACCTGGTAACGTCACTTTGTGTCCTAAAACATACATGAAAAAACATAAAGATGAACTTCATTAAAAGTCAAGTGTTTATACATGATAACCAATATAAATTCTAACAGAGGGCTACAAATGAAAACACTGCAGTGGTGAAATAAGCAAACACAGCTGCTGGTACAGGCAGTTAGCGAGCCAGAGATCTCGGCCCACTCCCAGGCCAACTCTGCTTCTGTTCACCGCTGGTGGAACACATTCATAGATCATATGAGGGAATGAATCTGAAATCAAAGCATTACAGCAGATCAGCTAGCAAGCTAACTGGTATGTTAATGCTATGTAAACAAAGATAGTATTTCTAACTTAAGAACATTAAAGGAGTGATTTGAAAGATGATGCAATCTGTCCAGTTCATACTCCAAGTAGGGGGCAAGTCACAGTCTCTCATCCCTAATGTCAGCATTGACAACTGTTTATTTACCAGTCTAGGAAGAAACTCATCACTACAGCGGCTCACTGTCACCTCTAGTGGTGCAACTTGGTATTACAGACAGGCCAGGCCGGTGCTAGTAACTTACTAAATAATTAGTGACACAGTACACAGATTATTTTTATCTTTACTTTCTGTTGATTATTTGATTTTTTTTTATGTTTTAAGCTCCAAAAATTGCTCCTTTAACTCAAGACTATGCATGAAATCGATATTTATTATTAGAATTGGTGGGACTTGTTTTTAGACTGGGGGTTATATTATTTAGAACAGCCCACCTTAAACTCTAACCATATTCCTCATGCTACACACACACACACACACACACACTGTGCATTTTCATCTTTTCTTGCTTGTATCAATTATTTATTAGTGATTATGCAAATGCAAATACTATTATTATATGATTTATATTCTTCTTCTTCTTGGCTGAGAGGTTTTTACTACCTCGTTCAGCAGTTTGATATCGAGATGGTTACAACTCTGGAATGGTTGCTTGTGTACAGCTTTTTGATCCAACATATAGTTTAAAACTTTCTTAAAAACTTTACAATGGTGAGTCTATTGTACAGTGTACAGTACCCGAGGGTACACTATATCAGGGCAGACTCCTGAGCATGAATGTTGTTCTGATCTGCACTTGTCTGTTTTGTCTTTTCTCTCGTTCCTCCCCATAGAGTCCCATTCATTTTTCCACATTTTAGCTATTGTTTCCTTTAACATGCAGTCACCAAGCTGCATATACTCACCCATGGCTGATCCCCAAACTCTGAGCCACACTCCTGTTTTGTTGTTTATTCATCCCCCATTCATTTTCAACAACACCTAGCAGTTACTTGGCAGATCCCAATTAACTACTCAGTAAACACACCATGCACCATGCAATAGCTTAGCAACTAACCCTTATACCATAGCAACCATCTAGCAACACCTTAACAAGCTTATGTTGCGCAATCACTCTGCATTTTCTTCAGGAGATGCACTTTTCTAGTTATTGATGTGTTGCTGATATGAGCGGTATGTCTGGATAGTGATTAAATGTGACAATTTAATTAAATTAACATGTTTTCAACATTTCTTACAGCACACCTACTTGGATATCTCCTCATGCTCCTTTCATAGCTTGTTTTTCACATAATGCGCATAAAAAAACAGTAAAGTTTACAAACAGTAAGTTAACAAACTATGTGGGGAACTGTCTATTATGTTAGCCAGAACCACATCGTCATGCTTAATTTAAGCGTCTCTCGAGGCTGATATTAGCTTCCCATTGGATTTTCTGTTCCACATTAAATAGTGCACCAGTTACACACTAGCACCTGAACAGACATTTGAATGTAAGTGCTCTATGATATGAAGTGGAACGAGAATAGAAAGAAGAACAAGCTTATTCTGATCTTTGTTCACTGTAAACCAGGGCTCTGTGTGTGTAATTGTACTTGGATGTAACATTCAATGTTGTAGTTTGTCTGAGCATTCTCACACATATGCTATATAGCCCATAGCTTGCGGTAGGCGGCCCAATACTCTACTGGCCCACTGGGAATTCTCCCAGCTCTCCCAATTACAATAATTCGCCTGATTGCATTAAGACTGGTCCTTGTACACGCAGTGATTCAGCAAGTCTTTTCTATATTAAATATATACGAAATTAGACACACGATAAATAACATGCCATGACAGTATTCAATCAAATGCTGAGTGAAAGCACTAATAGGACACTTGGGATTCAATGCATTAGAGTCAATAAAAAACAGTGTGTAACACGAGCCAATTAACTGCCGTCAGCTTATATCACAAATGTCCCCGAAAATGATGTGAAGATGATGGAGTGAGCCGAGGATCGTGATAACATTTAGAGTACAATTAATTCTTCAGTCATATTAGTGGTCTCTGAAATTGATCTTTCACTATGATGGCTTGAGGCCTCAGAGGAGACACTCCCGCTTTCTCTCCGCTTTCATTTCTACAACGGTTAGGTCTGTGAAAATGTGTAGGCAGTTCAGGGCCCCCAAAATCTTGACCTTCAGAGAAGAAACAACACATGACCTCAAGATGTTTGTTGTATTTATGTTTGTTGTGTGCTTGTTTAGGTAAAGCTCTAATTTCACTTTATATTCTGGCTTCCAAACACTGTCCATTCAGGACTACTTCCTCTGAGGTATCTGAATAGACATAGGTCAGGCCTTCAGGAGCAGAACTGAGGGTCTTTAATGTTAGATTAACTAGTTAGTAGTTAGGAGCTGACAGAGAGATGAACCAGTCATGCTCTCATTTCCAAAGTGTGGAGATACATCCACAAACTGTAGTCTATCCAGGTTTCAGTCAGTGGGTAGGAATGGAGCGCCGTGGTGACAGATGTTTGTCAGGACTCTTTGCTGAAAGACTCACAGTAATATTGATACACACAATGTGGATATATGCTAACGTGTCTGTTAGAGATGTGAAGTGTCAGTTTAATCTTTATCGATGAACTGATGGAGTAGAGAAGTTCAGCAGCTTACTGGTATGCCACATCAAATGGGTTGACAATCTTTGCACTAGACAAAGGGAGGCTGCCGCCTTTAGCCGAGGGCCTTATGAAATGACCAACTAGATGTAGTGTACATGTTTTGAAATGTGTATATATGCACTATAAAAATAGCTGTTATTTCTGATGTGTTATATCAATGCAGCTCCACTCACTGGACTATGTTCCATGTAACCACATGATGACACAACCATATAGGATCAGACTGAAATGAAAAACACACTGGTGATCTACATAAGAGACAAGATTCTTCAGTGTTGAGTGGAAAATTCAAATAAACAGACAAACGCAAACAGCAAGTGCTGGAATGTCGTCTCACAGAGCCGGCAGCATGTCAGCACTGGTAATGACAAATGGGCATGATGAGTCAAAGCGTAAACAAAGCACAGACCTACTACCAGAGAAGACCTTAGCTAAAACCGATTAATGTCATTGCTACGCTCCTGTGTTTGGCTGCTGGGTTTTATCTACTGAATCTACTTAGCTAGCTGTCTGGCTACCCTGAGTGTCAATCAGTGGCTCAGATGAACTGTTTATTTAGTCTTCTACAGTTTCCTTTCTGTTGAAGTCCTTCTTACATTACTGGACGGGTGTTACAGATCCCTCCATTCCTCCACATCATGGAAGAGTTCTTTAATAACAGAGAGACGCAAGCCGTCAAAAATAGAAACAGTCAAAAGAACGTTTTTGTTGCCTGTCAGAAACGATGTGTGTCACATGCTCTGCTGCTCAGAGCTGGTGTGGAAGCTTCATTACTTATAATGGGAGTGTTTTGCTTCTGTCGTTGCTGCTTGTTGTTAGGACTCGACAAAACAGGCAGACAAGTTCGCCACAACTCCCGGAAAGTTTTGCCTTCCAGTCTGAGCAGAGCACTGCACTGGCTCGGTGGGTCATACACTAACAATGCTAGGGTTAGCATACATGACTCTGGTATTTCCATAAAAGTCATTGACTGTAAGTAACTAATTACTTCTCTAACACTGCCCTGGGAGGCTTGTACAGTCATACAGCAGCCGTTAAAGATCAACAGCTAACCTGTTCCATCATCTCCCAACAAACCACCACACAGAGTATGAGGAGTATGAGGAGTATGAGGAGTATAAAGAGAGAGTGAGGAGTATGAAGAGAGTATGAGAAGTATGAACCGAGTATGAGGAGTATGAAGAAAGTATGAGGGGTATGAAGAGAGTATGAGAAGTATGAACCGAGTATGAGGAGTATGAAGAAAGTATGAGGGGTATGAACCGAGTATGAGGGGTATGAAGAGAGTATGAGGAGTATGAAGAGAGTATGAGGAGTATGAAGAGAGTATGAGGAGTATAAAGAGAGAGTGAGGAGTATGAAGAGAGTATGAGGAGTATGAACCGAGTATGAGGAGTATGAAGAAAGTATGAGGGGTATGAACCGAGTATGAGGAGTATGAAGAGAGTATGAGGAGTATAAAGAGAGAGTGAGGAGTATGAAGAGAGTATGAGGAGTATGAACCGAGTATGAGGAGTATGAAGAAAGTATGAGGGGTATGAACTGAGTATGAGGGGTATGAACCGAGTATGAGGAGTATGAAGAAAGTATGAGGGGTATGAACCGAGTATGAGGAGTATGAAGAAAGTATGAGGGGTATGAACTGAGTATGAGGGGTATGAAGCGAGTATGAGGAGTATAAAGAGAGAGTGAGGAGTATGAAGAGAGTATGAGGAGTATAAAGAGAGTATGAGGAGTATGAAGAGAGTATGAGGAGTATAAAGAGAGTATGAGGAGTATGAAGAGAGTATGAGGAGTATGAGGAGTATGAAGAGAGTATGAGGAGTATGAAGAGAGTATGAGGAGTATGAAGAGAGTATGAGGAGTATGAGGAGTATGAAGAGAGTGTGAGAAGTATGAAGAGAGTATGAGGAGTATGAAGAGAGTATGAGGAGTATGAAGAGAGTATGAGGAGTATGAAGAGAGTGTGAGAAGTATGAAGAGAGTAGGAGGAGTATGAAGAGAGTATGAGGAGTATGAAGAGAGTATGAGGAGTATGAAGAGAGTATGAAGGGTATGAAGAGAGTATGAGGAGTATGAAGAGAGTGTGAGAAGTATGAAGAGAGTAGGAGGAGTATGAAGAGAGTATGAGGAGTATGAAGAGAGTATGAAGGGTATGAAGAGAGTATGAGGAGTATGAAGAGAGTGTGAGGAGTATGAAGAGAGTGTGAGGAGTATGATGGGCTTTGGGAGTGCGCTGTCCAAGACAGGTCTAAACCTGATAAGGTGTCTGATAAAACACTCACTCAGCAAACTTCAGCAGAGTCATTCACTAAAACAGTGCCTTCCCCCAATGACGCTGGGATTGGCTCCAGCCCTCCTGTGATCTAACAAGTGGGATAAAACGGAATGGTGGATGGATGCATATTAATATCCTTTAAGAAGTGCAAGCTAGTAAAAATAAGACTTTTACAAACACATGATGTAATAATGTAGAATATTGTTTATTTTATCCCAACTAATTTTATAACATTCACTTTCTGCTGAGAAGACAGAGACCCCATTCCAGTCTTTTGCCTAGAGCCCCAGAATCACTAAATCCAAATATGTAGATTAATTCAACAGACAATTAACTCAGTTTATCAGTGGTGCAGTCCCAATGAGTAAATGTGTAAAATGTGTCTCACAACTGTTTTCAGTCGTCTCTGTTTTTGTATGTGTAAAACTGTGTCATGTAATATGCACAGCGTGCCATAAATGTTGTGCCCAGCATTTGTAAAAAGCCTGGATTCAGCTGAAAACATGATGCATTTCTACTGCCTATGCGAAACTATAAATATTCAAGCTGTTGAATGTCTTTGCAGCACATTTGCATATGAAGCAAATGGAAGTAAAACTCAACACGTGTCGGGCGACCGCAGGCCTTTCCGCTTCGGCATTGCCTTCTCATAGATTCTACAAGTGGAGCTAAAGTGGACGGATGGAACACAAGTCTTCCAGGAAATATTCCCTCAGTTGGTGTTTTGATGATGATGGTCTGTCACTAGCGGTAAAGGATGGCCATATCACTGATCTCTCTCTAGACCGGCACCTCTTGTCTTCACACCTCCGAGCTCTCGGATGTCTTTCGTCTTTGTAATGATAGATTTATGCACTGCAGCGCTGCTGTAATACCCCTCCCTGTAGTAGTCGTCAGACTCTTCCCGCTGACGCAGTCTGATCACGTCCTGCTCTGACACTCACAGTCACCTGAGGAACGGGTTCTCTTTGGATTTTCCTCGCGTATCGCACTAATGCGCAAACATCACAGTCACTGAATGTACACTGTTGAACACTTCTACTAACCCACGTTGTTGTTGTTTTTTTTCATTTCCAGTCAAAACAGCCATTAAGGACAAGTTATTCAATCTTCTGCTGCACTTTCTGAGGAGATTACATAGAAGATAATGCACTTGCAAACCTTGATTTCAGTAAATGATTAAAAGATGCAAAGAAAATGCAAAGACAAACAGGAGCAACTCCAGCTCCACTCTTGCTTCAAATCGGAAATGTTCCACCAGCGTCTATGTCCATCCTTCCACTGTAAAAAGACGACTCAACACCCTGAGTCTGAAAGGATGTATAGCTGTCAAGAAGCCCTCCCTGAGTAAAGGCAATTAGAGAAACTACTGGTGTTCTCAGAACAATGGACTGACCACTCCAGCCTCACCAAATGTGCTTGGAAGTACTAGAAAGCAGAGAAGCAAGAAAAGTAATAACGTTAATGAGCTTCGACCTGACCAACTGAAGCACCCCCAGATAATAACACTGCCTCCAGAGGCTTGTACAGTGGGAACCATGCATGATGGCTTTATCTCTTCATGGCTTCCCTTCTTACTCTGACAAGCCCGTCACTCTGGAATTGGGTCAGTCTGGACTCATCTGACCGTATGACCTTTTGCTACTACTCTAGAGTCTTTATGCTTCCTAGCAAACTGAAGCCTTCTTTCAGATTATCTTCACTAACAAGTGGTTTTCTTCTGGCCGCACAGCTGTTTAGTCCCATTGCCGTGAATTGTGTTCGCAGTGTGGAATGTTACTTTCACTATTCACTATTAAACCAAGTATTTAAGTGATCCCAGTCATGATCTTATGTAAGATCATGATATATATATAAGATCATGACTGATATTTAGACTAATGAAACTGTGGTCTTTGTGAGGTCAGTGCAGTTATGGTGCAGTGCACAATGTGCTCTCAAGTCTGAAACTTGTGGCATGTTTGCCTCTTAGTTAGGCCAAGTCCTGTGTCTTCCTTTGTAAGATAAATGTTGCTGTTTCGGTGATTTTTTTATGGACATTCATTACCCTACTATCTTCTGTCTACGTCTGGCTCCGTGGCTGCCTGTTGCCTGCTGACCTGTCTAATGGACGGCAGTAAAGTCTTAATGAACGATGATGAAATTGTCCTGAAACACCGGCGTTTCGTAGTGAGTTAGTGGAGGCAGGTTATTCGTTATAGTAAATTCAATGAGAGCAAATAGGATAATAAAAGTGTCAGGCCAGTGTTATCAATTTCCAAAGCACTCGGACATTTCAGAGCGGTGGAGGACCGTCTCCAAGCTGCAGCAGAGGCACGTAGTTAAAACTGATTGGGAGTGACTGGGATTCATTACTTCACAGTCTTTAACTCAGGATCACATTGTGCACCTAGGATTCTAACGCCTGCAACACTTTATAGCTTTATTGTCTGTCTTGACGTCTCAGATGTTCTAATTAAGTTTAGCATATTTTAATCATTGATATATCAACATCATGACCTATTGTGTAATGTTCTATCATTTTTCAACTGAAATAAGTGTAAAGCATGCATGTCGACTTGAGTAGCCTGTCATAATCAGACTTTTGGATGGGTTGGTCATGTAAATACTGCTTAATCATACTATTCCAGTTTAGAAAAGTAAATATTAAGTCGATGGTAGTGATAGCTGGAAAGTACAAGTGACTTTTGATGGTTTATAATCGATTCCCAACCTTGGACCTCTGTGCCAAAGGGTGCTCAGCCAAATATGAGTGGTCGTATGAAGTAGCCAGTCAGATTTCAGGATTCAACTGGCCAGTCAAATTGCTTAGTTCAAGTAGCCAGTCGGAACACTTCCTTATAGAAAAGTCACATATATTTCCCATATTTCAGATGTATGATCATGAAAAATCATGAACTGCATGATCTAAGTTGCTATTTAGATTGTAGGAGGGAGCTAGCCAATCATGCTGCACAATTTAAAGAGTCAATATCAGGATAGATATAGTTCATGTACTAGATTTTAACAATGTAACAGTGTTTCTCTATTAATATTCCAACACGAGATCTTAGATCTGCAGATACTGACCGTCTGCAAACACTATCTGTAAAATACAGAAAAGGTGAGAAAAACTCAGTTCTACTCTTTACTAGCCAGTCAAGCTCAGTGCTCGCTTTTAAGAAACATTTTAAAATATTATTATTATTATTATTATTATTATTATTATTATTAATCAAACATGCAGGATTCCATTCAATGGCAGCGCATTGCAAACTGTAATACTGGACTGCCAAAAAAAGACTTGTTTCAAACATTTAATCAGAGCACAGGATGCAGCTAACCAAGTGCAGGGTTCAAGTACCCAACCGTACTTGAAGCAGATTGCAGGATTCTATGGTAAGCTGAAAGGATCAGAATTCACCTTTTAACCAAATGCATTTTATTTATATTCTGATATATAATATAAGATAATATTTGACTACCGTGTGAAATCTGGGAAAACACTTCAAAGATGTCTGCATATTAGCTTAAATGCTGTACCTTTTGAAATGCAACAAAACCACATGAAGTGCTTTTCTGTCACGCCGGCAGCATTCAAAGCAACAAGGTAATGAGTTTTTGACAGCCAATAAATTTGACCTTTCTTCACTCGATCACTGATGAGCAAGGTCAGACCAGACCAGTGCACTACAGATCTTCCAGGCTGATAAACCAGTCTTCACATTCACTGAAAAGGTTTCTATTTATTTACATTCATGTACAAAAATGCTTTTGTGTGTCATTTCTTCTTTGCCACCAAGTGTGTGTTACTCTATAATTTCTGTTAAACTCATTAATGTGGTACACGTGTGCCCCAAACTAGTAAGAGTTTTATGTGGAAAAGGTCATTTGGCTAGGTTTTCAATGGTTGTTGGTTCCTCTGGGGCTTTGTTGAGGTGAATATGGATTTATTCTATGATCTGGGGTCACAGCCTATCTCATGGGTGGTTCCGTGCGATGGGACTGGCCTGATGTTCAGATTACCAACAAGTGCAAACTAGTATTACTCAACTAACTCCAGGTTCACTGGACAACCTCCAGACTGACACTCCACTGTTTCCCTGCTTTTATTTAGACATTTTTGAAACGTTTTTTTGTGAAGACCTGTGAGGTGTTTCAGTATGCATGTTCAGTTTACTTTTATTTATGTGTATCTGCCCCAAGCCAGTGCTTAATAATGCATCCAATTCACTTTCTGTTTGTTGCAGCATATGCCTGTGAAAGATGCTAATCGCTAAACAACAAATTAAACAAAAGAAATTGTGTTAAAACCAAGTGCAGTCAGCCGACATAATAACTGTAACCAGGTGATGATATAATACTTGCGACAGGCCTTTGTTTCACACCAACCCAACGTTGGGTTCTTATGGTGTTTGATTGCTGTTCTTTCACCTTTTGCTCCCAACATGAATTAGGACCCATATTTATAAAAAAAGAGAGGGGGGGGGGGGGGGGTCCCCACCAAATTTGGAGCAAACTCCATGAACAAGAACGTTATTACCCATATATTGACTATTTGGTATCCCATTGAAGATGATTGAGAAAGCCCCTTTATTCAGTTTTAAACTTAACAAAAATCTGAAGCCTGCAATCACTGCAACTCCCGTTGTGTTCCAGATTGGTCATTTCTCCCACCCGATTTCATAGTGTTACAAATCAAACGGGCGTTCCTCAGTTTCTGTATGGGATATGTGTCATGGTACCTGGCAACCCAACCCAGAGGCAGCAGTGAACTTGCCTGACACGTGTCACTCATCACTGCACTGTGCCAGGGATGTTATAAAAGAGAAAGGCCAGTCACTGGTTTAAATATGAATGGGAAAGCTTTGAACACTCAACATGGCATCGGGTTACAGAGAAAGTCCCTCTTTTAAGATAAAGAGCCAATCAGCATGCTTGTTATGCTGTCAGTGGGGAATGATACTATGATACTATATAGTCAATGTTGACTCTAGTTTTTTAATTGCTAATTGAAAGAGCATTGATTTCCTGAGCACCTAAGCTTGATCACTACTGATAGGTCTGGCAAACATCTAGATAGATAGATGTAGATAGATAAAACTGCCTGCATTAATAAAGGATTTAACCAATCAATTAAATCATGTAGGGGAATCCCAAAAATAATAATAAAATTAATGTGAGCTCTCGTTTATCAGCCTATAAGATCTGTAGTGAACAGCTCTGATTTGATCTTGTTCATCAGTCACTGGGTGAAGAAAGTTTAAATTTATTAGCTGTCAAAAAACAGCAGGTGGAGCTTATTATCAAATAATAAAATTGAATTTGGGTGCTGACACAAAAGCAGTGTAGTTTATGCTGTTTTGTGTTGCATTTGAAATGGTGGTTTGTACAGTGGTTTGAGCTAATGTTTAAATAAAAAAAGTGGCATTTTTGATGGGTTAAAGATCACATTGCATGGCACACAAAGATGTTGTATTTTAAATTTGGTTTGAGCAAAGTATTCAAGTAGCTCTACTAGCTCTATTGGCTTTCTTGTCTTAAGAACCCTTGAATAGTCTACGATTGGTTTTAGTATTACTGATATGTAGTGCTTATACGTTGACTTGTGAGCAGTAAACGAAAGCTTTCTGTCTTCATATAAAATGTTGCAGTTGACTATTTTAGAGGAGCCTTGGTGTCTCTGCCACAGTTAGCTCCAGAACTTGCCCATTAATATCGTCACTGTCCAAAGAAAAAATTGTATTTTTGTCCATTTTGATTTTTCTGCATGATTTGAACAAAGCAGACGTCACTTATATTGCGTGCAAATTTCATGGTGATTGGACCAATGGAAACGCTCCAAAATCCCCTGGAATTAAACCCCTTTTCCATTCACTTCCATGAACAGTAAACAAAGCTTTTGTCCTCTCCTGTAAAGTTACTGTTTTGGAGATGCATGTCTTTCATTGGACAGCAACTGGCTTTAATAACTGGGGTACATCATCGATATTAAAGAAGTAGCAGTGTGAGGACGGGGCGGCGTAATGGCGTGCAGGTGTGAGCCGGTGTTATTTGTGGCTGTCTGCTGAAACGAGGACACGGAGATGATTTGTAAGCAGCGGACCGCGCAGGACAGACGGCTGAATATTCAGAGAAGCCTTGGTCATTTATTAATGAGTAATCCATGAAAAAAAAAAACGCTGTCATTAGAGGAACAGCAGGGGCCAGCCTTTCGGGACAAACCACCAAGGATGTGCTCTTTCGCTGCCCCCGCTGCTCTTTTTCGGCCCACTCTAAACAAGGACTACAGCCCGCTTCTCTCCAGCCATATACCAGGAGAGAGATTAGTTACATGAAGCATTAAAATGCCATTATTGGCTGCTTTAAGCAGGTAGCCAGAAACTATGAGAGAGAGAAAGAGAGAGAGCGTGCGCACGAGAAAGAGAGAGAGAGAGAGAGAGAGAGAGAGAGAGAGAGAGAGAGAGAGAGAGAGAGAAACAGAAGTGTAAATTGAGAGCGAGGGGAGAGCGCAAGGGGTCTGGGCGAAGAGGGAATGAATATTAATGAGGGAAGATGAAGCCGGATGTGTATGTGAATGCAGGAGGCAAACGAGCCCCCCTCTCTCTCTCTCTGTCTCTCACTCTCTCACTCACTCTCGCACTCTCTGAGCAGCCTGTGCATCTGGAGCCCCTCCAGCTGCCTGAGGGGGTAATTCAGCAAGCATCTCCCTTTGCTCACACTGGGAGAGGGAGAGAGGTAGACGGGGAGAGGGAGAGAGAGACTGATAGCTGATTTGCACCACTGAAACAGCTCCTCAGCACAGTGCTTGATTTGGAGAGAGAGAGATAGAGGGAGAGAGAGATGTCTCTGCCGGATGTCTGTCCATCTGCATGCCAGCGCAGGCGGACGTACTAGCAGGAGCATATGGTGATCAAAATGCACGCGAAGGCCCGCAAACGAAGGGCACGGGCTCTTCAGCAACACGGCCCTCTGATATCACAGCAGCATGACATCATATCTGCAATCTAGGCAGTGAGTGATTGTAGAGAGGATGTAATTAAGATCTGCTCGCAGGTTGTGCGACGGACACACAGTGGCGGTCAGCTTCTGGAAGCAGTTGGTGGTGGAGTTTGAAGTGTGTTTGGGATCATTATCATGCTCAGCTTCATTTACTTGACTGGCTGCATCACATGTGCTGGTGTTTAGTCTTACATCTCCTCGTGCGGTTTTCTGTGCCACTGGCTGCCCCACAAGCCCAAAGATCCACAGATCCCAGTGGATCCACCCCTACACTTGGCAAGGTGTTCTGTTAATCAACTGCTGCTTCAGCTGTGATGGTGGCTGAAGAGCTTCATTCTTAATTCAGTCCTCAACATTTGTTTAGATGTTGTTTTGCATGATTGAGATGTTGAGTTTTGTGATGAGGTTGTAACTAGTTAGGTTTTGTTTTGATGATTTAACTTTCATGTAGATCATGTTTGTACTAGTGGCGCTGGACAGTGGGACAGTGTGCTGTCTGATAAATTTTACTGCAGGTCTTTCGCTGGCATATAACCAGAGAAATCGAAATGAGCAATTTATATTTATATATATATATACACACAGAGGTCACCAGCAGAGAAAGAGGCACTAAAGGATGGTGGAAAGCATCATTAAAGCCGTAGATGGAGATGATCGTTTAAAAACACTTCCACCAGCCTTACTCAGAAATGCTTAGCCGCTACCAAAAACACCACAAGACACACAAATGATAGCCTCCCAGAAGTGGCACTGACCAGAATGATAAATTAGGCAGGAAAGATCAGACAACTAATATTTACCATTATTATTATTATATAATATATATATATATATATATATATATATATATATATATATATATATATATATATATATATATATATATATATATATATATATAGTATTGTGAAATAATAATAAGAATAAAATAATTGTGCTATTTTATTGCATTTAGATGTCATTTATTCAGATTTTCTGTATGAAAACTGATTGTATAATAATCAATGTAATCAATGTAATAATCAATGTAATAGTCTGATAGTACTGTATTTGTTACATGTCATACGAAACATTTTAACCATCGTCTCTCGTTACGGCTCCACCATTCTTTTGTCACTAGTGCCTGTCCCTGTGCACACCCTCATATCTCCCCCTGCTGGCACTTAAATACAAATCAGAAGATGAGAAAGCAGACAGGGATTCAGAGACACAGGCACACTTCCTGTACTAATATGAAAGTTTCATTTAAAAATGAAACTAATGATAAATCTCTTTTACCATCACTTTAAGAGAAATCAGAAACATGGAAAGAAATGCTGAAGTGTCAGTTACAGAAGTGTAAATCTAGGTGTTTTTGAAAGACACCTCTTGGAATAAATGACTATAAATTATTATTTTATACATATTCGTGCCAACAGTTTAAGTCAATCATAACATTGTGTGAATATGTGAGGACTGTATTGTTTATTCTTGGCCGGTGACGTGGAGAGTCGGCTCTTTGACTGGTATCTGTGGGTTATGCTCGAAGGATGAGCATGTGGAAGCTTGTGTAATGCAGGATAGAGTTTGAGTACCGTATTTAACTACCAATTATCTATCTATCTAGCAGCAATCAATCATAAAAAACTCAGTTACTACTTGGGTTGGGGGGGGGCAATCTTATTTGGGTGGATTCCATGTTGGTTGGCCACACACTCATTCACCATAGCGGTGCTGATGTTATCTTTAATAGCAAAATTTTGTAATTTCTTCGTCTGGAAATGTGCTTTTCCAGTTTGAGATCTTACACATCTTGTTTACTCTTTTCTTGTAAACAAAAGAGTAGCCATTTACTCTTTCATCTTTTGGGATACTGGTGGTTCGGCATATTGTAAAGGTTTACAGATGTATCCCGGGCATGGTTACAGTTGTTCGTCTATGAAGGATCAACAGGATGAACTAGTTTGCTAGAGCGCCACCCAGACCAGTCACAGATTGTGGGTAACGTAGGCTCAACAAAAAAAAACCTCTGCCTGATTTTGTACTTCTGTTATTCCCGAACAGACAGCATAACATCAAGTTCATTATCAGGGACCCTCCAAGAAGTTTAGATTTTGAGACATTCACTTGTACTACACCTAGCTGATATTTACGAATGCGGCAGCGTGTTTAAGGCCTTTGTAACCCAGTTTCTGAGAAAAGGAAGAGCATATGCTGTGTGTGCTCGAGTGACGACGCAGTGAATGTAACTTTTTTTCACGGTCACATCGGCTCTCATTTGGACGAAGCTAATGAGCGGCCGATAGATTTGATGACGGGGTCAGTGGAGTGCACTGGCCTGTGAAGGAGCATTCACTCAATTTTTACGCCACTCACAATTTAAAACACTGCACGGCAATTTTAAAAGCCAGTTCTGTTTACCTCAACTTCAGCCTTACATGCATTCATCCTTTTAGACGCATCAAGCTGAGGGCAAATTACTCCATTATGAAGCAAAACGTTAAGATTTATGATTCCCCTGTTTACAAACAATAACATCCCTTTAAAGCCTCTATCTGTCGTCTCAGTCTGTGAAGGATAATAAGCTTCTCGTCCTTTTTTCAGTTTTATTTATTCAGTCAGAGCCATTATTATTGGCACCCTTGGTAGTAAAAATGTCGATATAAAACCGTGTGTAACAACGATCAAAATTCTTGACAAACTATGCCTGGAGAAGGTTCTTACTATCAATTCACTTCTGCTTAAGCCTGTCTGGCTACGTGTTCACTGAGGTCTGAATGTGAGGCGACATAGGGAATATCAGAAACTGTATGAACGCGAAAAATGTGATTGAATAATAAACAGCTACTCAATTTTCGAACAACCAGAGCTATAGTGAGGAAGACAGCGCTATATGGTAAGTAATATAGTTTTAGAGGCAAAAACTTCTCCAATGGACTCCAAGGTCTGGAGAAGATGATGGCATCGTTGAGACCACCAGATCTCCAGGACTACAGTTAGATGCCTCCTCCATGCCAAAAGCGATTTGGCTATTATAAAAGTCTATCCACTAACCTAAGCACCTGGAGTCCAAGACACGCTGTTGGAACTTTGAATGAAGCAGGGTTCTATGTTTGGATGAAGAGTTTTTTGGCAACAAACACTCCATTAAAAGAATGTCCAAAAATGGACATTTGGTGACCACAGAGTCAGGGTTTTAAAATGACCAGCCTGGTTTCCTGACCTAAACTCTTTTGAAAAGCACGAGGGAGGAAGTTTAGTGGGAAAGAGGAGAATCCAAAAGGGAGGACCTGGGACACTGAAGGATCTGGAAAGAAGCTGTATCGATTGGTCTTGGATTGCTTGCTCTGTGGTCTCTAATGTCATCAAGCATTATAGAGGAAGACTCATTGCTGTTACACCAGCTAGGAGAGATTGCTCGATGAACTAAGTGCAGGGATGCCAGTGATTGTGACGTATATATACTGTATCCAATTTTTTTTTTCCTCTCACAAAATTAGCTTCTAATTTTGTTGTCTTATTTGAATCCTAAAATATTTTTTTTTACCAAGAGTGCCTGCAATTGTGGGGCTGGCTGTGTCATTCGTGATTCGTTTTTAGCCACCCTATGAAATAAATCTCTCACCTGATGTTTTCCATGCCAGCATCTACTGTCAGATCCACGCGGCATCACCTGCACAAAGCTGAAGCTAGTGCAGCCTATTGCAGTAACAACTTGGGCTACATCATCTTTTCCTTTTCCCGGGATTTTCCTCCATTGTTAGCTGTTGCCAATTACTTCTGCTGCAGAGCCACCTCCCCACGCCGTGCAGCAGCCCCAGCAATGCGAAAGTGCGAAAGCTCACACATGCCTCCCTCCAAAGTGCATAATCCTGCACCGCATCTGCTGGAGGCGCATTATAGTTTAACAGCTGAACATGGTGGAGGGAGATTCCCAGACTGACCAAACACCAGTACACTTATAGGAAGAGTATAAACTAGGAGTTTTCTTACTGTGTCCAGATTTCAGATGTATTGCTGTATAAAGAAAAAAAATGCATTTACATAAACCTTACACGTAATCCCAATCCAAGCTTGAGTCCTGTCGGCTGGTTCAGCTTGTTTACAGACCTTTCAGTTGGTTTACTTTTTGTGTTCAAAGTTTGAAGACAGGCTGTAGTTGTGCTGTCTGTTTTCCTCGACATGGATTTCACAGCAGGAGGTTCTCACCCCTCCAATTTCACCCCTCATTGCTCGCTAGCAGCTCAACACAGAGTCACAACAATCCAAGATGAAGCTGCTGTTGTAGACTAGACAGTGTGTAATTGGCTTCTGGTGATAAAAAAAGCTTGGGTTCACTCACGCAACATGGCTGTTTGGAGCTTGCTGTTATTATTGCTGGGTTAACTTTTTCTGTCTAAGTCAGCAAAAACACACGGAATCTTTTTTTAATTACGATTCGGGACACTTTCATGTTTGACACAAATCCGATATGCAGCGGTGCCACTCCGTCTAAGCCAGATCAGAATTCGTGCAACTTTTACATCAATTCAACTTAACTGTTGTCAACGCTGCCAATGCCTCATAAATATTTTAGTTAATGTTTTTGAATGAACCAAATTAGAAGACTTCTCAACTGCTGCATGTTAAAGACATTTTGGAACGAGATGTGTTAAAGCCATGCCTAAAGAAACCAAGGATGCAGACCAAAGTAGTAGACATGGCTGAATGATGTGGACTTGAACACGGGTGATAAGCTTCCTAATCAGCTTGATGATGGCTCCTGTGATGCTGGAGAAGAGAACAGACCAGAACAGAGAAGTCTACAGACGTCAGCATTCAGGATTGCTTACCTTTGGATGAATGTGTCATGTGAAGCATTGTTCTCTTGCACATGCAGGTCAGTTTAGGAGCATCATCCTAATAGCCTACTGAAATTCAGATTAGGTAAGTGAATTGGATTTTGGACACTTTTTCCTGCTGTGTGAACGTAGCCCAGTTAACTTTGCTTGGTAAATTGCTCGTACATGACATGAGACAGGTTGTGTGGGGAATGCATAGACCCTGTTCAAACCTAGTCACTTAATGCATCCTGGGTGTCAAGATTATATGTGGATAAGTGGATAAGGGTAAACACTGAGATGCATTTAAAACAGATCAATTTAACAGGTGCGAAAAAACTAGATGGTAATCCGAGATGCATTTGAGCTACATGTCATAGCGGCTTATACTGAATTCATCACTCCAAAACACATTCGCCAACCAAAACCCCTCCCAGTATAACTCAAACTCCTCTCCACGCAATACGTCACTGGACACATGATCCGTGTCTGTGAGGAAGATGATTAGTGAGGACACACGTGGTCAGGGATTTGACGAAGCGAAGTGCTTAATAGCAGTATGGACAGACACTACTGTGCAAAACAAACTGGGGACGATAAACTTAACAGGTTAACAACTGGTCATTGGTTGCTGTCTAAGCAGATTTATGTAGTTGGCCATACACAGCAATTCTGGCTTACCAGAGACACGTTTGACCACTTAGTGCAAACCCATCTGAATCCTATCAAATCCTATCAGGAGACAATCCAGACACTAGTCATATGAAAGGTGCAAGCGGGGGTCATTACTTTAATAAAGCTGTGGAAGGGACAAGCTACACCAGCCTTGTGGTTGTTGATGGTGAAGCTTAGCTTTGCTTAAACTGTAGAAACTGTAGAAAATATTTCTTGGTCATTTATTGGTCATTTATTAGTCACCAGCACAAAATTCGTAGATCACATGGATACTGTGTGTCTACAAGAACGAAATGAAAGCCTAGTTAGAATATGTGGTGATGATTATGTTCCTGGTTAATAGGTTGTTAAAGGCAGCAGATCTGGATTAAAATGTCAAGCGGTGGCTTTACAGTGTTCCAGTTATGTGTTTTTATGAAAGGTTTTGATTCCAGTTGAGATAATTGTTGGTTTTTTAAAGGATAATTAGATTTTAGCCCGCATAGGAAGACAACCCCCACTGCCTAACTAGAATTCCTAACATATGGCATAGCTGGAACTTTGCCTTGGCTCTCAGCAGTAGATATCACCTCCGCACTCTGAAAGCAGCTCCGTACCTGGATTCGCTACTTAGGCGCCACTGCCTAGGGCTCATGAAGAAGAGGGCACGACTACAGCTTGACTCTGAAATAAACTTTTGGGGGGAAGTGGTCATAACTTCTTGGCATATTTAAATGGGTCCACCGGCAGATTTACCGTGATATGCATAAAGTAGGCTGGCTGTATAAGCTGGAAGTGCTTTAACCCCTATAAAAGTTGCAGGTGTGGCTTGTTCTGACATTTTAGAGGAGGTTTCTCACTTACAGCTCATCAGAACAAGTTCAGTTCTAAGCTTTCAGGCCGTACCAGTGGAGTTACTACTGAGGGGGCAGGTGTGTGTGTGTTTGTTTGAGGGGGTTCATGGCACGAAGATGACTATAAATGCTGACACTGTTGTACACAAAACTTTTGAACAGCTTACTTTATCATCAACACTGCACAGACTGGACTGACGTTTTTATCTCTCTCCTACTCATAACACAGCTCATCCATGGAAGGTCCTTGACAGCCTGCAACATGATGCGTTCGTTATTTTTAGTTTTTAGTCAAAACAGTCATTATGTATTTTTCAAGTTATTTATTTTCTGTTTCAGAGGAGGTTAAACATAACATACTCATACAAAGTATACGTGAGTTCAACTGAACTTTTTTCCCCCAGGTTTATTTATTTATTTCCATATAATACAGAGCAACATCCAATAAATAAAAGTATAGCTATAACTTGTACTGTCCTAACAGAAAAAAAGAAAAAAAAAGAATGCAGAAATAAACACCCCATATAAAAAACATATATAATAAAAGAAAAAATTACAGTAGAATAAATATACAACAATTACTCAGTAATAACAAAACACCTCACATATGACTCAGTAATAACAAAACACCTCACATATTTCTTTAATGGTGTACCTGGTTTTCTCAATTTTGACACATCAGTATTTCCATAATCCACTGAGAGTAAAATCAGACTATTCAATCTGCTTTATACTTTGAGAGTAATATATCAGTAGGGGGGGCACCGAAGAGAGCAGTGTTTGCATTTAGGTTGAGGGGGATCTTAATACAAACAGAAACAGTATTAAAGATTTTTGACCAATAGTTACACAGTGATGGGCATGACTAAAACGTTTGTACATGAGTGGCAGGGGCTTGGTGGCATCGTTCACATGTAGAATCGATATCATTAATTTTAGACAATCTAACTTTAGTTTAATGAATTCTATGCACAACTTTACTCTGAATCAGGCCGTGCCTTGCACATATAGACAAAGGATGAATGCGGTGTAAAATAATCTCTCCCCAGTTCCCCCTCCCGCTGTGTTTTAGTGGTAAGCAGTGTTGTGGGACGCAAAGAATGGATTAAATTATATAATGTTGAAATAACCCCTCTGGCTGCTGATAAGGGAGTCACTCAACTGTCCATAGATGTGGTATTTGGGAGGTTAGGAAAAGTGGGATTTATGCTACGAGCAAAACTGCGAATCCGAAGGAATCTAAAGAAGTCCTGTCTGGGGAGAGAATACCTCTCTGAGAGCCGCTAAAAAAGATTCAAAGATATTATCAATATATAGATCTGTGAGTGTTGATGCCAAGAGCAGACCATGAACCAAACATGCCATCCATCAAAGAGGGACTTCAAATTGGGTTTAATGCTGTAGGGGTCAGAGAAGAAGCAGTTTTCAAGCCAAAGCTAAATGTTGACTTAACAATAATGTTTTTCCAAATTGAGTAAAGAAAAGGAACTTATGGGGGCATGTATGAGAGAAGTTAATGAGGCAGGTGTAGAGGTGGAAGCCTCCAGATTTATTCACGATGGACAGTATGAGGACTTCTCCAGCTGAATCCAGTATTGTAAAATTTTTTGTAAAAAAAAATGCCCAGGGTTGGCTGCCCAGTAATAAAATTTAAAATTGGTCAAGGCCAAGCCTCCGAGAGATTAAGGTCTTTGTAGTAAGGCCTTACTCAATCTACCAATCTTTTTATTCCAAATAAATTGTGACACCATGCCATCTAATTTTCAGAAAAAAGGACTGAGGTAGAAAAATAGGTAGGCATTGGAAGAGGAAGGAGAATTTTGGCAGAGAGTTCATCTTTACTGAATTAACCCGTGCTGCAAGAGATAGGGGTAATAATGACCAGCGCTCAAAGTCCTCTTTTAAATGGGTCAACACTGGGGATGGGATTAGCCGATTGTCAATAAGAAAATAGTAAATACGTGTAAAAGTGGTGAACTTGCGAGAAGAAGGACAGATGAAAAAACACCAATGATCAGAAATTTTAAATTCACTAATAAAAGATGAATTAATCTTTGCAAATCTAAGAGGTGTTCGATTTTTGGTGGAAGAGTGATCTAATGAGGGGTGAAGCCAACAGTTAAAATCCCTTCAGAGTATGAGGCAGTGTGTAGAAATATCAGGTAATTGTCCCAGTTAGGACCATAAATGTTGGCAAAAACTACAGGAGTGCCATGAAGTTATCCTGTAACAAATATATATATATATATATATATATATATATATATATATATATATATATATATATATATATATATAGTATATATATTTATATATATATATATATATATATTTATATATATATATATATATATATATATCATCTGTAGGAACATTAGAACAAATGAAGTGAACCTGATTGTGAATTAAAATTGCAACTCCCCTAGATTTACTCTAAAATTAAATATGAAACAAGTGGCTGACCCACCTTGTTCGCAATTTAGACTGATCAGACAACCTAAGATGTGTCTCCTGAAGGTAAACGGTGTGTGCATTTAAGTGTTGAAGATGATGTAGGACTTTACTACGTTTCACTGGCTGATTTAAACGTTTACAGTTCCAACTACAGAACCTAACTACACCCGCTGCTGCTTGCATTATGTTAGGTTGAGCCATATATCAGATGCAGAGGTACAAAGATGAATATCCTGGTGTGAAAATGTGCATACAGAAAACAAAACAAAAAATGTGCATACAAAAAACTAATAGAAAAATGAGGGAGAAAAAGAAAAAAAAAAGAAATACCCTCCCTCACCTCTGCTGAAGCATTTCCCCGCACATCCCATTATGACAACTACAAACTAACCTACTTCTACCCATTACATCAGTAATGCTCCGTGAGTCTCTGTGCTGGAGAAAGAAATGGGGAAAAAAAGAAAGGAAACCAACTCAAGCTTCTCACTATAGCAGCTGAACCAAAAACAGAAAAAGAACACTAGCCATCTCTGACCAATCCTCAGCCAGTAGAGAGAATGGCGTTTGGTTCATAACATTAGTGTCCAAGTAAGGAACCTTCTGGAGAACATTCTGCATCTATACAGGAGTGTTTATTTCTTAATACTGGCTCTGTGTCTGGGTTGTCAAACGTGTTGGTGGTTCCTCTGGCAGGGTGATTGTCAATACAGTGTGGAACAGCCCAAATTTGACTCCGGGGCAGACACGTAGCTGACGTTTCACACCTGAAAACGCCGCTCTGTTCTTTGCCACTGAGGTGGTGAAATCCGTGAGGACGAAGAGCTTCTTGCCCTGGTAGCTTAGAGGGGATGCCCGGGAGATCTCACTTGCACAGCGTAGAATTTCCTTTCTCAAGTAAAAGAAATGAACTCTGATGACAAGGGGCCACGGCGTGTTCCTCATTTTGGGTTTGGCCCGCAGTGTTCTGTGTGTTCTGTCGAGCAGGGGTGCCTCATCCATATCGAGGAGATCTTTTAGCAACTGTGCAACAAACGCGGTAGGGCGATGAGCCTCTAACCCTTCCTGGAGCCCCACTAGTCAAATACTGTTTCTTCTGGATCTTTCTTCCAGATCCTCACACTTATCCATCAGCAGGCTCACCGATTCCAACCCAGTCAGCTGATCGCTATGGTCTGGTCGTGGGCGCTGGCTTTCTGTAGCAGAGGCTCTAAAGCATTCCTCATTTCCTTATGAACTGAAGTCATTTCCTCTCGAAGTTCTGTTGCCAGCGAGTCAGTTTTTCCACATATGTCTTCTTTTAGTGAGCTTAGCATACTCTGTAATAGTTCGACATCAGTGATGCTAACGGCATTAGCCACGCGAGCGCCGGCTTCTGGTAGCTGCGTCAAATCAGTCGAGTGCGGGGCTTTACCACGGCCTGCACGCGTGGAGTCAGTCTTTAGCTTAGACGTTGCCATTCTTGTTCTGAAGTAATGGGAAGCGTGCCAAAACTGATTCTAATGGTTTTCTTACGGACCCCCAGACACAGTTTGCTAACAGGTTGTGCTAGTAAATCTTTATTTATCGAAGTCTCACAGAGCTGCGAGGAAACATGTCCCACATGCTGAACACTTAGGGCACGCCCCGGTTCAACTGGACTTTAAAATTTAAAATGTGTGGTTTGCCAGAACGTGCAGTCATAGTCTAAGCCTGATCTTTGGAGGTGTGGCCTCAAGACCTTCTGAAATGTCTAAAGGAGATAATACTGAGTAGATGGAAGATAACCTGCCTGCATAAGGAAAGAGAACATCACAGCAGGTCTTGATGGGCTTTTAGATTAACAAGAAACTTAACATGTATTAGATATAAAAACACAAGTAGTGATGGAACTAAGAATTAAGAAATAGTTATGCCCAGTTCAATGTGAACTGAAATCTGAAAATCTGAAAAATATAGTGCAATAAACTTGAGAGCACCAGGCAGAGGTTAGCATGACCTGGCAGAGTTTAGCACAAGCTTTTAAAGGAGCCTCTCTACCTGATAATAAACTGGGCTCTATCTCTAGACTCCAAAGAAAATGAATTAGGTTTGGCACTGTGTGGAAAGTAGCAAAAAGAAGAGGGGACAACATGGAGATAGTGGGGGTGTATAAAGAAGCAAATAGTATGCAAAGATCATGTTTATTCAGGAAGAAATCGGAGACTGTTTGGAAAAAAACATCTTTCTGTATACATCTTTTGTCCCGATGTGTCCTTCCGCGATCCGAGAGTTTTTTCTTCTGAAATCTTCTTAAAGCTTTTTAAAACGGTTATTTTATTCAGTCTTTTGAGTTTGTTTTATTAGTGACTTAGTTTGTCTAACCTATATTAACCTTATTATTTACTAAATGTCTAAGGAAAGACAGTCTGGGCATTTTGAAAGGTTTGAAAACTCCAACCAGACTCAAACTGAACTCTGCTTCAGCGTTTTTGTGATGGTCCGCACCAAAGAAGGGAAATGGGCATCAGAGCATGCTGTTATAGTCTACCTGTTTTAAGGCCTGATATTTATATCAGTCTTGCAGAACAAGCTGCTGCTAATAACGGCACGCTTTGATTTTAGCACATGGATCAAGAACCGTATTGCATCATAAGCTTCAAAGAGAGAACTAGAGGGAACTTCTTAGACTGAACTTAGTAGGTGTGGGAAATCCCTGTAAAAGCAGGTCTCCCCAAAAAGACTCTTCACTCCACACCACCACCGCCCCACCGTCCTCGCTCCACACCACCACCGCCCCACCGTCCTCACTCCACACCACTACCGCTTCAATGTCCTCACTCCACACCACTACCGCCCCACTGTCCTCACTCCACACCACCACCGCCCCACCGTCCTCACTCCACACCACTACCGCCCACCGTCCTCACTGGCACGGCTGTATGGAAGGAAGAGGATGGGCTTTTGTACTTTAATGCAACTTCAGACTGGATTCATATGAACAGAATTGCCTTATCTTAGGTCTTATTTAAAAATCTATTGATATACTGTAAAAAGCAGATATACTGCCCAGCCTTACTTAAGAGCATCGACTTGTTTGAAACATAACAATAGTGAGTAGATTAGTTTCCCTTCATTGAAAGTACTTGTTGTATGAGAGAAGGCCTATAATTGTTTTGTTTTGTGTTGTTTGGAGCTGGATAAGACCCTAATTTCACAAGTAATACCAACATCATATTTTTTGTAAACAAGTAGATATTTTATTAATGTTTGTGTGATTGAATCTGAAGTGCATGCAGTCTTGTACTCCATATAAAAAACATGACTCAGGTTTTTTTTTTCTTGACATTTAAACAAATAAAAACATATCAGAGGTGCAAACTGTCGATAAAGAAAATCAAATCAAATGTCAAGAAAATTACCTGCAAAACTCACAGTGCAATATTATGTAACTCGCTGTGTGACATCAGGGTGGTAAAAATCTGTACAGTCCAACTAACAGTCATTAGGTCATTGTATATTCAGACTGAGGTCGTTGCAGACTGTAGGCTAGTCACTGTGATTGGTTACCCTCCCTAACTCCTACTGAAACCTCTGCACTTGATAAAATCTTTTGCCATTCCTCCAACGATTGCGAGTAATGCCATGCATATATAGCAGACTTCACCTTGACATGCCCATCGTGTCACTAGATATTCAGCTCTGAGCCTGGAACACCTACTCATACAAGAGCAGTTAACATTCAGTAGGCATTTAAGAGTTTTTATGACAGCATATCAACAACTTGAGCTGATTTTCTGATAGCTTCATGCTGCATATACCTGCACAGCCTAATATATATATATACTGTATATATAGAGCACAATCCCTTGATGATATTGGCAAGTTACAGATAATGTAGTTTCAGCCTGATGATCCAGCTTTTTCTCAATCATTGCTATAGTAATCAAAACAAATGACACCAAGATGAACGAAAAAGGAAACTTGCTGCAGTACGCATCTGTCTGGGCCTGTTCGTCAATTTGCATCGCAGTTTTTTTGTGCCAAAGCCTGCGGAACCATTATAATAGCTGATAATTGTATACTTTCAAGTGCAGTCAAATCCATGAAGTTGCTGTATGAAAGCTTCAAACGGTGCATGAAGTTTCCTATGAGACGTCTTTCATTATTTCTCATGGGACAGTTTGAAGCTGTGCTGCGTGCCTTGTATTTACTTCTACAGTACTGTGCAAAAGGCTGAGACCAGCCTCGACAACTGCATACAGTTTCTAAATTTGCCTGCTTTTTTAACACCTCCCAAGTTCAATCAGAGAGGGTGGTTGCATTTTCTACTTCTCACAATCCACATAACCCCAATTACAAACTTAGAGTCGGTTGACCATTAAACCTTACTGCACATCTCAGGTGTCCAGATCAGGTGTTCTAGAGCAATTTTGCTTCTTGTTTCTTGTTTAAGAGAATACGATACACAAAACTCGGTTTTCATTGTGTAATCATAAATCTTTGTGTTTTCATTGGCTTAGAATGAGTCCTTCATATCTACATAGGAGCAGATCCTCTACCAACAGAAGCTGGCATATAGAGCCGTTGGATAAACCACACACTGGCTTTAGAGAGCTCATTGCACGTTTAACATTTTACACTGAAGCAGCAGCTTGAAATTGGTGGCGCTATGGCATGAAAGACATAGAAAGAAAAGGGACTCTTGTTGTCCTTTCGTAGCACATATTTATCAGTAGCTCCGTACATAAAACTTCACACTGGATATTTTGATAGCCTACATTAACTAATCAAAATTACTACCAGCATTAAAACTATGAAGTTGAAATACATTTCTGATTCACCAGCTTCTTGTCTTGTTCTACCTTAAATGGTGCTTCAGTTATATTATAAGACCAGTTATATTATAACCTCAGTTATATTTTAACACCATTCAGTTATATTATAACCTCAGTTATATTCTAACACCTATTAAAAGACACCAAAATGTAAATATAGAAATTTTAAAGGCGGAATAGAACAATTCAAACAAAAAGCTGGCAAATGTTCTTATAGGACAATCAGGAGGTTTTGAGGAGGCTGGAATCATCTTATCAAGGAGGGGGGTGTAGTGACTTTAAGCCTGACTTTGAGACTTTGAGTCTGAACTTAATTACCATTAAAAACACAGTCAAGCATATGAAACACTCTACTCTAGTAAACTACACTGTACTAATGACACGAGCATGCTACAAAGGACTGATTGATGTGTAGACGAGACAGAGCACTGGTGTTGGATAAGTGTTTTAGTGTTGTGAGAAGTTTGAGAACCCAAGTTTTCACAAATGTGGGATTGTACATATTATGTAACACAAAAAAAGACAAGAAAAAGAAAAGGAGGGTGAATCCTCACCATTAAAAACAAGCAAAACAGGCACTATGTGGAGTTCTAGAGAACAGAGAGGTGCCAGTAGAGTGTAAGGATTGGACAAAGTGAATCTTGAATAGCTGTGATATTATATTTGGCGTTGGAGGCTTTCGTTTTTTTCTCTTAAATATGCTTCTGCCTTTTTCTGGCACTAAAAAATTAATGTCCTTTAATGATTGTTTAAACTGAAAATTTAAAACTGGAAAAGGAGACTTGTGCACACTACTGTACATTGTGGAATGGTCTGTTCTCTATTCATAATTTATACTGACAGCATAAGCACCTATACAACCTTGACCTTGAAGCGTTTCACCATCAGATAGAGGTGCCCCCGGTAGATTCAGGCTGGGGGAGGGCCATTGATATGAGCGGGTTTGGCTCTCTGGGAGTAGGCAAAACGGCACATTGGCCAACAAAAGCTAAAAGTAGCCCTTGATTTATTGGTACTCTCATAATGTATGCATGTTGATTGGCTGTTTATGCTTGATGGATCTGGGCTCGTGCCCTTTGAAGTCAATCGGCGCCGGCAGACAGGTATGCGCAGAGCTCAGGGATGTATCGACTGGTGGCAGCAGATGGTGGAACCGAGAGCAATCCCATAGGGAATCCGGGCCGCAAACAACATGCCACCGCCACCAAGCCGTATATCCCCACCGGCTCAATCAAATCAATCTTACCGTGACAGCCTTTCCCACCACAACAGCGGTCCTAAAAGTGCAGCTCTAAATTAGGCCCTGACCCAACATCTACTTCTCAGAGGAGCACTGGGGTGAAAACTCTACAGCCCGAAAGCCGCCAAGTCTGTTTTAGACGGTCTCTTGGATGAAGGCTGTAATAGATTGCTTCGGAGTCCACTTTTGTGACATTATGAGTTAGAGAATTGCGAGCGTGTTGGTCAGGTCTCTTGAGTGAGAGGACAATTGCTAAACTGAGATGTTATTCCGCTCCGCAGAATCTCTGAACGACTTTGCTTCCCGCTAAGCCGCCATAACATCATTAATCAGCACTGTTTCCCAAGACTCCTTCAATGCACTGCTGCAATTAGCCCCATCTTGGCTAACGTCTGTACGTTCATTGATACGTTCATAGGTGATGGCTTGGTGGTCTTTAACCTTGTTAAACTCAACGTCTCGCTGGTGATGCATTCACTGGCCTTTATTAATAAAAGTTGCATAAAGACGTGCACAGATTTGACTGCCTGTAATGACGTACAGGCTGCTCTGCATGTGATTCAAAACTTTTGTACGACGTGCAAACAGACAGAGGTGCAAATGATGAATCAGCTGCAGTGTATACAATCAAGTGGCAGCCCACCAATACCTCATTCACATATCGTTTACACAAAGCACACCCTAACTTATGCAAATGCTTCTGCACTGAGCCAATAAAATGACAATGTTCAGCAGATCGTGAGCCAATGGCTGTTCTCATAGACTCAATTCTGCACTCCTCCCTCTACTGACAGGTGTTAAAATTACAACGACAGGAAAGAATAAAGTGTGAAAATAACATAATGTCTTTAAGGGTAGAATCAGTGCTGTAACTCGGATGTTATGAGCTCCAGTGCAGTTAAAAGTAGTAAAAAACACTTTCAACTAATAAAAAACAACTTTATAATTTACATGATTTTTGGTATTGTTAATATGTCTTATAGGTATTCTGAAGGCAATACATTCCACCCCCTTGTTTTTTCTTATGTAACATTGGTTTGCAAGCTCCTTCCCCAAAACTTAGACTTTTCCATAACTCCTTGAGTAGCATAAATAGTATATTGTTACAGAGTACACAGAGAAGCTTGTACATTATAACAGCCATACAAACCTGTGCTCTTTTTATGCAGCTTTGATTAATAAGAGCCAAAAAATCAGCACACTACAGATAAAAAACACAAATACAATCAGAACAAAAGCTGACAGTGAAGTTATTATGTAGGTTAGATGAAATGAAATCAGTAACAAAGTGGTGAAATGCACTCATTTCATGTTTAGGTTTGACTATATGCTATATAATTGGCCAGTAAGCATAGTCTTTGCTCAGAACGCTACTAATTTGGGCATAAACGAGGAATGTTGATACAGTAAGTATTAATTGTTGTCTGAGAGTGTGGAAGCTCAATATTATTTGTAGTATCCAATACATGGTTTGGCTAATCAGTACCCGAAAACAGTATCTTCTTGTTACCTTTTTTGGTATTTATGTTTATTTGTATATATTACAATGTTGTATAATGTTCTTACACATTTACTGCAGAGATAAGTGGTTTGCTTGGGTGGCAAAGTATTTAATTTTTTTATGCCTTTTTTTCTTTGCTTGAAATGACAGATTTATAATGTAAGTTTCTGACTTTGATCTTCTTTGCATGTCAGCAAAAGCATTCAGAATCACTGTATTGATTGAGAAGAGTAGATTAGGCTTAGATTAGACGTTGAAGACATTTTTCCTATTTTTAGGTCACCTTGTGAAATAATGCTTATATAACCTTAACCCTGTAATGCACAAGTTATAGTTATATATATATCATCACCGTCTAGGCTGTCCAAGTATGTGTGCTGCAGTGATGCCATAAAGATTTATAAATACTTATACGGCCATAAAGACAAAAATAAAAACTGAAATGGAAATGTAATCTCACCGAGCTGTACTCAAATCACACAGAGAAAAATAATGAAGACGGCTTTTGGCTGCTCTCCCGAGTTTCGGCAATCAGGGAGCAGAAAAATGAACATTCTAACAAACCACACATCAAAACTATTTTCATTTTCAAGAGAAGTCCTTCCGTTTTAATTTACGGCAGCTGTTGGTTGTGCCATGCGTCTGCTTGCATCTGGCGGCCTTGCTTCTCCAGCCAAACAAGTCTCTGGTATGCGGGGTTACTGCAGTATTTAGTCTTTAGTGTAACATTAAGTTAAGTGAGTAGATTAGAGTAGAGTACAGTGCTGTTGGGGAATTCTTTAAAATTGAAATACTTCTGCATTAATATGGCATAATTAGAAGTCCTACAGGTAAATAAAGAGGACCCAATTGAACAAATAAGCCAAAAATATTAATTAATTGAAGAAAATGATCCAGTATTTCATATCTGTGAGTGGCAAAAGTATGTGATCCTTTGCTTTCGGTATCTGGTGTCGCCCTCTTGTGCAGCAATAACTGCAACTAAACATTTCTGGTATCTGTTGATCAGTCCTATACATTGGCTAAGAGGAATTTGAGCCCATTCCTCTGTACAGAACAGCTTCAACTATGGGATATAGGCGACTTTTCTCACTTTAGGCCCTAAATGATAAAGGTCCAAGCTTTGACTTGGCCTTTCTGAAACATTAATTGTATATTTTTTTCCTTAGCAAAACGGGCCCAAACCATACTGCCGCCACCATGTTTTAAAGCTGGAATTCAGACAAAACATTTCTCATTTAAACCCAAAAGTTCTGTTTTGGTCCAACCTGGCCACAATACATTTTTCCAGTCTCCTTCTATGGTCTTTAGGTTGTTTGTTGCTGAGAAGCCACCCTGGCTTCCTATATTACATGCCTTGCTCCTGAAGTGATGTTTGTTGGTCATCCACTCTTGAGGAGGGTAACAATGGTTTTGTTGGAATTCCTCCTTTATAGCTTTCTCCTTTTTGTGGGCATCAGTTCATTTTCAGATCCTCAGCCAACTGCTTAGAGGAATTCATGGTTGTTAAGTGTTTGCTCAAGCTCTGAAGAGTCAAAGAATTCATTACACTGTGGAACATCAGCTGACCATTCCTCATGAGAAATCTCAACTCAACCAGACCTAATGAGTCACTTAAGGCCTGACAACGTCATTTCTGTTTTGAGACTCTCCACACTGTACAAAGGGGAGCAGTGCAAATGATTTGAATGCCTTTAGGTGTTGAATTTAAGCTTTTGCTCATCTAATCTGAAATTGCATTTATAATTGTATTAAATTGCTTGTATACCAGGGCTTATCAGAGTAACCATGAAAATCAGCTGAAGGGTGTAGTAGATTCCTGTGTATGTGTTCATACACATTTCTGTTATTAAAGGGAAATAGCTAATGAAATGCAAGAAATAGACACTTTTTGGTTCAGCACTCAAGGGTTAAGCACTGTCAACTTCTCTCTAGGTAACGTAGTCACAAAGCTGATGAACCTTTTTTCAGGACAGGGATTACATCTAGACGTAAGACTTTATAGAGGAACGCTTTAGTGGAGGAGGTGTGAACTCATCTTTGCTTTTCTACAGGCCTGCTTAATTAGTCCTGACAAAACTGGAAGAAAATACAAAAAAGCCCATTTCAGAAAGTTTGGAGCCCGCATGCCATTTCACACGAGCATTTTATCTAGCAGTTCCAAACGCCATTAAGTTTCATGCGGAAGTATGAATGTGAGAGAAGGTTCAAGCCGTATTAATAATGCATCATGCAGCATTTGGCATCCAATCATTCTGTATCAGCCCATTCCCTATATATACATATATGTACATATAGGAGACGTTTTAGGCTCAGTAAATAAAATTTTAAAATATATCTTTTAAATATTCAAATAGCATTAATGCAGTAACTAGTAGTTCTACATATGTGAGTGTGTCACATCAAGATTAAAGCTAAATCAAGATTGCTGGTGAAGGAATTGAATGTATTTATACAGTGTCTGGAGCGTCCAGGAGCAATCTGGAACGTAGTTCTTCAAACTGGAGCTCAGGATATTATTTACTTCTTTCAAAATTAGATATTTATGCTACTTTGTATTATATTTATGTTTATTTATATCTGTTCAAATGATATCTGGTGCTCTTAGTGGTGAAAATACACATATTGCTTAGATAAAGGATTTAAACAATGAGCCTTAGTACCTAAGACTTTTATTTATATATAGTATATATAGTATTTATATATAGTATTTATTTATATATAGTATATATAAATATACTGTATATATAAATATAAATATATAGTAAATAAATATATAGTAAATATACTATATATATATATATATACTGTGTTGGAGTAAATTATTGTATCTCTAAAAATATATTTTTTATTTTTAGTAGATAAAAATGAGATTTGTGGTATATTTTAAGAACATATTGTTAGAAGAACGTGTCAATTATATGAAGGTTCTTCACACTAAAATCTTTTTCAAAGGCAACCCTTTGAAAATTGTAGATTAATGACAATTTATGATAGAATTTTTTTTTTTTTATAAATGTATATTGAGCATATATATAGCATATATATAGCACTGAAAGGGAGTCCACTACTGTTACAAGTAATAGAACACCTACTGCTAAGAGTGCAGGCAAAAACTAAAAAAGAAAAGGTTGACTAATCAGCTATTAAAAGGTTCTCAAAAAAAGTGTTTTTCTGCATGGGGGTCTGTAAAACTGTTTTAGTGCTAGATAGAACCATCTTTAAAAAATATACCGTAGATAGTAAGGCTTCTATGATAGAGAAGAACTGTAAGTTGTGGATCTGTATATAAGTGTTGTCTTCTCTGAAGAACTCAAAGAACCTGTTTTTTTTAAGAGTGCATATTATTTGCTCCAAACAACTTTTCTGAGACCTTTATTTTCCTTAACTAATTATGGCTTTTGGACCTGTGGGCCATTCTCTTGTGCAAGTTATCATGAACCGAGAAGACTTTTGCAGTTAATGTAATCTAGGCTAACTTTGACCTTTACATTATATGGAGGCTCATTAAACTTCAAAATGGTGTGCACATCTCATTTTCAGCAGCATCCATCCAAAGGTTCCTCAGGGAGCCAAACAAAAGTGGTTCTTCTGCAGCCATAATTCTCAATTCAGGTCCTGGAGTACCAGTGCACTACATGTTCTAGTGGTCTCCCTGCTTCAGTTCACCAAAAGCAGGACTTGTTAATTAGTTCATTGGATGCATCAGGTGTGATGGGAGCGAGGTACCCCCACAGGGCAGTGGTACTCCAGGGCCAAGATTAAGAACCTTGAGCATTTCTTTCAAGAAACATTTTTGGTATCTTAAATGATTAAGAGTGTACAAATGCAGTGAATAGAGCTTCTGGACCACATGGCCAATTTCCTGCAGAAGTCTTCACAACCTGAGAAGACTTTGGCGGTTAATGTCATCTTGGCTTTGCTTGGAGGTTGGAGAAAGATTAGAGCATTGCAGGTAATGGCTACGGGCACAGAAGAACATCTGTGCACACATCTAGCTTATAGAACAGGTGCTACTGATAGTGAAAGACTGTTTTACAGGCGAAACATACAGCCAAGGCCTCGCATGATCCAAGCACACAGATGTCCATGAATAAAACAGTGCAGCCTTGAAATTCGTGGCGCGTCATTCAGTCTACAGACAGCTCTGCGTTCAGCTGTGTTGAATGGCTGAGAGCTCATAAAGGAAAATAACTGTAATTACTCTTTATTAATAATTCATATAATGGGTTTGCTAGTGCTGTAGAGTACTTGCAGGATTCTGTATATTGTTGTCAGTGAAACAAGTAATGGCAGTGACAGTCAATAGCCGTTGATGGTAATTTATTGTTTAGCCTTGCAGCTTCACCTTTATTGGCAGGCTCAGCCAATTCCCACTCAAATCTTTGCGAATGTAAACGTAGCATACTTATTGACAGCTGTCACGTCGAGAGCTTGCTGGTCAAAGGCAGATGTCAATTAGAACAATTGCCATATTAATCATAACTGCATTTCGCCATCATTAACAACTGTTTATCTATTGACAAGTGTAATATATTGTGTACACTGGCGTGAAACATAGGAAGAAAGTTGGGCCATGTCTCTCCCAGCTTTAGAAACTAGAACGGGTACATTTGGAAAGTCTACCGTTTAGGTATTTAGCTTAATGTAACTCAGTTGTCTCAAGTGGATGATTTCCTGTTAGAGATTTGCACAGGCCTGATTATTAATGCCTGCATGCCACCTGCAGCTGCAAAATCTCCTACCCGGAACACCCACCCACTTTAGCCATATGCTATGCCCACCCACCCCTGCCTACTTGAGCTATGCATGTGGTTTTTGTCAACACCCACCTGTGTTTGCTATAATCTACTCCACTCTTGTAAGATCTGTCTCAGCGAAACATGCCGTTCAATCTTCTCCATGCACCCAGCAGCATAGTTGGAGCTCATTTGTCGCTTGTGTCTTGTGTTTCTTCAAGCCACCAATATTAGACCACTCCACCCAGCTAGCCATAATACCTGCTAAAAACAAGCCCTCATATTTACCACAGTGCCTCAAAAAGAATTCTGTTTATAGATTATTTAACAGACCCACAGGTGAACCTGCATTGTGCAGACCTCCAGTTCAAGTTCTACAGGCTTTATTGTCATGTCTACCGTATAGAAGTAAACAGTGAAACAGCATCTCTCCAGGACCATATGGTGCAACACAAAACAATATATACTGTGCAGACAAAAGAGTGCAATAACTACAAAAGACAGCACACAGACCCAACAGTACACGGTACTGAGAATAAGAGAATAATGTACAAAGGGTACTATGTCAAATTTGTTTATAGCCTAGCATATATGATCGTAGCAGCCACTGAAGTAACAACCAGAACAAGTTCAGTAAACTTCTGGCCAACCAGATTACTCCTCTCATATATGTATTAATGTAGTTCTGAAATCAGTGAGCCTCAATCTCAGTTTCCTACAAGGACATGTCTGCTGGACAAAAATTAGACCACAGTTTTATACATAACGATGAATATATTCCTTTCGGTTTTGACATTCCAGACAAATGGTCAAAACTTGGACATGCACTTATGTTATGTAACTCCAGTCATTCCCAAACTGCACGGCGAACGACTTTAGGGGTAAACGAATTCTGACGTTTACACTTAATTTGATCTTCATTTCATTCCTTAAGCCGACTGCACAATTACACAGACACAACTCAGCACTCCACTCACCAACCGCTATATAAGAGACCCTCACTGAAAGTGCTGCGAGACCATTTGAATACTCAGTTTAATCTAAAGCCAGTGGCAGATTTCTGGACAGCACTGCACTCTGGTATATATGCGTGGGTGATGAATGAGGGGGAGAGACTTATCTGTCTCATGAGAAGCCTGTGTTGTAACGTGTGTTCATTTGTATAAAACACTGTACTGGAAGAAGCTGGTTCACTCCAGCTCCTTCTGTGAGAAACTGACTTCATTGTAACAATGACTTGCAGCACTGCTAGTAGGAATCATGGTTTATGTAGGTACAGGTTCATTAAGAAGCCAGCAGAATCGTTAATGTGAAAAGGCCGGGTCTAAACCCTCCGATCAGTCCATGAAACAAGGCAGACAAACCAGAACATCATCCAAAACTGGAGATCATACTAATGCTCAGAATTGAAAGGTGACTTAAACAAGACTTCGCAGAGTTTTATATCTAAAGAACGTCAAAAAAAAACATGAATCTCAATTTTTCAAATAATTTAAACGCAGCAGATGCTGTTTACATTGTGTGAACATTTCATAATGTGTGGACCAATATTTTATAATAAAGTGGACCAAAGTAGCTTGGGGGAAAAAATTCTGGTTCTGTTGATTTACATCAAAAGTTCTGTAGGATATATCATTAATTGGCTGACACCACTTGAAAAGCATGTGATCACCACTTAAAATTCTGGTGATGGCGACCTCTGGAGGCACGGGAGGGTAACTGGCAGCAGACGTGGTATTCATAAACAGTTCATTTATTAGTTTGTCGGCGCTGTTTTTGTTGTGAAGGAAGTACGTATCGTTCACTAACTGTTGCTGGGCCTGAATACTTCTTGTTAATAGCATGAGTTATTTTCACAGACATGGCTGTAGTAAAGTATTACTGTTCCAGACCTAAGGAATGCACCCCCAAGTGGTTAGAAATTCAATTACTCTGCGTCCGTAACTCTGTCTCACGTGATGCTGAAATAGCGAGTGCGGTGGGCGGCAACCTTTCAAATATTAACACTCTTGTTGCTGGTCATGTCGATAAACACAGCATAGAGACCTGTGACCGGCTGCTTTCAAGTCCCACCCCCTCCAACATGCACTTTTTAAATGTATAGAGTGGGCGGGGACCTGCTGATACTCAGGTGGATGTACTCTTTTAGGGGGGGCTGGTGTTTAGGGAGCTTAATGTCTGAGATATGTATCACAGAGATGTGTTATAGAAGTGAGTAGGGATACACAGCAGGAGAGTTCATGTTAAGGGGGATACAAGCCTGCAATTATATACTTACCTTTAAATAGTAAAAGTAATTGAATGTTGTTCATCATTTCTTGATATAATTCTAAAATAATATAATTGTAATGTAGTCACTTTTTGTATTGTGTCAAAATGTCATGGCAGACGAATACAAATGATGAAATGTGGTTCCATTACCTTCCACTGAAAGTTGAGAATGTTTCATCACCCCACTTTTGGTGAAGGTGGGATATTTAATTCTGACAGCAGCGACATGTGTATTAAAACATAATTAATACCTTTTGTATGTACAGTTCTAACTAAGACAAAGTTAGAAATCGCTCTTCACACCAAACACCCCCCCCCCTCCCCCCTCACCACCACCCCCGCCGGGACCCCTCCTTCCTTCTGTTGTGAATCCCTGCAGTCACAGACAGCTTCAGACAGGTGCATCCTTGCAGAACTGGCCTGATCACATCTGTGTGTGTGAAGCATCCTTACCATCACGCCGCCAAACTCATTCAATTAAACCCCCCAGCAGGTCTAATTAGTACAATTACGGCGGATCGTCACAGCACGCGGTCTCGCACTGGCTCCCGCTCTCTCGTACTTACACACGTGCACACACACCTTTCTCTTGCGTTGCAGCTGTCACTCCCCACACTCCGACAACTCCGGCTCGCCTCGTCTGAACGAGGGGAAGCAGATGAAGGAGCTCCGGTCGGCAGAGATGAGACAGAGAGACCACAGATGGACGATTAATATTGCAGGACGTCTGTTTGGACTCTCCCTGTGAGCAGTTACATTTGTGCGCTCTCTCTCTCTCTTTCTCTCTTTCTCAACCTGTATCCATTCAGGTTTGCATTCAGGCACTTCTCCGTTATTAAGCGCATTCCATTACACACCTGATTTAATTTAATGAAGTATTGATTAGCCAAACCTCATGACAATTGTAAGCCATGCCTGTTACACAGGCCACATTTCACATTTTGCTCTTTTCTCACAATATGTTAAATTCAGCAAATAAGCAGTAATTGTGTATTAAATTGTGCAGAGGCGTGTTCTCTGTAGAGGACAGGTTAAGTCACTAAGAAAAACAACATCTAGTTTCACTGGACTACCCAAATGTTTGAGTCATGAAGGATTTATGCATGTATGAATAGTCTGTATGACTATATATGGCAGTATGAAACACAACATTTGAGGTCTTTCCTATGAACTTTGTTGTTCTTTGTGCAATAAACGCTCATAACAAATATAGTGAATGCAACAAGTTTAAAAGAAGATGTAACTGTTTTACATCACCTTTAATTTTTAACAACACTTACTACATGTTTGGGGCCTAAAGACACCAAATGGTTCAAAGCATATGTTTTGCCATTTGCAGCATCTCTTATTCAGAGTCACTTACAGTTATTGGTAAAGTGTAAGGTGGTTGCCCAGTTGGAGAATTGAACCCCAGCCTAGAGCATAGAAGGCTGAGGTGTAACCCACTGCACTATAATGTGGCATATTTTCTGTCGTATATGCTGTGGGAACATGTCTTTGCAGAAAAACAAGGAAGGCTCCTTTGTCTTTATTATTTTCCCATTAGGTAAAGTACATTTTTCCATACATATGCTTGACAGCAACTGTGATATATAATCCAGGGACCTCAGCCCAAACATGAGATTGGCCTTTTCAGTTTCCTGTTTTTTAATGTCTCACGGAATATAGTGTTCCATATGCTACACCCTATATGTCTGGTTCAGAAGGACACATGTCATATACACTTTGACCGGAAAAAAACAACTAGTGTATTTAACCTACAGGAGAAGCTTAGATTGGCGGAGCTCTCTTCAGATATATTTGAAATATGTATCTGTTTGACGCTGTTCTGTTTGTAATAAACCTTATTTATTTACAACTGAAGTCAGTGTCGTCAAAGATCTCTTCAAGACATCAACAGAGCATCGTTACGGAAGAATTCACTTCAATACCAACAACTATACCTCTTCTTTTATGCAGGTCTTCTGCTTTTCAGTCCCGTATGGCCTTTGTTTAAGCTTATCAAGACACACATATTAATTAGGAACTACTCCGGTCCGCAGACAAGTCAGCCTAGCACCCACACTCTCTGATTACGTAGCCATGCTGTCGCAACGCATGCAGACTTAGACTTGGCTTTGTCATGCTGAAGTAGGCATAGGTGTCCCTGAAAAAAGATGTGTTCAGTCTTAAAGCTGCCCTGACGGATTTGCAGGTTATAAACACCACCCCCTAGCCTTATTCCATTACAGATGCTGGATTTTGAAGTTTATGCTGGATGTTCTTGTCACAGTCTGGACGGTCCTTTTCCACTTTGGCTTAGAGACCTTGACGTCCATTATATAAACAATCTGAAAGCATGACTCCTCAGACCACAGAACATGTTTTCACATGAGCTCTAGATCTAAAAAGGCAACAGCGTTTCTGGATGTTGTTGACACATGACTTCTGCGGTGCATAGTACAGCCATAGTAAACTGGCATTTGAAGATGCAGCGACAGACCATGTTTATTGACCAAGGCTTTTGAAAGTATTCCCGAGCCCATGTGGTGATGGCCATTGCGGAACATGTCAGTTTAAAGGCCGTCATGGGCATTGATTTATAGTTTTTGGGCCTCCTATAGTTTTCTCTGCTTTCCCTGAATCTTTTGATGTTGTTATAAGCTGTAGAGGGCAAAATACCTAAACTCATTGCCGTCACTCCCTGAAAAACTTTACATTCCAAAACATTTTTCTTAACATTGGGTTTATAGAAGAATTGGGATATGTGTTCTGTAGATGAATGTTCTCTTCTTAGCACACTGTGTGATAAAGTTGGTTGGCTCTCACTAGCAGCACATCAGGAAACACACTGGCTTATTTTTATTCATAAATCACTCTCCAGTCATATGCCAGCTTATATCTCTTCTATGACCTCCATAAATACCAGTAAATATCAGACTCGCTCCAGTGACTGGATCACCTGTCAGGTTACATAGAGCTTTTACTGAACTGGGAATATCTGCTTTTAGCTACAGGGCGCCAATGGGCGGGAATTCACTACAGTCTCTAAATCTCGACTCACTGGTGTCACTCAATCATTTTAACTTTTTACTCTCTAGCCACCATCAAACTGTTTTAGATAAGTTTATTTTTTACTTTTCCCTTTTGAATACTTACCCTCTATATAATCATCCCGCATTTTGTAGGACTGTCAGTGTTTGTTTATCTATTTTGGGCAACGTGTACCACATTCAGTTAACTGCCTCTCTGTAAACACTGAAGTTAGTGAATACATTCCAGACGTTGTATTCAGTGTCCAGTCGTCACTACGTGTTTAAAGTGTTTTGCCGAACTTGGCATTAGAACAACTCTTTTTCAATTGCTGCGGATCAAGATTCTGTGCAGGCGCTGAGAGATTGTGTGGCGTTTGCAGAAATGTGATATAGCTGTACCGCAGTCACATGAGGGGGGGAGGGAGGAAAAGTGAGGGAAACGAATCGGCTTGGATTCTGGTCTGTCAAGTCCTGAAATATTTATCCATCATTGCGGCCTGGCGGTCGATACAGCTGCACCAGGCCGTAGGGGACTTCATTTAGGCTTGAGTGCATATGACGGCCCACCAGGGCTGATAAACCACCTTATTTCCACTCTTGTCATTTTGTTGCATGAAATGAAGGGGATTGGGATATTGCTTCTGAAATTGTCTATAATTAATTGAGACTGTGGTCTACATTCTTTTGCAGATGAAGAGGCCAAGTGCCCAGTGGAGACTGACGCCTGCCCACTCCACTTCAGACTAGGTATGATGTTCTGTTATGATAACTGTGATATACATAACCACTAAAATAATTATACTGGATGAAAATATATATAGAGCACTAATAGTCACTGATATCATTTCACTGCACATTTCTTGATAACACCCAAAAACAAGACTAGTTTAAATACATATGAAATTGTAAACCATTGTATTATTGTTTACAGACTACAGCTAAGCAAACATAAGAAGGTTTTGTCTTGGCATGTACTTTGCATTAATCAGAGTTGCAAGTATCCTTAAATGTATTCCATTACAGATTTAATTTAATGTAACACACTAAACACAAACGGCACTGTTGTATGAAACTGACTGATAGATTATACACGACTTTAATATTGTGTCTAACAGATACGGTCACTGATCTGCACTGAATCATATGCATTTTAAAGCTTTCCTGGGATTTTTTTTCCTTCTTTGGTTGAAATCTTTGTTTTTCCATTCACAGTAATAATAATTAGAGGTCAATCTAAAAGCTCTAATTGGCCATCGTGTGTTTTCTGTCTGTTAAAAGGCTGTGCCGGCTTCTAAGGTTTCGTGATGGTGCGTCATACTTGGACTCTGATGATAGTAATTTACGCCTTCTAATCAGATCTCAGTGGTTTCAGCAGTACATAGGAATCAGTGTGTACTATGAGCTTTAAAAGCACTCATTTTACATGAAACCTGATTGATGCAGTTACATATAATCGATAACGTACACAAAATTCTGCACTCGTCATTCGAAAAAACCTCTGAAGAAAAAAAACAAATGAAACAGTCTTTGCTGCTCTCTTTTCACAATTCAGAAGTGTTCATTACACCAGCATTCATTCATCAAACTGTAGAATTCTATGTAGCAGCATGTAGCACTGATGTTATAAGGAGAGATTCAGCCCAGACTACTCTCTGAATCAGAATCAACCAGTCAGGTCAGAGAGGTTGGAAAGCGGTCATGTAATAATGGATCGTGATGGTTTTTGGTAGTAGACTTTCATTAAACACGGAAAAACCTGAGATATGTGGAGTATATAATGATGCATATTTAAAGTCAAGTGTATTTAAATCAGAAACCGTTTCCCTCGATTTCCATTTGGAGCTGTAGCAAAATCCACAAGAAAGAAGCTGCAGAGAAATAACAGTGTCCTTACCCAGCAGGCAGTGGAGAGCATGTATATCTTGTGAAAGCTGTTAATAGTAGCACCACACTTTTTCATTTGATATAGTGTTTCATTCACACACTGTGAAATGGGGATGCTTGTTATAAGAATTTTCAATACATTTAATACGAGCAGTAATGCTGTTATACAGCAGAGATGGAGCCGGTATTGCTACTGAGTGAGTGATGCTACTGGAGTTCTGACAGTGATTGAACAGTGAATCTCGTTTAGCTCATTTATTGTAAGTATGAGCTACGAGGTAGGCATATTATAGAATTGCAGTGTATACTTAATACAGCACTTTCATCTCATTTTCTTGAGATCGAATTGTTTTCGGTTCTACAACTGTAACATGACATATGACCACATGCTTCTGAACTCCAGCTGCTAGTGTGGATCATATAGATGTGTAGGCTTTCTCCTTCTTGTGACATCAGTATTGTGGTGCTTGCCAAACACTCCTTGTTTTCAGGAGGGGCTTTGGAGGTGTGATACGCAGTGCCATGTCGTGCGTTCCACTGCCCCCGCGCGCACTAAACAGTACATATATTGTTGTAATTGTTGCTGTTTGGTTGTAAGTGTAAGAAGTTGTATGTGTTGTTTGTGCTTTCTTGTGTATTCCTTCAGGTTTGGCTAACAGAGACGCTGTTCTGGCTCTGTGTAGGGTTTTTTTCTGCTGTTGGGAATAAAAGAGCATATTGTCCGTCTAGACTTACACCACAGTATTTATAGTAATGCATGAGAGAGAAAGTTTTTAAGCTGAGATCATTGCGGTCCAATGGAGATCTGATCCTACATCAGTATTCTTACTCCAGTTGCTGCTCTTATGACGATCTGTCTAGTGTCCTCAACTCAGTATCAGTCAGCTTTGCCAATGTGCTTGTGGTGAAGAAATCCAGCCAAACATTTGATTGAATTTCTTTTCTACAGTGTTTTAGAACTCCAAAACACTGTTGAGCTGAATTGGTGTGTGTTTAACTGATTACCAGTACATCTTTTGAATCCAGTATGAATCTGCAGTGTATGCAGTTTTAACAGTCGGACTCGTTTTAATTCTGTATGAATGCGTGCTGGCTTTACAGTTTAATCAGTAAATAAATGGGCTTGATTTTAAATTTATGTGAATCTGCTGTGTGTAGTTTTTGCAGTCTTACAGTAATACTCATGGAGTGATTTTAATCCAGCATGAATCCACAGTGTATGTAGGTTTTACAGTCTGCCGTTAATACTCGTAGAGTCATTTTAATCCAGTGTGGATCTGCAGTGTGTAGTTTTTAGAGTTTGACAGAAGCAATTGTGGAGTGAAAGGTGTTTTGTTGATGTTTGAAGCGAGAGCTCCCTCATGAATAGTAGTACGGTTGTAATCTACCTATATGCTAATTACAAAACCTGCTGTCAGCTATTTGCTCTCAGCTGTCTGGTACTGATGGAAACCCCACATATTACATTATACAGTCTCCTCTGGTAAAACAGATCCGTCTCGGACAGTGCTTATGTGTGTTTGTGTTTTCCTGATCAGGTACATCAGATTCAGCTCAACGATGTGTTAAAGCAAAGAAAACACAAAAACTGCAGTGCTCCAAGTCACATACACGGCTCCGGTGGGGCATTACCTGGAGTACCAGAATATAGGAACACCACAAAGGCCAAAAAGATCAGATTCAGTCTCCGGCAACTCGATTAGTCCTTATGGATGAGCTAAAGTTTTACAAATTCCTCCATTTGTAGGGAGGGGGAAGATATTACACTCGGTAATGAAGGCTCCAATGAGGCGGTCCCGGCCTCCGCACCTGCCCCTCTCTACCTCGCGCAGGGCCGATTGTCATGTGCGACACAGCTGGTTGCGCCCGTGGCACAGAGAGAAGCCCGGGTGTATATTTTCACCCCTTTATGAGTGATGCTCCTGGCGGAAAAATAGAAAGTAATGACCGCCCTTCTCATAGAGATGGGCCACGGGCTTGTTAATGACATTGAGTCCGGACGCGCTTGGCTGGTTCCCCGCACATAATTACCGGCTGATTGTCATAGAATGGCCAGGCGCTCCTTTCAGAAGATTAACTATGGAGAAGAATTATCTTTAGTGTGCCTGGCGCCCCACATTAACTAACCTGAAATGAGTAATTAAAATTTAGCTTTAAACTGATAGATGCAGCTTGGAATTTAATTTGACCCCCCTCTGCGAGCAGCGTTAAATGATTTGAAGGAGCTGAAAAGCAGATAAGATGATCTGTTTTTTGGGGTGGGGTTGGCTTTGTTTTCTATTTATAGAGTGCTGAGAATAGTCTCCTTCTAGGCTCCTGGTTCATAGTCTAGAAATAAAGGTCATACAGTCTGCAGGAAATATCAGAATGCCTATAAATTGCTCACTCAGTCAAAATGGAAACGCTTTTGCATTTAGTCACCGTGAGTGGTCCACGCTGAGGCTCGTTTTCTGCTGCACCACTGTATGAGCTTTTTTTGTGTGTGTGTGTGTGTGTCATGCTCTGAGCGTCATGCTCTGTGATGTGTATTTGTGGGTTTCAGATGAGCACTGTGGTTCTTGTTATTTGGAATTAACACTAAGAATTGTTTCTGGGGTTTTGTCATGTGCAGATGGATCAGAAGCTCTGGACAGATGGCGCAGTTCTAATTAGCGCTTGAACCAACCTGAGGTTTTGACTTTGCACAGTTTCTGGTCTGAGGAATAAATAGAAGGTGAGAGTTTGACAAAGGCCCAATGTAGCCATATAATGGAAAACCAAACTCTCCCCACTTTTTTCCAACAGAAGTGTTTGATGCTTGAAGTTTTAAAGCAAACCTCTCACGCCTCAGTCAGTACAGTCCATGTGTGAAAACTAAGCTGCAAGAACTATGAAGCCCAGAGAGGTCATGCGGTATTCATAATTTTCCAGACTGTTATCTGAAGATCATGACTTGATTGTCGTGTGATCTCAATATACTCAAAAGTTGGTTCCATAAGATCGCAACTTATTTGTTTTATAATCTCAAGACGTCTTGAGATCACAGAACAATTACGTTAATTCAAGATCCAGCACTTACTCATGGCCTCTCTGGACTTGTGATGTAATGAAAACATCCTATTCACTGCTAAACACCTATTCACTGCTCTAAGGAGCGTTCTAGTCCAGCCTGATGATTGTGGTGGTCCCACTGATGTCATTCAATCTAAGATATAATATACTGTTCTTACTGTGTGAGTGTATGTGTGTGTGTGTGTGTGTGTGTGTGTGTGTGTGTGTGTGTGTGTGTGTGTGTGTGTGTATATATATATATATACCTTGATTTTAGCAATATTTGCTGGTTGAAGCAGCTCATTCATTAATTACTTTGTGTTGAGATTAAGTAGTTAGTATACTTAATGTTAGCTGTGTTAGCTACTACTATAGCTATTGCTAACTCAATAGTATGACAATCTAGCTTATGTTTACAGAGGTTAAATTTAATTTCAAACCGTAGGTGCAGAGTTCACAAAAAGGCGGTCCGCGGTCCGCGGTCTGGGTCCGGACCCAGGTGTTGTCTATTGCAGACCCAAACTGATAGACTATTGTGAAGGATTTAATGTTGACAGTGTTAATTTTATGCGGCGGAACTTTTCTTGTCTTTATGGTATGCAGGCTTTGCATAGCTCAGCAAACACGCTTCTCAGCCAGTTAGATCTGTGCAGATTCTGGAGCGCACACACAGGCGAGAAGCAGCAGTTGGAGAGTCAAGCGAGTCAGATGGCGTGCTCTAAAAAAGATGAGTGGATGGCGAAAAACAACGTTTAACCAGGAACGATACACCATGGACAAGTTGCCAGTCCATCACATGGCCAACATACACACTCGGATATCATGTGTGTGTGGGAATTGTCCTAAGACCATTTCAGCCCAGATTTAAAGTCCTGGCTGGACATCCAGAAGCTCACTTCTTTCACTAAACAAGAGAAAGTGTGGAGGAATACAAGAAATAGATAAACTGTTAAGATGTGAAATTCAGTTAACAAGACTAAACGTTTTATTTCCCTTTTTATTATAAACAAGCACTTCATGATGCACTTGATGCACTTTTTTCAAAAGCATTTTAAATGTAGTCCTTGTTTTTACTTAAAGTGATGAACAAAGCATTTATTAAGTTCAGCATTTCAGTTCAGCATTTAAACAGTAAATATACTGAACGGTATGTGTGATGTGTTGGTGTATTAGTTGCTGATGGTATAAGATGCTGATACTAGGCTACTTCAGTAAACAGGACACGCCACTGAAGTTAGAAATGATGGTGGACCTTACTGACTTCTAATTAAATACCGCTGCCATAGGGTGGAAAACCGCATCTGGACATTTTTTGCTCTAACTAAAGTTGCGTACCTTACATGTAGACATCAGAGAACAGTGTAAGCTTACGTCCAAACAAGCTAAGCTACCTAGCAGCACTTTGTGTTTTTTCTTAAATATCTGGCATTCATATAACAACATAGTATCTACATGGTACTATTGGTAGTTTCAACAAGTCGATGATACCCCATGCTGCACCCAACCCCATGCTGGTCCACCACAGTGACTTCGTCTGACTGGTTTTAAAGTGAGACACAATACAAGGCAGCCAGTCAAAACAGAGGTACCTTGCATAAATCAAGTGACAGCAACATGAAAAGAGATCATGCAGGTTAAAATATTCTCAGGCAATTAGTCGAAACATAACAGCGGCCGACTTGGCTTATGTAATCTTACCTGTAGGAACGATGACTGTAATTGGAAGGTCACTGATCAGGGATTCCATTTGCACAAGAAATCTGTATGGAAGGTGTACTGAGAAAGCTAAATGTAGATAGTCTTCCTTACATTATGCTGCCCTCCATTCTGTAAGCTTCTTTTCTTTTGTTTGTTGTGACGAGGAAGATGTAATTGTTCACGCAGACAAATGATTAGTGTGTAACAAACTGTCAGAGCTAGAGAACTGTCTCTTCTCCAGTGAAGCATGTAGAGTTTCCAGCAGAGGAGATTACCCCTCTTCACCAGTACATTAGCATTTCTCCGCTAAAGCGGCAAGATTGTTCAGGAAACAAGTGGAACAAATGCAAACTTCACTTTTTCTCTGCCCTCTCCCACACACAGACTCGTCGACAGAAATACTTTTATTTTCTTGAGCCCACTTTCCAATATTAAAGTAGTTAATAGTCTGACAAAAATCTAATTTACACTTTAGTTTTGCATTGGAGCTACAAAGCTAACATAGCTAACAAGAAGCTTGTACTCTACCAAATAAGGTCTAAATCGTGACTGTTTGGAAGAGAGAATTCAGGCTTCTGTTGCTGTTTTAGCTATGCAGCGTACGTCTTTACCATTTTTCTAGATAACAGTGTCAGGAACCACATAAGCAAGTCAGTCTGAGGTTGCTTAACAACTAGCACAGCACAAAGTGTCTGGTTGATTTAGGCACTAGATTACTGGTGCTGCCTGTTAATCCAGTCTGAAAGTAAAGAATTAAACTTCATACATGTTCTCATTGCTGAAAAAACACAGAACACAGATGCTGGCATAGCTGGTTATCCAGCATACCAGCATTATGAACCATATGGTTTTATCATTAATAAAATGAAATAGAAATTATTAACCAAACCTACATTCAGGACTCACCTGACCAAAAACCAGCAAGAACAAAAAGAAAGAAATGTTTATTTTTTGTATCATTAGCTGTTTTATTAATATCATTAGCTGTTGTTAATGCAGAACTGAGTTTTCCACACATGAAAAGCTAAATGTCAGAGCGCATCCGCAATAACAACAGAAAACAACTTTTTTTTCCAGTTAAGTAAAGGTCTGTTGGTATAGTGGTTGGTAGAATGTAGTTCATCATCATCCTCCAATAGGGGAGGCTCTGGTTTGATTCCCCACCTCGGCAACCAGTCTACACTATACCAATAAAAATCTTTTGGCAAGACTCCCAACCCTCACCTGCCTGTGTGCGTGTAACCTGTTAAATGTAAATTGCCAATGGCCGTAAATGTAAATGTAGGTCTGCAGTTTTACTTGATTTCTTGTGGCACAAGACTAAATTCCAATGTCATGCATGGCAGCAGGCGCTTAACCAATCCAGTGTGTGCAGGACAACGTATCAGTGTAGAAAACACATTGTGGAATAAATAATAATCGTGGAATAATAAAAATGAATTAAAAGACTTCTAAAGATAGATTGACATAGCAAGAATTTTTAGTCATGAGATTTGATGTCTGTTCCCCTTTTATGAGACTGTTAGCAGAAGTTAGCACGCTGTGGACGGAAAGGGGACACATGTGGTACTGATTTTTTTTTTATTTGAACGCAACAAATTCTAGCAGCATTAAAAAATAAAGCAGTCCCACTCAGACCTGTAGAGTTTGGCTTTGGCAGGGGGCTTTGTTAACATGCAATTCACTTTAGTTCTGCACAGAAAGAAGAAACTTTAGCAGGCATGTTTTTGCAGAAAGTTTCTAAACGAGTTAAAACGTTTAAAACCCAGTGACCAAGTAAGTTAATATTATTTATGTGATCGTTGTTAAAGAATTGTACTAAATCAGTGAATGCTAAAGCATGTATGTTAAACACTGCAGCTGCAGTTCTCAGTGTTTCCACTACAAAACCATACTATTGTGTAAGTCTGATTTAGCTTTAACATCCTGATTTCTCTTCCTTTAATGAAGCATATGCATAAACATCATTATGCATAATCCACTGCTCTGTTTTGCTTCTATATATGATTTTCCTGTCTCTCATTTCAACACACAGACAGAGCAAAACACACACATTTCGAACTAAATATCATAAATCTTGGAAGATTCACGCAGGACCTTCCAATATTAATGCAGCACAGAGTTAACCAACCAGCAGCCTGTGCAGTGGAGTCCTCCATAGTGATCATACATGTTGTACAAGGTGGTGATACCCTGAGCTTGTTTCCTTTCCTCGTCTCTGTGAGTGAGAACATGCAGGGAGAAAAGAAAGGAACCAGTTAGGAAGGACCGAAGACAGCAGGAGGCTCACAAAAAGGAGAGAAAAGTTTAAAGAGCCCAGTCAGATGATGTGTTCTATTGATTTTCTTAGTGAAAATAAATTAACACATCCTCTACAGAGAACAGGCTTTAATATGCGTTTTTCTGCTTATTTGGTGCACGATTTCCATTTATTCTCTGAGTTTAAAGCCTCAGGAAACCTGAGTGTGTGTTTTCTTTCTAATAAAAGTTAATCTTGTTCCTCTGGGCCACAATATACATGTACAAAGTATGTCTTATGAATATCTTCCCAAAGTCTAATAAATGATTTGATATGCTTCACCATATTTCTCTCCACATAAACTGGGTGGTCCTAATCTTGGGTAACCTTCTATTAGTATTTCCTAACCAGTCACAAGTTTGACATCTTTGGCTCCGCCCACACAAAAGAGTTTTAGAGAAGCTAAAGCTACCCAGCATAACCAAAAGCTGCTGGTCGCCCATCTATTTATGTATCTCTACATCAACGCCGTTCACTTGTCCGTTCATTCATTGTCACAATGCTTCGTCTGTCCATCTGTCTGCGTGTCTGTTTGTCCATTCCTTCACGCATTGCTTCATCCATCTGTTTGTTCGTCTGTCTGTCTGTGCGTCTATTTGGCCATTCATTCACATCTTCATATCTACGTCCTGTATTATCATATGCATAATTACTGCTTATCTGTTACTTGGTTTATCTGTATATCTTTATATAAAAGCTGGATAATGTGGTTTGTTCTGTATGAGTTGTGGAGCAGTCTAGGAGTGCTGGACAGAGAGCTGTCAATCAAGCTGTTCATTAGCCACACCCACACAGTTCAGATAGGTCAGATCAGCAGGTTTTAAACTGTGTGTTATTACAAATTGTATCATATAAGCTTTTTAAATATTTGATTCTGCTTTTCTTGGGGGTGTAATTCAGAATAGCAGTAGCAAAATGTGCAGAACAATGTTTATTTCAGCATAAACAAAATGTTATTTTGCGTCTGTTTTTTAAAAATATGACTGTGTATAGGGTTTCATTTTTTATGAAGTTTCTTTTTTTGTCATTGTTTTTTATTATTTCCAGTATTTCTTCAGTAGAGTTTATTTCTGGGGACAAAAGTCTATTAATTGTCAGCTGTTATTCTTTTCAAACGTCATTATATCCAAATTGATTTGTAGCATCATGGCCTTAAACTCTTCATATACCTTGATCTATTACTTCACCTCCATTTTATCAGCTCCACTTACCACATAGGTGCACTTTGTAGTTCTACAATTGCAGACTGTAGTACATCTGTTTCTCTGTATACTTAATTAATCCCCTTTTACCCTGTTCTTTAGGACCCCCACAGCCTTGTTAATGTGTGTTGCACTGGTCAGACACAACATAACATACCTTTGGTGTTCAAATATGTAAATTAAGATAAAAAAAAACAGCCCATTTCCGCGTATTCATACTGCAGCAGTTTAGCTCCGCCCATTCACACTAAAGTTATATGGAGTGTTTCAGGCTGGACTGACTATGACAGGAAACAATGCAGTGCAGCCGGGCAGAACACAGGTAGTTTACATATATCAGTCTTAAAGAGTATTAAACAGTCTGGTGGTTCTAAAGTGGCTCACATGAAATGAATTATGTCTGTACAAGAAAGTAACAGAATTCTAAAGTAAAGAGAAATGTAGGATGTGGGCTGCTTAACTTAAGAACAAAGTTAAGAATGTTTTCCATTCTCCTGTATAAAGAGTGACTGCATACGTACAGGCAGTTCTTGCGCTCGCTGTGAAGATAAAGTAATGAATATTGCTCTTGTAAGACTGATATTAAGTCCTGATAGCAGGAACACTGTGTCACATTGACATGATTAAAACAGTGTCTGTGCTGCCAGTAGGACGCGGCCAGCCTTAAAAGGGCGCTTTCTTCCCCCCCGCCACCGCCAGCCCTCAGCTGCGCCCCTGCCCTGAAAGGGCCACCTGCGAGAGCGGCCTGTCCGTCCATCCCATTTGAAACTGGGGCACTTCAAAACCCTGGTCTCGTCCCATCCAGCTCGGGTCCACTCCGGGGAGTTTACCACCGAGTTCCTGAGGCTGGTCGCCATGGCAACTGAAGACTGCGGAGCGTGTGTGTGTGAGAGATATAAAAAAAATACTAAGCTCAACCTTACTTGTGTTATGTTGTTTTCTTTCTTTCTACTGCCCCCCCCCTCTTCCCCTGCATGCTCTCTCCTTTTTGTCTGTTAAGTGATCTCAGATCTGCTGCTAAAAGCTCACACATGCCTCATCTTTTGGCTCATAAAGCAGAGTGGATTATACATCTGAGCACACAGGAAAGAGCAAGCTGTTTACTCAAGTGCTGCTTTGGCGGGTTCGTGCCCAAATCGGGCCAATCAGCTGGAGTTTGGATTTGGAAGGCTATGTGAATGAGACATGTAATGCTTTTGTCTGTTCTTTGTGCTGCCGTTTGTTTGACAGTATATTTGTATGCAAGTCTCTGTGTGCTAGAACGTGTACGTGTGTGTTTGGTCTAGGACTAAGCATTGCCATGTGGATGCCACACATCAGCAGAACTTTGCTGACCCCCGCTGGTGATGGTTGTAAGCGCATGCAGTGGACCGGGAGGTTTATGTTCACCTTGTGCTTCCACTCATTGGCCTGTTTATTAGAAACATCCGCCTTGTGGCTCCACTCACTGGATAGTAATAAGATCTTAGATACTCCTGCCTTGTCTTTTCAGTGACTGGACACTTTATTAGAAACACACATTTGTATTTGCACTCCCTGGACATTTTATTAGAAACTCCTACCTTGTACGTCCACTCACTGGACACTTTATTAGAAACTCATACCTTGTTTGCCACTCACTGGACACTTGATTAAAAACTCCTACCTTGTACGTCCACTCACTGGCCACTTTATTACAAACACCCGCGTTGTACTTCCACTGACTGGCCACTTTATTAGAAACACCCGCCTTGTACTTCCACTCACTTGACACTTTATTAGAAAGTTCTACCTTGTACGTCCACGGACTGGACTATTTATTAGAAACTCCCGCCTTGTACTTCCACTCACTGGACACTTTATTAGAAACACCCACTTTGTAGGGGTGTAAATATCGAAATATGGAATGTCGGGATATTATGTTTGGTGATACTGTATTGATTCTCAAAAACACAGTATCAATACACAGATTCCTGGCAGACAGTGAATCATTGTGTGTTGTGTTTAAACCTCTGACCACTAGATGGCAGTGTTGTAATCCATTTTCAGCTCCACTCCAACATTAACAAGCAGCACAAGGGTGCAGTGCTATTGTAAGCATTGATAAACCTGTTCATACAGTGGTGTGTTTTAATAGTAGGATTTGAAAAATCACAATATATCACTTTACTTGCAGTATCGCAATATATTGAATCATGACCGCTGTATTACTTATTGTATTACCACTTTATTAAAAACACGCACTGGGTAAACTGGTCACTCACCACTTTGTTAGCGCCTATAGGTCTTGTATTAGGTGTACTGTTACAGACTACGGAAGACCAGTCTGTCTCTGCGCCTCACTCAACGCCACTCTTTGGTTAACAGGTCGGTTTTTGACCACAAGGTCGCTGTTGATCAGATATTCTGGATATTGGATTTGGACAGTGTCTGACAGGGGTTTCTGGGTTTCTTTCACCCATTAGCATCATCGCTAAATTGATTCTTCAGATGAAAATATCAGCATTTTTGTGGTCCGAAACCGAATATAAGGTATTTGAATAAAGCGGCCAGGTCTGCCCTTAGTGTTATTCTACTGCTTTTAATAGCTCGCCACATCCAACCTAGTTCCATCGTCCAAGATAAACAGGCATGTGTATGACTGATCACACCACTTCACATGCATTTATGCCTCATCTCTCTCAACTTCACCACATTCATTGATGATCTGTGCTGTGATTTGTTGAGGGGGACTGCGTGTGTGATTAGAAGGCAGAGCTGAATGTGTAGGGAGAAGGAGCAGAGCCATCTTTTCTCTTTTAACAGCGCCTAAGCCGCTGTCCCCAGGAGCCTCTCATTAACGCTAATTGGAGGATTTAGAAGCTGCTGAAACTGCTGTATCTTTAGCTTTTTTTTTTTTTTTTGCTCATATATTTTTTCCCCCAAGCCTGTTTTCATTTGTGCATGTGTGAACGTGCAGACTTGTATTGCTACTCTTGGTTGGCTCCAAATGTGGATTTGCATCCCTCACCCTGGTGGGAATGGGGAGAAAACCTGACAAGACGAGTAATTAGTTTTGAGGCTTTTTTGTTCGTCCTCACTCAGGAAAAGTTTTGTTTCATAGCTCTCTCATGGCTTAAGAAAAACTACACACTTGTTAAAGCACATAGCAACCGCCTATTTTGAAATGCTGCAGTGACTGAAGCCTACGCTGCATGCCTGTGCTCTGTTTCAGACCCTGACCTCTGCTGACCACTCCTGACCTTCCCTGGCCTTGCACACACTGGTGTGACCACTCTGAGAGCAGACCAGAGCACAATGTGGACATAAACATGGCCTAGACTTCGCTGCACATCAAATCTCTCTGAAGCAGAAGGAGAGCTGTGTTATGGTGGCTTTGGGTCAGTGCAAGTTCAAATATGAGTCTGAAGCTTTGATTAGTGACGGCCACTGAGCCGGTCGAGAAGGTTTTCTCTGAATAATTCTTCACATTCTTCAAAGCGTCTCTGCTCTTCCCAGTTGTGGCGATGCGGAGGTTAGGTTTGACCATAGAGCTTACTCTTACATATCTAACAAAGCCCTGCAATAGACAGCTTAAAAACTATGTCTTGCAGTGCTTTGCATTGATTTATCAGTTGATGGATTTCTGCATTGATTGCTAATAAAATGTGAGCTGATTATTATCAAAGTCACAGTTATAGACAGACACGATCTAGCTAAACTAATGACACAAAAACAGTTGAACCTTTCATGTCTCTTATTTAGCAAATTAAGTAACATCCACGCTGCAGGCTAAAGTAAGCGAACCTCTGTGTTAATGACGTTTCCGAGAGCTAATTGGCAAAAGGTGTTTTAGTTAATGAGCTGAGATGGGAAGTGTTAATTTACAGGTGCTACAAATGGAGAAAATTCCACAGCATCACTCCGAAGGCAACGCAACGGGCAATCCTAAAGGAGGTGAGAAGAGCCCAGTGTTAACAAGTTAACATCGCAGCCCCTCTTAAGTTCATATGGATGTTCCCAGTGCTTCTGGGAAAATGTTCTCAGGGCAGATGAGACGAAAGCAGAACTTCTTAGCTAGGGTAAAAGAACGCAGCACACCAACACCGAAACCTTATCCCAACTGTGAAGCATGGTCATCGTGGTTGGGCGCTACTTTGCTGCCTGAGGGTCTGGACACCTTGTGATCATTCGACGAAACATTTTATAGGAGGATGTAACCTCCATCCACGACCTCAAGCCGGTCAAGATCTGCTGACAAAACAAGACGGTGATCCAAAGCACACAAGAAGATCAATTAAAGGATGGTTGAAAAGAAGATGGTTCATGTTTTTGGAAAGTCAGGGTTCTGACCTTAACCCTATTGAGATGCTGTGGTATGACCTGAAGAGCAAGGCATCCCAGAAATACTGATGAACTGAAACACATTGGCAGGAAGGAATGGTTCAAAACACCTCCTTAACATTTTGCTAATCTTATTTGCAGCTACAGGAGAAACATTTAATGAAGGTAAGAGCTGCTCATTAAATTTAAGGGTTGACTTTTTATTGTCTGCACGTTACATGAAAACTACAACTGTTTGTTGCTTTAGTTTGATGGTATTTGTCTATAATTGTGACCACACTTTATTAGTAATCAATGCAGGAACCTAGTTAATTCATGTCAAGTTTTAAGTAAGTGTTAAGTAAAAAGCAGCTTTACACCTTAAATTCTGGGTCCAAGCCCTCAGTGGCAAAGAGAAAATCCCTAAGAGAAAGAGAACTTTTGAGAGGAACCAAGGCTCAAATGGGAGACCCATCATACCCTGGTTGACACTGAATATGAGTAAGACAAAGCACAAAAGCAATAGAGAAAAGATACGATTTAAATATAAAGTGAAAAAGCAGCCTGTGATTGGACATAAGTTTTTAAATAACTGCTGACTTCTGGTACAGGTCTGTCAGAGTAACGATGAGAAATAGATCTATGATTCAGTCAGCGTTACTAGTGAAAACCAGTGATTACTGTTAGAAACACCATGAACGGTAACAGCTACTGTTAAAAGCCTACAGTGATGATTTGTTGGTAAGAATTTGAAATATAAGAGGAGCTCAGCGTACCTGGGTTGAACAGTCTGCGCCCTTCGGGAGGGCGAGTGGTGTGCACATGAAGCTTTATTCACAGCACAGAACGGCAGGAAGCTCCATGGTGGGTAAACTGGTCCAGAATGCAGGCAGAAGGGGGCACCCGGTTAAGACAGATGAAGCAATAGCATTGGACTGCGACAGTATTAGCAGTTGTTTAGCTCGACAGAAGAAAGGCACAGACGATTAGTTCTGTTAGGGATATCTACCGATTACAGAGTGAAGCAGTGACTCCAACAGGCCTGGCTATTATAGCATAGCTAAAAGGGTCTCCCAGAAGCTAACAAAGACACGAGGGCTCCCTGAGTTGTCAGCGCTCCACCATCAACAAACTTGAGTGAGCGCGTGAGAGCAGCGGGATGACCGCACCAATATGCTCCCCATCAGTGACCCTGCATCTTATATCTAAGCGTCCCAAACTCTGACTGGAAGGTTATTTCAAAGCTGGCTTTGTATAACAAGGCACTGCCCCTTGATGTACATTTACTATGCCTAGGTACTTATAGTGAGCCAGGACTGTTTCTGAGGGCCTTACTTACTTAACTGTATGCTGTTATTAAGAACATTGGCCACATTCTTATAGTTGGCCAACTGCCTCAAAAGCCATGCAACTCTGTAGCCCTGGAATGCAGATACGAATTACCCATAGCACAAAACAGACTTTCCCACCTTAAAAAGCATACCTAAATGTTTGTGCCCAATAAGAAGTACAACCTCGTTACACTAAGCTTGACACTGTGATGGAACAGAATGTGACGAGGTGGAATATTTCAGGCTTAACTGGCTGCCATGCTCCCTGTGATTAGACCTTCTAGCGTCAGTTTTTCAACAGTAAATTACATGGTTTTTCAGTGAATACAGCAATATATTTTTCTCCATCTGTTTTGTGTGACGGTGTGGACGCGTTACACTTGACACGCCTGTCAAGGATGGAGAAAACAACAAATTATAAATGTTTGCTAAAAGCAAGTCTTCCTGGCTTTTGCACCTGACTTTTCATTTAAGGTAACTGGGTGAATAAGTCGGTGTGATGGGTGGAAAGCAAGACTCATGCCTAGATCATTTATTTTACCTCGAGCTCCTTTATGTTAAATATAGGGTTATAATGTACACGGACACACGTTTAAACTCAAATAGAGGCTTTTATTTAGAACATGTTGAGTTTATTAGCTAGCTTTTGTGCTCTCTCTCAAGGAGACTGTCCCCCAGAATAGAACCATGCAACCTACAAGTCCACTGGAAAAAAAACTGCATCTGAAAATTTTCCATGTGTATTATTGAGCATATTAGGCTTGATAGACCACGTCTAAGAGACAACAACAAATAATCCATGTTAAATAAAGTCACCAGCTATTTAAATTACACTAAAAGGGAATTCAACTAATTTTTGAACCAAAGTTGACCCTTAATAAATGGTTCCTGTGTAAACAAAGTCATTCAGAGTGGTTTGAGGTAAAATGCTCCCTTCTAAAGGAGCTGCTGATGTTTTGTAATTGTTTGGTGGTGATATGAACCAGACGCCTCAAGATATTAGGTATTTGTTAAAATGGTTACAAATATGCTGTCTGATGCCCAAACCCAGGTCCGGATTGCCTCAAGGGTTTTATTTGTGTGCGTGCTCGCCCAAGACCGCGAGCCAGTTTGATTTTGCCTCAATTTGGGAAAACAATATGTGGTTCATATGCCATCGCCTTGCTGCTGCATAGTATTCATGTAACCTGCTGTCATATAAAGGTTCCCTGTATTTATACTGTAGACATCATAACCTCTGGTTCTCATCACTAGCAAGACATTTGAGTCGGTAAGTTTGTCTAGAATGACACATTTCACATCAAACCACTCTAAATGACATTGCTTATGTACTAAATGGACAAAAGTATTGTTACACACCTCATAATCACTGAATTTAGGTGTTTCCTTTGGTTCCATTGCCACAGCTGTATAAAATCAAGCATCTAGCTATACAGTCTGACTTTATAATAAATTGAGAAAGAATAGGTCGTTCTGTAGAGCTTACTCAGTGCAAGCATGATACTGTAATAGGATGGCGTCTTTGCAACAAGTCAGTTTGTTAAATTTCTTCCTTCCTCGATCTTCTGCAATTAAACGTAAGTGGTATTATTGAAAAGTGGAAGTGTTCAGGAAACACAACAACTCAGCCATGAAGTGGCAGACCACTCAAAGTTACAGAGCGGGGTCGCCGAGTGCTGAGATGCATAGTGCGTAACAGTTACTAAGGCTTCTCTATCTGCCAGTCTGATAGACATCCTAATGCTTTAGTGTACCAAGACCTTTTAAAAAAACAGTTTGGGGAACAACGTTTCCTGTTCCAGCATGACTGTGTCTTAGAGCACAAAACGAGGTCCATAGGCTGGCTGGGTGACTTAGTGTGGAGACTCTGTGCAGACTTAGTGTGGAGTCCTGACATCAACCACATTGAATGTCTTTGTAATGAACTAAAGTGGAGATTGTGAGCCAGGTCTTCTTGACCAACATCAGGGTCTGACTCGTCTGGATGAGCGGGCAAAAATTCCCACAGACACACTCGAAAATCTTGTATAAAGCTTTTGCAGAAGAGTCGAAGCTGTTATAGTTGCAAAGAGGTGACCACCTCCATACTAACTCAAATACATATGGATTTAGAATATCATGAAAACTCCTTTTTCTATGAAGGTGTCCCAATGCTTTTATCCATAATGTGTATTTTAATAAAAGAGTTTTGTAGACATTGGAAAAAAATGAACACTTTTTATGTAACTATAGGTTGCATGCCAGGTTTTTAAAGACGATAGTTATGGGACAAAATTTGAGTTGATGCGGACTAATTGCTGATATAATGAATAAAAATATTGGAGAAGGGGATGTTTTACAACAAGCAGCTTTAGTAATTAAACTTTTATAAAATATGATGCATGACGTGCTTTCCCACGAGCTATATGTGATCCCACAAATGGGTGCACCGAGCACAGAGCAGCGAGGTCAATTAGTCAGCGCAACCCTTTTAAAAGTCTGTTAATGGCGGTTATGTAAAAATTACATATGCATTATTAAATGGTACAATTTGACTTGGTGACATACTAATAATCAGTCATTATTTTCAATAGTAGAAAGTTTGTTAATAATAGTTTAGTTTGTCAGAAGTAAAAAATTATAATTAGCATTCCTGTCTAATCAGACATTACTGTCTTTATCCTGTTGTAAATAATAGTTATTTAATAGCTCATTTGTGATGGATAAATATTACATTAATAATTATTTCATCATTACTAATGATCATTAATAGGGCGCCTACTATAAATGTGCAACTCTATAATGCATTTCTACTATAGTATTGTACATTGCATTACTTCAGTTCGATAGAATGCATTATAGAAAACAAAATAACATGTACAGCACTTTAGTTATTTGCATGTCATGCAAGTACACCGTTAATGTAACAATTGTAGAATTGTTAACTATTATAAACAAACCATTACCTAATAATTATGTTGCTACTGTTGTAGGCCTGTTGTTATTCTTAATGTTAAAGATTTCTTGTTTACCAGTTGTAAACCAATCAGAGATAAACACAGAGAACTATGGAAACTGATATCACAATTGTAAATATTATGTGTAACTTGTAAAAAGGGTTTCAACAACTGTCAGTCCTCAACACCGCAAGTCCACCCTCTCAGCGTCTGCTCGTCACTCTAAAATAGTTTGCAGTGTCTCCCTAAGCAAGCAAGATTTTTCCCTGAGCTCAGGTCTGTGTAGCGGAGTGACAGTGGCAGCCAAAGAAACGGGCAAGGAATGCGAGCCCTTCAGCAGGTGAACAAATCAAACTCACTCACTCTAACTGCCACGCCGGGCTGCCGTGAATGCGCGCCACATTCCTGACGTGGGTGTCAGAGGCGTCCTGAATGTATCCATCATGCGCGTGTCCAGTCCTCCTCATTTGCTATTGTTTTCCGCCGCTGCTGTATTTGTCACGCTTAAACCCACACTTTCAGTCTGATCCACCGAACTGTTTGCGCTCTGTCATTACTTGTGCTACGGGCTCAGCAATTAAACACTCATGTGAGAAAATCGACGCCGCACTTAAAGCACCAGGCGCCATAATTACGTCAAGAGGGAAATGAACTGCATGCTTGCCATGATTAGCTTCCTGCGCGCCAGTTTCCTCCACAAGGTTACAGTAGAGTGCGAAACTTTACTCTTTCACTCTTTCATGTCAGCCCTGGAGCTTCTTCACTCACTGGTCATTATCGTCACTCGGACTTTGTTCATGTTGTTCATAGCCAATCAGAATACAGACCTGAACTATCCAAACCAGTCAATCGCACTGCCAACTGCAGGATTTAGTAGCCAATAAAAAGATAGGATTAGCCAGTGAGGTTCCGGTAGCCAGTCACATTCCAGTAAACAATCACAATGCAAGGCCAATGACAATACAAGCTTGAAACTAGCCAGATTGCAGGACTCAACTAGTCAATCAGAAACTAGACAAACTAGTCCAGTCCTGTTTTTTGATTGGCTACAGGATTCCATAGTCAGTGATAACTCAAGATTCCAGTAGCGAGCCTGATTACAGGATTCCGATAGACAATCCAACCAGAATACAGGTTTAAACTAGCCAGATTGCAGGATTTCTGTAGCACAATCAAAATGCAGGATTTCAGTAGCCAGTAAAAAACTGGATTCCAAAAACCCATCACAGCGAAGGATACCATTAGCCAATCAAAACAAAAGGTTCAACCACCCAATCGAAATGCAGAATTCCAATATACAATCAGAATGTAAGATTCCTGTAGACAATCGAAATGCAGGACTCGACTAGCCTAATCATATTCTGATAGCCAATTAGAACACAGGATTCCAGTAGCCTATCAAATTGTGGAGCCAATAGAAATTAGAACTAGCCAATAGAAATTCAAAATTCTAGTAGCCAGCTCGATTGCAGGATTCCGACAGACAATCATAATGTAAAGCTCAGTAAGCCAACCAGAATACCAGCTTAAACTAGTCGGACTTTAGGATTTCGGCAGCCCAATCAAAACACAAGAATCCATTAGCCAATCTAAAACACAGGATTCAACTAGCCAGTCACATTGCAGAATTGCAGTAGGCATCATAATTAGACATGTTTTTAATTTAATATCTGTCTTTTTCATGCTCAGTTTTAAAATTGCCCAAAAAGAGGTGGATGGAAACAAGAAAGCCAAGCCGGTGATGCACACTAACACTACTTAGACACAAATAGTTCACTGGTTGCTAAAGTGTGTTGAGAGAAGGAGAACCATCTGTGGAACCATGGATGAGTTAACGAGAAGAGAATAAAATTGGAATGGATGTTCTGGGTGATCCATTGCCCTTGTTTTTGATATCATTTTAAAACCTGAACAGAAAGCCAAACAGGAAGTGTTCATATCTGTTGTGAATAGAGTGGATGTGGTGTTTACTGTCCACGTACGCTAGTGTTGTTTGGGAGCTTTCAGAGTTTAGAATAATGGCCTCCCTGTACACTGATTGGAAGTGAAGATGAAAGTATGAGATCTAATTCCTCAAGAGCAAAAGTCTGAGAGTCCTGACATCTTTTTCAGACAGCTGAATCCAGCATTCATGTCTTTCAAGTAGGGACGGGATGCGTTCACAATTACACCGCATTCAAATTTGTCGTCTGTTGCAGCCCAGTAAGTTTCCGCTCTGCCATTCATTTGGGTCATCGTGCATGTTACAGGCAAAGACGGGGTGGGGGGGTCGACGTGTTGACAGATGAGTGCCGCATTGACTCATCCAGCTGTGCCTGGTCCCACACCTCACCAACTATTTATAGGAGAATCATTTTGAAACAGTTGAGCTCACTGTGGAAAGAAAAAATGGGAAAGGCTTTGAAGTGTTTCTGAGATTTGGATTGCACTGGGAGCCTCTTGGTTCTATGATTTTGTTATTACTTTAACAGCTCAAATATTTCAGACTGTATTACTACGTTTTACAGCCTCATCTGAAATCCTTTGATACATTTTACAGCACTCTGCAAAAAACAGACCCACATTCTTGGTATATATAATTTCCAATTAAGGACCAGTTATTAAGTTTTGTATTAGCATAAAAGCAGATAGCACATTTAACAGAGAATAACACAGAGGCCTCAATAACTCATTTTAATAGCTCTCAAAAGTTTGTAAACACTTGTTCATCCAACATTTGTTCTGAATTAAAAATACTAATATAGTTTGTCCTGCTGCAGTAACAGGCTCTCCTCTTCAGGGAAGGCTGTACACCTGACGTGGGGACATTGCTGCATTTGGCCACAGTTTCTACAGTTTCACAAATGGGACTCAACTCATCTTAACACTGGTACACTGATCAGCCTTAACATTCAAGCCATCTTCTTGCATCTACACTCGTTGTCCATTTGATCAGCTCCACTAACCGTGTAGGTGCACTGTGTAGTTCAACACTTACAGACTGTAGTTCATCTGATTCTCTGTATACTGTTACCCTGGTCTTATGACCCTCACAGGATCCCCACAGAGCAGGTACCGTTTGGGTGGTGGGTCATTCTCAGCACTGCAGTGACACAGACATGGTGGCGGTGTGTTAGTGTATGTTGTGCTGGTATGAGTGGATCAGACACAGCAGTGCTGCTGGAGTTATTAAACACTGTGTTCACTCACTGTCCACTCTGTTAAACAGTTATACCTTGTTGGCTCACCTTGTAGATATAAAGTCAGAGACGGCAGCTCGTCTGTTGCCGCATAGTTTGTGTTCCCCTGGTCCTTCATCAGTGGTGAGACGATGCTGCCCACTGGATGCTAACCACAGGACGCTGTCGCTAGTCTTAGCTGTTTATGGAGTTTAAAACTCCAGCATCACTGCTGTGTCTGATCCCGTCATACCAGCACAACACACACTAACACACCGCCGCCGCGTCAGTATCACTGCAGTGCTGAGAATGACCCACCTCCCAAATAGGACCTATATATACAGAATATACAGAGAAACAGATGAACAACAGTCTAAGTGTAGAACTATACTTATATGGTAAGAAGATGATGGAGATGATTAAAATAGATAACTAGTGCAGATACAAGATAGCTGCACCTAACAAAGTGCCCTGTCGGTGTATACCATAGGATTGTGTAAAACCTTTTTCTGTATTTATTGTTTCCAATCTTTGGCTTTATAACAACATGTATTATTTTCAGGAGACATGCTTTTCTTGCTTTCCCAAAAAAAAAACATTTAGTTATTTTATGATTTTAGTGATTCAGGTAATCCAGCATATCATGTCTATTTTCTTCTGACACTTATGGAAAAATGAATAAATGAGGGGAGGGGTTTTAGCACAGTGCTGAATATAGGTTGTAACTGATAGGTGTATTTAAACATAAGATTTAAACATAAGACATATATAAATATATATATATATATGACTGGCCACATATTAAGTCATACATCAAATTTGTCTATGGGTCATCATTTTTAAAATACAATGCATATTATGTTCTGCCATCTCTTATCTCCCTTTTTTTTCTAGAGGTTTCTTCTGGCAGGAACATCTCCGAAGCAGAAATACGTAGTACCCCCACCACCCCATGACTCTGTCCACTGCACTGGCAGGGATGTGCTTACTGGGGCCTGGGCTGAGATCCCAACATTAAAATCTGGGCCACTGCATTTGTTAACCTTATTCGCAGAAATAGATTATCCTTCTTAAATCCTGTTTCAAAGCACACTGTGCCGGAGTTCCATCCAGCAGTGTAAGCAAAAAAAGGAGGACATCATCTGGCACCTCTCACCTGAAGGTTCTGGGAATTTAGTTGTTGGGTTTTTTTTCCTTCTACCGGTTCAGGTGGGTATCCCAAGTGTCATTTTATTGAACATGCTTTGGCTCCAGCCTGACAGTCTATAACAACTGAATTCCATCTTGCAGTCACCATCTGTTCGTCTAGGCTCGGCTTCTAATCTGTAACGCCAAATAGAATCCAACTGCTTCGTCTGTGTGTTGATCCATTGCATCACAAGGTCCATATGCTCGTACCTACAAAGAGAAAACCACTCTATAACATCAGTTCTCATTAAAAAGGGTTCTAGAGGAACTACTTTCAGAACCCAGAAGAACTTTTCAGCTGGAAATGGTCGATTTTACTTGCCACTGGTTTGAGGGTCGCTGCTGAATGTAGTGATTCCACACCATTTTAAGAATGTACAAAATACAGTGTCTTGATTTTGTTCATCAAAAGAGGTGACTTGAGCAGACAGAACTACAAACTTGGGTTTTCCTTGCACAAAATTTTCTTTTAACACAATTTTTAAATGTAGAGGGGTGAAAGACCCTGTTTACACCTGGTCACTTCACGTGTCCAAGCCATGGCACTTAAAAATGCAATGGGGCGCCAAGTAATGAGCAGATTTGCATATTCAGTCCCACACAGCAATCAGGTTTCAGTCCGAATAGCTACCCAGTGTACGTGAAATAATCTGGATACAATCCAGATACTATTCACATGAAGTGACCAGGCGTACTCCCCCAGACTATTTCTAAGAAAGTGTTTGGTGGGCAGACATGGCGTGAGCAAAACATTATTTTTGAACATGACTGGCATTTAAGAACGTTCTTTCGCTTTTGTTTTAATATAGCTTTGATTATTGCAGGAGCCAAGCTGCTAGAGCCCTCCTTGAAATTGTTGGTATTTTCTTCTTTTTCTTCCTCACAACTAAAACACATTGTGGAGAAGACACTCTAAGCCCTCTAGACCCCAAATCTGGAGGGTAGGTGCAATATGCTGTACGCTACTCAGGTGAGTGAAGCTATGTTATGTTAGAGGTTACGTTTTTAGCTAATACGTCCTTAACTGTGAGATATTACACTGAAAATTTGTGCTAATCAAGCTATAATTCTATCAGGAATTGTCCACCTGTGTGCACAATAATAACATTAATAAGAACAACGGGTCTCATTCACCAGCATCGTCTAATGTTTTATACTTCAATATGTTCTTGAGGAAGAGACCAAGTCTGCATGAGATTTATGACATGCTCTTAAACCGCAGAACCGTTCACACCTCTTGAGGGTCCGTGGATTCTGTTATCTAAGAACAAATCTCAAATAAGAAAACACTGCTGAATGTGCTTAAGAATGGTCGGTGAATGAGGCCCAGTGTTTGCACCCCTAACTGCCACCTATATTTAAAGTGTCTTTAAAATTGCAGTGGCTGAACATGAATGCATCTTTCTGTTAATCAGGTGGTTCTGGGTTCAAATCCCAGGCGAACTGTAACTGCAAGCAAAGGGAAGGTATGTATGTAAAAAGCTGCTTGTTCTTTGAAGGAAAAGAGGTTCTTGCCTTTAGGTACACATAACCACGATGTTTTAATCTGATCGTCAACAGTGGCTACACTTGTTTGTAAAATTGTAAATTGAGCACAAACTTAATGTGTTATCGCCCAAAAATCAGTCACTTTCTTGGTTTAGTGTTAGCCCTGTTGTGTCTCTCCAGTAATGTACATGTCAGGTCTGTAGTCATTGTTAAAGCAGAGCATGTATGCAAAGGTTCCTCTGTAAACCTTCTCATACATCTTCTTTGGAGATCCCTGACTGCCCACCATTTATCTTCAGTCTTCAAAATGATCCCATACTGGCACATAAGGCACCTAATTGTGCTTATTTTGCCTAATGGTGCTCAGATCCCAAGCCGCTGTCATTTGAAGCTACATTTTTGTTTCATTCGTTCATTCATCATTGAAACCGGGTATCCCTCACATTATTATATAGCCAGCACAATATTTCATTTCTTTTTGCCAAAAAAAAGAAGTGTGAAATCTGCGGCTACTTGGTCAGACGGCACATGTGCTAATCAAAAGCTCCAGCTAAAGCTTTCACGCCCCGGCTCTCAGATAAAGACCTCTTATGACAAATGTCTCATAACACATTTTGACGTCCCTCAAAATGCCTGTTAAACACTGTTTTACAAACCTTCCGTCTGTAAACACTTGAAACGCAAGGTGTTGTCATCTTCGACTTCACAGCAGTTCAGCTGTCACCGGTCGCTGAGAAAACCGATCTGAAACCTTTATGACTCACTTTAGTTAACACTGCTTGCTAACTGTAGTTATCCTGATACATGCTGGTATATCAGAACAGTGGTGATTCTCAGGTGTGAAGTGTTTTGGTTTTTGTTTTCCTCATTTCACATTTGATGTAAAATGTCTCTGTCCAGACACTTGGACTTAAAGCAACATTAGATGTAGTAAAACAAGAATGGAGGGTCCAGTGAAGTCCAGTTTAGGTGGAATTGATTTGGAGACACTGCTTTTATAGTGTGGAATTGTATTTTTCCACAGTAACTGTGCTGGCTTTCAGCCTTACTGTTTAATGGCCTTGTGCATGTCCTGTGCATCAGTGGACCACTTTTAAAATTATAAAAGGGTTTGTTTCCTCTGGAAATATTTATCTCACTGAATGAAATCTAAATGTATTACTTATAACGTTACTTATAACGTTTTGTTGGTGAAAATTTTAGAAATTAATCCACATTTTTTGATGGCCTGGTCAGCAGAAATACGATTTATTAGAAATCAGATCACATTTTCACAGATGTGTCTCAGTTTGAAGTGTGTTTTGCGTCACTTGCGACACGACAATCACTGACCGTGTTAAATTCAGACTGAAGGAAGATTTTACTGCAGAAACCGATCAGATCAAATCTGATCACTTAGAAATAACAGTGCAGGCAGTCATCTCAAACGATTGGGTTTGAGAAACTGATCCTGTTTTCCTGCAGTCTGAACATAACCTAAAAGCTTCTTCACAGAAAGCTATGAAGTTATGAGTATGCCTGAGCTACTGTTTGACAGTAGGTTCCGAGATAAGTTTAGAATAAAATCTATTTCTTATTATTGAGTAAATACAGAGAGATGCATGACGCGTGGCAAAACAGTACCTTTTTTTTAGATCACTACTTTATCATCATCAGTATTATATAATCAAAACTCAGAAGACACATGTAGATTTACCATTGATTTTAGATAGTAAATAAAATGGCTATATATGTGCTGTACATCACAACCACTGTCAAAACAAAAATGAGTCTGCAAGCTTTGTTTAGAAAACAACGACGAGGTTTCCCTTTCAACACAATAAAGAAACAGTTTTTATTTTGTAGATAAGTATTCATTTGACGGTTTGTGTATATGTGTGTATACATATATACGTGTGTGTGTGCGCACATGTACATAAAGTTTCAAAAGAATACTTATCTACAAAATAAAAACTTTACAGGGGAGCCTAAAAACATTTTCTCTATCAAAATAAGTAAATTATATATATAAAGAAATAAATTAGAATTGCTAGGCTTAATTGGTAATGGGCCTTGTATTTCAGGGAATGAGAAAAATCATGAGTCATGAATCTGTATTGAGTACTTCAGTGTTTGCTGAAGGATGAGCCATCACTATTAAGCCAGAAAAAGATAAATAAAGGAGTTAAATAAATAAATAGAAGCACTTAGGAAATGAGAGGTGTGGCTATCACTAGAGTCAACATATAAGTTCTACTGTCTCCTCAAACGGTTCTGCAATTACCCCACATCCTGAGGAAGCGCAAACCCCTGTCCCATATTCCACACATTTATTATTTGTTAGCTCTGGATCAGAATGAATAAGTGATCAAAGACCAGCTGCCTTCTCTCCGAATCCAGCAGTATTAGAAAAAAACCCTCAGAAATTGGAAAAGAACTGCAACAGAGACATTGGCTCCATCTGTTGGTGAAAGACAGGAAAGCGAGAGCATCTTGTATTTGTATGTGTTAGTTTGTATGAATTAGTAGCGTCACTGTTATTGTCATCTGACATCAGACAGAACATCATACTTCTTTTGTTATCTGAAATGTAAATGTATGCAAATAAGTACAGTGCAAATACATATGATCCATTTACCTCCATGTCTTTCAAATACAGGAACATGTGTAGCCATACATCAGATTTTTCTGCGAAACGCTGAAGAAGAAGAAGAGGTACTACGTTCATGAGAGCAGTCTGGTAGTTTTACGATATGGACCCTATTTAAGAGCGTTCTTAGGCCTTTTTAAGTCAAGGGCATGTTTATTTTCTAAAGCTCTTCACATTGCCAAGCTCAGAGTGCTCTTGAAACCCATTAGCTCAGAGACGTCGTCAAGAGCAGCACATTCCCGGTTCACCCTGGCATGAAATACAGGGCCAGGTATCTAGAAAAGATAATGTCATTTCTGCAAAAATACGATAACATGTCTACAGTTTCAGCAATATTAATCAGATTTATGCTAAAATGGTGTTACCAAATTAAAACAAATTAATACATTAATTGCCAACCTATACTTTAGTGCTAAACATATACAGCAGCATAGATTATAAATTCACTGTACTCTGGCAACATTCACAGTTATTTTGTTGTGTCATTAGTAACCAGTTATGTTTTTGTATTACTTTTAACCTCACCCACTCTTTTTTTCTCTTCTGAAGCACTAATTCTTTGAATTGCAGCTACTATTTGAAATACCGGAAAGAGAAAAAAAAGCTTTCTTCAGCCATTGCACTTCAGTTGTGCTGACGCTTGTAACTTTCCCAGATAGGGAAATCTGGACTGCAGAATTTCTGGAATCAGATCAGAATCTGACTTTATTTGCCAAGTTTGCTCACACATACAAGGAATTTGTGTTTGGTTACAGAAGCTCACAGTGCACGATAACTGACATTACAGAAGTAGCACACCCAACCTACACACACACACACACACACACACACACACAGTGACATACACACACAGACACACCTGTAAACTTAACATGTGCAGAGTTGTATGTTTAAAGTAAAGTGCTGAGTGCAGCAGTAAAGAACAGTGCAGACTGAATTAAATAGATATAAATATGAAGAACAGAAGAGTCACTGGTGGAGACGGTGGTACAGAGCGTTCTGAGACTCAGATAAATATCAGTTAAATAAAAGTGCAGTACAGAGAAGAGTGAGAGAACATCTGGATATGGATGTATGTAGTAGACCGTATCCCGAATGTAGTGTGTGATGTTTAGCTGTTCATGAGTGTGATGGCGTGTGGGAAGAAGCTTCTCTGAAGTCTGGAGGTCTTGATCCTCAACTGGCTGAAACACCGACCTTCCTGGTTCTGGCCGTGCGCAGGTCCGGTAGGGAGGGTAACTTCACACAGATGGTTCTCTCTGCAGACCTGATGATGCGCTGCAGTCTGTGGGTGTGGTGTTTGGTGGCTGAGCTGCCCCACACTGTGATGGATGCGGTGAGGACAGATTCGATGGTGGCGGTGTAGAACTGCACCATCAGCTCTTTGGGCAGGTTGAACTTCCTCAGCTGCCGCGGGAAGTACAGCCTCTGCTGAGCTCTCTTGATGATGGTGCTGATGTTGCAGTCCCATTTCAAGTCCCTGGAGATTATTGTGCCCAGGAACTTGTAGTAGACCACAGCCACAGGTAGTGTGGGGTAGGGAGCGTTTGCGCTGTCCCATGATGGTGACTCACGATGGGGCAGTGGGCAGCCGGGGTCCAGGCCAATTGTGGACTGGAGGTTAGGGAACCAGCCTCGTTTGATCCCCTTAACCGACATGACACGACTCGAGCAAGTCAACTACAGTGCAGCTTTCTAGAAAAAGAAAACAGAAGGACGAGTTAGCCGGTCACAATATTGAGAAGTTGAGAAAGATTTTAGACTGTTTTATACCAGTAGTGCTCATATTATTGGCTGTTTATTCCTCAATTATCCTATTGTTTCATCATGTTAACTTTACTGAGAAGACAGAAGACTTTTCACCACAAACAGCACTCTGGCAATGGTACCAGATGTTTGCTTTAAAAGGTGAGGAGTAACAAGAGTAACTCAAATGAAACTACTGAACTCACTGAACCAGCTAGCTGGTGTGTTAGCTGACGAGTGTCTGTTTGAAAGCAAATGCTAATGCTACCAGCACTTCATACAGAGTCAGTAAATATTTGGAGCGTTGTTCTATTTATGTTACATTTTATGGTTTAGGCTTCCACCATTTAGCTGTACCTTCACTGCTGTTTGCTTCAAAAACCCTGGGTGTGCGATTTTAGACAAACCCAGGGTTTTGTTTGGAATTTAGCAACTGATAACTCATCATTTTATGACTTGATTCAGTAAGTATAAATCAGTTAGATTCCAGACTAGCCTTGAGCTCAAACACTGCCAGAACAGTACTTTGATTAATGCTCACTCAAAAAAGGGACTTAGGTCGGTGTTTGAAGACCGCAAAAGAGAGTCTTCCAGTGGAAGTTCATTCCACCATCTGGGTGCCAAGACTGCGACGAGTCATGATGCTTCTACTCCATGCATCTTGACGAATAAGGATTGAAGACCAAAGACGAGAGGGAGAAATTCTGCCAGATGTTGTAGAGAACTCTGCATGACCGTGTCAGGAGAACGATAACTGGTTATGCAGAATTGAGTTTAAAGTGACAAACTGTCATTTATAAAGAGATGTGAGTATCAGAGCACGGAAAGGAAAGCATTAGTTGAGTGTTGTCCGTATCATTGCAGTCCTTTCATGTTACCTCAAACCACTTCCATGCAGAGCCCAAGGTTGTTCTGGACTGACAGAAATATCTTGTGGTTCACTGTGATCTGGCTACGTGGAGCTTCTCAGTCACTGCGATAGGGTGAATAGGCCGTTGGCGTTACTTCCTAGTATCTAAGCATCATTTCACCATAAGACAAAAAGAACATTTATATATTGGAAACTATATTTTATTAGGTTGATGATAACATTTGTCTAAAATATCTGGAGTGTAAAAATTTTTTTAACAAGTTCCTGCTAGAAAACGTCAACATGTCTACTATTGTAACCTGCTATAAATGTATAATGTAACTACTGTGCTAGACCTTCCTCTTCGACCTTGGCCTATTACACTCTCTAAAACAGGTTAAACAGTAGAGGAAAAAGATAAGCCTGAAGGTGAACTCAGTGAAATGAATACTTGTCTAAGGCTCTGATCCTTCAAGTACTCCAAGACTGGGCATGTACGTAGAAGTTTCTATTATGTTTTAACCCAAAACTATTATTATTACTATCTATTATTAGTCTGGGTTCCTAAACATAACCCACTACTCTTGCTCTCTTTAGCATAGATTATGCTACCAAGCTGAAAAGAGAGGTGTCTATTTATTGAAATAAATCGAATCATATGCTCTGATCCGTACAGTACTCCAAGACAAGGCTTCTACTTAGTGGTAACCTGGAGCAATGTGAGGGTGGGGCAGGTTGTGTAGAAAGTACATTCTGAACCTAGGCCTCCCATATGCTAGAATAATACAAGACGTATGGTTTTATATCTTACGTAGTGTACTGAATGACAGTTATAACTTTGGAAGTTGAACTTTCTTAATATTTTCTTTTTCAAAATTAGTTATACAGTCAGATGTTATCAGTAACTATAGATGTTACATACTTTACCTTTCTCTCTCTCAAGAGTTGCATATATAAAACCTGGCCTGTGTAGATTTGCTAATACTAGCAAGCTGTAAACAGCTTAGAGATCAGTTCTTAGCAGGCTCTGATCCTTCAAGTACTTGGAGACTGGGCTTCTACTTTATGGTGACACGGGAATGATTTTGAGGGTGGGGCAGAGGGCGGGGTTTCTGTAGTTACCATGAAGTAGAAGAGTGGTCCTGAAGTGCAAAAGGCAGCGTACCTAGATATGATCATGAATTCGGGGCCTCCCCAAATTCACTCTAAAGGCTGGCCCTTCAGTTCAGTTCTCTGATTCAATTCAGTTTATTCTGAACCTATAGGCTTTCTCCCTTTCAGTCTGCTAGTAATAGCATACCTGTACTGGAGAAAGCGTAGTGGGCTACGGTCGCAGCGCCGTTTCGGGCTACGACCGCAGCCCACTGCTTTCTCCCTTTCGGTCTGCTAGTAATAGCATAGCTGTACTGGAGAAAGCCGTGGGCTGCGACCGTAGCCCACTATGCTTTCTGGTACAGGACCGTATTACTAGGAAAGTGAAACGGCGAAATCAGAGGGAATTTGATGGGGACCTGGATTGCGGCCCTGGATGCATGCATGCAGGTAAGTGGGTAGGTAAGAGGAGTTGGGGAGTGGGAGTTAGTTAGTAGGGAGGGAGGGAGGGAGGGAGGGAGGGAGAGTTAGCTAATAGGGAAGGGTGGGTAGAGGGTGGTGGAAGGGGGGGGGTCTGGTGGGCGGGGTCGGGTGGTGGAAGGGGGGGGGGGGGTCTGGTGGGCGGGGTCGGGTGGTGGAAGGGGAGGGGGTAGGTGGGCGGGGTCGGGTGGTGGAAGGGGAGGGGTCAGGGGGGAGGGGTCCAGGGTTAGTAAGATAGTTACGAAGTTACTATTAAAGTTACTATTGTTAGTAACTTAATCAAGTTACTAATTAACTACTATAGTAATTGATGATGTTACTAATTAACTAACTACAATAGTAACTAATTAAGTTACTATTAGTAACTAACTTTATTTACTATGTTAATAGTTACTATAGTAAGATACTAATTAAGTGACTTAGTTAGCTAATAGTTACAATGTTGTTGCAACTGCATATTAACTAATTTGTTATTAATTAGTAATAACAATGTAATAACTTAGTTACTTACAATGTTATTACTAAGTAATAACAATGTAATAACAATGTAATAACTATGTAGTTACAAAGTAATAACAATGTAATAACTATGTAGTTACAATGTTATTATTATTAATTAGTAATAACATTGTAACAAACTAAGTCACTATTAAACTATGTTAATTAATAGATACTTAATTGGTATCTTAATATAGTAACTATTAACATAGTAAATTAAGTTAATAGTAACTTAATTAGTTACTATAGTAGTTAGTAACTTGATTAAGTTACTAACAATAGTAACTTTAATTATTTAGTAACTTTACAATAGTAACTTTAATTATTTACTATAGTTACTTAGTAACTTTGTTACTAAGTAACATACATAAGTTACTATATTGCTAACCCTGACCCACTCCCCCCCCTCCCACGACCCCTCCCACCTCCCCCCCTCCCACCGACCCCTCCCACCTCCCACCTCCCACCGACCCCTCCCACCTCCGCCCCCATCCCACCTCCCCCATCCCACCTCCGCCCCCATCCCACCTCACCCTTCCCACCTCCCACCTCACCCTTCCCACCTCCCCCTTCCCACCTCCCACCTCACCCTTCCCACCTCCCCCTTCCCACCTCCCACCTCACCCTTCCCACCTCACCCTTCCCACCTCCCACCTCACCCTTCCCACCTCACCCTTCCCACCTCCCACCTCCCCCTTCCCACCTCCCCCTTCCCACCCTCCCACCTCACCCTTCCCACCTCCCCCTTCCCACCCTCCCCCTTCCCACCTCCCACCTCCCACCTGACCCCTCCCCTGACCCCACCCACCGACCCCTCCCACCACCCTCTATCCACCCTTCCCTGTTAGCTAACTCTCCCTCCCTCCCTCCCTCCCTCCCCACTAACTAACTCCCACTCCCCAACTCCTCTTACCTACCCACTTACCTGCATGCATGCATCCAGGGCCGCAATCCAGGTCCCCATCAAATTCCCTCTGATTTCGCCGTTTCACTTTCCTAGTAATACGGTCCTGTACCAGAAAGCGTAGGGGGCTACGGTCGCAGCGCTGTTTCGGGCTACGACCGCAGCCCACTACTTTCTCCAGTACGGCTATGCTATTACTAGCAGACCGAAAGGGAGAAAGCAGTGGGCTGCGGTCGTAGCCCGAAACGGCGCTGCGACCGTAGCCCACTACGCTTTCTCCGGTACAGGTATGCTATTACTAGCAGACTGAAAGGGAGAAAGCCTATAGGTTCAGAATAAACTGAATTGAATCAGAGAACTGAACTGAAGGGCCAGCCTTTAGAGTGAATTTGGGGAGGCCCCGAATTCATGATCATATCTAGGTACGCTGCCTTTTGTACTTCAGGACCACTCTTCTACTTCATGGTAACTACAGAAGCCCCGCCCTCTGCCCCACCCTCAAAATCATTCCCGTGTCACCATAAAGTAGAAGCCCAGTCTCCAAGTACTTGAAGGATCAGAGCCTGCTAAGAACTGATCTCTAAGCCGTTTAAAGTTTGCTAGTATTAGCAAATCTATAAAGGTTTAGATAAATGTATCTAGGACCTGAGAAACAAACAACTTAACACATACATCTTCTTATAACATCCATTAAATCACTAGCTTTCTTCTTCAGCTCCTTGCAACTGCTACCCGGTACAGTAATTTTATTTAAAACCATATACCTATTCACTACTGAGGGCAAACTTTCTATTTAATATTCACCATAAAAGACTAAAACACAGAACCAGAAAAAAAGGACATTTAATAACTTTTTTTTTTTATAAATAAAACAAATAGTTTTATATAAAACTGACCAAGACCAAACCTCATGTGCTAAGTTGACTTATGTGTCAACCGTGAAGGAGCAACAGAACAGCATCTGTTCATCTCTTGTTAGTGATGGGGAAGCGAATCCAAATGGGACAATCCTTTGCTTCCAGAAATGGCAAAGAGAACAAAGGTTTGTGTTTAAAAATTCTGACTACAGGATGTTTTCAGTATGTCACTGTGTGTCTTGCCCGCCCCCTCAACCCCTCTCCTCAGCCTTCATTGTATGAAAAGAGATTCATATTTGTCGTCTAAGACTCTTAATCACAGTCTTGGTTGGTCACTTGATTAAAATGAAATGTAGACCATTCCGCCGAACACAAGACACGTCAGACATCTCTAGTGCTGTAGGCCACACTGGACGTTTCCTGTAGCGTCGCACTACCAAGACTAAACTGATGGTAAGTTGACACTGTTGGAACAAAATCACCTTTTCTTGTTGTAAAACCTTTACATGCAAATATCTCTGAAATTGTGATCTGGGCAAACTACATCCCTGCGCCAGTTTACCAGAGTTTAACAAGTCTTGATCATAAATATCCCCTTATAGCTAAGACACCACAATCAACCTACTCCTTACATAAACCCACAGATGTCACAATACATAGCTCAGCCCAATTCTAGACACTCTAATCAGACAGGAATACAACTGAAATATATGACTCTATCCCACTACAACGCTATCTATCTATCCATCTATCTATGTAACCCTTTAAAATTCTATCTATCCCTCTCAGTTTAACTGTATTACTATCTATCTATATATCCATCTACAGTTCTCTATGTCCCTCTCCATTTAACTATTACTCTCTATCTACAATTCAATCTATCCAGCTATCTCTCTACTAATCTGTAACTGTAAAAGTATAACCATTTCGATTATACGTCAATAATTCTATCTATTCATCTACCTCTGAGTATATTTCTCTGCAATTCTATGTATATCTCTATCCATCTTTAATTCCACCTATCCATATTTCTCTACAATTCTATGTAGTCATCTGTCCTATACCACCTACTCATCTACAATTCTATACATCCGCATATATGTCCTTCTATAAATATCTCTATCCATCCCTTTAATTTTTTCACCTACAATTCTATCAATCCACCTATTCCTCTCAATATAAGTGTAGTACTATCTATCTAGGGTTTGGCGATTCTATCTGTCTGTTTACAAACCTGTTTATATCTCTCAGTATAACTATCACTATCTATCCATCTATTCCTCACCAATTCTATCCATCCCTCTCAAATTCTGCTTATCCATCTGTATCCACCACACTACAAATCTAGCTGCACCTCTCTAATTCAGTCTGTCATCTATCTATCCCCCTGTAATTCTTTCTATCTATCTATTAATCCATCTACAATCTTTCTATACATCAATCTGTTTCCCTCTACTGTTCTATCATCTATCCCTTAATGCCTTTACAGTTTTATCTATCTGTCCATCTACTCTCTAAAATTTTACCTACCTTCACCTTTATCTAGCCATCTATCAATATACTGAGAAGATGAGAAGAAAGGCGTCTGACTTGGACCAACTTAACTCGTATTCAATTAACTAACCTTGTGTTTTAACAAGCACAGGTACTGAATTGACTGGGTCGGTTACAAACAACAAAGTTATCTGCATACAGCATCCGTTTATGAGTGGATTCCCTTAAACCAGGATATATTTTTAATAATTCAATTCAGCTGCTGGCTCTAGTGCTAAACAGAATAATGAACGTGAGAGCGGTGAACCCGACAAGCGTCCTGCTACCAGGAGAAAGCAGCAGTTCACTTATAAGCCAGTGCAGGCCATTTAGCACAAATAATAGTCAGTCATTGTTTTCAAATTAACCTCTGTTCCTCTGTCTAAAATTTTATTTATACAAGTTTGATCTTTTGAATTAAGCAACAGATTTTAGCAAATGAGTTGAAGTACCAGGGAAGCAGTATAACTTTTGTCAGACTTTTGTCAGCAGTATAACTTTTGTTGGTCCTTTGTGTTTTAGTATCAAAGCTTTTAGTCTTAATGAACCAGAATTTTATTTTATTGTTAAAATCACTCATTTATTTTTTGCGGAAGCTGAGCATTGATTTCTATACCTGACACCTTCTTTTCTGCTCATGAGTATACATGTTTAAATTCAAAATACATGAATACATTCATACAATGTCTGGAACTAATTTTTGTTCTTTCAACTGGAGCTCTGTATTTGGTTTTATTTACATCTACTCGAATGATACCTGCAGTTCTTACTAGGGAAAATACACTTATTGATAAGGATTTTAAATAATCAGTTTAGGTTTTTGCGCAGTAGTGTATACAGACACCATTCTCACAAAGCCACAAATTTCCTTCTGACAGCATCTTGTCTTAGAGCTTGACGTTTTTTGGTAGTAAATACACTAAGACACACAAAGTTTCATCTTTATTAGAATATGTCCCCATATATAAATGGAATGGGACCACCACAGACTAGACAGTATTTAAACGATGGTCCATTCTCAGCACAGCAGTGACACTGACCTGTGTTCTGTGGTGGTCTTTGTCCACTGATGAATGGGGTAGATGGGTGTAATAAACTGAGCAGTAACAGATGAGTGACAGTCAGTAACAGTAATGTGTTTCTAATAAAGTGGCCACTGAGTGTAGCAACAAGGCTGGTTGAAATAAACTGGCCACTCAGTTAATCAGGACAGTACGGGTGCAAAATACTGTTCAGTTCATGTACAGCTTGTGGTTTTCTTTCTCTAAAACTGTGTCTGGGCTAAGCTAAGCTAGTGAAGTTGAGCTACAGCAAACAGTAACCTGAACTAAAGTAAAAACAGCTGCATCCAGCACTGACCAGTTTAAACCTAGATTAAATCACTCACCGTTACAAAAGTAGTTCTGCTTCTAGCGTCCTCAGGTAGAGACCACCTGTCAAGGGTCGGCACGCACAAACGATGTCATCAAAAAGCATTAATGTTTGCTAAAATAAAAAAAATATTTTTAAAATGTCATTTGCAACTACTAGAGGGCCACAACCCCCCTCTTCCCAAAATAAATTATGTACCCTGTACATCAAAGCCAAGTAGACTGCTATAATAATTTACTTTACTTGTTTGTTTCATTTCATACTGATGATTTAACACTTATTTTTATTAGTATTACTATTATTAAATCCTAAGTTAACTTGCATAATATAAGCTGCTTGGAGTTGAGAGTTTACTAAAGGTGTAAATGGCTTCTTCTAGCAGGGCAGGTTTCTGCTGCCTCCTAGTGGTCGACTGTGAAACTAGAACTAATCAGGCTTGCCGGACTTTCAAAAGTTCAAATTAAATGAAAATATACAGAGGAATGACAATGAGGGCAGATCGTTTGGTCAGTCTTTGCGGTGCCTGCAAATGTAAACATTAACCTACAAATGTCTTTATATAATTGACCTGCTGAGTGAGAAATGTAGTTTCTCAGATTTTAGAAATTGTGGACTCTTTAGAAACTGATGTTCTAGATCTCATATAAGATTTTTGTTACATACAGTCCTATTTATAAATAGCAGTCTCTAACACTGTGATATTTTTAGAACAATGAGTCTGGATTGGTCCACTGGATCTTAATTCCACCCTGAAAAGCTACTGTTTCTTCTGATGCTTTCAGCAGTGCAAATAAGTTTCCCACACACCTAACATCATAGCAGCTAACACACACAAGAGGAGCTAACACACACACACATAGACAAAAATACAAATTATATATATATATATTAAAAAAAAATATATATATATATATATATATATATATATAGACAAAAATACAAATTTTATATATATATATATATATAGACAAAAATACAAATTTTATATATATATATATATATAGACAAAAATACAATATATATATATATATATATATATATATATATATATATATATATATATATATATATATTGTATACACACACTCACAGTATAGCCAATCACAACATTCAACATTGCATTATTTGCATATATCAGTCAGTAATATATATATATATATATATATATATATATATATATATATATATATGTATGCATTTATATGAATGTATATACAGTACAGCCAATCACAACACTGCATCGTTTGCATATATCTGTAAATAATTCACACGACCAAATAGCTTATTTAATTTTAAGATCTTACTTGTGTGTGTGTGTGTGTGTGTGTGTGTGTGTGTGTGTGTGTGTGTGTATAAATATATAGATATAATGACTGAAAACTCTAAATATATGGAATGAAACTTGAGAATATGGAATGAAACCTGACATCACGGCACCTGCACCAATTGCGCTTTCGATGTCTGGTATTATTCCATACAGATGGAGGCAGTGCATGACTGTGAGTGAGTCAGCACGAAATCTAGAAGCAGCAATCCTAAATAATAAGGAGATAAATTACACCCTGGCGAATGCATGTACGAGCCAGAATAATACTGGTGACTGTATTCAATAACGTTTCACCAATGAAGAAATTTAATCACGGTTTCACCATAGTCGGCCGAATACAGTGAATCTCACAGGCCAGGCAATTCGTTCGTCAAGATAAAGAAACCTTCCACCTCACAGGAGCACCCCACAACCATCCTCACCTACAGCCTTCGCCCATTCACTCGAAAATTCCTACTGTAATATCACTTGGGCCACATGCCATGAGTACACGCATTTTTTTTATCACCTTACCAGAACGCTCCCTCCAGTATTGCTTCATCATGGGTTTCTCTCTTTCTCACACACACACACACAATATTAACATCCCATGCATGCATACAAAAAATAAAAATAAATAAGTAAATATATATATATATATATATAGCCCAGCATGTATATATAACAAATATTTATGTATAAATGTATAGATATGTATACTCACACACAGTATAGCCTATCACAACATAGCATGATTTGCATACACATATTCACATTGAGACATATATGCATGTACATATATGCACACACACATTTATTGGTCATATATATATATATATATATATATATATATATATATATATATATATATATATATATATATATATATATATATATATAATACTGCCTTATTTGCATATGTGTGAATATATATATAAATATAGAACAGCCAATCACAACATTGCATTACTTGCATGTATCAGTCAAAAATTTACACAAAATATATGTTTTTTTTATCATCTTACCAGAACGCCCCCTCCAGTATTGCATCATCGCGGGTTTCTCTCTCTATCTCTCACACACACACTATTAACATCTTATACATGCATACAAAACAAAATATATATAATAAAAAAATGTATATATATATTTATGTATATATGTATGGATTATGTATACACACACACAGTATAGTCTATCACAACATTCCATGATTTGCATACACATATTTACATTCAAACATACATGCCTTTACATATATATATATACACACACACACATGTATTGCACTTATATATATGGATATACATACACACATATACGCACACAAATATATACATATATAGCATAGTATGCACGTATATATGCACACATGCAAATTTATATATGCAGACATATTTATATGTGCACAGATATGTATGTTGTGTATATATATATATATATATATATATATATATATATATATATATATATATATATATACATATATATATACACACACATATATGTGTACGTATATATATATATACATACACACACAGTATAGCCTATCACAACATAAAATGTGATATGTGATTTGCATACACATATTTACATTCAGACATACATGCATGTACATATATATATATATATATATATATATATATATATACACACACATATTTATTGCACTTATATGCATATCACAGCCAATCACAACATTACATTATTTGCATGTATCAGTCAAAAATTCACACAAATTATTTTTTTTATCATCTTACCAGAACGCCCCCACCAGTATTGCTTTCTCTAGGTTTCTCTTTCTATCTCTCTCTTTCTCTCTCACACACACACACACACACACAATATTAACATGCCATACATGCACAAAAAAAATATATATATATATATACAAGTGATTTCCATGACTTACATTTGAGATTTTTTTTTTTAACTTTTTTTCAGCCGAATTTATCAACCACATATATATATACACACACACACAATATAGCCTATCACAACATTGCATTGATTAACATACAGATATTTTCATTCAGACATACATGCATGTACATATTTATTGCTCTTATATATATATATGCTTTTATATATATATATATATATATATATATATATATATATATATATATATATATATATATATAAACACACACACAAACATATATATATGCAGACACACCTCCAGTCTACACCACCACAATATCCTTGGAAGATGACTTGACAACAGCAACCATGATATGTAGATCCTGATCAGGACTTGAACTAATAAACTTTTTTGAATTGTGGCGTGGTATCTATCAGTAAGCAATAGGACTTCACAGCTGCCTTAGTTTTTTCCCCTCAACATATATTTTTCAAATACCCAATTTTACAGCAAGCACAAACTAAAAGTAGTATCTTGGGCAGCAAGATACTAAGCCTGACCCTTTTTTATAAAGCCACCAGGGGCACAAGTTACTCCTAATGTTTCTCCCAGCTTTCATGTGGTTTTAACTACAGTTTAATCACAAAAGCCAGTTATGTTGTACAATCCTACATACAAAATATTGAAATAAAGCATGTGATTCACCTGACATACATGGATTGGTCCACCAGACTGACAAAGCTGTAATCATAAATGTGAAATCTAGTAATAGAGTTTAACTAGAACCATATATATATATATATATATATATATATATATATATATATATATATATATATATATATATATATATATATATATATTATAATAAAACTTGCAGTGGACTGTGTATGTCTATTAAACACTAACTCTACTCAGGATGGTGTTCCAGATTTCACATTTATTGCAATCTGAGAGGAGTCATCATGCATATATTCCAGGAGGAGCACAAAGCACCTGGTGGTTGGTAATGAAGTAATGAATTTACTGAGAACTGAGAAAAGTAGTTCTAACATCGTTAAAACTGCATAGCACATCTGTCTACATGAATAAGAGCCCTTTACCCACAGGTACCAGTAGAAACAATGCTGTTTGGGTCTTTTTATCCCTCCCCAATCATATATGACAGGGCTGCCCTGACATAGTCTTTATTTATTCTGTTGTCCTATTGTTCACACCTACAGTAGAGAAAAAAGTGTTTTTGTTGTTTGTTTTTTTATTTTTTAACCATGATGGAGAACACTAGTCAGAACACAAACATATAAAAGCATCATCAATTTGGGTTGCGAATTATTAATAAGCATGGAAATGAGCACGCTGGGTCTATGTTGCATGAGTTTTGTCACAGAGCCCCATTTTAATAGATTTTTTCCTCTTAATGTATTAGCAGGAGCTCTCCCTCTCTTTCTCCATGTAAAAATAGTGTTAGATGGGGCGAGTTAGAGCTGAGCTGAGACTCAGCAGCTCATCACAGAAACCGTGGAGCAGTAAGGATTTTACTGGCTGATACGACTCACAAGTTGAGAGCAGAAAGTAGACTAACAGCTGCTCGCCTACATTGACAATAGTACAGCAAGTACAGCACTTTGTTTACACTTAGGGGCAAAGACATTCAACCTGTTTAATTTAACCTACCCTAGAAGTTATCCACATCCAGTCCAAGCATGGATTCTTTCCACCAGAGGCTCTCACAGTTTTGAGGAGTGGTGTGCCTTCTTCAACAGAGGATCATTGACTGGAGAAGTTTAAGAGACAACGTCAAAGTACAGTGTCTAATGTATCACTTTTAAAACAAGCTCCTATCATTAAAGCACATTTGCACAATAATAATTATTTCAGCATCTTTTTTAATGATCTCTGTTACACCGTTAAGTCGTAAACCAAGTCGTTCAGAGTGGTTAGATATGAAGTGTTTTGTTGCAGAGAAACAAACTGAGACTTCATTACTCATAGTGGAGGTGATGACATGACAGTTATGACATAGAAAGATAGTTTTTTGATAGTTTTAAGATAAGATATTGGCATTTTTATATAACACAATCATGGCAGAGAGATACATGCAGACTGTCGTAAAGCAAATGTATTTTTCCAGAATTACTACTGACTTTCTAGTATTAACATTATGTAAAAAATAGAAAACACGCATGTAGGTCAATAAGTCATTTTAGCTAGTACATAAACTGTCTATATTAGCCACTTGTAATTTAAAACATATTCTACAGACATACTACAGTCCTAACTATTTTTAGTTATTTATTAAAAGTAATTAATTACTTTTGGGAGACATCCATATGACGTCCAGACTTCAAATTGCTTGTAGTGTACAGGGATTAAGCTCCTGAATATACTGAAACCTTTAATTTGGTAAGAGATGACTTGGTTGAATTTGATGATTGGTTGAATAATGATTTTAAAAGTACTACATTAGTACTGTAAGACATCCATATGACATGCAGACCTTGTAGTGTACAGAGACTCATCAGATGAACTTACTAATTTTAGTAATTTTTTCTAAGTATTAAATTACAACTGTCAAGACATCCATATGATATACAGATATGAAATTACGCTCTGTACATCATAATCTTGGACTATAATCTTTGCATACCGTCTCACTATGGCCACTAGAGAATTATCAATACCTCCACCATAGATGCTCTTATAAATAGTCTACCAGATTAAGTTTTGATGATCTTGAAAGAAACATTGAAATCCTGCAATCCACACTTAAATCATCACTCGATAATGTGGCACCAATTAAGATAAAAAGGTGAGAAGGAAAAAGCTAGCACCATGGTATAACAGCATTACACGTACACTAAAACAAACGGCTCGTAGTCTGGAACGTAAATAAGAAGCATTAAAATTGGACTGTTTTCAAATTGAATGGAAAAATAGCACCATAGAATATAAGCATGCCCTAAACACAGACAAAGCTTCCTATTTCTTAACAGTAATTGAGAATATCAAAAATCCTAAGGTCCTGTTCTCCATCATATCTAAACTAACTGGCAACATTAAACAGTAAAATAGAAAATATTAGACTACAAATCCAAAACCTGTCTATAGGATTAATACCACAACAGTACATGTGCCTTGCCAGCCCAACTGCTATCTTTTAGCCTTATCAATCAAAATGAATGAGTCACACTGATAAGCTCGTCCAAAACATCTACTTGCAATTTTGATCAAGTACCTACAAAACTGCTCAGATTGTCCCCAGTGTCATTAAACGTCTACTCTCTATAATATACTCGTCCCTTCAGTCTTGGATATGTACCTAAATCATTAAAACCTATGGTTATTAAACCACAAATTAAAAAATCTCAATCCCAATGAATTTACCAACTATAGACCTATTTCTAATATCCCCTTTAATAATAATAATAATAATAATAACAACAATAATAACAATAACAATAATAACAACAACAAAAATAATAATAAGTTCAATTTATATAGCTCCTTTCTCATACCCAAGGATGCTTTACATCGGGAGGGAGGAAAAAAATAAAAACAATAAAAAATCAGTGAGCAGCAGAGAGAAAGTAGTGAGAAAAGAGGTACGTTTAAGTTGGGCTTTGAATGAGTAGAGTGAGAGAGATGTCACGAAGAGATTGTGGTAATGTGTTCCACAGTTTGGGGGCCATGACACTGAAAGCTCTCCCCCCAACAGTGACCAGTATGAATTTTGGAACAGACAGACAGCCTGCGTCAGTTTATCGCAAAGATATTAGAAAAAGTGGTCTAACAACAATTGAGCTCTTATCTTCAGGAAAACTCTCTCTATGAGATATTTCAGTGTGGTTTAGACCTTTTCACAGCACTGAAACACTAACTAGAGAAGTAGTAGCTCTTGATTAATGACTTTATGTCTGTACTAGTTCTCCTAGATCTCAGCGCAGTCTTTGATACCATAGACCACAAGATCCTCCTTAATGGGCTGGAAAATCTGGCTGGTATTAAAGGACAGGCTCGGTCCTGGTTCAGATCCTACCTGACCGTCCGCTATCAATTTGTCAGCATTAACAAATAGAAGTCCGATCCTATGCTAGTTAAATATGGTGTCCCTCAAGGATCAGTGCTTGGGCTGCTACTTTTCTCTGCATGTGCAGCCTCTTGGTAACATAATTCGTAGTTTCGGCAGTAGCTTTCACTGCTACGCTGATGACACGCAGTTCTACATATCTGCTAAACCTAAAAAACTGTATGACTAATAATTTCCTCCTTCTAAACCCCCAAAAAACTGAGGTCCTACAACTTGGACCTAAAGCAGAGAGTTCCACAAATATGGATTAAACTAATACGGCTACACGGTTAGTCCAAATAATACTGTAAAAAATCTTGATGTTATCTTTGATTCCAGTCTCTCTTTTGATACGTCTGCAACGCGGTTAGAATCGCATGTTTCACTTGCGTAATATCGCCAAACTACGTAACATACTATTCCTAAAAGATGCGGAAAAGCTGTTGCATGCCTTTATAACCTCCAGGTTAAATTACTGTATCAGTCTTCTAGCTGGAAGCTCTAATAAGTCTCTAAATGAATGGTCCAAAATGCAGCTGTTGTCATTACACTGGCTACCTGTTCAATTTTGTGCTGAATACAAGATTCTTCTCTTCACATACAAGTCACTGCACGGCCTCCGCAGTATCTTAGTGAATTAATTCAGCCTTACAAACCCTCACGTATGCTCCGCTCACAGAACAGCAGCCTGCTGACAGTTCCTCCAAATAGAAAAAACACAGTAGGTAGTCGAGCCTTCTCCTACATAGCCCCCAAATTGTGGACCCACCTCCCGTCCTCTGTTTGAGACTCAGACACTCTCTCAACATTTAAAACTAGATGCTAAAATCACCTGTTTGCACAAGCATTCTGCTAATATCAGCTGTAGCATTACTCTCTCACATCTCTCCATTAATGGACTAATCTACAATTGCTTGCCCCTCTCTCTCTCCCCCTATCCTCTCTCTCTCCCTACATTAGCATTATTCATCACTCGAAAGTCACCAGAGCCGCTAGGAGTCACCAGAGCTCCATCCCGACTGGCTGATCATCTGTCCCTCCTGTCTGACCTGAGGATGCTCTCCTGCCCATCGGCCTGACTGACTGGAACTACTACAGTAGAGGCACATCACTACCTTCTGAACTACAATATTTATGAAACATGTTTAAGCCGAGCTTCTTATTGTACTGTCTTATAATCTTATTAGCTTTGTAGCTCTCTCTCTCTCTCTCTCTCTCTCTCTCTCTCTCTCCAGGGTCGACCAGAGGAGGATGGGTTCCTCCCTCGAGCCTGGATTCCGCTCAAGGTTTCTTCCTTTAATTAGGGAGTTTTTCCTGCCACTGTCACCTCCAGCTTGCTCTAGGGGGGCTTGGACCTCTATACCCTTTCTTACATTTTGCTATGCATGGACTCTTTTCTTACCATCCTTCTCTTTAATTTCTTTTTTTCATAAACTGTTTTTCTGTAAAGTTGCTTTGAGACAACAGCGCTATATAAATAAATGTTGATTGACTAATACGGATGTCTCACAATAAGAATTAATTTATTAAAAAATCATTAAAAGTCAACAGGTGTTTTTATGTTGCAGCAGGTTTGTGTGTGTCCTGGTAAGGTTTTAGGAGCTTTTAGTAATAGTCTGTTTATTTCAGTACGTTTCAAGTCTTATAAAAATAACACATACAGGCTCCTCGTTCCTTTGAACGTTGTATGTTTGTGAACAGTACCGCACTTTACAGACCCTTCCTGTCTTCCGCGGCTGCTGCACTGATTCCAGCTATTTTGATAGAAAGTACTCGGAGAACTGTAAGGAAATGTAACGATTGTAGTTTGTTCTCTGGTTCACTGTGACTTAGAGATTGTAATTTCAGGGACTGTTTGTTTGTGAGCTACAGAAGCGGCAACAACCAATATGAGCCTAACTTACTGAGCGGCAGTAATCTAACTCTAATCTAAACCAAACTTTTAATCTAACTCTAATCTAAACTCGTCCACTATGTTAGGTGTAATTTGAGAGGCTGTTCATAGTGAGCGGTCAGTCACCAAATCATCCGATAGCATTCGGCCCATGTCCCGCCCCCAAACTGTCTAAAACGCCCCCTTTGAAAACTCGAACGCAAACCTTTCTCTCAAGTGCAGAGAGCAGCCGATGGTGTTGCACTTCACATGTGAGGAACAATATCAAATCGAGAGAGCAAAAAACATTTAAGGATGAAAAAAAGCCAGACTGAGCACATGTTTATGAAAACTAGGTGTGCAATTCTGGTTTTGACACTGACATGGTGCCATACAGTGACACTGAGATGTTTAAAACTCCAGGAGCACTGCTGTGTCTGATCCACTCACACCACTCTTGTTTAGGCAGGTCATTCACATTACGGCAGCAGCTGATGCAATCTGTATTTAAATAAAGTATTGCTACTTTATTGTTGTTGTAGACAAAGTAAAGGTAGCTTTCCAAAAAAAAAAGTCAGGTCAGAAAAATTACTTGCTTATACCACTTTTTACCACAAGTTTGTTACACTTTTTATTTTTTATTATATATATTTTATATTTTTTTATTTTGACCATTTTGGTAAAATAGAGGTGTAGCCAATTACAAAGCAGCAACCACACACACACACACACAATTAATCAGAAGGAGGAAAATGTTGAATAAACTGGAACCTGGTAAACAATAAAAACTCACAAATACACTTGAAATAACCTGGAAATATTCACAAGACTTAAAAAACCCCCACAAACCTCAAATACTGGGTGAATGGAAGTAGTTACTACACACATCTGGTCACATTTAAAAAGTGCATGTATAAACCACCTCCTAATCCAATATGACACGTTTATCAGTTTACCTTGTACGAGCTGGAGAGTTTGTATTACTGACTAGATATGTAGGAAGTCTGTCCAAGGTAATACTACTACTTCATGGTCCTGTAGATAAAAAGACTAAGTTGACAAACTTTCAGTGTCACAACTGTTCATTCATGTCAAATGGAGTGGATGACCTGAAGGCCAAACCCAGAATGATAGCCAAAACTTTATACTTACAGTTACTCAGTAAAAAGATCTAATATATGTAACTTACTGCTTAGCCTTCTCGATCAGTAAACGCAGATTTTTGACCTTATCCAGGTCTTCAGCCAACCAGGCAACTTTAAAGACTACATCCATCCTCACTGAAAGTAAGATGCTGTGTGTTTAGCATATTGGGGTTGATAACAGTGAGGACCAGGGCAAGAAGAACCTCTAAGCAGCTTATATCTCATCTGAAACCAGCGTTGGGGCACCACTGTGACTGGATAGACACCAACAAAAAAGCCTTAGCCTATATATATATTCATATTTAATCTAAGAGAAAAATAAATAGATCCGTATCAATTTAACACATTTTTCTCATTGAATATTCAGCTTCTGTGGACTAAAGGGTGACCAGACGAGAATGAGAGAAACTCAGGGCATAAGACTTGGAGTGAGTGTGTCATGACAGAATAATTAAAATAATATAGATCAGACACACCAATTCTAAAAAATAGTTATCAATATTATTACTATTATCAACAGATTTAGCTTATAGTATCATCTCTTCATATCTTATCATTCTTTAATATTAATTAGCTATTACACATACATACAGCACTACTCTAACACCTTACCTTTAATAACACACAGACTAACCAACAGCACAGCAGCTACAGCTTCTCTCTCTCCTTTATAAACAGTAAACAGATCAGATCAGATCAAAAACTCCAGCAGCACTGCTGTGTCTGATCCACTCGTACCAGTACAACACACACAGACACATCACCACCATTATTAGTGTCACTGCAGTGCTGTGCATGATCCACCACTAAAATAAGACATGCTCTTTGTGGTGGTACTGTGAGGGTTCTGACCACTGAGGAACAGAGGAACAAAGTATACAGAGAATCAGACAAACTACAGTCTGTAAAATTAGACCTACAAAGTTCTACAAAGTTCGATTTTATGCTAAGTGGAGCTGATATACGTGGCTTGACACTGTGAGTGTGTATATACACTACCGGTCAAACGTTTTAGATACACTACCGGTCAAACGTTTTAGATACACTACCGGTCAAACGATTTATTACACTACCGGTCAAACGTTTTAGATACACTACCAGTCAAACGTTTTAGATCACTACCGGTCAAACGTTTTAGTACACTACCAGTCAAACGTTTTAGATCACTACCAGTCAAACGTTTTAGATACACTACCAGTCAAACATTTTAGATCACTACCAGTCAAACGTTTTAGATACACTACCGGTCAAACGTTTTAGATACACTACCGGTCAAACGTTTTAGATACACTACCGGTCAAACGTTTTAGATACACTACCGGTCAAACGTTTTAGATCACTACCGGTCAAACGTTTTAGATACACTAACAGTCAAACGTTTTAGATACACTACCGGTCAAACGTTTTAGATACACTACCGTCAAACGTTTAGATCACTACCGTCAAGACGTTTTAGATCACTACCGGTCAAACGTTTTAGATACACTACCGGTCAAACGTTTTAGATACACTACCGGTCAAACGTTTTAGATACACTACCGGTCAAACGTTTTAGATACACTACCAGGTCAAACGTTTTAGATACACTACCAGGTCAAACGTTTTAGATACACTACCAGTCAAACGTTTAGATACACTACCAGTCAAACGTTTTAGATACACTAACAGTCAAACGTTTTAGATACACTACCAGTCAAACGTTTTAGATACACTAACAGTCAAACGTTTTAGATACACTACCAGTCAAACGTTTTAGATACACTACCAGTCAAACGTTTTAGATACACTACCGGTCAAACGTTTTAGATACACTACCGGCCATACGTAGCGATCGGTAGTGATCTAAAACATTTGGCCAATAGTGTACTAAAACGTTTGGCGGGTAGTATAAAACAGTTTGGGTACCCCTGGACAAAATACCTGCTCCTGTGAAAAAGCAAGTTGAAGATGATCTCCAAAAGGCATAGTTACCGATGAAACACACTTTTTTAAACATTTTAAGCAATATCAGTGTATTATTGGTTTTTGTACAATTTACACCGAGTGTTCTTGTCACTTACAGCAGCTTTTTTTTTTGTTTTTTTGGCACTAGGAAAAAAACAGAGACCACATTACCCATCATGCTCTAGTGCTTCCATAACTACAACTATGGATGACAATAATTTCTATTATTATACAGTACACTACATATCTCCTTCTCCTTTAATGACAAGAAGCTAGAACAGTCATTTGTCTCTCTGAACAGCATAAACAACAAAACAATGGAGACAGAGTTCCTTACAGGCGAGACAGGGTGGATTACCTTTACTCCCCGCTAAACCCAGGGGATTATTCTGCCCCTATTCTTGAGGGCTAGCATCCTAATTTCCTCTGAACCTGGAGCTACAGGATCCACAACTATGTGTGTAGAGGGAACATGGGAGGTAGTTGGCATATGTGAATTGGACAGCTCACTTGCAAAAGCAAATCTGAGTCATCTGTTGCTCAACATGTCTTTGCCAGACTTGGTTCTTCTGTGTGCAGACCTTGTATATAACAGGCCCAGTCCTTTGAAGAACAATTGCAAGAACCCATTTCTGTTTTCTGGAGTAATTACAGGCAAGAACATGATCTCCATCAGAAAACGGTCGATCCTAAGAAAACTAAGCGTTGCTTTCTTCCAAACACTAGCGTTGTTTTAAACAGAATTTTCTGTCCTCATCAGGACTTTAACAGTCGCTCGACAACTTTGTATGAAATTTTTATACAATTGTTTAAATACCAATTTATATAAAAAAAATATTATCTTACAAAACCATAGATTAAAGGTTACGAAGGTTTGCCGTATGCAAATTTTGCAGAAGTTAACATTTTTGAAATACTCTTTTGTATGAGTCATGAATATGTAATGCTCTGTGTGCATGTGTTAAATAAGGTGTCTCAGGGCTCCGTATGAGAAATGCTGTTATGACTTACATCACCAGGGTGATGATTCTAGATGTTTCAAATAGGCTTAAGATGCTCCATAAATTTTCAGAGTGCTGTCTACGATGAGTAAGCTACATTTAGCTTTATAGACTGAAACTAGCACCAATTAACCTGCTGACTCTCATTGAAGAACGTGAAAATGGGGAGCTCTGATTCTCTTGGATCTTAAGCCCTGACTGGGTGAATATCTATCCGCGTATAGCTGTCTACCGCCATAACAATGCTCGGATTATTCAATGGGTGACCTCCTACCGCTAAAAAGCAGGCTGTGCCACGTTACTTTGTGAAAGAGTGAGGTCGGTGCTCAGACACTCACCATGGTCAAGTTGGTTCCTCACTCATTTTGGGGGCTCGTCCCCCCGGGTTCGGTGAGGGAAAAATATTGGCTGCTTCATTTTTATTCCTCTGAGCTGCGAAGGAGAATAGACGGAGGAGGGTTTAATGATTTCCAACAGCTTTACAAAAGAGTCTCTGCCTCTGCGTCACAACCAGTGGCCCCCTCGGTGACGGTCAGAGTGCCCTTTTCTATTTTAGGTGCTAAAATAAGAACAGTAGCTCTGTGTATGTTCAGACCTCATTGTTGACGGACAGAGAAAATGGCTTTTGAATGAATACAGCCACAAGTTTTCTCTTTCTCGCTCTTAAGCTTTTGAGCCTGTAAGTCAATTACTGGATTCACTGGTTTTGTATTATTTCCATGTATTAAACACTTCTGTTGTGTGCTTTTCAGTATGGATGAAAAAAATCACACAAGAATAAATAAATGCACAAATAAATAATTAAATACTTTATTTATTTATTTCCATATTTCTACATTTATTTCCCAATTTCTGCATTTATTTCCATATTTCTACATTTATTTATTTATTTATACATTTATTTACATATTTATACATGTATTTATTATTTATTTATACATTTATTTCTGTATTTATTTATACATTTAATTATTTATACATTTATTTTCATATTTTTACATTTATTTATACATTTATTTCTGAATTTATACATTTATTTATTATATTTATATATTTATTTCTGAATGTATACATTTATTTACTTATTTATTTCTACATTAATTTCCCTATTTCTACATTTAGTTCAATATTTCCACATTTATTTATGTATTTATACATTTACTTATTTATTTCTACATTAATTTATGTATTTATACATTTACTTATTTATTTATTTCTACATTAATTTATGTATTTATACATTTATTTCCGTATTTCTACATTTATTTATTTTATTTATATAGTTATTTCTGAATTTAATTTATATTTCTACATTTATTTATTTACACATTAATTCACATATTTCTACATTTATTTACATATTTCTACATTTATTTATTTACACATTAATTTACATATTTCTACATTTATTTATTTATACATTTATTTACATATTTCTACATTTATTTATTAATATATTTCTTCACTTATTTCCATATTTCCACATTTATTTATTTCTGTTTTTCTGCCTCTGTATGTTAATGAGGTGGGTGATCAGCGGCTGCGCTCTGGAGCACTGATAGCTGTACAGCTAGCAAAAAGCTGTTGATGCTCTTTCTTTTAGATCAGCGCTGTGTTTCATATAGCAGTGTTTTAAGAACCATTGCAAACGATTTAAGATCACTAGCGAATGGTTTTGAGAGCCATGCGCCAAATGACTGCCTCCAGTTTGGTTTGGAAAGGGTAGTGGACGATTTGGTTTAGTTCAGTTCAGCTCTGATATGAACGGTTTAGTTCAGAACAGATGACAGTAAAACACGCTGATTTTAAAATCAACAGTGTGAACTTAATATTTACACACCCAAAATTTACACCAGCTCATATTGTAGCCTAGCAACACAACAACGACGGAGCTACAATAATGGAAATGGTAGACCATGAGGAAAAAACTATCATTCCTGGCTGTGACGGGAGTATCGGCACTTTTCAGACCCTTCCTAAGACACTGTCATGGTCGATGTTCGTATTTAAGTGAGGCTGCAGTTGGCTTCCTGTTTGCCAGCTTCTTAAGCAAATGTTCCTTTCCACCCTAAATGCTACAGCTTGTACAGACGCCAGAGTCCAACTGCGACACCATTCAAGCTGGAATTTTGCAAAACAAGCTGCTGAATGGGGAGCCAGCTTTAGAACCCACATCTTTAACCAGACTAACAAAAGTATTGGGCTGGAGGTTAGGGAGCCAGCCTTGTGACTGGACGGTCGCTGGTTTGATCTCCTGAACTGACAGGACTTGACTGAGGTTCCCTTAAGTAAGTCACCTAACCCCATACTGCTCCCCCAGGCACTGTGGATAGGGTTGCCCAAAGCTCCAGGCAAGCATGCTGGACTAATAGGTTAAATGCAGTGGTCAAATTCCTCTGTGTGCAAATACAAGTGGCAATTCTAAATTTTAAAAATTATGTTTTGCTTTGCACTTTACATTCCAAACAGTTCGGACAAACACTCTGGACAACGTTGCTCTAACACTGCCCACTGTAAGTCAACGAGTCAGATCCTCAGTTGGAGACCCGTCAGTCAACTGAAATTCTTCAAGTCAAGCAGTCAAGAAGAGTTTTTTCAGTGCCATTAAAAAAACAGGATAAAATTAATAATATTTCTATGAGGAATTGTAAACACAGGGAATCATAAATAAATTGTTGTATTCTAGTGGGGTTATCTGACACGTTTTTTTTTTAAATCCATATGATGACAAAGGCTGGTGTTTAACTGATGTGAGGTGGAGTGTTTGGTCGTCTTAAATCTGGCATACTGATAACTTTGAAAGATCTATTAATGCAACAGGTATATACATTCTGTAATTATCTGGCCTGAATGACTGTATATATGAATATAATGCAGACAGTCTCGCCTCAGAGAACCACGCAAACAAATCATCTCCTCAAATCTTAAATAATATGTATTTATTATTTATTCTTCTAACAAGCTCATCCTGATCTGCTGTTATATATAGTATACAAAATAATTCCTATATTAAACACTTTCACTTTTTTTATTTAAATCATTATTTAGTATTTATTGGATTTAAAATGTAAAGATAAATAAAGAATGAAGGACAGCCGTCAGCTATTTCATAACAGGCAAAGTCGTGAATACATATGACACTGTTTCTTTTGTTTATTAATTTACACATAATTGTTAATGTTTAAAATTTAATAAAAAAAAAGTAAAACAGGGTCTTTTGTGAGTTTACTAGCTGGTTCCAAAGCAGAAGTCTGATTAATGCCTGATCCATGTAGATGCAGAGATTTGCCACTATCATTATATTCACAATCAAGTATATGTAAACCCGTTAAACAGACTACTGACAAAATTTGATCTTGTGCAGTTATCAGACTCTTGTAAACACACTCACTGGTAAATAAAAAAAATGAATTCTGTTAAACCGACAAGGCTAAAGTACATATATAAAGATATATACTCTGCAGCACTACGGTTGTTCAGTCTGACACTGCAGGTTTATATACCTGGTTTATATGACTGTGTGTTTTGTGATTCAGGTTTGTTGTCAGTAACTGATTCTGTTCATTTTGGCTGCCAAGTGACTCACAAAACCGTGTCAGCTTTCAACTGCAAACTTCCGCCTCCCCCTTTTACAGGGTGTTAATTACACTTAAGCTCCCTCACCATGACAACCCTTCACATGCCCCCACATCATCTAGCACCTGGACTGCTATTAGCCCCTCCAACGCTCTTTCTCAGGAGGTGAGGCCATCAAACACTGAAACCCCTGCCTAGGCTTTCGAGATTTCACAGTATTATTGTTGCAGTGTCACCAGTTTGGGCAAAGATCCACAAATCCAAATAAAATTTGACCGAAGAACTACGACTGGAACGTGTTCACAAAGCACCAAACATCAAAGTTTCCTTTAAAGATATATCAGCTCAACCATGTTCTGAAATTGTAAAATGTGCAACGATACATAACTACATGCAGTGCGTGTTGGGTGATAAGTGGAGCTACGTTAGCCTTACAACATGAGAGTAAATAAGAAAAGTTTCAGCCTCCAAAAATTCAACTCTGGGCAAACTATTCCTGTGATGGTGTTACACCTGCTCTCAAACTAGCTTGAAACCAGGCTACCACAGGCTAAATTACCTGAAGCCTAAGTTTTACAGGCCTTTATAGCAGACTGAGGGTGTGTCTTAAAACCTAGTGAGCTGCCTACATAGACAGCATTTTACGCCATAGTATGCGCTCCCGACATGTAGGCTGTCCAAATTCTTAGATATCTTAAACAGGCCACTTCCTCAGCCGCTAAGGCAATCACATGATGCAACGCAGGCAAATCTTTGAGCAGTGAAGTAGTTTTAAAATGTAGGTTATTTCGATTCTCTCTGGTGTTTTAATGTGTTTCTTGTCATATGATCACACAAAACAGTATTTTATTATCAACTTTGTAACGAGTTGTTGACCATTTTGCAGTTTTATACTGGAGCCATTAGTATTTATGCTAGCAGATTTTTAAGTCTACTAAGAAATTTAAAAATGTTTGATTAAAAAATGGGTGCTTCTTATCTACATTAATTAACTATCAGTCACAACACCCACCTAATACGCTATTGGTCCTCTGCAGGCCACCCAACCTGGCGAGGCATGGACCCTACAAGACCTCTGTAGGTGTCCAGAATGATAAACATAGAGTGTAGTGTGATAATGATAGCAAAACAGAAAAATCTAACACATCAGAATTCTTAGTATTTTTCTCTCTGGTTTCATATATTGTTGCTGTCCAATACAAAAACAAGCATCTCCATAATAGCAACTTTCTTTACTTTACTGTCTTTACTTACAATGGAGATCAATGGAAGCAGAATGTTTCCAAGCTATTTGGGAGCATTTCCATTGATCCATTCAATGTAAATGCCGCTGTATTGTACAAATGATGTAGAAAAACAAAAACTGACAAAAATAATAAACATACATGTTTTTCTTTGAACAGCCACAATATACCATCACACATTCTTAGATGTTGACCAAAAGAAGTGCTCTCTGGCACACGTCCGTAAACGAAACAGAGGAAAAGCTCATTGAGCAGTGGCTGCCTTTTTGACGTTACCTTGAAGAAGCACCATGACAGAGTCAAAATAATAAATGCTGGTGAGAAACAGCTTTTATAGTATCTGTTTACATACAACAAACCAGGCAGCTAGCTATCATTACAGCCTATGTTCTCTTTGTGACACATATGCAATCGCAATCGTTCTTTCTTTCTTTTTGGAACACAAAACATATAAACGAGGACATGAACGTTGATTGGTTTGCATCAAACAGGTAGTGTTGCCAGTCTCGCCACCAAGACACAATACTGTGCAAAGCTCTTTGGCACCACAGTTTAAACCCTTGTATCTTTATCTTAAGTGTATTTAACCAGTAAGAACACCAACTATTATTAGAACAGATGTAAATACAATACGTACAATACAAGGTAACATAAATATCTCATTTTAAAAGAAGTAGATACTGTGTTGTGCGCCAGTTTGAAAAAGCAAGTTCAGTTCCAGATTTCTCCTGGACGCCCCAGACGTTGTATTAATTTATTACATTTCTTCAGAAGCAATCTTGATTTAGCTTAATAAAGTACTGAGCAGTTAAAACAGGTATTCAATGAGAACTGTAAATAATACTGGGTTGCTAAAAGAAAAAAGCTTGGAAAGGGTTAAATAGACACATTGACATATGCAAAAACCCCTCTTTCTGTATTAATACTATTTAAAATAGTGTTTTGCTGAGCAAATAAAAGCTTCCTGTCTGAAAAAAAATGCCTAAAACCTCAAATATCAGGAATCTATGATGGCTATCTGACAGTGACCATCATGAAAAATCAAAACAGGTCTTCACACCTGCCTATATCTCCCACATCCAAAACACGTCAACTATAAGAACACACCGTTTGCTTAGTATCTAATATATCCCAGACCTTGCCATTCACTGTTGTTATAAGATCATCAACGTTTTTTACTTTATATATAAGTGGTCACGATGTGTTGCCCATTGGTGTATATACATTACTGTTCTTCTGTCTCTAGTTTCAAAACTAAACTGGTCTTTACTCCATACTATTTTATAGCCTCCACCTTCATAGTGTTCGGACAGCTCTGCTTTGTTTGTGTCAACATGCTTTATTGATAAGGGTTATTCTATAAGGCAACCTTGAGTCGCTGCGCAAAGAAAACCTTCCCGTTATTGTGAAACAGGATCTCTACAATACAAAAACATCAGACCAAACAGAAACAAAGGAAGAGACAGGAGTGCTTTATCATGCAAGGTGTTCAGAAATATTCAAAGTATATACATATACATAAATACTACATGGTACCAATATAGTTACAGTGAAAGCTCACTCTTTCTTTCCCAGGTGACTGATGACGCTGCCCCTTACACAAAACCCTACGTCAACACCGCATGGCAGAAGTAAGAGAAAATGGCTCGCTGAATGCTGCAATTAAGCGTGCGGCAGTTAAAGCTAAATTGAAAACACCAAGAATAACAATTAAAATCATTATCGTTTACCACCGTCGACTAACCTCCGCTAACGCAGGGCACAGTGTCTCTTATAAGAATGCGGCCGTGCCCAGCCAATTAACACGCACGCATGCACAAAACCTGTCTAACATGGGAAGACACTCTAGTAGGCTAATAATAAAACTCAAATTGCAGGACCATGCAGTCATATGCCTGGGCAGCATTTACCAAAGTGACTCACTCATTAAAGCTTCTCTATATTAGACTTTTTGTTAAACTGAAAGTAGCTGAGTCAAGGGGGGTGGGGGTATACTACAATATGGCAAGGGTACGCTGTTGTGAGTCTGTAAGGCTTAAAATAGTCATTTAGAAGTTGGATATATTGGGATGGATTTGGTGGACCTTGTCTGTCTTTTCATTTTAACTGAAATGGCTGACTGTTTAGCCGTCCAATGTAAAATCAACAGCAAGTGATTTACTCACAACTAAATAAGATGCATCAAGACCAGTTTGTAAGATCAGATTCTTAGAATTGCAAGAGCTAAAAGAACGTGTTGCTGCAACGTCTTCCAGTAAAGCGTGAAACATGGATTCAAAGATCTGCGCTGTCAGATACTCCGACGTCTTTACATATTCAGGTTATATACGCACTGCAGGAGACGCTGCTTATGAGGCAAAAAGGAGGGAGAGAGATATCAGTGAATATGGAGATAGCAGAACAGCAAACCTGGTTGTCGTCTGTGGCCTCACCCCGTAGGCACAAATGCAGAAGTAAGGAGAGCCAATGTTCTAACAATCTGTCCTGTGGACACAGATAAGGTGATTTGGAAAAGACTGAAGTCGGCCTTTTATTAGCCTGTTTCCTTAAGATTCCCCATTCCACCTTAAATGGTGCTTGACAGAATGTAACTACTGCACCATTTGAGGTGGAATAAAAACAACTGAAGCCAGTGAGTACATTTCATGTAGAGCTCTACCTGTATGTGCTGTGGTAGGACATTATAACAAGGTGGCACAATTTCTCTGAAGAAACTAAAAGAGAGAGGTTTGGCTTGGCTTGGCTTTTTGGAGGCGGCAGCCAGGTTATTACTGTTACTATTAAAATGTAATGGTACCATTGTAACATAATCCAGAGCATCCATCAATAACATGGTTCATTCACTGCCTGAGAAACATATAACTGTAAAAATGTTTTAGGTATACTCAGCTAGCTAGCACGCCAACATTACCCGATTACTTGGCTAACGGTGTCTTTTTTTGTTTTCTATTTGGAAACCATATCATTGTGAAGTTGGTTTAGCTTTATAACCAAGATCTGCTGGCAAACAGTGTCTTTGTTGCTTTAGAGTTTGTCCTGTATTGTTTGCTAAACTAGGTTTATTACCATCTGTCTCATTTTATAAACCCAATCAATATAAAATCTACTTGACTAACACCGTCATAAGCGATATCGGTTAATACGATAGTGGAGACTTGCATAACTACTTCCACCAGAGAGGTCGGCAACTTTCCAGTCTGCCAAAATGCGGCTTTAAATATCTCAGCTCCCAAGAATTGTGAGACTTGTCCAATAAAAAACCACCTACTAGAAGGCTTGACTGCCAAACAGGACCTGTTTGTAATACATTTTTGTAATCTTACAAAAACAACTCATGACTGGTGGACGTGTTAAAGAATTTCTGGGAATAAAGCTCATTCAGCTGGATTGGAAGTACGCGGTACACCACATACTAGTTAATCTAATGGGTGACTCTTAAATGTGTATGGAATATACACACAGAATTAACCCCTTGGGTCACCTAGTGATATACTGTTGCTGTCCCTGTCAAAAAAAAGTACAACTAAAACAAAAGCAACTTTACAGGAGAGACCAAAACATTCTTAACTTCCAATATAAGTTAATATTAATGTATTATTTTAGAGCATGTCTATTGGTCCATTCGTTACAGGATATAAAGAGCAGCTGTCAGCTGTTCACAAGATAGTGAAGACAACTCAGATACTATCATCACAAAGATGGTGTTTTGGGGGGGTAGCATCTCCTCAAACCCCCCTCAAATCAGTTTAGTGCTGCCCAATCACACCGAAGAGTGCTTCATGTAAGAGTCACAATAGAAGACAGCCAGGCAGAATGAGGTCACTTATACAAGGCACAGTAACAAAAAGAGCCTGTTTAGTTCTAATGGAAAAAGAGGGGATTGCCATGACAAACTATTAATTCTGTTCTAAATATGTTTTGTGGAATCTACACAAAGCTCACAAGTGTATAATGCAACATATGGTCTCTAAGTTACCTGGACAAGTACTTTTGTGATACCCCATCCCCTCCAGGACGTCAGGGACCACAACAACAGACTAACCATAGTCAACAACAGACTAACCACTGACATCAGCATTCTTCTGCTATGTTTAGCATCGTATCTCGGGTGGGTGATGCAGCCTTGCTGTCAAAACAGCCTCGGTGGTGGAGCTTTCCGCATCGTAGTGCTGAGTGGCTCGTGCTGCTACGCCTCGATAAGGTGACGCACGCGCGCGCACTACATCAGCGGGGCTGCGCGCTTCTTCCGAGTAGCAGGTGCGACCACGAGGATTACAGTGTCCGTGGTTGCTGGAGAAAGGAGGACCTGGACAGGGACTATGGCTCCGCGCGTGTCAACGTTGATGCTGTTGCTGGTCAGCGCGGTGAACTTGGGTCTCGGCTGGACTTTCTCGTGCCCACGGGTCTGCCGGTGCACGCCGGACAAAGTGATCTGCACGAGGCACACGCAAAGCCAGACTTCACCCAGCATCAGTAGCCTGTGAGTACGAGAGCCGCGCGACCGGTAGCGCGAGGCAGCCTGAAGTTTAGTTCACACCAGGTCAGCCGGAATTCAACTCTTAAGAGTTATTAAATTGGACAGTTCAGGTATTAATTATGTCGATTCTTTGGGAATATGTGTGTAGAGTTTGCGACAATTGGCGTTCAGGTAAAGCTAAAGGGGAATTCCACCAATGTTACAAAATTCATAATTCAGTCCTCTCGGAAATAGTAGCGTTTTGGAATGAAATCGTTTACTGTAGTGACTGATTTCTTTACAGTGACGATGACAGCTCGCACACAAATATACAACACAAAGATAAGCTTTTTATATTCTCTTACCTAAAACCGCCGGGGATGATGGTGAAACAGTCTTAATTCTGGGCGCTATTTGCTTTAATAACCCCCTGCATGCACCACCCGTCCGCCATGAACGGTCTCAAATAAAGAGTTCAAACATTTAAGACAAAACGTTACGACAAAACTATTATAGAAGGCCGTGTCTGACATTAAGCAGCGTATTCATAACCATTTCATAGAACAACTTTCAGAGGCATTAAAGTCTTCAGACGTCTGGTTCCATTCACCTCCATGGTGGACAGTTCCGGCGAGTTTCTCTACAATACGAGGCATTTCGCACCGAGCCACTCTTATTACACCTCAGCCGTATGTAGAATTTATTTATTTATTTATTTATTTATTTATTTATTTATTTATTTAAAATGCGATGGAGTTCCCCTTTCTACTTCTTTAGCTTTAGCAGCACTGGCTGACACAAACAGGAAGCTAACTGCAGCTCCCTACACACAGATTCATAAATAAAAGTGAAATAAACATTAAAAATTCAGTTTTCATCCTTGTTTAGATATTCTGTAAGTAAAGACTAGCAGGAAGTATTGCTCAAAAGGTATTACTGTATAGCCACCACATACAATACTCTATATGGCCTATACTCAATGTTGGGCTTCTTAATGAAATGTTATATGGATATCTTACTATTATTTTTATTTATATATGATTCAATTATAGAGAATATCATTCAGAAGGGTTCGCCATGAAGTGCTGCACTGTGGAGAAACTTACTGGCTCTAATACTTTACCCAGATGGTGATGCAAACATTAAAAACATTCAAAAGCATCACTGAGCATACACGTTTCAAGTGTAATGTTTATAATGGTAATTTAATAATGGTTTTAAATCATTGTTTTTTTAATAGAACTTTTGCCTCACAACTCCACGCTGAACTGATTTTACATTGAAAAAATAATGATCATCAAGTGAGATATTCATAACCATTTAGTGCAATAACTTAGAAAGTAAGAAATATCTGCTTCTTATTTCTTGTGAACTGTCTCTACAGCTGTCGGTTAAATGCCTCATCAGACCTCACCAAATTATAGCATAACAGTACAATAAACTGCAACCTATTGTTTATGCCTACATCTGAATATATTGTACTAAAACTACATATTCTAGTAATGTAAGGTAAAAATATATTACTTTTAACTTCACAGCAAATTCCTCTCCATGCGTATTTGTCTCCTTGCCTCGTGTTTTGAAGTAAATTCAGTTTTTTTTCCTATTTGTTCCTTAATTTTCAAGGTTAAAGACGTTTGGCTTTAAAGTAGATGAAAGTGTTTCACAAACTACATATTTCCTGTGTATGTACATTTATAGAAGACTCACACATCTGCCGTTCAAAGAGGTGCCAAGCAGAACCTTCAAAGGCCTCGTCAACGTGTCAAGAATGTGAGTTGAATTACCTTGTGTGCAGTAACATGACCATGACAATTATGACTCTTAGATTTGTCTGTTAGCCACAGCGGGTCTGGTAACTTTGTCCATGCTCTGCTTTTAAAGGTGCCATAGAAAACTGTATTTACATAATAATACTTCAGTAATAACAGTTCAGTACAGAGATAGAACTCAGCGCAAATCCAACTGCACATTTGTGAAAGACTGCAGCAATACGAGCCGATTCCAAAATCCTAGACTGATACAAGAAAGTCTTGACTCCACCCAAAAAGCAGAAACAACAACAGATCAAAAACAATGGTGGACTATACGCTACGAAATCCACATATCCAGGCTGTGGAGAACATGTTGGCATTTTTGTTGTCTTTTCTTATCACTTCTCAGACAGGAATGAAATTGGCTTCCCATTCACCAGCTTCTTAATCGAATGCTAGAGCTTATACAGGCCCCAGCAGACCAGCAGAAATGTACTCTCCAGGCTAAAGTTTGCTTCATATTTAAAAGCAGATCATCATAAACTAAAAGCTTTATAGTAACAGATTTAATTCACTTTGTGTTGATGTCGAGATTAATTTTATTTGTCTATCTGTGTCTGATTTGACATGTTGCTTCTAAACCTGCCAATCAAAGCACACACCATATTCATGAGCCCACTATAACAGGCAACACAGCACGTTTCATTTTAGAGCCAAATCACAGGGCTTGTAAAACTTAATCTGGACCAAAGTCACGTACCTTCTTTGTAGACACCAAAGCAGAGTTTAAAATGCTGAGAAACACATTCTATGGCACCTTTAAGAGCTTATTACTGAAATTCGTCCATTCAGTAATGAAACAGGCAAGTAACTGACAATGAAAGAAGAAACGGCAGCTGTCGAAACCTTGATACTTACTTGTTTACACAATACTTGTTTAGATTTTGATCTGAAATAAAATGCCAAAGCTCCAAAGAGGGAAGCGTGGGCAACAGAAAAGCACACCAGGTGCCATCACTAACACAACAGAATGAAATTAAGAGGATTACGAAACTTAAAAATGGAGGACTGTACATTCTTTCCCTTGAAAATAATCTTCAGCGGAGGCTAAAGTTTCATCGTCTGAAAATACTAATACAAATCTAATTTAAGCGCATGTACTTTCAGCCCATTCACAGCTCTCCACATTTCACAACCCCAGCAGCAACCTGCCTCATAGCAGCCACGCTGTATAATTTTATCCACTTAATAAAGGCTGAAGTCAGATCATCTTAAACTGAAAGCTTCATAGCGAGCTACCAAATCTAATTAAATGCAAAGATGAGGTTTTATTATGATCATAGCACTTGGACCTGCCGTTGGTTCCGCTGTACTTTGTAGCCACAAGTTGTTGTTTTTTTTGTTTTCGAGCTATTAGTACAGTATGTTTTCACAAGGACACTCATACAGATACGGAATTGCTGAGTTTGGCAGTGTAATTGGAAAGCTTGGCTATTTTCCAACCCTCAGTCTAAGTTTCTTTATCACTGCTCAGATTTAGTGCTGCCATTTACTTATTTTCTTGATGCTACAGTACTCAACCACCCATTTTTTCTGGATTTGGCTTCACTGGAGTCACAGCATTTTGTGAACAAGCCAGTCGAGTGAGTTGGCCAATGTACTTTAAAACTATAAAGCAGTTTATAAAAATCTCAGTTTATAACTGGGATCACTGTACCATGAAGTGGCACATACTAATTGAGCTTTAGAGTAATATTATGGTAATGTTATTTTTTAAAAGTGAACCACTGCTTGTTCAAGTGTTCACCAAGCCTGATCTTGGAGATCCAGCTTCCTGCTGACTATAGCTGCAACCATAAGGAACTAGCTACTTCTACATGTAATCACTGCCTTCAGAAATCTTAGAGCTAATCAGGTGATTTTGATTTGGGTTGAAGAAACTTGCCGGAAGGTAGATATCCAAGGAGTTTGCGACCCCTGGCCTACAGAAAGTTACCAGTGAAAAAAGAGAACAGTGCTGAGTGGAAGATTTGCAAAGAGTTACTGTGGAACAATAATTAATATTTAATGAAGTTTGAACTAAACGGATATATTTAAAAATATAATGCCATGTTAATGTGATTTGCTAGCGGTGACATGACAGGCTTTTTGTTTCCAATTTAATTTAAAAAATGTAAATCAACAGATTAAACTTAGCCTGCATTGAAGTAACAGTGAACATCCTGATTCTTACCCCTAATATAAAGTTGTTGTCTAAAGAAAAACATGCATCTCCATTGTGGAGCATTTTTACTTTTAAACATCATTTAAACACGACAGCTGCCGTATACATTCATAATGAATGAAGCAATAGAAATGCTACAAAACAGTACTGAAAAATTCTGGTTCCACTGATTTGAATTCAAAGTAAAGACTGTTTTTGGCCTCTCCTGTAAAGCTGCCATTTTGGCGATACTTGTTTTCCATGGGACAGCAGCGATACGCTATTGATGGTTCACGCTGAAAGACGTTCTGAAACGTCTTCTCAGTAATCCCTGTAATTTGTTTCAATTGGAAAAGGCAATTATGCCACCAGTTACATTCTCAAAGAGCGAAGCAAACATTTGCATTTCCCTAAGTGGTTCCTGATTGCTCAGGACTTATTCTGTAATGAAACGAAACGAAGGCAGCTGGATTAGTAATGAGTCGAAGAGGAAAAACAAAAGCTGAGGTTAGAACCAACAAGGGCATGTCACGGAGCCATCCCATTTATCTTGCTGATGCTGAGCTTTCTACTTGTTTACAAACCAACGCTTTTTCAGGTTGTACTGAAACAACAAATACATCTTTCTTTGCTACAGTGAAATTTCCCAAAGTGACTCAATCAGGAAAATACGAAGCGAGGCATTTCTCTCCATCCACAGCCTGGTAGAAATGTAAGTGGTTCATTTAGACAGTGCCAAGTATGGCTGTACCTTAAATCGTGGCCCAAGAACCATTTGGACACTTTATCCACCTAACCAGTGGTAAACAATGATGAAAATCTTTAGGTTCATTTATAAAACGTTTCATCAAATAAAATTTTAGAGCCAAAAAATTCCAACACCCATCATACTATTTCTAATGCAAAAGGCATCTTAAATCCAAACCACCAAATGATTGAAAGAACATTTCGCGAAAAAGAAAATTAGATTCTTAGAATGGACCTGCCATTTTTAAGCGTGGTCCAAATGTTTTTCTGGGCCACTGGTGAATGGATATCACTTCATACAATGAAGTCATACAGTACCACTAGTGCGTTTGATTATTTTTCTCGCTGTCTTTCCCAGCTCAATACAGAATATCAACCAACTGATGGTTGTAGAGAATGGCGCCTTCACAGACTTGCCCAAATTGAGATACCTGTAAGACAATTTTGTCAACTACCAAGAGCCCTAGTTTTACAGTACAGATGTAGTCATGTTACATGAGGTAATGTCTTGCTTCTGTCTGCTTTGCTGTCTTGTTTAGGAGCATCTGTAACACAGGAATGAGGCATTTCCCAGACCTTTCTACTATCTCCTCAATGGAGTTGTATTTCTTCCTGTGAGTAATTGTGTTCCACTGTAATATAGAGGTCAGAGATTTAAGACTGTGGCCTTCCAACAGCACCTGCAGAGCTGTGGTACAGACTTTTGGATTTAAGCCCAGCTCTGCTAATACTGTGCTAAACACTCCATGTTAATTGCACATAAATATAGCTCTGGTGACTGTCAAAGTAAAATCCTCCATTAATTCAAAAGTCTGTTTACACTTCCACTTGCTTAGTTTACAGATATGAAGTTGAGTCTCTGGAGAGCTCATATTAAAGTTGTTATTATTGCCACCTTAACTTAACGTATCATTATTCTCTCTTCTTCTCTAATGTGCAGGGAAATCGGAGACAACATGCAAGTAAACAGTATACCAGCCAATGCATTTCAAGGCATATCCAAGGAGTACATGTACATGTGAGTATAGAAGTAATGCTCAGGACTGCATACGGCCTTGTTTAGGCAGAGTTATTCTGAAAATGAAACAAATTTATATGGGAGGGAGTAAAAATGATACTAAATTTTAATTTGTGTGGGTCAAAATCATACTTAAACATGAGTACATTTTTAACAGTGAAAAGTAAAGGTTTTAACAGATAACCGTTCTGGCCCACCAAAAAGTTACCCCATCCCATCACCTAAAGAGAGAACACATTTTAGGCTATGTTTAATTTATTAATTTCTTGTTTTTTCTATTTTCTATGTATTTCGGTAAAAAAAATAGTACAATGTTCTAAAAGTAGTACATTATGTCTTACTTTGTATATGGCTTTTTATTTTGGACCTCAGTCCACCGCAAACATTGGCTCCCTTAGGCAAAAACTCTAAACACCCCAGTCCAAGTGAAAATGTAAGGAGTGAAAACGTATTAGTAAAACTACTCAATAGATTAATTCTTGAGTAACATATAAAACTTAATAGTAAAGTTTTTACTGTCTTAGTTAAATAGGCGCAAACTGACTTAAGAATATCTACAGCCAGTTTGAATTACAATCTATGTAGTTATGGAATAATGAGCCTTAGGATTTTACCATAACTAACCATAGTTCCAGACTGATGCACTGTGTTTTGTGGAACTGCTATTAAGATTCAAAATTTGAGAGTTTTATTTCCATAGACGCAGTAAAACAGGTGATCACACTGTACAATGAAATCCTGACTTTGCTTATCCTCCATTAACACAAAAAAATCTTAAGGATCCAGGACAAAAAATGTGTGTGTGTGTGTGTGTGCATGTAAAAAAGCCACTAATGTGACAAAGGGTCTGAAAAAACTCTTTAACTGTATCATGTTTGATACGTTTTGGATATGAAAAAGAACTGTTCACATTTTAACATTCGTTTCATTGCATCATATTCTCAGGAGTCTAGTGAGGAACGGATTCTCAGAGATCAAATCTCACGCCTTCAATGGAACCAAAGTGGATAAGCTGTACGTATAGCTCTTATCAGTTGGGAAAGATTCTTTCTTACAGACGCATCACTTTCAGACATGTTTATAAGAAGTAGCCTCTCTTGTCTCCAAACGAGTGGCAGGATCAGTTGTTTGTATTGTGGTTGAAGGTTCAGGCTAATCAACGGAACAAACTGTGCTGGTAAATACATATTAAATCAGACAAAACACTGAGGGCTGCAGTGTTTATGCTAAGCATGTACACTTTGGTTATCTTGCCACCAAGTATAAATAAACATACAACAGTTCTTAGTGTACAATCCGTAGTGGTTAAGGCTATAACCAAAAATGAATTTTGACTTTACGTTGGCTTTTTACGTTGAGATAACCTGAAACTTTTATTTTTATTTTTTTTATTTATTTATTTTTAGAATTCTTAAGGACAACAGGCAGCTCAGCAAAATCCACAATGATGCTTTTGAAGGGGTTACAGGACCAAATTTGCTGTAAGTAAAATCTTTGACTGTGTGGAAAAAAAAAGATGAAAATAATGAGTTTGACCAGGAGTGTGAGGAGCACATTCCAAAGGGTGGGGCAAACCTGTATGTAATTATAACATTTATAGGCAGTCGTGTATTGCAGGCAGTCGTGGCCTGAAGGATAGGGATCCGGTCTTGTGAACGGAAGGTCGCCGGTTCGATCCCCGGGATCCCCCAGGCCACGACTGAGGTGCCCTTGAGCAAGGCACCTAACCCCAACTGCTCACCAGGCGCTGTGGATAGGGCTGCCCACCGCTCCGGGCACGTGTGCTCACTGCCCCCAATTGTGTGTTCACTAGTGTGTGTTTCACAGAATTGTTGGGTTCCATGTGGAAGTCAAATTCCGCTGTGTACAAAAAAACATGTGGCTAATTTGAGTGTCTAAATTAAAAAAAAAATATATGATACACCTAACTACCAATCAAGTATCATTTAGTAGAGAAAATACAACACGTACAAGAGCATGTTGAAAGGAACTGCACTGTTAATGAAGTCATGTTTACGTAAAGAAAAGTACATTTAAAAGTTCCTATCTGTTGACCAAGGTCTGTATATTCATGGGGGGAATAGCAGCCTTCTCACAACAGTATTTCAAGGCAAGTGTCATCCCAAACTTTAGCCTTGATATAAATGACCCAACAGACAATTCTACAGGGTCATGTTAAAGAACTAAAGAGCTTATAGTTAAAGAACAAAAAAGCATTTGTTATGCTTGTTACATACTGAGGCGCATCAGCATTTTATCAGTTGGGTATATCATTGTGAACTCAATGCATTTCTAGGTTGTAAGAAATAAATGTTAACTATGAATATTAATACTGCTAGATTTCAGAGTTTGACGCTACATTGAAAAGCCTAAAAGATCACTGGTATGTCTGAACCACATGGTAACTGAATAACCTGTTTCTATATAAAGGTGTAAGGAATTCTAGCACACTGTTGTGCAAGATACACTAATTTATAATCAACTTTGGACTAGGAGCTGACAATTTTAACTAGTTCACCACTTAAGATCAGATTATCTTTAGAAGGCCATCTGTCATATCCACCGAACATCAGTCTTAGACGTTGGTTGAGTTTTCTGCTTCTCACAATCGAATATTTTATATATGTCTTCTCAGTAAGGGCTTCCAGATAGCCACACATATTTTTACACCCATAGTGTTGAAATAGCCTTTCACATTGGACGGATGGACAGAACCACCTGAGGATTTCTTAAGATCTAAAGCAACAGGAACTTTAATTCCTAAAACTTTCTAAAAGGCTACTGTTTGATCTGATGAAGGCAGATCTTTTAATCATGTTTTTGACTTTTACTCAGTAATCTCACTTTAAGTCAGCAGAGAGTTTTATACACAGCTTCAACAGCTGCCAAAAAAACATCTCTAAATCATGGTATGAGGCAGGTGTCACTTAAAAAGATGTGGTTCACAGAATTTGAAAACATTGTCCTACTAGAATCCTAGACGTCTAGGATTAATAAAGCCAATTCTAGGACACTTAGTGACTGGTCAGGTATTTTTGATACACTGTTGGCTTTAAACTTCTGACAATGATCGTAACATATGGATGCTTTTGATTCGGGTGATTATTTTATATTTTTTGTGATATATTTTGATGTGTATTGCGCTTTTTCTACTGAAGAAATAAAACTTTGATCACCAAAAAATCATTAAATAAACAAAGGATGATATGACGTCTGCACAGTACAGTCTAATTATGCCTTACGATGCATGTCTACTTCTGCATTTGTAGAGATGTGTCATCCACTGCTCTCAGTGCGCTACCTACACGTGGACTGAGAGAGGTGAAGGTTCTGATCGCTAGGTCTGCCCCTGCTCTTAAGACCCTACCTCCGCTTGAGAACCTTCTAGACCTACAAGAAGCTGACCTGACCTACCCCAGCCACTGCTGTGCCTTTCACACTTGGAGACGCAACAACAGGTCAGTTCCAAAACGTCTAAAAGCAAATAACTTGGCAGGTCCACCTACCTATGAATGAAAAAGTGAACACCATTGATAGATATTTAGGAGCTGCACCATTCACAGCACAGCAGTGACACCATAAGCAGTTGGAGTTTTAAACCTGGTCTAGCCTTATTGAACTGCTTCTAATTGTTTCTATTGTTCCTCTGACCTTGAACACGGTTGGCAGGATATTTGTAGTCAGCGGGATATTTGTAGTCTCAACCCAGCAGTGACACTGAAGTGTTTAAGTATGTCAGCAATGCTTTTCCGCCTGATAGACTTGTGCCAGCACAACAACTATCATACCACTACCATGTCAGTGTCACTGCTGTGCGGAGAATGGCCTACCACTTCTATGGTGTTCCCTTTCCATTGAAGAATGAGATTGAGGGTGGCTGATAAAGTACACAGTTACAGACATTCATTAATTGCAAACTGCACCTCTTTACACGAAGGCCCCTTCTATTAGAGGACGCCAAGAAAAAGAACAAAACACAGTGGCTCTTTACTGTTTATTGAACAACAATAGAAATAACAGTTGAAAAAATACATTTATTTGTTTTTTGTCCCCATCCAGGGAGAACGCTGTATTCGGTCGCTTCAGGAACCTAACTAAGCTATGTAACATGGACAGCCAACCAGATATCATGTAAGACAGAAGCAGTGATGAAGTCCTTTGTAATATTTTATTTACAGTGACCATAAAAAGTCAACTGGCTAATGGAAACTAACCCCTCTTTATCCTTCTCCTCAGGGACCCATCAGCTGAAGACCTGTCGGACCTTTATGACATCAGTTTTCATTACCCCGATTTGGATTTGTGCACCACCAGCAGTTCACTGAAGTGCACCCCGGAACCTGATGCCTTCAACCCCTGCGAGGACTTGCTGGGTTATGGCTTATTGCGCTCTATCACTTGGATGATTGCCATCTGCGCGGTTCTGGGCAACTTGGCTGTGTTGATCGTTCTGCTCTCGAGCCACCAGAAGCTGACCGTCACCAGGTTCCTCATGTGCAACCTGGCCTTTGCTGACCTGTGCATGGGCCTCTACTTGCTACTGATCGCCCTGGTGGACTACCGCTCGCGTCGAGAATATTATAACCATGCCACAGACTGGCAGACAGGGTTTGGATGTGGAGTAGCTGGCTTCTTAACCGTCTTTGCGAGTGAGCTGTCGGTCTATACTCTGACCTTGATTACTGTGGAACGTTGGCACACCATCACTTACGCCATGCAGAAGAATAGGAGACTAAGACTGCGGCATATAGTCACCGTAATGGCGATTGGATGGGCCTTTTCTCTTCTAGTAGCTCTTCTCCCTGTGCTTGGTGTTAGCAGCTACACTAAAGTAAGCATTTGCCTGCCGATGGACATTGAAGCCCCAGCCTCACAGGGTTACGTGGTAGCTGTGCTCGTCTTAAACGTTGCAGCCTTTTTAATGGTATGCTGTTGCTATACTGGCATTTACGTGAGCGTGCGCAACCCAAACGTGGCAACGCGCCATGGAGACACCAGGATAGCCAAGAGAATGGCCGTGCTCATCTTCACTGACTTCTTGTGTATGGCCCCCATCTCGTTTTTCGCCATGTCGGCTGCCTTGCGCATGCCTCTGATCACAGTCTCTCAATCCAAAATCCTCCTCATACTTTTTTACCCCCTCAATTCCCTGTGCAACCCATTCCTTTACACCATATTCACAAGAGCCTTCCGCAGGGACATGTATCTGCTTTTAAGCCGCTGTGGCTGCTGCCAGACGCAAGCCGAGTTTTACAGGGTGCAAGGTCTCTCGGTGGTTACCTTGGCTTCCAAGAACAAGAGCTCCAGGAAATCTCGCTCGAACCAGTTTCACGCATACCACATCAAACTGCGGGGCTGCTTCTTCAACAAAGATGCAACATGAGGTTCAAATTTCAAAACGTGGACTGCTTTACAGCCGCGTTCTGTATATACTGTACATATATAAATATATATATTCACACACACTGTATACACTGTGAATATACACACTACATACTGTGAATGATTTTTTTTTACTTGTTCTTTTACTTCATGTGCAAATGGAATTTTAAACTGGACTTAATTCTGCAGAATTAAAATAAAATCAATTTGATATTAAGCAAAAGAGGTTGCATATTCTTTTTAGCTCTCTCAAAAGCACTCATAGGGCCTGTCTCAAAACCTAGTCAGCTGCCTACATAGGCAGCATTTTATGTCTTAGTATGCTTCCGACATGTAGTCTGTCCCAATTCTTAGATATCTTAAACATGCTGTCTACTAAGACACCTTATTTTAACCTGACGCAGTTGCTCTCTAACTAGAGCATATCAGCTAGGGCTGGGTATCGTCACTGATCGATTCAATCCCGATTCACAAGGTCCCGATTCAATTCAATTTCCGATTCAATATCAATTAATTTAGGGATATTTCAGTTATAAAAATGTTTTGTTTGAATATGAAAAGAGATTTTCAGAGAACTAATGTAGTAAATGTACAAGGAACACTCGACCTACTATTACTAAAAACATTGGTGTTTATATGCTTATATTCACCGTATTTGGCCACACCCACTTTCAAGCGTGTGTTTCTTCCGCCTTTGTGTTAGAACTTCCACTCAGCTAACCTAAATTTTAATAACACAAAGGTTAATAACACAGTGGGTCGATTATATGAAAAGGTGGCCTGAGGTTACCTACGGCGACGTTTTTAATTATTTTGTACTTTCGGAAGGTGTAGAGGGGGGCTGGAATGCTAATTTTAAAGATCAATCTCGGGTTTATACAAATCGATAATGGATTATTCAAATGAAGATCGATTTGAATTGAAAAATCTATTTTTTAAACACACCCCTAATATCAGTAATCTGCTTTATGAGGAGAGATGTCAGACAGAACGCTGCTACTTAAACAGCTGCTACTCAGACATCCTACTTAGACACTCGCTAGGTTTTGAGACACACCCATAATGTGCAATGCACCTTAGACATGCTTCTCTAAGGTACGCTACTAACCATGCTTTTCATATTTCAATATAAGGGGGCTGCATGGCTGGATGAAAAGAATACTCATCGCTGACAATGACAATTTACCACCATTTAAACTGTATTTAGTGCCAACATGATATCATGTGCGCCACTTTCACATCTGTCCAACTGAACTACACTTTGTATTACTGAAGAACAACAAACAACACAATGGAATACAAATCTAAATGTAACGTGGTAAACACATCACAGACACAATTGCCAAGAATGCTTTGTCTTTGGCGCAGCGACTCAAAACCTGTGACTCCACGCTACACTTACTTACTATCACTAATAGCCATGACATTGTTTTCCAGTCATGACACAAGTGAGGTACCTTGCGTTCTTAACAGACGCTCCTATTTTAGTACATTAAGAAAATATTGTCGCTATACAAAAAAACATTTATGCATCCTCTGAACAAAGCAGCTGTCTTTACACTGTGTAACAGTTTCACATTAAACTGACCAACAATTACTTGGAATGAAATCTCTTCACATTAATGTACATTCTTCTAGAAAGTTAACTTTGAATTCATGGTGGGTAGCGGTGATATGAAGCAATAACCAACCCTGTATATTTAAAATGTGAGAAGACAGGTCAATAATTAGTCAGCAGCATGCCCTGCTTTTGCCTGAGGCAAATAATATGCTGCCCCCAATCTTGAGGATCAATGAATACCATCTACTGTGTCCTATTTACACAAATCAGCTTACTAAAGCGAGAATTAGAAGAAGAAACAATTACCATAAGCAAATATCAACAAATAAGCATCCCAAAATCTGACACCCGCCTGAAGAGAAATTAAGTCGATAATTAAAAAAAAGAGAGACCACTTTTAGTTTTGTCTGCAGTGAGTTTCATTCAAACAGTGAGAGCAACCCAAAACCAAGAGCATTGTTTCAGCCTTCTAGCCATTTCTTTAAACATTCCAGAATAAAAAGCAAAAACATTTAATAGGGATTTCATGTAGTGAATATGTTCAGTGCTGCAAGCATGAAGCAGAACGAGTGCTTCTAAAGCAGACTTTATAGTCTGAAGTTAGCAAAGAGGACTGTGAGACAACAAAACCAAAAGATATCAAAAGAAGTCAATAGTCATATAAAACAACACAACTGTTCCTTATTATTAAATAGCATCACATACTGTGTCTCTCCCCAACTTCTGTAAAGGCTGTTATGCTTTGTTCCATCTCACCACTCAGCTTCCCCGACAGCTTTGGAGAAAACATAGTCCTTACCGCTGTAGCACATCACTCCGTCTTTGAGATAGAACTTCCATCTGTTTTTGCTGCGGTGAATCTGTCACAGAAGACAGTCATATTAAAGTTACAATTCATGAATAACTTTGCTTCATTAATCAGTGTTTGTTGCTTTTAACTACAGATGTAAACAGAAGGGAAAAAAAAGCAGTATTCCAGTTTGTCATCAAGAGATTTCAATATTTCAGGATATATTGTGATACTGCAAGTAAAGTGATATTTTTTAAATCCTACTATAAAAACACAACACTATATGAACAGGTTTGCCAATGTTAACAATAGGATTGCGTCCTTGTGCTGCTTGTTAATGTTGGAGTGGAACTAAAAATGGATTACAACACTGCCATCTAGTGGTCAGAGCTTTAAACACAACACAATGATTCACTGTCGGCCAGGAATCTTTGTATAGATATCTTTTTGAGAATCAATACAGTATCACCAAACATAATATCCTGATATTCCATATTTTTATATTTTCTTACACCCCTACTTTTCATAACCTTTCTGAACTGTCAATAGGCATGGCTGTTCACCTTTAAATTTGGTTTCCTATTCACTAGCTTCTTAACTGAAATTCAGTTCCCAAATATTGAACAATAATCAATAAACAAGCAACTTATACAGGTAACGTAACCTACCTTTCGGGTACTCAACATCAATACAACTTAATAGTATGACGACATAGCTCATCACACAAAGGTAAATTTTATTTTCCTGTGTCTATTTCCTGCACAAGCATTGCAGTGCCTCGCTGTGAGCCAGCAAATCAGAGCACAGCTCATTAAGATGTTTAGTAGCTCACCAACAAATGGAAAACAGCTTGTTAAATACCTTCTACGCACACATCACAGAACAAATTAAAACACCAAATCAAGTCTTACCTTATCATACTGGCAGACTATGACATTCTCCGTGTCAAAGATCTCTGGAATATCCTGCTCACTCACATCGTCGCCAGAATTCAGGGGATCCTACACAACAATATTACCAATATTAACAGCAGCCCAAACATCGGCCCTATTCCTTTTTCCAAATTAGTCTTAAAACTAAACTGGAAATGCTGAAGAAAACACTTGGGTTCAGTGTGTTACACTTAGTTTGAGCGGGACACAAATTTTCCAGTCAGGATTAATTAAATTAGTAGACGCCATCATTTATAGGCAGCTGGTAAAAGACAGACGAGCACCATCTAAAATGAATTACTCTTACATCTTCTTCTGAAGTCTAGCATAAATAAAAGAACGTGAGCTGGACTTTTAAGTCAATACTTAAGTAATGATGGCAGTAAAGCACTCTACATGACTTATTACACTGCATAAATATTACAAGGGGTGCATAAAAAGGCTTCCGAAAATGGAGCCCAGAAGCGCAAAAACACTAAAATAAGTATCCACAATCACACCCATACTGTACATCCACAGCTCTGCTGCCGCTATGTATTTTAACTTACACTGTGCAGTGCATTATGGGTCAGATTTTCCATTGACGGGGTCCTGGAACCATGTTTTCTTTCGACTGTATATAATATATAAGCTTTTAGAATCTATACGTTTTCTGATCTGTGTGTCAAGACTGCTTCTGTATTGCGCTCACCTCCTCCTCCTCCACCTCCTCTCGGTCAGGCTCTTCACTGCCAATGCTGGAGCTTCCGCTGGCATCGGTACTGCCCCCAATTCCCTGAAGAGCTTTCAAAGCCTCTGCATTGATGATGCCCAGGAATTCGTTCTCTCCAACAGCCCCTTGATCTTCCTCCTCCTGCGCTTCCTCTCCAGCTTCAGAGCTGCTGTCGCACGTGCCGTCAAGCTGCACAATGTCGGCCAACTCGTTGAAGTTGTAGTCCCTAAGAAGTTCCATCTCAAGCTGAGGAGAAAGCAGCAAAGCCGGATCAATTTCCCAGCACCTATACGCTACAAACTGTGCACTACAGCATTAAAACTCTACCATCACTCCATTTCTGTGTGTTGTGAAAGTTACTGAACAGCAGAAGATTCAGTTAAATCCCTGAATCTAGAAGAACTTACGGTGGTAGAGATCAATTCCCCCATTTTTAGATACTAGCTTTGCGTAATGTTAGGATCCATCAATGTTTGCCATCAGTTGTTGATGTGACGCTCATTATTGTAATGCTGTACCTTTATAAACCTTTATAAATCACTCAGACTTGTAAGAAAAGATAACGGTAACATTGATACAACATTAGGTGTTGGAACTGTAACTAGCTTTTGATGAGCCAATTTCGGAATACTAATCAATCTACCATTGCTAAGGTTAACTATCTTAGCCAAGTTATCTGAAAAAAAAATAGTTAGCCACAAGTCTCTAAAAGAATCACCCACAGCCTCACAGCACAATAGTAACACAACGTTCCGATATTATTCTGATTTAAAAAAAAGATTGTGATATGTTGAGTACTAGGGCTGTAAGAAAATCTAGAAAATCTAGAAAATATTGAAAATATCGAATATCGGGATATTATGTTTCGTGATAGTGTATCGATTCTCAAAACACAGTATTGATACACAGATTCTGGGCAGACACTGAATCATTGTGTGTTGAAACCTTTGACCACTAGATGGCAGTGTTATAATCCATTTTCAGCTCCACTCCAACATTAACAAGCAGCACAAGGACGCAAAGCTATTGCAAGCATTGGCAAACCTGTTCATATAGTGGTGTCTTTTAATAGTAGGATTTGAAAAATCGCTATATATCACTTTGTTTGCAGTACTGCAATATATCACGATACATGGAATAACATATACGGTGATATATTGCGATCATAGCCTTTACTTCATTGAATATTCAAATATGGCATTCATGTTTTAGACTTCTTAAAGCACAAGCAACTGACATTGGGTTACATTATTCAAGTGTAACTTTTTTTGTATTTGAACTAAATATACTGGGTTGGCTGAAAACACACTTCCCAGTACAGCCTACGTGTTGAACAACACTGCATACTTTGTTTTCTGCATTAGTAATATTTCCCATTGCTGCACTTCTCCTATTTATTTATATACATACAATCCCGCATGCCATTTCTCCTTTCACTGTATTTGCACTGCCAGTACTCCAGTATAGCGTCCTCATTGGTCAAAATGCCTTTGCTAAGAAATATCATCAAACATTTTTAAGACCAAGATCACATAATGCCCGTTTGAAGAATGCCATGAATGCCTCAATTTTTAAACTCACTACCAATGAGGAACATATCCTGGAACAAGTTACACCTTCTACTTATCTAGGCAGATCTGACAGTTCACGATCCTTCTCTCATTATTTTATTCAGCTTCAAAGTTTAAGGCCAGGCTTTTACGCCAGTCCAAATAACTTTACTTTGTTGATTTTCTTTGCTACTTCTTTGGGGGGAAAGCTTACAGGGTTGGTAAGCAAAGGTGTACTTCAAAAGTTTGGTGTTCTTTATCCTGCTGCTGTGTTTTGCTAGAACTGCCTCTTTTAGAACACATAATTAATCTCTTTACTCTCTATGGTGATCTGGCCCTCCTTGTAAATCCTAAAAAACTGGTGTCTGCTAAGCAGTCCCTAAACACACACTTCGTTCAGCTAATCAACATTTCTGTCTGCAGCTGCAAACAACTGGAACACATTACAAAAAGCATTACATGTTACATAAAAACATTAATCATTACTCAGTTTCTAACTTTAAGAGTACTATCGAGCACTTTTCCACTGATACATGAACCCGCTTCCCTACTTCTTATTTTAAGCCCATTGTTTATTTGTCACAACTTTAACAATGTTTGTTTTCCATAATTGACTGTAAGAACATTCAGTTTTATGCTACTTGGCGCCTCCCTTTACCTCCAGTAGCTTCAGCTGGCCAGGCTGCCTTTGTAATCAAGAATATATGTTGCTAAAGGAGTAATATGAAGCTTTTCAGTTTCTAACATTTCAACATTCACTAAAATGATCAACACAATGTGAAGATATAACAGTTCTGTGTATCATGCTGCAGTGATATCTATAAAGTTAGGATACCCCGACCCGTCTTGTCTCAAGAGGTGATAGTGAGTGACGTTCTGCCATCATAATTAATAATTATTTACAATCTCCTGTAAATCATATTGAAGATTCTGCTCCCAAAGACATACACTCTAGATATTAATGCTGGATGATATGGCCAAAATTTAAATTGCGATATATTCCTTAATTTTGGTCGATACAATATAATTCCAATATTGATATAAGTAATAAGAGTTTCTTATTTTTTTATAAACAGATTAAAACAGTTGTGGGTCAGCCTGGACAAAAAACATAAAAAGTCTTCATATATATATATATATATATATATATATATATATATATATATATATATATATATATATATATATATATATATTAAAGGAACATGACATCCCCGCTAAAGATTTTGTCTGAACATGTGCTGATATGCTGCTCACTAGATGATGTTATGAAACCCAGTCAAAGATTTGTAGGCTAAAGTGTACATTGTGGCTGTCCAATGAAAAACATGTATCATTACTTTTATAGATTTTAAGTTTCTACATCATTTTAACACGCCAATGGCCGTTTACACTGTGTAACAATTAACAGAAGTGCTTCTGGTTTCACTGACTTGAAAGTAAAGTACATTTTTAACCTCTCCTGTAAAGTTGCTATCTTGGAGTAACTTGTTTTTCATAGGACAGCGACGATATGGTTACAGGAAATATGGCTCATATAAAACCACAAGCGTTAATCAACTCTGCCCCGTAACCATTGACGTCGTTTTTGAAGAAAATACAAAATTGGCCTTTACTGGAAGTGTTGCTCAGCAACCATGTCAACAGAGCTGAGGCACAGAATGTATGTGGCAGTGACGGTTGGGCGTGGGGGGGGTCCACATTTACCTTAATTGCACTGTCAGGTGTTCTTTCCAAGTCTGGCAGAAGACTCATGGTGTCATCAGCGCAGGCCATTGCTGCAGCTTCCTCCTCTGCTTTAACAGCTCTCTCCACCATCTCCTGTGCACTGGCCCCAAACTCCAAATCCTGCACATTTCCTGAGCCTCCCTGAAGACCCAAAGGCAGCTGTGTGGACAGTGGTGAGGACACGCTCATGTCTAGCGGCTGGGGGCTAAACTCAATGCCGTCCAGAGTGAACTCGCTTGGGCTTTCTTGAGGCGACTGTGAGGGCTGGTGATTAATGAAAGGCTCGGGGGTTACTGGGACAGGCGGCCGGGTACTTTGGTCCAGAGGGGCCGTCGGATGCTGGGGCAGCTGGCTCTGGCGTTGTGGTGAAAAGGCTTGACGCATAGGCAGAGTGTGGGGACACGGGTTGGTCACCTGGGCGGGGATGTTGTGAATGATGGTGGTGGGCATGTTTCTCTGCTCCGCAAGGGGCTTACTAGCTTGGGCGGAGACACGCTGACATCCTGGAGCCTGGGTAACCATTACAGGAACGTTGACCTTGTACAAATGGCCTACGGGTATTATATGAAAGAACAAACAGGGGATATGTGAGGACTTCTGAAAGCACTCTTATAATAACATTTCATTCTTTTCATCTCTGACCACGTCCCCTGACGTTTTGCATTTGTTCTTAAAGGGCCCATATCACTGAAAACCTGATTTATCTGAACCAAATTCATGTGAGAATAGAGTAGTGTGATGTAGTATGTAAAAAATGTTGACGTCTCAAAACCACTGTGCCCTCCTCAGTGTGTATATGTAAATTAAGCTACAAACACAGTTCGTTTAAAATGAAATGTGTTTGTGAAGTCGCTAATGACAGCTCATTTACATATTTTCAACATAGCTGATCAGAGTAGAGATGGACCGATGAGAGTTTTGAGGCCAATTCCGATCGCCGATCACCTTTTAGCGCGATCGGCTGATAACGATCGAGGGTGGGGCTATAGGCCAAGGCAGGGCTACATGCAATTATTAGCGCAAACAAGTTATGAAACATGGTGGAAACTGTTTTACAGAGCTCTTGTGAAGCAGCACAATATTTTTAACAAAATTAGCAGAAAATAAACAAAGTAAATCAAACAAATATCGCCAATACCGCAAGCGTTAAATTTAGACCAATAATTAAGTCAAGTCAAAACTGCAGTCATTAAACGCAGATCTTAAATTAAAACTAAATGTAGAATACTGAATAGTTGCTGCTGTACTGTTTGTACCGGTCAGATCTGGTCTGCACAGTGTGCTGGGTTATTTGTTTAGTGCTAGCTGCCCGTGCTAGCTCTGCTGTTTGCTGATACTCACTGTATTCAGCTGTGTGGTCTACTCTTAAGTGCTGTATCAGATTAGTAGTGTTAATGTCTTTGTCTTGGTTCCCCCACGAGACACGCTGATTATACAGATTATACCAAACGCCTGGATTAGTCTGTGTCACATACGGTAAAAACCTGCCAGACATGCGACATGTTTTCTATCAGTTTCTACATGTTCTCGCAAAGCCGCTGCTTTAGTCAGTCTGTCGGTATGTCCACCTAGCGGTTCAGATAGGAATTGCAGGGAACTGGCCGAAGGGGGTTTCATGGAGGGCTTCTCTTCCTGAATGAAACGCTAGCTGGAAATACAGAAATTTTGCTCATTTGTTTAACGCCATCGATCGGCTAAATTGGAGAAATACCGGCCGATCGCATATTTTGATTACAAATCGTCCAATACCGATACATAGCCAATCGATCCTTCCATCTCTGGTCATTTGTACATATATCAGTCTTACAAGCACAGTAACAAAAACAGCCAGTTTAATTCTATGGGATGGAGAGAAACTGGAAACTGGCCAGGGAAAAATAAATGACTACCTTTGGTACAGAAACCCACACAAATGAAATAGTGAACCTCAGGGAAAATATAAAACACGAGAAACTGTACAAGACGTGCTCTTTAAAACTAACATTCTATTTTAGTGTGTATTCTGTGACCAAAACTTAATCCTGATTCTGGCATACTCACATTGCACAGTTAATATATTTCCTGCTTCAACACATCCACCCCTCACAGCCGGTCTTTACACCATTCAAGAGTTCTGCGTCTCACCTGAAGCAGTCTGCAGGGTCACTCCTGCAGGGATGTGAACAGGATAGGTGACTCCAGGCGGAAGAGAAAACGTTGCGACAGTGCCACTGTTGCTCTGAAAGAAACGAGATTTTACAGACATGAAATCTAGAATGACAGAGTAATATAAACAGCCACAGCAATATACAGTGAGAAAGAGAATATCAACAAAATCAAATACAAATTAATTCATGTCCCTTGTTTAATTTTTTAAGTGAAATAAGAATTTGATCCCCTAGCAACCAGCATGACCCCCACAGACAGATTATGTGCCCATAAGGCACACTAATTAGTCCTGTCCCTATAAAAAGCACTCTTAATCTCACCTTTGTGTATAAAACACGCCTGTGACAGAATCGGTCTCTTCCATTTAAACCTCTCGAGCACTATGGGAAAGACCGAAAGAGCTATCAAAGGACATTGTAGGGATTGTAGACCTACAAGGCTCCAAGAACATTAGCAGAGTCAATCGCCCTCGCTCTGGAGCTCTATGCAAGATATCACCTCGTGGGATAAGGATGATTCTTAGAAAGGTGAGGTTTCAGCCCAGAATTACATGGGAGGAGCTTGTTAATGATCTCAAGGGAGCTGGGAGCACTGTCACCAAGAAAGCTATTTGTAACACACTTCAGTGTAATGTATGATTGCAGTACCCGCAACCTGAATGGTTTAAAGAAGGCTGGGGAGAATGTGATGTGGTCAGATGAGACCAAAATTGAGCTCTTTGGCATTAACTTGACTCGCTGTGTTCAAAGGCAGAGAAATGCTGTTTATGACCCCAAGAATACCATCCCCACCGTCAATGGCAATCTGATTTGGGGTTGTTTCTCTGCCAAGCATACATGAAGACTTTAAAGCATTGAGGGGATGATGAACAGGGCCATGTACTGTAGGATCTTGAATGAGAACACTGAAGATGGGTTGTGGATGGGTCTTCCAGCATGACAATAACTGAAAACATATGGCTAAGGCAACAAAGGACTGGCTTAAGAAGAAGAGCATTAAGATCCTGGAGTGGCCTAGTCAGTCTCCGGACCTTAAATTTTCAGGATTTGGAGTGGAGTCTGTAAAGTGAAGTGGAGTACAATTCATTTCCAGAAAAATGTCACTGGGCAAAATGTAAATAAAAAACAGTGTGCAATTATGTGTAAATCATTTAAACTCAGTGTTTCATAATAAATAGTATACATACAACATATCAAATGTGGAAAATAAGAAAATATATTGTTTTTTGAAAAATGTATATCCCTTTCCAACTTGATGTTAAGTGTTGGGACGTTTACCACTGTGAAAAGTTTTCCCATTCAGTAACAGGTAACAGGTCTGACCTGCAGACAAGTCAGTTTAGTATCCAGACCCTTTTACTACAGAGCCATACTGTTGTAATATTTGTAGTGTGTGGTTTGGGAGCAAATAAGCAAGACCTTCTGTGCATGGTAGCATCTGTTGAAGATAGAAAGGGGCTTATATAGATTTCTCCCTATATGGTGCAGAATGTGCTTACAAGTCTGAAGGAATCAGAATAAATTTTAGTGCGTAAAGGGCTCAAATCCAAGCTGAATAACTGTTCTCTGATTCCACAGACGCCCTTGCATCAAGAACCGACCCTTATTCATAAACAATATAACCACATGGGGTCAGGACCCCTTTGGGAACTCGTTGTCAAGCACTACAATACATAGTTACAACCACAAATGCCAAAAAGAAGCGTGTACAGAAGTGCTCTTAACTTACCTGGTCTCTCAGGTATCTGGGATGGAGCACCACACACATGTATTGTGGTCAGATCAATCAGTATTTTAGAATTTATATAATTTTTTGTCTGAACCATCCAGGCTGTTACCAGCAACCAAGTCCACAAGTCAGGTCGTATGTCAGCGCCCTCAACACAATTAATGCCAAAAAGTACACTGAAAATTCTGAGCAGGGTATGCTGCCTTCAAAAATGTTTTCCAGGGATGCTCATGTGTATTTTAACAAGACAATGCAAAACCACATATTCTCCACACATTACAAAGGCATGGCTGTGGAAGAAGAGGGTGCAGCGGGTGCTGGACTGGCCTACTGAACTACCCTGCCTGCATGTCCCCAAAGGAGAATGTATATGGCGAACTGTAAATTGCAAAACGTATCAAAAAGACCCCGCACTGCTGCAGACCCTAAAACTTCTTTGGATGAACAATGTGCAAACATGACTGAAATGCTTCATCACTTGGTTTTTTGAAAAGAAAACCCAACATTGCAAAGAGGTTTGTTGTTTTCAAACATTTGCAAGAGTCAAAATATTGTAAAGGCTTGTGTATACAGGATAATCAGTGAGACAAAAGATGTATTTCACTTACGGCTTTTGTGAAACTCTGCGCATGCTGCCCGGCGGGAATGACGACTGAACCTGAAAAAAGTACAAAATCTTTTCAGATGCTGGAAACAAAGGCGGAATCTCAAATGGCTCTCAACTCCCCTACATGATGCACTACACAGGAATTCAAACAAAGGCTCCTGCACCCAAGCACTGCATGCTATGTCTAACAAACAGCCATTTGGGATTCAATCACATGTATACAATTCCATACTGGGCAAAAATTGACTTACTACATAGAAAGCAGGGAGCCATTTCAAATTCAGCCCAAGTAAATAATACCAATTAGATTATCAGCTAAATATGTTTTGAATAAGGTGTTGGTTAACATCTATGGCTGTAGCTCGGCATCAAGAACTGCAAAACATCCTCTTGGTCATTAAAGGGCCCATATCATGGAAAACCTAGTTTTCTTTTTCAAATTAAAGAATTAAATGTTTTACTTCACAATGTCCTATCTATTCTCCAGTCCATTCAACTCTATATGTTATCTAATCTGGATGAAAAAGTATTTTGAATTCATTGTTTCTTTGATTTCTCAAAAACCAGCAATTCCATATACCCCCCAATATAATATATTACATATAATTAATCACTGTTACACAGCTGTGAGTGTGTGTTGGTCATGTGATGGACTGGCAACCTGCCCATGGCATCTACGCTGGGATTGGTTCCAGCCCCACCCCATGACACTGACTAGTGGGATGAAGTGAAACATAATGGATGGATGGAGAGAGGGATGGATACACACAACATAGGTTGGGTGGTGGCCATGTAAAATTAATTGTGAATGTAAACCCAGAATTAAAAAAAGCAAGATATGGGCCCTTTACTTCCCTAACAGCTCACGTTACTGACCTGTGGGTTTCTGAAGAGTTTGAGAATAATTTGCTGGCAGCTGCAGAACGAAATTCGATGGATTGATAATGTCTTTTGCAAAGCCTTCCACAGCTTTGGACTGCAAGACTTTTGACTCCCACCGCTATGAGGATAAAAGGGCGTGTTTATTTCCTCTTTAGAGAAAATAGTTCTTTCAAATGAGTATGATATTAAAACAGCACAGAACTTTTGATTGTGTAATTTGGACACTTCATGCAGTTACACCTTTAACTTTCGGTTATAGCTAACAGTACCAATTTAAACGTACATTGCTTAAACTTAATGGGATTTTCTTGGACCTGCTAATAATAGATAGAAAAGAATCTACAATAAACAGGAACTCCACCAATTTCTCCAAATTCTGATAACCACTCTGTGGGAGTTCAATGTGAAATGCTTTGTTGTAGAGAAACTTAAGAGAGTCAAAAGTGTTCACAGTGGTGGCAATAGGAACCAGGCATTTAATGTGTTGCTTGAAAAAGTTATTATATGAGGTAGTTATTAGTGCACTGATGTCTGAAACATCCCTTACAGAAACGTCACTTAGCTTCCCTATATTGGATTGTTTAAAGAGACTTTCTAGATGAGGTCCTGCCCATTCATAGTAAATGGGTACATGCCATTTTAAGGAAAGATTAAAAAAAAAGAAAGAAAAAAAAAAGAAAAAGAAAATAATCCTTTATTAGTCCCACAGTGGGGAAAATTCAGTGTTACAGCAGCAAAGGGATAGCAAGACACTCAGTACAAAAAAATTGATAAATAAAAAGTTCAGTACATAGAATATAAATAATAAAAGTCAAAAACCCTGAGGAATACATTTACAGATAATTTACATTATGTTACACTGAAAAAACTATTTCCTGTTAGTATGTAGAGTTTACATGTGTGTGCATATGGTCTGCTGGAAGTGCGGGTTGTAGAGTCTAACAGTAGCAGGAAGGAAGAACCTGCGGTACTACCGCTCCTTTACACATTCGCGGTAAAGCTGTCCCCCACCACCTGCACCGGGTCCAGGGGGCTTCCCAGGACACAGCCGGCCCTCTTAGTTTGTCCGGTCTCTTCTTGTTTGCTGTGGAGATGAAAGATGGCAGATGCCACCACTGTGTCAAAGACAGTCCTCAGGAGTGCTCCCTGCACTCCAAATGACCTCTGATTCCTCAGTTGGTGAAGTCTGCTCTGGCCTTGTGCAGTGGTGTTAAATGACCGGTCTAGTTTGTTGTTTAGGAGAAACAATACCCGAAGAAAACCTGTTTTTCAGATTTTCTATTACTTTACCATCATCAACCTTAAAGCTGGAAACTCAAAGACACCTACAGGTAGACATCATGACACCTGGTTACTATGATCGCCACTGTAATCTGACCACTCTCTATTATTTTTACATCTCAGTGATTAAATTACAGATTTTTTTTTTAATTGGTGGAATTGCTGGAAATAACTGGAAACATTAAGTACTATTAGTGAAATTTAAAAACATTTGGGGGCGTTTTTTTTTCTCCAGTTGTCTATGTACCCTTACCTGTCTCAGATCCTCTACCACTCGCTCTTCCACCCCCTCTTCGAGAAAGAGTTCCCGAATACTTTCCATCACATCGTCAATGATGGAAAGATACAGTTTAGGCTGAGGGCAATGAAAAGGCAGAGCTTAGGCAGAGAAAGGCGGCGGAGTTTATGCTGAGAAACGGTGGAAAACTGTCGTTTATGCCAATAAAAACGATAAACATGTGGCGTTTATACTCATAAAACGATAGACATGCAGTGTATATACTCATAAAACGACGGCAATGTGGCGTTTATCCTAATAAAAACGACAGATATGTGGCGTCTATGCTAATAAAACGATAAACGTGGCGTTTATACTCATAATACGATAAGACATGCAGTGTACATACCCATAAAACAATAGCTATGTCTTGTTTATATTCTTAAAACAATACACGTGTCGTTTTATGCTAATAAAACGATAGACATGCAGCGTTTACACGCATAAAACGACGGCAATGTGACATTTATGCTCGTAAAACTTGTGGCGTCTGTGCTTATAAAACGTTGGAAAAGTAACGTTTATGCTGAGAAAATTAGGAAAATGTAATATCATAGTTCAACACTCAAGAAAAACGTTAACCAAACAAGTACAGTAAGTAGGAAAGTAAGGTTAGAAACATTGCTGGAGGAAATAATGAAATGGTTACTGAGATATTGTTGTTATTATAATAACGGAAACGTGAACAGTGTAGTCTGTTGATAAATAAGGCAAATTGATTACAACAATTTACAGAGCGCTTCAGATATTTTTCTATGGCCTCAGCAAAAACAAAATTAAGTAAACTGGACTTAACTTACAGAAAAACTATTTGTTAACATAACATTTTCATACAGTATTGTTAACAGAGTAGTCTTACAGATACGTTGTTGAACATTAACGTGCTAGCTGGCTATCTAGCTCCGTGATAGCAGAACGCTAACCTTAACTCCTAACGCCAATTAACCCTTACCTGTCAAATAATGTTACTAAAACAGCTTAACCGATAAGAATGACTAAGGAGGAACAAGCGTGATGTAAAACACCCGTCTGGTATACTTACTAAAGTGTTTGCGTTTGAAAGCATTTTATCGCTGTAGCTAACTAGCAAGCTGTCACAGTCATCCAGCCATTCACCGCGACTCGGCGTGTTTCCGCCCTTACACACCTGTTCTGCGTCCTTTCAATCAGCCTCGTTTCTGATCTGTACCTGTCACTGCTCTAAGTTTTGAAACTCGACGAACACCCCCAAAATGTCTCCAGACGACCCCAGATATTAACAGACTACAAGAAACTCCAAGGACAGTATTTCAGGAATGTGCTGGAACCGCTAACGGGCTCCACAAATACAACACGCTTTCTTTTACAGCAATTATCTGTTTATTGCTCACAATGCTCACATAAACAAACTGCAACTTAATAAACCACATTAAATAATTGTACACGTTCTTGTAAGTATTCATCTATACGCAGCAATAAGTTCTTTGTATAATGAGAAGTTCATCAAGTCTTCATAGATACCATTACATGTTCTTTATCCATCACCAGTCTGGAGCTATAGGTTAAAGTGCAGCAATACTGTAGGCTACTGGATACGACTGTGGCAGGACGTTGTAACACACTGTATGCATTGTGTTAACTTTGTGGTTATCGAACACATACATGATCTCATGCTTTTATATGGAAAAGCCATGCGGGTAAATGTTAACATGAAACAAAACAACCAAAAGTATGAACGTTTAATGCGTTTGTTTAAGGTGTTTATGAAGTTGGATCACTGTGTTGCACAGCCTGATGGTTTCTTTGATTCGGCTTCAATCAGCTTCTTTTCGATTTCCACCTAGGAAAGCAAGGGAGGGAGGAAGTGGGGGAGATAGAGGAAGGGAGAGGGGGGGGGGTGATGGAAAGAGAGGCAGGACGAGGGAAGGAAAGGAAGACGGAGGGAGATGGAGAGCGAGGGAGGGAGAGGGAAAGAGGAGGAGGGAAGGAGAGAGGAGGAGGGAGGGAGAGAGGGAGGGAGGGACAAAGGGAGATAGGAAGGAAGGAAGAGAGAGATGGGGAGAGGGAGGAGGGAGGGGAGAGGGAGGAAAGGAATACGAGGGAGAGGTAAAGGAAGGAAGTGAGAGAGGATGGAAGAGAGAAATAGGGACAGAGGGGGAGGGAGAGAGAGGAAGGGAAAGAGATAGGGGAGAGAAGGAAGAGGAGGGGGTTGGAGGTAGTAAGAAAAAGAGGGAGGGATGGAGAAAGAAATGGATGGAGGGAGGGATGGATGGATGGAGGGAGGGAGGGAGGGAGGAAGGGAGAGGGCGGGAAGGAGAGAGACAGAGAGAATTATTATGATTAAATGCATTAGAGTAAAGCAGCTGAACAGTTATTGGTATGCTTGGTAATCATGGAGTAGAAGTTAAAACACTAAATGTTATATAAGAAATTTAAACTTTAATTGAAGTTTAACAAAACCACAAAAACATGTCACAATGTTTGCCACCCCTACACTGTACAATCTAACAGAAAGCAAGTGTTCTTCTATAATACTTGATGAGAATACAGAATAAACAGCCCCAAACAACAAAGATCCTCCACCATACCTCGCACTGGAGATGAGGAGCTTTTCTGTATGACCATCTTTGTTTCCTCAAAGCCTTCACGGAGTGTTAGATGCTAGAACGCTGCACTTGTGCTTCATCTAACAATAGAACCTGATACAATAGCATGTAGTGAACTCCGGGCTCTTGGGCTCGTGGTTTATGAAAGAATAGGTTTTTTTCTGACACGCCTTTTGGAAAAGAAGTGGCATCTAATTATAGTTTTGGAGAACAAAACTCTAATCATCTTGTCTCCTCTTCCAGGCAGGTTTACTACAGATCCATACGGGCAATAACCTTACAGAACTGAACAGGAATGATGTGTCCATGATGATTGACACACAAGTAAAATCATGAGTATGTTTTTTATATACGTGCCACACTTTCTTTACAGTGTGTGCTGCTGGTTTAAGGTTCTGTGCTGGCTAGCCAAGTTTTTAACCATGTCTTTATGGAGCTTGCTCTGTGCACTGGGTCACAGAAATGAATGCTGGAACAGAAAAGGGCCAGTTCTCCAAACCGTTGGAAGCAAATCTTAAATACTTTGATATGTTTTTGTTTGTTTTCTTAGTTGTTCTTACATCTGCTGCTATAATAGGAGCTAATCTTTTAGTTCAGTTAACATCGCTCTTCACAATTTAAGATTAAGTCTAACATGCATGTGGTGGTTTTCTGTATATACTTTTCTCTCATAATATAATTTAATCTAGCACAGTACAGGTTCCTCGCCTCCATCTCTTCCATTCTGTTTCTCACTTACTGCCCGTTATCCATTTGAACAAAGTCAGAATTACACGAAAACAACATATTGTTCAAAATCTCCCGGTGTGCTGACATATTAAGATTTCTCCTCAGTGGGCTTGAGTTCATTATGTATGTGTGACCCCTGTGGCAATGGCACTGAATGAAACGATTGAATCAATGATTAAGAGGTGTGTCCCAATACTGTTGTCTGTATAGTGTATCTGTAATTAATATAGGCCGCAATTCAGATCTTTCATATTCACCACGATGTTTTGTTTTGCTTTAAATGCACAAAAATATGTTTCTATGACTTTGTTGCTTTGAACTATACTAATGTGGTGAAACTCATGCCAGTGGATTTTCTCATTGCTACATAATATGAAAAACTGTAACGAGTAGAATCCTCATATCGAGAAGCCATATCCAAGCGCAGCCCTATTTTTAATTATTGTCATAACAGAGCATTTGGGGATTTTCAACCAAGTTTATTTGTATAGCGCTTTTTACAACGATGTTGTCTCAAAGCAGCTTTCTGGATAGCAAAGCTTTAGAAGCTGCACAGATAGAGGCAGTGTATGACTGAGGCAGTCTCTGAGGCTTTATGTAAAGTGGGCGTGAGCTGAAACAGTCCCATCCTATCTCAATGGTGGCGCATCTAGATCGCTCAGTGATGTAACTGAGGGTGTAGCAGTTGACACATATGGACAGGTGAGCTGGCTGGTGATGGGTGGGGAAGAGGCCCTGATGGTCAGTCCTCCAATAGCGATCAACAGACGGGAAGACAGTCATTACCTCAATCATGTTAATATATTCAATAACCACTGTCTGATCTTGTCATACATAATGAAGTTATGAAATAACTTAAGTTCGGGAGGAGGACCAAACTCCTCCTTTCCATCATTACACGCTCTCTATAAACCACTCCTCTGCCCTCACCTTCTCATGATAAAATTTGCACCCCACCACCTCCATCCCTAGCTCCTCCATCCCTTCCAAAATCAAAAACTCTTCGCTTGGCAAAAAAGGGGGGCCTGGCTTTAAAACCCAGCAGCCGAAGCCACCTAGAACTCCAGCCCCAGTTTCTCAGAGTTCCCCCTCCTTGCCCTGCCTTAGTGGTCCACACTTCGCAAACGGACTGATAATAGAATTTAGGTTATGTCACTTTATATTTATACCTTATTAAAACAGCGAGTCTTGGATGACCAATTAAAAGTTACTGAACACTCAAGTGAAACATTAATTAGAACATTCTTCAGTCACCTTTTGTTAATAAAGGAGTGGCAATAATTTTAGGAGTGGCAATAATTGTGACACATATGGGATTCTGTGTTTCGGACGGATGGTCCAGTCTTTACCTGGCAGTGGTAGTAAGCTCTGCTGCTGACATGTTTCTGAGGCTGGATGTCGCTTTCTGTTCCCAGAGATTTCACGCGCGTCTGCGAAGCAACTGTATCTGCAACCTCACATTCCATGGTGATAAATGGGAACCAGTCAGTAGGAATCTCCTGGTCTGAAGCAAGCTCCAGCCTACAGGAGAAGGAGTGCGGGTGGTCCACCGCTGTTAATGAGAAGAAAACAAGACCAATTAAGAATGTTTGTTTAAAAAACTAATAATAAATACATGACATCAGACCAGCTGTACCTTTTACTAAACAATAACACAGTAATCTGATCAAGCATTTAAATAATACTGGTTGCTTTGCATTTGTAATTATTTACTTCATTAATATTATTTATGCTTTGATTACTTATAAGAATAGTTTGTTTATTTTTTTTTTTAAATATGACAATGACAGGGTAGATAAGGACATCACAAGTGGACTTGCAGATTCATTACATATCTGTGATGAATGGGATTTCATAATAAGAGCATATTAATAGCATATTAAAGAAGAGTATATTAATTTAATATATTTGAATATTTGCTTTTATAGAGATTCCTGGTAATATTGGGACATATAAAAATATGTTTTACAGGAACTTACTTTAACTTTTAATAAGCTCTGAAGAATGAACATCAGCTTCCAGAATTTGTATTTAAGAAAATATTTACTGTAAAATTAAGTTTTTGACCTTTTATTTTTTTATTTACAGTGTCCACCTTTTTCAGTGTAATTTAGCATCTTGGCAAGACATGATTGCACTTCAGTTAGTCAAGTGCTGAATTGTTCAACCATATTTAGGAAGTCAGAATATTAAAATAATAAAAACAAATATTAAAATACTCTGACTTATTAAATAACTGCATTACCCTGTTCTGCTTGACCAAATCCAGCTAAAACCCAATAGAACGTATGTAACATAATCCCCCATAATCCCCTTCACAATGTTGGGACAGCATGTGAAGTGCAAAGGAAGCGGTGATCTACTTTGATCTGTTTTTAGATGAAAGCACTACAAACACATGTAATGTTTTATCTATTTAATTTAATTATATCCACTCATTCTAGAAATGATTCCAACAACATGTTCCAAAACCTGACAACGTGTCAGTTTGAGATTAGGAAAGTTGTTATTTTAAAAGAATTTATAAAAGGGAGCATCAAGAACAGACCTAGACCAACGATTGGTCAAGGCTACAAAAACGCATCAGCAAATAGTCCATGTGTTTAAGAGCAACATGCCTCAACAAGTGATTGAAAGGATTTTAGGTATTTGCCCGGTTTATGGTGACTGGTCAAAAGGAAAAATCTATATAAATAAATTTTTTTTTAAATATTCCAAAACCTAAAAACGAATGCCTGTGATCTTTGATGGTGTGTTTAGTGCTGGATCTGATGCCATGGGCAATAAACATTATTCATTGTCACACAAATCCAAGTTAAGACTAACTAACTAAGGCCAACTTCCCTGACCTTGAGATCATCTGAAATAGACTGATGATCTCCCAGAGGAAACCTGTACTGGGTTTATTGGGGTTGGGGTATTTATATATAAGTATCTATATCTTATTAGACCTAAAGACATTGTTAATATGAATGCATCGACTAGATGGCTTTTTTGACATTGGATGAAATCAGAATTGTGCTGCTCGCATTTAAAGCCAACCTCTAGACTTAAGAAAGAGATAAAGGACACGCCATAATGTTATCGGGTAAAACATGGATTTGCGGCTGGAACCGATTCAAATGCAACAACAGCAAATGTTGAAAACGGCTTCTTGTCTGAATTGTTCGTTGGCGTTGCTATATTAATTTTTCCATGCCACCTTAAAAATAACTGATGCACCTTTTAGGGTGGGCTGGGACATTCCACCAGGAAGCTTACTTTTACTAAGCCAGCATAAAATCAGCTCCAGTGAAAAACCATACACTGGGACACAAAGCTACCTTCTAATTCAGAGCCAGCTAAAAAATAACACTGCCCGTCACCTACTCCATGAAGACCTGCGTCCATGTAATGTTGAAAATAGGCTTAAAAGTTCAAGACACTTGGACCCAGATATACTGTACCCAAGCACTACAGAGAAGTTCAGCTTAAAGTTAAAGTTAAGGAATCTTTGATCACAGCAGAAAGGATTACACTAACTTGCAATACATGGATGTCAATGACAGTGCATTTTCACTGCAACAGCGCATTATCTTACAGAGAACTCATGTTCTCCAAATTACAGCAGTACACAAAAGTCACAATGCGGCCAACACTGCGAGCTCCTGCAGAACGTAGCACAAGAATGTGGGACTGTTAACCAAACTCTGGTGGTTGTATATGCAGTTGAAAAAGAAACATATTACTATATACTTTCCTGCACTACTCAGCATATCGCTGTATTGTGATAATATCATGTTGTGGCTTAAGTACCGCGATACTATGGCACGAGGGGTCTTTGACACCAAATTAAGGTTGGCAGTCCTAATTTTAGTCTGTGCTGTTTTTGTTTTGCCTCAGGCTGAAATTTCTCAAGACTGCAGTCTGTGGTCGAGTAAAAAATAAGTCAACACATGACAAGTGTGACTTCAATCAGAGTTGTGAACTCCATCTCAAGTCCCCCATCTTTGTTTTGTTTTTTTACAGTTAAGAGAGTTCTGTCAAGGTACAGAATCAGAAGTTGGTGTTTTTTTAAGTATAAAATAATTAAAATCTTTACAAACAGTTAAGAGAGTTAGGCAACTCTCTCCTGGTACAGAATCAGAAGTTGGTGTTTTTTTAAGTATAAAATAATTAAAATCTTTACAAACAGTTAAGAGAGTTAGGCAACTCTCTCCTGGTACATAATCAGAAGTTGGTGGTTTTTTTAAGTATAAAATAATTAAAATCTTTACAAACAGTTAAGAGAGTTGAGCAACTCTCTATTGGTACATAATCAGAAGTTGGTGGTTTTTTAAGTATAAAATAATTAAAATCTTAAACAGTTGAGAGAGTTAAGCAACTCTCTCCTGGTACAGAATCAGAAGTTGGTGGGTTTTTTTAAATAATTAAAATAATAGCAAAATATTTAGGGTTGGCTTGGCACATACCATTCCAACACATGACGTTGTTAAGAATAAGTGGATGTTAATTTAGCATGATGCCATTTTAAATAATGTAAATCAGCCCCATTTAATCTGTTTATAATCTGACCAATAGCCCTCGAGATATCAAGCATACATGGCTCTGCTGGCTGTTGGTCACTACTGGTCCACTTTCAGACCAGCAAGATTATTCTCCCGCATACAAGATCTAACAATTTCCACAAACTGATTTCAAATGTGTGAAAAAAGTAAACCAAGACAAATATAACAAACAACTGAGAGGAAAAAAATAAAAAGTAGGCGTGTCCATGTTTTCACAAGTGTTCAGTAGGTTGTTGAGTAGCGTGTGCACATAAACACCTCATTAATAATCTATAATTGGAATGAATTTAATTGGATTGGATTGGTGGACGTCCACAGCGGCTATGTTTACAAGCAAAGATTTTCACCAATCCAATTAAATGGATTCCAGAAAACTACAGAGGTGTAAACTGAAAACGGGTGTCGGGTCACGGTAAGTGGAACAACACATGGGAACTGATATCCCTCACAAAGTTCAGAGAAGAACAGAAGACTCTCTTACCCATGTTCTTAGCGGGAAGCTTCTCGATCCTCCAAACGATGGCGCCATACACATTCTCGTACTTGACTGTACCTACAGTCACCTGCATGACGGGATGAGAGTCTGTGACATTAACCGAGCCTAAACAGGCGTTCCTGTTCATGCGGGCTTTTAGAGATTTCTGCCACGGCAGCGACACGCTGCGAGGCGTTTTGAGCCAGTCACCTGGCAACGGCACCTGGATAAGCACATTTTCACAGACTGGGTGTGTCTCTGAAGTTGGACCGGGGAAAGGGAAGGACGACTGCATGTTGAGGAAAGCCTGCAACTCGACATAGGCCCCCTGCACGGTTACCGTGGCCTTCAGCGAGAACGGCAGGTGGCCACAACCGAGGGACACAGTCCTGTAGCGCATCAGTTCCACCTTACAGGCATCGGGGGGTGAGAATTTGATCAGCCGAGTGTTTTCAAATTCTGCCTCCCGCACACACCTGTGAAAATGGAAGTCCGCGATCTCCATCCACACCTCATCATCGTCCTCCGAGCCGTATCCAGAGTCCCTTCTCAGCAGCGCAAGGTCATTCAACGCGAGGAAACACTCCCCGGCGCCGTTCAAGAAGGCCAAACAGTGAACCCGCGTGATGACCGACCGGTCCAGTGTGGCTCCATCCTTATCCAGTCGCATCCAGATGTGGTCGGCGATCTGCAGCGACAGCTCCTGCTCCTCGTAATGCTTTTGTTGCTTATGAGGACCTGGCAGACTCATCAGCTCCTCCTCGAGGGACACCAGCAAGTCCTCCATGTCTCCGTATTCCGTCGTGCCAAACTTCAGCAGCTGCTCGATTTCTGCTTCGTGAGACACTTCGGGCTTGGGGTGATACCGTTTGCGCTCCGTATATGACACGTGTTCAATCTTCAGCGTGGCGATCTTGCGCTGCTCCCCATAGCTCTCCAGTTTGGGGCCCGAGAGAGAACAGTTGGAGTGGAGCTGGAACTCTTTAAACGGCTTCTCCAAACCCTTCTCGTAATACATTTGGAGAACGGCTCCCGGGAGCAACTGCAAGTAGATGGGACCCCACTGACGGGATGACATGCGGTTCTTTTTTTCAGGAATCCTCAACATTAAGGGCCAACCATGCCTCCTCTGGCTGAGGAACAGTCCCTGTGGAACAAACGAAGAAATAGCGCTACCTGTTTCAGCGTCTTTCGGTACCCGTATGTCCGAATCGGTCCTCTCTCCGTTTCCTTCCTCTTGGTCCTCTTTGGCCCTCAGCCGCTCCAACTTGTGGCATATGTAGGAGTAGGAGTTTTGAAGATGGTCCCGGGGTGGCTCATAACCGTCCTTGGTTCGGATAAAGAAGCGAGGCAGGCTTGAGCCGGGCTCCGAGTCCGAAGAGGAGCTTCCAGAGTCTCTCTTTCGCTCACTGTCTGTCCAGAAAGGGTTGAAGTGACCTGGATCATCTTGGTAAGCCGGGAAGGAACTGGAGGCCTCAGTCCAACTGGTTATGCTCCTCTCTGGAGAAGAGATGCTCGTCGACATGCTGGAGAAACTGCTGAAGAAGTCGGGCTGTCCTCGGGTGCTGCAGTTGAAGGGTGACGGACCGCTCGGAGTCTCCCTTACAGGAGTGCACATTGGAGTGTTGCTGGGCACACGTGAGCTCCCATTGAGGCTTAAGTGCATTAGAGGAGACTCCAGAGGGCTGGATAAGCTTCTTGATGGATTCCCCAATGGAGGAAGCACCAGCTTCAAGCCATTCGGGCGAGGGATGGACCCTGAGCTTGATGATGAAGAAGACTGAAGGTTTTTCTGAGGGGAGGACAGGGGTGTACCTTCTTCTTCAAACGTCACCCAGTTAGTTGGATGGTTCGTGGAGCACATTGTAACGGGCAGCTTGTGGGAACCCGCTCAGCTTCTTCAGAATGCTCTTCTCGTCTGCCTCAACTGAACCCACCGTAGGAGTCATCTATATAGAAACAGGAGCAGAAACAAACATAAAACACTGCTCTGGGGTTGCCCTAAACTTTTAATTTTCTGGCAATCAATATTTGATATGCTTTCCATTATAACTGATAAGCAACTAGAATTGTAACCCCCCCTTGTTTTATTTGTTGTGGTAACACAAAATCTTATTTTAAACAATACGTTTTTTATCGTTTGCCACATTAATAGCTAGTTCACAAATTCTGTTTAAATGGAAAGACTGCAACCCCCCAACATTTGCGCAAGGGACATGGTGTATTTCATTCATTTGGAAAAGATTAGGTATACAGTTAAGGCGTCAGTTTTTGTTTCTTAGGTTATATTTTCTTAGGGAAAGAGTGGGGGGTTCTTGGAAGTTTTAGCAATTGTTACAATTGTATGAACGTATTTGTAATTAAAAACTAATAAATAAACTTGGTTCAAAAAACATAAAACGCTGTAGTAGTTGTTAAAGATTAAGCAGTACAGAAAAGAAATGAAAAGAAAAGAAAATGGAATCAGCACATTGAAACACCAAATTAATGAAGAAGGTAGTGTTGCACCCATACAATACCGTATCGGTATCGGCACCGATACTGGCACTTCCACACAGTATCGGTATCGCCAATAGAGAGCGCCGATACCATGAAGCTTATTGACTAAATGGCTGCACGTGTTTCTGCATTGTGGCATTTTTTATTTTTTCATAGCTCTGAAACTTTTTAATGTGCAGTTACTCAACCAGTAAATTGAGTTCTTTCAAGATTATTATATCTCATTCAGGATAAGACATAAAAAAATATAATATAAAAAGTGGAACACTATAAATATCAGGATTTATAGCCATATATCAAGCATTTAAGTCACAGTTGGGATCGGTATCGAAACTCAGTATCGGCAGATACCTGAAAAGCTGGTATCGGTATCAGTAAGGAAAAAGTGGTATCGGTGCATCCCTAGAAGAAGGAATTCCTTGAATTTAAAACTATTGTTACTAAACAGGCCCAGTTGTAGACTAACTGTTCTGGAATACATTGTTGTTCCTTGCAGTGCAGCTCCTTCCAGACGAACGTGGCTTTTATCAGTAGATTATAAATTCCAGCATTCCTTGTACAAAACGTTCCTAATGACCGGAGCAGCTCTACAGTGGAGATTTCACAGCGTGATGATGAACTGCTAAAACAAAACATGGGCCGCAAAACTAAACCCATCATATCGGTTGACTGCTTACGCTGCACTCACGCATTCCACCTGAAAGAGGACGTGAAAGACGAATGGAGTACATTGTCTAAAGGTATTACCAAATCACAGATGGGTCTGGATTAGACCTTCTGCCAAGCGAGCAGCTGGATATAGTCATACAGCCAGTCTCCATTAGGAGATTTCTCACATGACTACAGTTTTAATTATTCAATGGCACGGCACAAGCTTTTGGCTTCCTAGCCTCCTTTACTGGCTGCAGTTTTCTCTAAATACATCCAAGTGGAAACATCTGGGCTACAAATCTCTACCTTGAGTAAGTCATTGTAACAGCTGAGACCGGGTCGGAGGAAATTTGTCACACCGTGGCCGATTCTGTGTTCTATGTTCTTACTTCCTCATATGACTTGGAGGTTTAAAAATAACACTCTGAATCATATGGTTGTTGGAACGGGTGCGGCATGCTGAAAACTATCTATATGCTATACCTTTGGAAACTTCAGTCCAATGAACTCTGTTTATGTTGTATATTTATTAAATATTCTAAAAATGTTCGCACGAATGATGATTCGGTTTCATTATTAGTCAGAAGTAGGAAGAGCTTGGGTGCACCGACTCTTAAAACTGCACTATGCAACATTTCCTACATTCAAATTTAAGTAGCATTTTTGAGTCAATAGATTTTTTTTTTTTTTTTGCTTAAACATGGTGGGCGTGCTCTGCCGCAAGTACCTTCGTAAAGCCTGAAATAAATCACTTCCAAGGCAACATCATAGGTCTTAACAAATTAGCATCTCACACACACAGGCCCAACAACAAGGTCCATCCCAGTACCTGGGTTTCAAATTCACTGAGAATACAAATAGACAGAAGATGGCAGTGGATCATTCACACAGCCTTCCACAACCAAGACTTCTCCAAAAGCATTCCTAATGTAGCTTCAGGTTTGAGAATAACATGGAGGCTGCTGATGTTTCTGGCTCAGGGATTAATAGGCTTGAGTCTTCTTTACAGGAATTCTTGGCTACACGGCCAATTAAATACAATATCTTCTGTAAAGGGCTTATAGTTTACTAACTTGTACTTATTAAAGCATATTGATATCCATCCACTGATACTCTTCCGCTTTATCCCGCTAGTCGGGGTCATGGGGGAGCTGGAGCCAATCCCAGCGTCAACGGGTGAAGGCTCTGTTTTATCAGACACCATAGCTGGTTTAGGCCCGTCTTGGACAGCGTGCTCCCGAAGCACTTGCTCATACTCATACTCATACTCTCTTCATACTCCTCATACTCTCTTCATACTCCTCATACTCTCTTCATACTCCTCATACTCTCTTCATACTCCTCATACTCTCTTCATACTCCTCATACTCTCATGATACCCCTCATACTCTCTTCATACCCCTCACACTCTCTTCATACCCCTCATACTCTCATCATACCCCTCATACTCTCATCATACTCTCTTCATACCCCTCATACTCTCATCATACTCCTCATACTCTCTTCATACTCCTCATAGTCATCACACTCTCTTCATACCCCTCATAGTCCTCATACTCTCTTCATACTCCTCATACTCTCATCATACCCCTCATACTCTCATCATACCCCTCATACTCTCATCATACCCCTCATACTCTCTTCATACCCCTCATACTCTCTTCATACCCCTCATACTTTCATCATACCCCTCATACTCTCATCATACCCCTCATACTCTCTTCATACCCCTCATACTCTCTTCATACCCCTCATACTCTCATCATACCCCTCATACTCTCTTCATACCCCTCATACTCTCTTCATACCCCTCATACTCTCTTCATACCCCTCATACTCTCTTCATACCCCTCAGAGACTTAGTTGCGTACTCAATAATGTTAGCTGCAGCACATACATCTTTATGGAGAGGTGTGGAGTGTTTTGAAAGTTCTCACCCCTCACATTTTACGCCTCATTGCTCGCTAGAAGCTCAATAGATCCACAACATTTTACCTTTTTTTATTATATAAATAAAATATCTAGGCTGATTTCCCTCCAACAGGGCTACAAGGCCCGCCGAAAGACACTACAGGACTAACTTCTTATTCCCTGACTCTGCACGTCCTATAAAAGCTTGTGCTTTGGAGTCCAGAAGTGACCATCACTGATCAGCATGTTCCTATGGGACTGGAAGTTTTAAGAGTTTATTATTCCTCCAGACTGGTGTTATTATTAAGGGCCAGTGCTGGATTTAGTAAGCCATTAGCTTGAGGAGAAATGTCATTAAAAAGATGCTGGATCATTCCTTTTTCTGTTAGAGGAACTACGCAAGCTATAAACTCACAGCAGACACAGGCAGCATCAGCAGGCCACTGTGGCACGGATCCAGTTCCAGTAGCACTTAGCGAGTGGGTAGAGAAATGAGAGGTTACAGAATTTTTGTAGGCTACTCGAGACATTCTTTGCATTCCTCTAGGACATTCACCATGGACACAGGAAATACCAGCCCAGAATCCTCCAGCAAATTCATACGTCAAACATGCACTAATTGCCATTTAAAAGAGTTTAAACATCACAGTATTTTCACATTTCAATAGTTGGGCTGTTATTTGTCAAAACTAAATACCGCTTCATTCGCTTCCTTTGTTTTCCTCTAATTAGAGAAGACACAAGATTTATAGGCCTTTTCAGACAACAGCAAGGAGCACACTGTCACTGACTTTGCAGATGATATGCTCCATTCATTTGGTCTTCATATGTCAGTACCATGATTCATTCTACCCACTATAGTCCATTAATCAATCCAGTTAATGTGCATCGCTAGGGCGTTTGTAGGGCTTCTGTAAGAATTCTGAAAAAGTTGGGACAGCAAGTAAAGGTCTAATAAAACCAGAAAGAAGTGATTTCTAAATCTAGTTTGACATGTATTTGAACAAAACAACATATCATCGCTGTCCAATGAAAAACAAGTAAACTGCAACTTTACAGGAGAGACCAAAAACATACTTTATTTCAATGGAAGCAGATTTTTTTCCAAGCTGTTTTGGAGCACTTGTATTGGTCTGTTTGTCATGAAATTTTCACACAATGTAAAGGACCATTGGCGTGTTCAAATGATGTAGAAAACTCTTTTCTGACACTGAGGCCTGCAACATATTCCAAAAAGTGGTTATAGAGGCAATCCAAGACTAGTGACATTATGAAAGATGAAAAAAATGCAATTATGTTTGAAAATAAAAGAAGCAATTCAGGAAAGCCTATTCCTTTATGAGCAAGAATCAGTCGAGGCTCACAACTAAAAATACAGCTGCTTAAAATAATCTTCCTCAGCCAGTCACTGCAAGGAGCTTAGGTCCCAACCTTTTTTGAAATGTGTTGCATTTAATAACAAAAATCCAATTAATTAAAGTTTAAAAGGTCAAACATAAAACACTTGAGTTTTTTGTATTGTTTTCCATTTAATACAGATTAAACAGAATTTGCTAATCACGGCTTTCTGTTTATAATGAGTATTTCACATACTGTCCCAAATTGTGATTGCAATACAACAACAATAAGAAGAATTCAGAATTCATATTCAGAATACAGAAATGTATTGTCTGTATATTATGTGTAGTGTGTCTACTTTGGAGTCTAAAGAGGTAGTATTTGAAATAAAGTTATATTTTACAGTTTTAAAAGAATGTTTACAGATTATCTTTAAATCTTCAAGACTTTTGACCGGTAGTGTATCTAAAACGTTTGACTGGTAGTGTATCTAAAACGTTTGACTGGTAGTGTATCTAAAAAGTTTGACTGGTAGTGATCATATATATATATATATATATATATATATATATATATATATATATATATATATATATATATATATATATATATATATATATATATATATATATACACACACACATAAAAGGCTCCAATATAATTTTATATTAACTTAAAAGGTAAACAATGTGTTTTACTTCTCCTGTGAAGTTCCTATTTTGGTGATACTTGTTTTCCTTTCCTTTTAATTTCTGTTTATTTGTTGAGTTTAACAGGATATATATTTGTATGTATTTTAATGGAAAAGGTCATTAAATATAAATAGGCCACTGTATGCAGTAGTCAGCCATCAGTATACTTTTAAATAATTCTGCCCACCCTGGCCGGCTTGCTGACTTGGCTGTAATTACATTAACGTTTTTGTACAGTCACCACAAAAAATGTCTAAAACTCACATGACACTGGTCAGTGTCCTGTGATCAGAAACACTTCCACACTGAACGCACACTGAATCACACGAGATTATGGAAATGCACACTGAATCACACAAGAATAAACTCCATGTCTTTTTTTCCATCAGCTGTCCATCAAACAGCCTTTCCTTTAGCATTCTGAAAACAATTAAAGCCATTAAGACGCAGCGCAGCCCCAGACAAGACATACACAACACAGAAATAAATTAAATGACAACAGAGTTTAGACTAAGGCCCAATAAAGTATAGAAAACCGAATGGCAAATGGAGTCATTTATAAATCTTATGAAAAAAGCCTTTCCATCAGTAAAAAGCTCTGCGTCTCAGTCTCTCAGTCTAGAGGGAACAATACGTTTCACTTTCTGATTCCATCTCTCATAATTCTCCAACACAACACTGGATCCCATACAGCAGCAAGCAGATGTTTAGTTTAAAGTTCACTTGAAATCTTGAAAATGTTAGACTTGGAAATACTGCGTATACAATATGGAGGGAAATTATTTAATAAATTGATTTACGTTGCATAAATCATTATTTGAGATTCTTTTGTAAGTTGTTGATAAAAAGTTTACTGACTAGTTTAAAATAATGGATGTGGCGAGGCCAGCTCGATACAATGATTATTTATGGATTATTTATTTATAGATACTAATAATTCCCAATAGTGATACCAATCTGATGCAACTTAACTGTTAATAATACATTTGCCTGGAAGCTCTCTGCTTAAAAACAACAGCCATCAAACCAACATCATACTGAACCTGTGAAACAAGTACCCCACTCCCCTAATGGATGGAGAAATGCATGCCACACAAGAGTACACAGTTATGCACTGGATGCAAGTTATGCAATTCTGGAAACTAAAATATTATCTAGCTTAATTTTTTTTTCTATTAAAAAAACGCAAATTGCTTCTTTAAAACTTTTTTCATACATAGAACTGGTGAACAGTATTCAACAATACTTTTAAAGTGATAGTTTAGATTAATTTATAATATCAGATGGACATTTGTTTTCCTTGCAGTATCTGGTTCAGTGATTTTGGCCAGTATCAGACTGATACTGACACTAGCGTATCGGTACATCACTAGACGTGACTCCTACTCTGCCTACCATTTAGCAGAACCAAATGCTATTGCCCACTCATTGATATATCTGCCCACTCAGAAATATATCTGTTTCTTTATCTAATGCCACCACGGCAAAATATTAAGCCTTGCAGTGAGTTGTAGTACGTATATAATGTTACACAATAACATGAAACGAATAGTGGCAGTAACTGAGAAAGGTCAAGGCCTAAGTATTACGATGCAGGAGCACATGCTTAGCACCAAGTGAGCACTATATAACAGAGTAACAAAACTTATGAATCACTGATGTCTATCTTTCAAGCAAAACAGTAACCTTCCCGCTTCTTCAGGCCACTCATGAGCAAAGTCCAAGCCTTAACCCTGAAAGTTAACAGAGGGTGGATCTGAGTACAGATAATTGCACGGTACAAAATTAAACATCATGGCGACTTCGTCCTCTGAAGTCATGCATGAAAACTATAACTGTGATCTGTGAATTCTGATAAAGCCAGAGGTTCATACACATCCACTGGGATAAACCTCAAAACATATCACTATGTGTTTGTTAGACTTTGGGTGGAGGGGCAAAATCTATCACTGTACTAAACATGGGCATAGAGATGCCAGTCATCACATTCTTTGAAGCAGGGCTGCTTAGAGTTTAATTTAAACTGCAGCTAGCATATTAGATTCCTGTATTTTATATATATATATATATATATATATATATATATATATATATATATATATATATATATATATATACATATATATACATATATATATATATATATATATATATATATATATATATATATATATATATTATTTGTTTCTGTAAAGAGATACAAAGTTTGGACACCCCTGTATAAAAGGAATGGCTTATCTAAAGTCCCCCACCCCAGCCCGAGCCAAGCCAAACACAGCTGATCAGCCAAAACGTGTGGTGTACCCTGTTTCCTTCTTTAGTTCTGTAGGGGAGCATCAGTGGGTAATATAATAGATTATGCAGTTTATGTAATCCAGTTCATGTTGGATAACTTCACATACCAGACCTCTCTTGGATGATCGATTCTCTTTTCATTTAATTTATCTGTTGAATCATTCCTTTAACATGTTTAAGGATGAGTGCAACATCCAAACTTGACCAGGACTGCAGAGGTAAAGACTGACATTTACAGCGTAGAATGAATCAGGACTGCTGATAAGGAGAGCATGATGTGGAGGGCATTACTACGGTCAGTAGAGGCTGAAATTCCTCATTATCAAAATATCAAAATCACAACATTTTTCAATTCTAGGCCTCTAGGTGGCTCTCCAATGATTCTGTATGGAACTGTAAACATTTAAAGAACCCTTTGGACAATTGAGAAGTCTTCAGGCGTTCCTCAGTTTAATGGAAAATGCCTTGTAGATGGTTCTATAGGGACCGTTTTGGTTCTATACAACACCAACAAAAAGGTTTTGGTGTAGTGACAATGTCAAGCTTGTAACAATAGAAGAACATGGTCCCATTGTAAACCTTCCTTGTGGTAAAGAACTTCTGTCATGCAAAGAGCTCTTTAAATGTGCACAAACCTTTGAAGAACCATCTTTTTAACTGTGTATGTTATCAAAAACTCTGTTTTAACTTCAAGAGGGGGACCTAAAAACACACAGCTTGTAAACTGTATGCAGATGAATTCGACCAATCCATTAGAAAAACATTCCAACATGCTGGCTATCTAGTTTAGGGGTCGAGCCTCAAGAAAAAAGAGATATTTTGGTCTTCTTGGATTTATAAAAACAGACCTGAACCCTAATCAGTCAGGAAAAAAATCACAATTAGACATTTTCCCCACAGGTTTCACAGAGTTGACGCTCCAGAGGGGATTCACAACATCTGGCAACCCAACCTAAGCTACGACACAACGCTATTCTGCATCAGTTATCACAGACTAGTAAAAGCAACGCATTCGGCTAGCGTTTGTTTTCGTTCATTCTGTAAGTTTAATCTTTAAAAAACAACTACATCCAGCTGTCCGCTTCCCCAAAACATACATCCTGTGTGAATCCTGAACTGCGACGATGCGCTAAAACCGCTAATCTGGCATCGCGGCGCTGAGAGTACGTTATGTTAAACAGCCCCCCGTGCTAACTTACTGCTACGCACTGATTCTCACAAACTTTCATGTCTTTATTCGGCTAAAACCACACCGTTCGTCTTCGTACATGTTGCCATAAAGTAGGAGCGCTGATGTAGAAGAGTCTGCGCTGTGGAAAAAGCCTGTCCCGCACGGAGTTTGAGAAGTTTCAGAGCCGCTACCAAAGCCGAAGTGATGTTGTGGCTCGCGGCGAGTTTCGTAAACAAAGCAGCAAAGCGCAGAAGTTCATACTCACACAGATCCTCAACTCCGGTACGTGTCCAACATCAAGTCATGATTTGGGATGATCCGCTAGAGGTCCGATCCCGACCGGACTGTTTCAAAATGGCAGAGATAAGTGGAGCAGCTGGTTTGCCTTCCCTTCCCTCTTCCCTCCCTTTCTCTCCTCCCTCCACAACAACAAGGCCTCCAGAAGAAAAAACAAGAGGCTGCGACCCAAAGGTTGAACAAGGGTCCCTAAGTAGTCTACGAGGCTCTGCGGTGTTTATGGATGGAAAATGTTACAGAATGGCACAGAATTTGTGAGAGAAGTGTAAAACCGTGTCCTGACACAGCAAACAGTGATGAGCTCATACACCGGACTGCCGGGCTAGTTTCACAGAGCTAAACATTCACTCATGTTAAAGCTCTTAGCTCAACTAATACATATTATTCATGTTTTCAGTTCTAAATTCGTGTTTTGAAATGTAATTGTTGTTTTTAACCCTTTCCAAGTTTTTCTTTGTGAAAAAAAGTATGTAAACAATACCTGCTTTCACTGTTCAGTACTTCATTAAGGCTAAATCAAGACTTTGAGACCTCTGGTTTAAAAAATCATCACTGCTGTAAGAGAAGCTCCTCTACGATGACTTTGTTTACATCTCAGTGACTGAATTATGCAGTTTGAAAAACGTGAACACTTCAAGTTTCAATACACTGTGCAGTTTGAGGGGGACATTATTATTTTTACAGGTTGGAAGCTTTTATTTACTCAGCAAAACACTTTATTATAAATATTCAAACAGTATTAATACACTAAGTAGTACTTTTACATACGTCAGTGTGTTTATTTAACCCTTTCCCAGCTTTTTGTTCTTGTGAAACAACCCAGTTTTATTTACAGTTCTCATCTAATACCTGCTTTCACTGTTCAGTACTTTATTAAGCTAAATCAAGACTTTGAGACCTCTGGTTTAAAAAATCATCACTGCTGTAAGAGAAGCTCCTCTACGATGACTTTGTTTACATCTCAATGACTGAATTATGCAGTTTGAAAAACGTGAACACTGTTCAGGTTTCAATACGCTGTGCAGTTTGAGGGGGACATTATTATTTTTACAGGCTGGAAGCTTTTATTTACTCAGCAAAACACTTTATTATAAATATTCAAACAGTATTAATACACTAAGTAGTACTTTTACATACGTCTGTGTGTTTATTTAACCCTTTCTAAGCTTCTCCTTGTGAAACAACCCAGTTTTATTTACAGTTCTCATCTAATACCTGCTTTCACTGTTCAGTACTTCATAAAGGCTAAGTCAAGACTTTAAGACCTCTGGTTTCTATCATCACTGCTGTAAGAGAAGCTCCTCTACGATGACTTTGTTTACATCTCAATGACTGAATTATGCAGTTTGAAAAACGTGAACACTGTTCAGGTTTCAATACGCTGTGCAGTTTGAGGGGGACATTATTATTTTTACAAACTGAAAGCTTTTATTTACTCAGCAAAACACTTTATTATAAATATCCAAACAGTATTAATACACTAAGTAGTACTTTTACATACGTCAGTGTGTTTATTTAATCCTTTCCAAGCTTCTCCTTGTGAAACAACCCAGTTTTATTTACAGTTCTCATCTAATACCTGCTTTCACTGTTCAGTACTTCATTAAGCTAATTCAAGACTTTGAGACCTCTTGTTTCTATCATTGCTGTAAAAGAAGCTCCTCTATGATGACTTTGTTTACATCTCAATGACTGAATTATGCAGTCTGAAAAATGGAAACACTTCAAGTTTCAAAATTTGCTGTTGTTTTATTCACTTGGCGACATTATTACATTTAAAAAGCTATTTTCTCCCAAGAGAAAGCCTTTATTTGCACTTTCTTTTTTAACTATTTAAACAGTATTAATACAATAAGTAGTACTTTTACATCTATTAGTGTGTTTATTGAACCTTTTTCAACCGTCTCCTTGTGGAAACAACCCAGTATTGTTTTTTACAGTTCTCATCGAATACCTGCTCTGCACTTCATTAAGCTAAATCAAGATTGCTGCTGATGGAACTGAATACATTCATACAATGTCTGGGGCGTCCAGGAGAAATCTGGAACTACACTTTCTTCTTGAAACTTGAGCTCAAGATATGATCTACTACTTTCAAACTATATAGAAGACATTGATGCTACTTTGTATTGTATTTATGCTTATTTACATCAGTTCTAATGATATCTGGTGTTCTTACTGGTAAACATATATATATATATATATATATATATATATATATATATATATATATATATATATATATATATATATTGCTAAGATAAAGGGGTTTAAACAATCAGACTTTTGCGCGGTAATGTAGAAGTGTAGTATCGAAAACAGATGGTTTTAAATGTATTTATTTAGTTAAATAACTAATTAGTTAGTTAGTTATTTACATCATACAAGACCTTTACATATATCTGCATATAGAACACTGTGTTTGAACAGGCTATCTTGTTTTGTTTCTACATAAATGTTTCATGTTAGAGCATATTCAGAATTACAAGATGATTTAAAAGTGGTGTTATGAATATTGCTTGTATACTGCAGGCAAGTTAACTCCCCTGTTTGCTGAGACGGTGCTGCAGGACAGCAAGTCTACTATTAAACCTAAACACTGTTATAGAACAACAGCAGCTACTCAAATAGTAGACTACCCCTGCCAAAGCAACGTAACTACCATGTTTGGGGAGCTTACTGTGTTTGTGTGTGGTACTTTGGTGAGGTCATCAGTCAGTGCTCAGCATGCGTACAGTAATAATGGCACTGTATCACTTATCATATAATAACTCGTGGTTTAGAGGACCCAGTGATATGGGAGGGGAAAATGCACGTTAGGCAAAACATATTGGCTTGGAATCGTTTTCCAAATGTTAAAGAAGATGATTTAGTGGTCTTTCACTCCGCAAGAAGCGAGTCAGTCCGGACTGGTTTCTGAAGAGAGCAAAATACCACAAACAGTGACATTCCCGCCAGATCTATTCAAATAAAATGGATGGGTGGGTTTGATTCAGGCTATATGAAGCCCCCAAAAAGACATTAATGCATACAAAAAAGATCATTATTCCGAGATTATTTACGCACTTAGGGAGACGACAGTGAACGGAATATTGGTGCCATCTACAGGGCACAGAGGGTACTGCACTTAAGCTTTCCTCATATATCTCAAGAATATTCTCCAGAGAAAATAATCTTGAAGAAATTATAGCGGGACAATAATAATAATAATAGTAATAATAATAAGAAGAATAATAATAAAAGAACACGACTGAAGTGCCCAACTCCATCCACCGCTCCTAGCCAAGTGTGCTCAAGTGCGCCCCTAGTGTGTGTGTGTTTAATTGCACAGAAGTTCCTTAGTGTACTGTATTGTATTGCAGTTCAGAAACAAAAGAAGTATTATTGGATTTTAACCCTTACTTTAGTTCATATGAATGTACATTTAATAAGTCAATAAAACATACTTAGGCACCTAAACAATACGTGTATTTCCTCCAGTAAGAACACCTGATCTCATTAGATGTTAAAAAGTACTAATATAATAAATAGTATCATAAATATCTTATTGTGAAAAAAGTAGATCATATCTTGAGATCCAGTTTGAAGAACAAAGTGTAGTTCCAGATTTCTCCTGGACGCCCCAGACATTGTATGAACGTATTCAGTTCCTTCAGCAGCAAACTTGATTTAGCTTAATGAAGTACTGAGCAGTCAAAGCAGGTATTAGATGAAAACTGTAAATAACGCTGAGCTGTTTCCACAAGAAGCTTAGAAAGGCTTAAATAAACACACTGATGTATGTAGAATCTCTTCGTACAGTATTAAAATTATTAGAATATAAAAAATAGATTGTTTTATTAATACAAATAAAAGCTTCCTGCCTGGAAAAATTTAAACATAACATCCACAAATACTGTGCATTTTGTTTACACTGCACTGATACTTCAACTTAAAACATAGCTACATCTAAACTATATATCAGCACCTTTCCCACCCCTAGAAGAGCAGTCAAAGGCTTTTTCTCCCCCTCACACTTAAAGGCTCACACTACAACTTGTATTTAAAGCCATAGCAACCCCTGAGGATCATGCCTAAAGCAAACACACCACTTCCTCAGGTCAAGGAGTTAGTGTTGTGTCAAGTTATCTTTAGGTTTGTTTTATTTAAATTAAAAAGCATTGATTATATATATATTATATACACAAAGATTTGTAATTGAAGATTAATTGAACAAGTTGCTTCTTCAGCTTTTTCTACTAACACTGGAGGGATTCTCCCTAATTTTAATTCCAGTACTTATTTAACATCTTTCTAAAGAGCTGGGACATCACACAACAGTCACTGTCTGTGCTAGAAATGTATCAGTCAGAAGCTGGTGTGTGGATGCCATGATTTCACTTTAACTAAATAGTTATATTTATATAATTTATGTGCCACTTTTACTTTAATCTTTGTTTGAATCATATGTCTATACAGTTTAAGAATAGCCTTAATAAAAGGTATAAAACATGGGTCAAACCCCATTCCAGTGTACAGCACAGGAGTGCTATGTGTTGTCATTTCAAAAATAAGTCATCACCACACATCTACAATTTACAGTAGATTTGAAGAAGCAACTTGACTTTAGAGAAATTAAGACATTAAAATCAGTAAAATACCTGAAATAACCTGAACCTAAAATACCTGATTAAAATAAACCTACTCCCATTAATGCAGCTCATTATTATTTAGAACCACATTGAAATAAACAAATGAAATGAAGACCAAATAGAGGTGGTTGGGTGGTGAAAATTTTATTGACTACTGTACATCCTTTACTTGTCCTCTGGCTTGTTGAAGCAGTAGGTCAGACAGCACTTTCCGCAGTAGTGCCTGTCAAAGTGGCTGGCCATGAAAACCCCAGCACCACACTCATCAGCGGGGCACTCACGACGAAGACGGTGGATCTTGCCGTTCTCGTCAACCTAATCGAGAGAAAACAAGTAATTTAGTTTGGGCAAATCAGAACTCACACCACTAACATCAAAATAGCACCCTACTACTACTACCTACAGGTTCGAACCTCATGTCAAGCCATGGTCAGAAGACCGGCTGGCAAATTTAAGCAAAAGTAGTTTAAGGGTATAAAAGACATTCTCACCTTGTAGTACTTCAGCACAGCGAGCTTGACCTTCTTTCTCTTGTGCTTGTTCTTCTTTGGGGTGGTGTAAGACTTCTTCTTCCTCTTCTTGGCACCACCACGCAGCCTCAGCACCAGGTGAAGGGTGGACTCCTGAATGGAAGTAGCAAGTCTGTTAGCTTCATTGTCATGCTAAATGTCCTACCTATTCATTTTTAGACAGTATAGATAATATGCAGTACATACAATATAGAATGATTGTGAAGGATTACAATCTTTGCTAAACTTATTTAAGCCAATCCACACATCACAAGCAGGGCTAGGCACTACAATCAAGAACAGTTAAGATGATTTGGTTGTCCAGTGGCTGCGCACTATAACAGCTTAACACAGGGCCAGTCTAATAGCAATAGCAGGATGTGTCCATGTTTAGTTTTGTGACTGCAACATTTACTGAAAATAAGATTTTAACCCCTTAAAACATTTCCTTAATTGCCAGTTACAGCCAATATGACCAAACTGTACATGTACATTATAAAGGTTCTGTATCTGCATATGAATCCAGGATTATTCATTACAGAACACAAACTGTACATGTACATTATAAAGGTTCTGTATCTGCATATGAGTCCAGGATTATTCATTACAGAACACAAACTGTACATGTACATTATAAAGGTTCTGTATCTGCATATGAATCCAGGATTATTCATTACAGAACACAAACTGTACATGTACATTATAAAGGATCTGTATCTGCATGAGTCCAGTATTATTCATTACAGAACGTGTGAAAAAGAAAGCCACCCGACCCTTGTGTATACAGATGCAGAGATAGACAAACAGGCTTACAGACTACTGTAACACTGCTTACCTTCTGGATGTTGTAATCAGACAGAGTACGTCCATCCTCAAGCTGCTTCCCAGCGAAGATCAACCTCTGCTGATCAGGAGGGATGCCTGCATAAGAATACAACAATTACAGTCCATAACTGCATTCAGCCAGGAATAGAACAGCATAAGACACTATAGAGATCATAATAACTACTAATGTTTCAGCCTTACCTTCTTTGTCTTGGATTTTGGCCTTGACATTTTCAATAGTATCTGAAGGCTCAACCTGCACAGAAGAGGGGAAAAATCATATTTCAGTATAGACCACCAGTAAGCTGACTTGATATAAATAAAACCTAGACTGATCCTAAACTATAGATATAAGCCATTCTTAGAAACAGATTAGTTCGATGGAGACTTGGATATATGGCATGGAAATACTGCAAGGGCCTCTCCACTAATTGGAGCTGTTATTAGATGTAAACCTTAAAGGTTTGTGTAGCTTTTTACTCGAACTCCCCGTTCCATCTTAAATGGTGCCGCTGTTGAATTCTGGCGTCTGAGGACCATTTAAGGTGGACCGGAGAACTCGAATGAGAAGCTAACCTGGGAAAGTCTGGGGTTTTACGTTATCTCCCATTAAAATGACAAACAGATCTTAGAAAAAGTAGTCCGTGGGGATATTTAACTTTTTATCCTGTACTCAAAAGCACGTATTTTAAGTATATAAAGCACATATTCGTGCTTTTACTGGCAGAGCTGCTTACACGTGCTACAACAGACAGCCGGCTATTAGTTAGCAACACCGCGACACGTTACGAAACTTGTGCTTTCTAAACAAAGTATTTACAACCAGAACTAAAGCCAAGTGCTGGTTAAAGCATGTGTATACACGGTTTAAGAAGTTTTAAACGAGTATATGTGAGATCTGAAACTAGCGTGTTGGTGAAAATCGCGATGCAACGCGTTTCCTCTGCGCACCTCAAGGGTTATAGTCTTCCCCGTGAGGGTTTTGACGAAAATCTGCATTTTGCCGTCTAGTCCACCTGCACACAGAGAAAAGGACACGTTTCGTTCGTATTACATCCCAACACACACAGGTTTCGTGGTCATTTTCCAGCTTATTTTTAATCATAAATCGGAGCCACACTCACCACAAGCCTCTCGCTAATGGCGGAACATGAGAAGAGGGCTTGAGGAGGGCGCGACGGGGTTTTCTCGCAGCGATCTCAGGGACTAGGAGTCTCGCGCGAAGCCTGATTGCAAAGCGAAAAGAAAAAACAATAAACAAAAGTTTCTTGAGTGACACCAAACGCGCAAAACCTCTGGGATTTACATGTAAATTAAAAACATATTCGGATGCTTTTATTTATAGCAAGGCTGCGAGTCGTTTAATCTGGAAGGACTACATTACCCATGTACCTTTGCTCCCATAGCAACCGCGCAGAGTCCTGCTTAAACTTTTAGTTACAAGTAAATACTAACGCAATGGATTTGAGTGGTAAAGGCGCGTCGCTGTTTAAAACTTCCAATGACAAGATTTTTTTGGAATCGCTGTATGAGTTCATAGCGAGTGAGAAGCAGCGCTTATGCTGCTCGACTGAGGCGCCTGATGAGAATCGATACGCTGTTTACAGCGCAGCTTTCGATCAGGTAGATTATTACTGTCATAAAGTTAAAGCAGAGGTGGCTGGAGTAGCCTAAACCCATAACATACTTAGACTAAAGTATTATTACTTTCTGAGATGTAAACTAAGTCGTTCAAGGTGGTTTGGTATGAAACTACATTTCATTTTTTTAGATGATCTCAGAAGTACCACAAAGTGACGTCTCAAGCATCAGACAACATATTAGTATTTTTTATGTAATAAATGGTTTCCAACACCTCAGTTGTGTTAGTTTCTCCAGAACATGGCATTGTTATGTCAGACCTATTTTAATGACATTGTTTACAATTTAGGAATATAATTGTGAAAAACCTATAGACATATATGGTGTGCAAGTGCTATGTCATTAAAACATGTTGTATAAACCAAGCAAAACACTTTAATTATCATAAAACCATTTTAACAATATCAACAATCTTGTTACTTGTAGGCTGTGTTTTTTGTTGTTGCATCAAATGGTTGCTCTCTCATACCCACAGAACGAGATACATTGAGCTAAATTACTTACTTTACTGTAATCTATCATTCAGCCTTACCAGCTTTAGCTAGAGCAGTACATTACTCTTTTTAGATGGTCTTATTTTCTGTAGAGCTGACTCCACTGACATTACCACATTGTGATAATGGCATCCCACTACTGGAGGAATTGTAATCATCTGTCCTTATTTATATTAAAAAAACAGAGCATTTAGTTTCTCTGACATATTTTAATAGTGCTGATATGGACACTGTTTTAAGATATACAAGTCTTGGCCTCACAGAAAGTTCTTACACCAGATCATTGTAGTGGCCTGAGCAATTGTTGTATTGTAGGTTTTATATTGGCTTTAGTCTAAATGTATTTTTATAAATCATTTCATGGCTAAAAGTACACTAAGAAAAATATATATTTTAATGCTTACTATTACCAACATTATATGTAAATACATTCGTAATAGTTCACAAGTCATGGTGTTTCACCAGCATAACAACATCAAATCACACATGCTGGATTTGCTGAGGGTCAGTTCTGCTGGTCTGTGCTAGTTTTTCTAGCAGGCAAATAAAAAATCTATATTTGCATCATTGGTGTGTTAGTCATTGTGACCCCTTGAAAAGTCACCACCACTGGTACATTTCTCTACAGTGAACCACTCTGAATGAGTTTGTTTTCATCAGAGTGATTGAACTAAGTTTGGAGTTCTTTGTGACTGAAGTGGAACATCCTATTACTTCCAGCATCTATCAGCATAAGCATTCTGCTATTTTTAAGATGCTTTTGGTCTAAAATATAATCTTAAAAGTCAGTATTGTGTCTAATCAAAAGACTTTATAGGTGCTCTCACCTACGAAACATAATATGAAGCACAAAAAGAGCAGAGTTTATGTGCAATGATCTGTAAATAATATTCTTCTTCTTCAGATTTTTATACTTTCTATTATTCATCTTATTTTATCCAACTAAATCTGGGTAACTGGGTATGCAGTAGGCTCCTTAGATGTCCATCCTCTCCAGTTAAATGTTATGATTTGGAAATACTTAGTAAAGCACAAATCCATCAAAACTGTCTCTGATTACTAGGAGCGATCTCTGTACTAACCTATCCATTTCCATGTTTAGGTCATTGACCATGCTACAGCATACAAACAGGTTCTTACGCTCATCAAGAAAGAATACGACGAGTTCATTGCTGCTGTAAAAATGGCTGACCGCAAGGCCAAGCTTGCTCATGGGAAACAGAAGGCCATGGTAGCCCAACCCACCTCTTTAATGTACTGTAAGAGGAGAGCTGCCCAACTGCAAGAGAGGTAAGACCACCACAAAATAAGGGCAAATATAAGAGGTAGGTAGAGTTGTTACTTTAATGTTATAATGGTTCAAGTAGAGTTTAACTACCAAAGCTTGAAATATACCAAACGTTCCTTAAGTTCTAAGTTTGAGGATCTATTAGCATAGGAAACAAAGTTTGTTAGACTCTCATCTTCTCTTCTCTTTATGGTCTGAAAAAAATGCTGAAGTTGGGGAAAAAAGAGATGAACAGAATAAAATTAAAAACAAAATTAGGAACTAAAACTGATTGACTAAGATGGGCCACTGTAGTGGACAACACAGATGCCTCATAAATATACTTGAGAGTTAGTATTATAATCCAAAAGTTCAAAACACAGACTGGGTCTTTTACCTAAGTAAACTAACAAGTTACTGTCCATCGCTGGTTAATATATTCCATGTTTTTTTTGGTGAAGGTTCTTATTTCCTGTTCTTTTAGAATTGCTATCATTCAGAGAGACACTGCTGAGATCCAAGCTAAGACAAAAAGACTCCAGGACTGCAGGAAAAAGCACAGAGACTCACAACAACAGGACCAGCCAGTGAATCCTGTGGGTCAGATACCAGGTACTGTAATTGTCTTTCACTCCATTCACAAGACAGCAGTCTTGGTTTTGAGTACTCGTGGAACTGAAGACAGTCATGCAAAAGAAAGAGCTCTCAAGCTACAGAACTTGATCTACCACCCAAATAATACCTGCTCTTTGGTGGTCATGTGGAGGTCCTGACCGTTAAAGAACAGGATGAAAGGTTGAAGGGATGAAATGAACAGATGGACTACAGTCTGTAATTGTAGAACTACAAAGTGCACCTGTATTGTAGGCCTATATGAAATGAGCAGTAAGTATAGATATTGTTGTATTGTAAAGGCTTCAAGGCTTCTCCTTTACCAGACAATTACTTTCTATCATCACTGGGTTTAGTTTACAGAGGAGAACAGTTGAAAGCTTTATTACAGTTTATACCTTAAAGCATCAGCCTGGGCACTGATCTGGATCAATGCAAATCAGTGCTCACAAAGCTTTATACACTGTGTACAGTTTTCCTGTGGTGATGAGGTAATCACTCTCATTCAGTAACATTCCATCCTCAGGCTTAGTCAGTGTTATCTCCAAAGTAGCTCATTACATGACATCATCTGGAAACGATTAGCTCCAAGTGGTGGATGTTTGCTTTTTTTAATTACACCGGCCAGCACCACCAGGCGCAGACCTCGTTCTGGCCTAGATAGGCCTTTTAGGGACACACACTCACATAGGCTCTGGAAATTTCCACTCTAAGCCTATTTCTTACAAGTAAAAGAATTTGATAATATTCCCTTAATTATTAGATTGGAAATAATTTCCAAATTACTATATCAATATTTAAGAGCTTCTTGGTCAATGTGTATTATCTTCTGTCTCCACAAACCAGCCATTAATAGCCCTGATGAATTCACACTACATGGCCAAAAGTATGTGTACATACTTTCAGATTATTGACTTCAGGCACGTAATGACACCATATCCATAGACAAACACTGGCAGTGGATTGGAAACTGGTATTGAAGAGCTCACTGACTGTAACCATGGTCCTGTCATACGATGCCACCACAGTCAGTTCTTGAGAGTTCTGCTCTGCTATATCTGCCAACTGAAAAGTGCTACTGCTATGAAATGGAAGCATTTAGGAAATAAGCTAAATTTACAGTTAACAGTAGGACTTGATGTAATAGCAGTGGCTTTCCTGCCAGAGCAAGGTGACGGTATCTTTTGTGCTAAGCAGCCGTTATCTCATGTTGACTAAGAGGAGTGGGAAATTCTGTGTTCTCAGTGGATTTGTTTGATAATTTGATAATTGCAACATGCTGTATCTACTGCTGTGTCCTAAATGAATACACAAGAGAGGTATTATTAGCTGTCTGTGTAAATCAGGATAACAGATTAATTATTACAATCATTCTGGCATAACATTAATTTGATTTGAGTTATTAATTTTACTTAGATTGATTTTGTATAGCTTATGTTTAGCAGTCTGAGGGCTGGATATAAGGATGAATTGCAAACAAATAAGGGCCATATGAGGCTGTCTCATGGGCTGCATATGGCCCACTGAGTTGTATTTTGAGTGATGTAAAATGATTTTATGGTTATGATTCTAGTGGCCCAGCTATTTGCACCAGAGCTTGTGGGTAAAATTTGGGGTGCATGGAGCGAAATCATCAAGTTCTATTACTCTTACAATAGTAACACGTATATAGCTATATAATATGCAAACAGCATTGGCTAAAAGTATTGACACTTAACCGACAGTCCAGGATATCAGTCGATACTGATCCATTAAGGAGTGTAAGACAATATTGAAAATATATGATACTGTATTGATTCTCAATAACACCACATAGATTTTAAACAGTAGTTTACTATTAAAGATTTGTACCAGACAGATGTTCTTTTAGTGTTGCGTTTAAACCTCCAACCACTAGATAGAGGCGCTGTAATCTATCTATAGCCATGAAACTCTTCCACTCGAAAAGTAAACAAGTAGCATAAGGGCGCACCACAGCAAACCTATCTATATGATAGTGTGTTTTTATACTATGGCAGTTTGCCTAAAATATGTGTTAGAAATTGTGACATGTTTTCTTTCTTACAGCATCACAATATATTATGATACATTGAACCCCTTTATTATGATGCATATCAGCTCATCGAGTTCTTACCAATACACATCCCACAGGTATGCACATTTAGAAGGAACATCTAAAAGTAGACTATCTGAGTATTCTGAAACTACTCAACTCTGCTGCCCCACATCACTGATTATGTGTTTTTTATTAGAATCAGTTTGTTACAGGATGGGATCACGTTCGTTCTTTTGTTCTCTGAATATACACTTTCTGTTGAAACTGAAATAATACTGGTGCCATTTATGATGAAGATAACATACTAGTAGATGTTACATTTTGCTAACCACCTTCTGATGTAGCTGTAAGCAAAACTGTTGCATCTGATTAAAATTTTATATGTTGGCATACGACTGAAGTGTCCAATCTATTTTCCAAAGGGGTGGTTCTAGTCGTAAGTTTTCATTCCAGCTGAACAGGAGCTCATCCATTAAATGTTTGAAAAATGAGACCATCTGATTTACCAAGAGGAATCCTGTATGCTGCTCTGGCTTGATGATTTAGAAGCCATATTAGATCTTTTAGAATTTTTAAGTTTGACTATCTCTTGTAGAGTTTCCTAATTATTTAGAGCTCTTCATATTTAGGATTTCATACAGATTTTAGAAGTGGTAAGCCAACGGTAGAAAGCAAGGTAAGGCAAGGCAAGTTTATTTGTATAGACCCTTTTATACACAGTGGCAACTCAAAGTGCTTTACATAAATAAAGAAATAAGAAACGAAGCATTAAAAGAAATCAGTTGAAAGAAATAAGAAATACACAAATAGAATAAAATAAAGAAATTTAAACATACAAATAATGTTTTTCTATGTTTTATGTTTTTCTTTACCATGCGTTACTCCTTCACCCCACCAGAGCGGCTCCGTATATACTGCTGGGCCCATCGGCCCTAGAGGCACAGTTTTATTCCAGAAAAAATAATTCAAAATAAAAATGTTCATGCCACTTAATTTCAATCTCAAGTTCTAACACAAGCTGTATGTCATTCAGTGTAATATGCGACCGTTCCCTGCTTTCAGGCCTTAAATTCACTGAGTCTTTAAATCCAGAAGCCCTGGATGAGCATCTGAAGTTCTTTGAGCATAAGCGAGCTGATCTTCTGAGGAGGAAAAAGAACGAGTATGTGCCCGTGCAGGTGAAACATGAGCTGGATATCAAACTGAAGAGCATCCTGAAGCAAAGAGATGAACTCGGCTTGAGGAATGACAAACTGCAGCGCTGGTAAGAGCATCACTTCGCCAATAACCCAATATAGCGCACACCAGAGCTGCAACACAATTACCTCACAACTGCAGACTGTAGTCCATTATTGTGTCTGCATACTTTAATATCCCCCCTTACACCCTGCTCTTCAATGGTCAGGACCACCACCAAGCAGGTATTATCAATCAATCAATCAATAAACATTTATTTATATAATGCTTTTTACAACCAGTGTTGTCTCAAAGCATCTTGAGGAATCAGAGAGAAGGATGGTAAGAGAAGAGTCCATGCATAGCAAAAAACTTGAGAAAGGGTATCGAGGTCCAAGCCCACCTAGAGCAATGAAAAGCTCCCTAATATAAGGAAGAAACCTTGAGAGGAACCTTCAAGGGAGGAGTTCAAGGTTCAAGGGAGGAACCCATCCTTCTCTGTTCAGATAGAGAGAGAGAGCAACCAAGCTAAAGAGATTATAAGACAGAATTCTATTATTTATCATTAATATTTTTGGATAGTGGATCATGCACAGCACTGTAGTGACAGTTTATTGATCATATTAGTGATATTTTCCTGATAGTATAAATCTGATACAAGACAGGGAGCTCACTTAAAGCTCACAATCATGTTTGCTATGAGCGCCTCATATTGTTAGTCAGTGAAGGCAAGCTCCAGCAAATGTGGATCATTTTGATCGAGCCATTCTGTAACCTAGTCAACTCAAATTTATTTTCATTGTATATTTTTAAGTGGGCTCTCTAAGGCACATTGCTTCAGCAGTATGAAACTGCAACATGTGTTCTGTCGCACAGTCCTAGCTCTCGCTCGTAAGTCGTTTGGAGTGATACTAAAGAAGCATGTGGATTGTTGTGCTGCGTCTCAAAGGAAATGGTCATTGTCTTTAGGTGCAAACAGTTGACTTCTCTGAATGAGGCTATCAGCTCTTGGGAAAAATCAGCAGGCCGCCCTCCTCTGCTCGAGTTCCTGTCCTGTGAACTGGAGCGCGTCTCAGAAATGAAAGGTGCTCCTTGTTTGGCTCTAACTCGTAACAGATTGCGGTAGAACCTCTACTTTTCATTTGATCTGCTCTCTGAAAGGACAGATAGTGTATTTTCTTTTATTCCAGTTTGTGAAGCTGACAGCTTTGGCGTCAACGAAGACGCGTTTGACGAGGACGATCCAAGCAAAGCCCACGAATCTGAGCTGTTGATGGACTACGTTAAAAGGTTTTTAAATCACATGCAACACATGTGTGCAACACATTCGGTTTCTGTGCTTTGCTGCAGACCACCAATATAAAAATGTTATATTATACATGTTGTCGGACATGTCAGCTGCCCTGTATATCCTGTGAAAGTGTTATGATAAATGGACCAATGGAAATGCTCCGAAATCTCTTGGAATTAAACGGCTTTACATTAACTTACATTGGAAGTAAAAAAAAAATAAATAAATAAAAATAAATAAATAAATATATATATATATATATATATATATATATATATATATATATATATATATATATATATATATATATATATATACATACTACCGCTCAAAAGTTTAGGATTTTCATCTAATTTTCATGCAATTCACAAACAATACTGACCATTTTACAATTAATTTAAAGAATAAAAATGTTTGTATTAAAGTATTACATTTTTGTATAGAGGCTTATTTTGCATGTAGTCCTATTATCAGTAATTCTCAGTCCTCTGTCTGAATCTCCTGTTACGGCCGCCAATCCAAGTTAAGGATGTTATTGGACTAATTGGTTGTTAGGACACTCTTGTTCAATTGTAATGCACAGCTGAAAAACATTCTACTAATAAGTGAGTATAAAGGGGAACAACATTCTAGGTTAGTTTAGTATCTGAAGCATCAGCAGTTGATGGCTTGCTGACCGACTCAAAATGACCAGAAAGAAACAACTTTCTTTAGAGAGCCGTCAGTCCATTGTTGTGTTAAGGAAGAAGATACTCCATTGAAAACAAGAACATTTCACTGTGATCCCAAACTTTTGAGTGGTAGTGTATATAGCGGTATATATATATGTGTGTGTGTGTGTGTGTGTGTGTGTGTGTGTGTGTGTGTGTGTGTGTGTGTGTGTATAAGACATAGCATGTTAAAAACATTATATCATGATTTATTCATCAGATTTAAAACGGATTCATCACAATAAGGGTCATAAATAATAATACACACTGAGACACATGCAACTTTGTATGTTTGCAGTATATTTTGAAGTATAAATTGCCAAATGTTTATACAGTGTCATTTCAATGTAGGCATGTAAATACATATAAGCATGTGAACGACTTAAGATGAAGCAGTGCTGCGTTTTTGTCATCCACAGGTTCTCAGCTCTGTTTGAAGCAGGTGAATATGAGGCTGCTGCTTATCACGCTGCAAAGTCCCCTCAAGGAGTCCTGAGGAGCCTGGAGACTATGGAGCGGTTCAAATGTGCGTTTCTCTCTTATGTTTTGATTTGAAGTTGTATGCTGGTGATCAGGTGCACTAATATTTCACCACTTTTGTTCGCAGCTGTGACTGTGTATGAGGGAGAGCTTCCCCCTGTGCTGCTCTTCTTCCAGGCCCTGACGATCTCAGCCCAACACAGAAAACACCTGCCAGGAGAAATGTTGTCTTTGGAGGGTGTCCGCTACGCCCTGCAGCATGGCTACATCCACCTGGTTACTTTCTGGGTCACCCAGCACAGGTAACACACTCCCCCCCCAAAACCAAGAGCTATTGTTTTTCCAGATCAAATAGTTATTTAGGCTTATTGCAGGAGATTCATCAGTGGAGCCCAATTTCAGCCCATATACAGTACCTATCCAATGCTAGCAGTCTCTAAAGGCACATGGTTCATATTAGCACAGCACATACGTACAGAATGTTGTTCTCAGACGGTTTATAAAATAGTATTGTGGGATCAGTCAGGGGGGCATGGTGGTGTAGTGGTCAGCACTGTCGCCTCACAGCAAGGCGATCCGGATTGGATTCCCGGTCTGGGTTGTTCTGTGTGGAGGGTGCATGTTCTCCCCGTGCTTAAGTGGGTTTCCTCCAGGTGCTCTGGTTTTCTTTTACAGTCCAAACACATGCAGGTTGATTGGTCACTCTAAATTTCCTGTAGGTGTGAGTGCGTGAGTGAGTGTTGGCCATGCGATCGACTGACGAACTGTCCATGGTGTACCTCGCCTTCGCCCGATGACGCTGGGATAGGCGGGATAAAGCGGCAGATAATGGATGGATGGATGGATGGATGGGATCAGTCAGATCACATAAAGATTTTGCGTATTAACACTTGTTCACTGGTAGTTTTGTAGATTGTAAATAAAATGACTACATTTACCACTGTTGAGGTATCCGAGTTTATCTGTAGTTTACATTTCAGATCATTCCAAATTACTATTTCAATTACCCTTTAAAAACCCTGGGATGTCCAAATTCTACAGACCACCAGAGGGCAGTTATTGCAAACTTTGCTTAATGTAAGTGTTGCTAAACTAAACAGAAAAGGGCTATTGGCTGTTGTGTAACCCAACTGACACAGGTGATATGGCCTGTTCACTTATTACTGTTACATGTTACCACTATCACACTAATTGCACATATACAATACTATACAAAAGTGAGACACCACCCTTAATTTATTCTACAGCCATTAAGCATTAAGGTAGGTCATCCCAACCTATCACCATCCTTCTAGAGGCATCTGCCAAAGACACTTTCTACCAAAAAAAGTATAAAAAAGACCCATAATGGACTGGAAACTGGCACTTACCTGTATCCTTAGGGAGTGGCAGCGCGCGGGCCATCCAGCTTTTATAGTCTACACAGGACTTGGGAAAATCGCTGGTGCGGGGGGGGTCCAGTGTACCTGGGAGAAAAAATAAAACATTATTATTGTGCCATTTTATGAAACAATGGAAGTACTGTACTTACCTGTAACATCAGAAGACAATAGCATGCTATAAAATATCAAACTATGTATACATGTGTCTGTTTCTGTTAAGTTTTAGTGTAAGATCTACCCTGTGCTGTGTATTTATGCTTTGTGGTTTAGTCCAGACTGGCTAACAGGGTATATAAGAGGCTGGAAGCGGAAATAGGTTGTTTATGGTGTTAATAGTGGGTTTTTTTGTTTTTCGTTGTGCACGCAATAAAATTGTACGAGTCAAGAACGCCTTCGCAGTTCTTCGTGAATGTTAAATCCCACTATTTAAACAAGGTACTTCACGACCACCCGACACACACTACCACAGATTCAACGGTGCACAGCAAAGGGGACGTCTAACAACCGTGCAATACCTTGTAGACCACCAAAGCTGTCCACATCGTACTTGTTTCCTCGTTCACTCGTGAGATCCACAGGGTTTCTGTCCACCATTCCACTGCGAGAAGACAGCTCAATGCTATGCGTCTGAAAGGATGCGTAGCTTTCAAGAAGCCCTTACTGAGAAAAGAAATCCAGTCAAGATAGAAGAAAAAGATGATGTTCAAATGAACATCAAAGCTCAGCTCAGGCCTAGAGTCCAAATCGCATCATTGAATGTGTTTGGGAATATTTACATTGTGAGAAGCAGGCAATGAAACTTATTGAGCATCCTTAATCAATAAAGCTGTAATAAAGGCAAAGCGTGGACACAATAAATACTGACCTTATATATCATATTTAGATGACGATGCGTCTTCTGAAAAATTAATATCATGTACTTAAAGGCTATTTATTCTTTGGCTTTTGCCCAGTGCTGTATTTGTGGGACTATGTGAGAGTTGTCCCCGATTCTTCAAATAATGTCTTTAAAGCATGAATTTTTCACAACACTGCATGTGTTCACCTGATGCAGTTGTCCTTGGCTCACTCTGTAGGGGTCTGGACCCAGATTTTTGTTAAGCCAGCTGTAAAAAGCTCGATACAAGCACATTTGAAATGAATGAGATGATGTTTCCCAGCATATGATGAGCTGTGTGTTTTCTAAGGTTGTGATACTTCTTGTGTCACGCCCGTAGGTTGACGTACAGTGAAGAATTAGGGGATGTGATCTGTAGCCATGGAGACGAGGACCCACGCATTGCAGACACTTGTTTGGCCCTGGCCCACATTGTTTACACAGCCTGTGGCGTGCTGAGGAAGGCAGCACTCAGCATGTGCAGACGAGGATTGACCAGCGGGGCCTTAGAATTAATGTACCAGGACAGCGACCGCACAGCAGGTGAGACCCAGCGTGTTACACACTACTGTCCGCCTTGGCTGTATTTACACTGCCTGTCAAAAGTTTGGGGATTTGAAGATGTTTTGCCCGTAGACTACGACACAACTACAGCCTCACTGGATGTGTTACTAGTTGAAATGTTCTGTTTCTTGTTGCGTGTGCAGAAGACTGCATGTTTGTGCTGAAGGGGTGCCCGAGTCTGGCTCTGATGCAGGATTTTACTCAGGTATATGGGGGCAGGCCGGCACTGTTGTCTGTGGGCTTCGTCTGCCACTCCTTCCTCTACTCTGACCTGGAGGATCTGGCCTTCAAGCTGCTACAGAAGATTGACGGGCAAGGTTAGCACACATACCTACAGTACAGTGTAAAAGTCAGTGGTCGCCCTTTTCCAGTCTATTAAGTACAGCTAATGCCTGGTTCACACTACACGACTGTTTGAGTGGTCAGGTCTTTGTACCGTTCACACTACACGACTGTTTGAGTGGTCAGGTCTTTGTACCGTTCACACTACACGACTGTTTGAGTGGTCAGGTCTTTGTATCGTTCACACTACACGACTGTTTGAGTGGTCAGGTCTTTGTACCGTTCACACTACACGACTGTTTGAGTGGTCAGGTCTTTGTACCGTTCACACTACACGACTGTTTGAGTGGTCAGGTCTTTGTACCGTTCACACTACACGACTGTTTGAGTGGTCAGGTCTTTGTACCGTTCACACTACACGACTGTTTGAGTGGTCAGGTCTTTGTACCGTTCACACTACACGACTGTTTGAGTGGTCAGGTCTTTGTACCGTTCACACTACACGACTGTTTGAGTGGTCAGGTCTTTGTACCGTTCACACTACACGACTGTTTGAGTGGTCAGGTCTTTGTACCGTTCACACTACACGACTGTTTGAGTGGTCAGGTCTTTGTACCGTTCACACTATACGACTGTTTGAATCAGCAGGTCTTTGTACCGTTCACACTACACGACTGTTTGAGTGGTCAGATCTTTGTACCGTTCACACTACACGACTGTTTGAGTGGTCAGGTCTTTGTATCGTTCACACTACACGACTGTTTGAGTGGTCAGGTCTTTGTACCGTTCACACTACACGACTGTTTGAGTGGTCAGGTCTTTGTATCGTTCACACTACACGACTGTTTGAATCAGCAGGTCTTTGTACCGTTCACACTACACGACTGTTTGAGTGGTCAGGCCTTTTTTGTACCGTTCACACTACACGACTGTTTGAGTGGTCAGGTCTTTGTACCGTTCACACTACACGACTGTTTGAGTGGTCAGGTCTTTTTTGTACCGTTCACACTACACGACTGTTTGTGCTGTACTCCCGTCTTTCAGTTGTTGGGGCTTCCTTCTCCAAAGCAGCTTTTTAATCCCTATTCAGAGATGATTTTTGTAACTGGAATACATTTTTCCCAAGTGTATTGGAATTTCTTCTTTCTCTTTAAGCGCAAGGTCATAGTCACTCTGAAGCCAGTTCAAGAAGTGACAAGTTGGGTTTAAATCCACATCCGCTTTCTAAACGTAGGCTTTCATTACCCCTTGATTGTTTTCTCAAATTTTCTTTCATTGAAACTGTTTATCAGAACACATCTTTCTGGTGGCACGTCCGTCTGAAACGTTGACATTATCCGATTCCCCTCCGCCGAGGACATGCTATTCTTCTCTTTCATTAAATAAGCAATCTAATGAATTATCAAATGCTTCTGTAACTGTAATAAAATATATGACTGACACGGGGTATATATGATTCACAGTCGCCCACTGCCCTAGATATTTGCTGGGTGTCTGCGATTAGTCGGCGACCACTCGGCGACGGTCTGGCGAGCATCTTTCAGCAGGTCACGACTGAGCGAGCGCTCAGGGATCGCCGATTTGCCTCCGAGCAGAGGTTTTTGTTGCTGATCTACAAAAAACAGTTGGCGATTGAAAAACCAGGCTTAAATCGTGTAGTGTGAACTAGCCATTATTAATTTTTCTTGTGACCATATACTAAAAAGAAACAGAGCAGCCACTGATTCTTTTGTATATAGTGTGTCTTCCCTTTGTCACAGATTCTATTCTTTTCAGGAAACATGCTTGTAGTTTGTAAAGAAATCATCAAAGGTGGTTTAAAACAGCTCCAAAGTTACGTCCTAGAAGTTGTTTACATTTTCTGCTTTTTTTATTCCAAATAATATATATACATTTAATAATGTTGGGGTCTGGCAGTTTATTTATTTGGGAATATAAGTCACTGCTGTGTTTGATTTGCAAGTAAGTTATCTAATCTCCTTAACTTGTACATAATGGCTGTAAATTAAATAAATAAGGGTTGGTGTCTGACTTTTGCACACTATTTATTTCACATATGTCTAATCCGGGTGTGATCCTGAGTCAGTCCATGCAATAGTGGGATTACATTGCTGCACAGTGCAATTGCAATAACTCTTTCAATATAAAATCTGTTATCTGGAACGCCTGTGGCTTGGTTATGGTAGGATTCTGTTATATTAGCATCCCAAATACCAGCATTGCAATTAAAACTAACCCAAGCAATAGCATGCAGCTTTATTCTTAAGTGTGCTGGCTCGAGCACCAGTAAACACTAGCCCCTCCACAACTATATTCAAGCATAGTGGTTATAAGCCCCTGGTCCATTATTGAATCTCACCCTGTAACTGGACGCAGGTGCCCTGGAGAAGACCGTCCTAGATGACGTCATGTGCAGCGTGGAGGGTTGGAGTGAGATCGCGACTCGCTGTGAGCAGAAGGAGCGGCCTCAGCTGGCACAGAAGATTATCTCCACCCTGTTGTCCCAGCCTGGAGCCATGTGCCTTCCCCAAGAGCGGGACAGTGCCAAGCTGATGGAGCATGTGTTCATGTAGGGAGTCAGCCACAAGGTGGAGCTCAAGAGACAGATCCTGTTAAAATCTGAAAACAGAATGTTTATGATTAGTCAGAGCTAGTTATAGAGATGCTTTGGCCACTGTTTCATAGAGACGATGTTAGAGATGATTATCTCAGATCTCATAAATATACAAAAGTGGGGACAAACTTCAGGCTTCAAGATAGTTATTATCACTGTTTTTTCAACAAACCTTTTTATTTTGTTACACTGTATCTTGTACTTTGAACAGCGATTCTAAACTTTTGAACAGCGATTTACTGATCCATTTTTTTAACAGTGAATCAAATCTTTTGAACACTGATCCAATTTTTTAAACAGTGAATCAAATCTTTTAAACACTGATCCAATTTATTTGAACAGTGATTCAAATCTTTTGATCACTGATCCAATTTTTTTTAACAATGATTCAAATCTTTTGATCACTGATCTAATTTATTTGAACAGTGAATCAAATCTTTTGATCACTGATCTAATTTATTTGAACAGTGAATCAAATCTTTTGATCACTGATCTAATTTATTTGAACAGTGAATCAAATCTTTTGATCACTGATCTAATTTATTTGAACAGTGAATCAAATCTTTTGATCACTGATCTAATTTATTTGAACAGTGAATCAAATCTTTTGATCACTGATCTAATTTATTTGAACAGTGAATCAAATCTTTTGATCACTGATCTAATTTATTTGAACAGTGAATCAAATCTTTTGATCACTGATCCAATTTATTTGAACAACGATTCAAATCTTTTGATCACTGATCCAATTTTTTTGAACAGTGATTCAGATCTTTTGAACACTGATCCAAATTTTTTGAACTGTGGTTCAAATCTTCTGATCACTAATCCAGTTTTTTTGAACAGTGATTCAAATCTTTTGATCACTAATCAAAATTTTTTGAACAGTGATTCAAATCTTTTGATCACTAATCAAAATTTTTTGAACAGTGATTCAAATCTCTTGATCACTGATCCATTGTTTTGGAACAGCGATTCAAATCTTTTAATCACTGATCCAGTTTATTTAAACAGTGATACAAATCTTTTAATCACTGATCCAGTTTATTTAAACAGTGACACAAATCTTTTAATCACTGATCCAGTTTATTTAAACAGTGATTCAAATGTTTTGATCACTGATCCAGTTTATTTGAACAGTGATTCTAAACATTTGAGCTTTATTCTTAAGTGTGCTGGCTCGAGCACCAGTAAACACTAGCCCCTCTACAGCTATATTCAAGCATAGTGGATATAAGCCCCTGGTCCATTATTGAACAGTGATTCAAATCTTTGGACACTGAACCAAACAGTGATTTGAACAGTGATTTAAATTTTTTGAAAACTGATACAAACCTTTTTAACAAAAAATACAATTTTTTGAACACTGATCCAATTTAACCAACCTATCTCTTTAATTTCCCTTGGCATTCCTTTAATTTGCACACAACACCGTTTCCATTGCCGCAGAGTACAGTTTGGAGTTGATGCTCAGTGAAGGCTGGATGGAAAGTCAGTTATGAGTGAAGATCTTGCATTGTAGCTCTCGCATCGTTTTCCTGTTTGTGTCACCATCCCACCATCCGTTTTCAAATTTAAAGATCCGTCTCACCCTGCCGGCAGGTCACTGTCTGTCTTTGTGTCGTTATGTCACCGCGCTGGGAGGACGCAGCGGTGGGGAGAAAAGGCCAGCCTTGTGACGGCCCACTCGCACAGTGGGCTCTTTGTTGCTAAGCTGAGCCACTATGGTAACAAGGCACATGAAAGCTAACGGCGCCCCCTCAGTCCACAAACAACACCCACATTCACTAATCACGGTCTCCCAGCACCCCCAAACACCAGCCCTAACCATCCATCCTCTCTAAACGCACCGAACAGGCCTTCTCTTAGAACCAGCAGTGTTGTGCTGATTCCTAATTCCTAATGAAAGATTATCTTTATTTATTGATCTTAAAACTGACTATATTCTGATATTTCTACATGAAAAAGGAAAGAAAATGAATGTAAAAGGCAGATCACATCCTATAGAGCTACATCATAACAAATAATCAAGAGAAGAAAACAAATAGAGCGTAAGTGTTTAAACAAATAACATGAAATGTGTATATAATAATCCGAAATAAACTGTTACAATAGTAATATAAGGAGCTTTAGCAATTCCCTGGTATTACTAGGGTCATGCAAGATGGTTGTATACAAGTAGTTGCTGTAGTGTTTTGAGTGGTTGCTAAGGTGTGACTGATTTGCTGCTATACTATCCCAGTCAGTTGCTTATTGGTATTGCTAAGTGTTATTCCAGGTGGCTGCATGGGGGTTGCTCTATGGTTAATATGGTATCTCTCATGGCTGCTAGGGGTGTGAGCCTTTTATTAATATTAGAAAAATATACAGTTTTAAATGGGCATGTACCCTGCTTGAGGTCTTCATGTGAAGATCATGTGAATTTATGAATCCATAAATCCAGTTGTAATTGATTTTTATATTACCATTTTCCAATTTCTCAATGTCCTGTAGAATTCATAGTATTCCACTGAAATCAAGCAGTGGTGTTGCTGCCATTTTGGTGGGCTGTTTGCCAGCAGAGTGGTGGTTTGTTAAGAGATTTTTAAAAAGCCATAACCAATCCAACAAAAGCAGTACATTAATTTTACTCTGTAACACTTTGTAACAATTTAAAGCTAATGTCAAACCATCTTAACCGAAACATTTGAGTGTTTTGCATTTAGGTTGCTGTAGTCTAAGCTGCAGTGTAAAGGGTTGAGACTTTCTGCTGTGCTATTATTTCCATGTCTTAAAATAAAATAGGTGTATATAGCATTTGAAGTGCACTCTATTGTAGGAGGTGAAGTACAGAAGAGTGTGGTTTGGGACGCAGCATTAGCTACATTCAACAGTTGCTCTTTAAACATTTCCAAGAGAAAGCTGCATTGATACATTTGGTAAGTAATCTGATGTAAGCTTTGTATTGGATTTTGTTCTATGTTTGTGGCACATCAGTGTAACTACAGCAGCTGGAACAGAAAATACAAGGCTGGCAAATGAGAAACTAACTTTATACAGTATATGTAGGGGTAATATGATTTGTTAAGAGCTTTTAAATTTTTAGAAGCCACTTTTACATTAGTTTTCTTTAAAATCTCATGCTTTTGATTGAAATGATACTTAGGAGATGTGCAGGCCATGTGGATCCAGTGCACCAATCTAGCTGATCTTCTCTTTAAAGCGTGCAGGTAAAGGTGTCAGTGTGTCCTTAAATAATTTTTATGGTAATTCTCGTTAATTGTGTTTAATCTTTATCCACCTGCAGGGTTGTAGCTGCAGTATTGGTGATGAGATAGGCAATATTGCAGCACAGTTGCGACTTGTCAGAGGGGTCTGTTTAATTACGCAGTCGCAATACTTCAAACTAAGCAGGTTGTTCTTGTTGCCGTGCCTGTAAGACATAGATTAGTAAATGAGTTCTGCTGTGCCCAAACTGAAACACTCCTTATAACTTGTAAACAAGTGAAAGGACATGGATAAACAGCTTAAGGCTGAACAGGTGGATATTAGTACATTAGTAAATTAGTAAATATTGAATTCACAATGAGATGTTTAGCAGCTTTGTTTTCATATTTAGTCTTTGTGTACAGAGGAGTGATTGGCAGCTGTGTTTACTGTAAAAAAGATGATTTTCTATGATATGGGCTCTTTAAATAGTTGGAAACCAACAGTTCAATCAGAAAGCTGTATACAAGCTCGCCTCTCACAGAGAACATTGTGGAGTTGTCTCAATGTCACCATAAATTGACAGTTGCTTATTGTTTACTGGGCAGTGGGTGTCAGTGGTCAGCTTTGAGAGGACATAATGATCAGTCTGCTTTTTCCGCATGCGTGTTCGTTCTTTGTTAAACTGGACAGACTTTGGGTGTCTGGCTCTGCTGGATTTGTTTAGACTATCGGTCTGCTCAGGATTTCCTCTGCAGGGGGGGATGGGACAGAAGGAGCGATTGTACAAGATGCTGATAAATTAGGAAGGGTGGGTATATGAGTGTGTGGGTGTGTGTGTATATGTGCTGCCTCAGCTCCTGGCAGTTCTGCCCGCCACGGTTGTTATTGATCTCCTGCAGCAAGAGGAGCCGGGCTGAGCCTGAAGCTGCTGCTGGGTCAGTGTGTTACACAGTGCAGCGTCACTACCCCCTTTACCTCAGCTCACACAGCACTGCCCGCCTGCAGCCCAGCCTACTCCGCAGGCTGTGTCATCGCTTGCTTGTGTTTCTCACCGTGGCTCTCGTTTCATATTTATGTACATTATGCTTCTCGTATTTGACAGCACAGGCTGGTCTTTATGATGTTACTGTCATCACTTGAAGAAATATATTTTTTTAACCAGTGAAGGAAACTAATGTTAGAATGTTACATACTGTATAAACTATAAGTCTAAATCATTTAACATGCTTATTTCTGTGTTTTTAACACCACTGTCTAAAACACACAAAAGTACAGACAACAGGCTTTAAGTTTGCTCCTGTTTTTGGCCATTTGTAGACTGTCATACATTGTCAGAAAGCATATAAGCAAGTCTGTTTGAGATGAATGCCGTTTGAGGTAGAGGCAGAGCACAGCAAGTTATTTATATAGCACTGCAGTACTTCAACGTTCTTTACAAATGAAAAAAGACAAAGATAGTCAGAAGATAATTTTAATAGATTGAAAAAAATTTGATATAAAAGATAATAAATGAAACAGTAGAATGATAAAGTGCTACACCCCTGTCCTGTAAATGTTTTGACCCGCTCTCACCTTTACAAATCCAATATTTGATGTTCTTCATTCACAAATAAAGGGTTTTTTCCTTCTTATGAAATACTAACCGTTATAGTCTATTTATTTATGACTTTTTCTACTCATATATGTTGTCCTGCTGTTGCATGCACTGATTGGTTAACCGCTCATGACCATAAGTTATTGTGGTGGGACCACTTGGCAATGCAGACTTCTTGGTTTGAGGTGGCTAGTTGGTGGCTAATGGTTAATCCTGTGCACTAACTAAGGAAGCAAACCTCAGATACCAGACGTCTTGGCTTACTGACTCCTAAAGTAAGGTGGCGAGAGTTTATGGGGAGTTTATTTTGGCTACGATATGGAAATTGAATTGAATTGAATTGAATTGTTGATGGTTGTACTCTGGAAACCACCTGGCTTACAAGACTTGAAGTAGCCACAGATCTACAGTTTAGCACATCTGCATATCAAAAACAAATCAATACAAACTTGTCTTCTGAGCTGTGCGTGGTTTGTGAGTGCACTCGTAGCAGAGTGGTGAAAGATTTAAAGTATTTGGTCTGATCTGTCATCACAGCCCTTAACGTTGTGCCTATTGAAGACACTTGTATTGCGATAATGATAAAGACATGATTTACTGTATTGTTTATGTTGACCACTAAAGTAACAGGTTAGGTTAGGACATCTGTCGCTTTACTAAAGTTTAGGCCCCTCCACCCCCTCCCCTCACAGGATCTGGCTGTGTGATTCATGAAACTGGCCACATCGAGGCGGTGGCACTGAATTGCTCTCTCTCACGTCAGCCACGGCCTCCGCTATGTGAACTGACATGACCGTCTAGGGAACACAGCCGCTGGCCAAAGCTCAGCCGACCAGCGCCGGTTCATTGTGTGGCACAGACGTGGAGCTTTGAGTAACTGAATCATTTCCAGCCACTTGTTCCAATAAGCGTTACTCAAGGGTCAACACCAGGGGTTTAGTGAAGAATTAGCTGCATTGTTAACTTTCTATTTCTGAGCGTTGTCTAGGCATTCAGCTATGTCAGGGAGATGCACAAAGCTTGCATCAGGCAAATGTCCTCTGATGGCTGTTATTTTGCCTTGTCATCTGCTCATCAGCACAGCTTTATTATTAGCCATAGTTGTACCTGTCTGGACCCTGTCCATGTTATTTTGGTTTCTATGGATTAGATGAATGGAATGGAAAATAGCTCATTGATTCCTGGTGCAGTTGCTGGAGAGTGACAGTGCTTTTTGAACTCCCAAGTCAGGGCACTAATGGACAGCTCTTCCTAGCGTAGCGTAGCTTAATTACACCATGCTGCGATACATACTGTGTCTCTCTCGTATCCAGTTTGGTCAAGCACAAAAAAATCTTTGCTGTGTACTAGATCAACAGGACAGCCTGCAAACTTCTACTGTGTTAACACATCAGGCAACTTGATGGTAGGCAACAAACAGAGCTGGGCTCCATCTTAAATTCTCTCTCCCCTGTCAGTGCTGATTGGGCTCATATTAATGTTTTAGTTCGTTTTCACCTTCAACTGATTAGTACAGTTGTTGGTTTCAAGTTTAAAGCTAGGCTCAAGTTTAATGCTCTGTGTATCTTAGCATGTTACCCTCCTCTGATTGGCAATTCCATCGTCAATATGGAAATCAGCACTCATATTTTTAATTAATATTATCATGCAAAGTTTTTGTCCCTTAAAACTTTGCTATTAGATAAATTAGAACACTGCTGTGACTCGGTGTTGAGCTGCTAGCAACCACTGAGGGGTGAAAGTGGAGGGGTTAAAACCTCCTGCTGTGAAAACAATTCATAAAATTAAACCCAGTGTTAAACACAATAAATACAATTGTACAGTGGTTGTCTTGCTTGCTCTCCTGCAAAGCTAAAAAAATTGGTTTGGTTTGCTTCCAGTTTTGTAAATGATATAGAAATATGTTCCATGAGCATTACTGAATGCAAATGCCTGGGACTTCCTTAACATATAGAAATCACATTTCATGAGGTAAAAGGAAATAATTTTATTGACCATAACTAGGCATGGGATGATTAATCTCTTTATGGATTTATTTTGGTATATGGATTTATCTCAGTGCTAAAGTTTTTCTGCTCAATTTAGTCATGGTCAGTTCTAGTAGCTAAATCTACCCCGCTACTATGCTGTATGGTTAAAGACTAGCATGTGGCTCTTTTTGAGTATTTGAAGCACCACTGCATCTTTAGATTAATGTTAGTGCAAAAATTACAGTATTGAACAGCTTAACATGATTTGAGGAGAACATAGGCTAATTCTGTAACGTCAGCTTAGCCTACATATGGACGCCTGATTTGGCTAGCATCATGCAAAGTGACTCTGCCAGCGCTATTATGCTGTCTTAGGCTCACCATTAAAGTCTTATTTTGAAAGTATTCTGCTACAGTTTCCTAGATTTAGTATAGTTACATAGTTATTATTATAAACAGTGTTAGTGCTAGTGATAGTTTTATATTGATTTAAGTTATTCATATTTGTAGCCATTAAAAAGGCTTATGTAAAAAGCCTATCTATGTAATCTGTGTATTTTAGCAATACTGTGTTAGTCACCGTTATACTGTCCTTAATTAGACCCCAGGAGAAAAAAACTAAAATAGTCTGGCAGAGATATCAGCTTATGATATGGCACTAGATTCGCTTCAGCTTTGTGCTCTTTGATTCTTTAGGAGCGCTTCCTTTTAGAAACCACAGCATAACGTCTCCTGGGTTTGGAAGGTATTGTAGCCAGCTCAAATGCACAGCTATATTCTGTAGATTCTGATGAAGAGACTGTGCACTGTAGCAACTACAATAGAGCGTTATTTCTGAGAGCAGTGGCATGTTAGATTAGAAACAGAACGGTAGTGCTTGATCCTCTATAGTATAAAGTCTGTAAGTCACAATCCTTAACACGTGTCGAGCTTTTATTTTAGCACGGTTTTAAATGCGGTCCCAAGAACAACCTAGTGATTTTCCTGTGGATCTGAAGGCCGCTATTACAGTGGGTGCACTTTTGGCCTCAGTGATGGTGATACTGAAAAAGAATGGGTTTGGACTGCAAAAGGGTTTTGGTTTTCTGTTTCCTCAGCAGTTAGTATTTTTACTCTCCTCTTACATTTTATTCCTGGAATTATTGGAATTGTACAAAGAACAAAACATGCAATAGTCACATTTGCTCAGCTTATCGATGGAGGTCTGCATGTTTGTTACTGGATTCAAATTTGGGTGAAATGTCAGAATCCATCTTTGTAAAACTACACAGAAAGCTAACATCAGAAGATGTATTGTTGGTTTGCTCACAGATGGGTTCTATTAAGACAAGACATTGCTCACTTGCATTGTACAGTGGTGGCCCCTTAGCAACCCCCTTCTGATGACATATCTTAAAAGCAGGAGGGACCTTAAAACTACTAAAGCTTAGTTAATCATGATTATTCATGAACATACTGGGTGACCAGTCCAGCATGAACCAGCACCGATCAGCTTGACAGGGAAGACACGGTTTTGGTACAAAGAGTAGAAAACCAAAGCTAATGCTAGCTATAGGCTAATGTTAGATCTTGGATCTTGAAGCTAGCTACAAAAGCCAACACTGCCTGTACCTCCACCATATATATATATATATATATATATATATATATATATATATATATATATACATATATATATATATAATGCTTAATTAATTACAATTAGAGAATGCTCTAAAATCATGAACTTGATTAGCTACAGCTATATAGCATGACATAAACTATATTAAACTGTAGATATGTCCTTTAATGCTGCATTCATAGAAATTGTTCTCCATCTTGACACTTGGCTGGTTATATGTGTATATTTGTTTTTTCACTTGTTTGTTCTCGTCGGTCAAGCATTCTGATGAAACTTTCCTGGGGATTCTGGGTAATGAGAGGTGATGATGATCCTGAATGACACTAAAGAGGTATTTAAAGAGCCATGTCGAAATCAATTAAAGACATTTCCCCGCAGTATAAATAGACGCTCTTCATAAACAAGCAAACCTGATTATGGGATGGAATTCCCCTTTAAGGCTGTTTGCCTTGGCAAGCCGCCTGGGCGATGCACCATGAGGACAAGCATTTTCATATGCGAAGGTGGACGTTCGATTCTAATCTCCCATCTCTCTCTCTCTCACTCTCTCTCTCTCTGTCTCTCTTAGTCTTTCTTGCATCCCACCACACATTCTTCTCTGCAGCCTCATTGTAATTCTATAATAGCCGCCCCTCCTGTCTGCTTCTCACCTTTAATATATAAAGACCTTTTATCCATCCATTGGAGGTGCAGCCAGAGTCTGACTTGCAGTATGAAGATTTATATCAGTGAACAACACAGCCATTCTAATAAGCCCTCAGCCACTTCAGCCATGTCATCAATAAGCCTAGTGCGCTAGTACTGCAGCATGGGGAACAGGAGCAAAGACGCAATACGATACCCAGCGTGACGTAAGCCTGAGCCGAAGCGCGGCCTTAAATCCATCAAGAGTCTTAGTAGCCTAAACCAAAACATTGCTCTGATGATAGCTGACATATTAACCCAGCTGCTCTGTTGTTTTTGGTGCTTGATGTAGCTTGGTTAGCATTCAGGCTAGGATTAAAGGGCCCATGTCCTACAGCAGCTGATCTGTTTGTGTCTAATTCCTTTCTCTGTGAAGGCTTCACGACAGCTACACATTACTTTTAGTACCATAGCACCTGTGGATGTTTTCTGATCATACCTGAGAGTGGAGCTCTCTCTTAAAGATGAAAGCTTTAAGCACTGCTTTGGTGGTCTGCCAGGTCTTCTTAGAGGTCCTGTTTTCTCTATTTTATCTGTTTAATTTTTTAAAGCTTTAATTCTTCTAGCTTTAGTCTTTTGCCCTGATCTTTTTCATGGCAAATAAAGGATACACAATATATCGTCCATACTTAAATTTATAATTATTTATAATAATTTATTTAACACATAGCTGTTTCGTAGCAGTTTCATCAGCTCCTCGTTTGTAGGTGAGAGTATTTTTAAAGCCCCTTGCACACACATTCAGAAATAGATATTATCTTCCAAAAAGCAGCACGTGGTGTTTACTCTTATCAAAGCTTATGAGTCATTCCCTGGTCATTGCTGAAATCTGGGGTCAGCAGGGGTTATTCTCTGACAAGCCCAGAGGAGCGCAGTACCGCCCTCATCTCTACGCCGGTGACTCGGCACTTTTCATGCTGGCACAGCGCCATCTCCCCCCCCGGCCTTCGATCCCACAGGAGTAGCCAGAAAGCTTCTCCTATCTTTGAAGAAAGATAACAAATTCTTAATACGCCCATATGTTGCAACCTGTCCTTCATACCCTGAGAGTACCTTTCACTTTGCGGTCAGCGTGTACAAAGATTGACTGTACAAAGCGAAAGTGTGTTTAATGTGCTAAATTTTATGCCTAGTTCTAGATTTTTTTTTATTTCCTACATATTGAGGAAGATTAGACCACCCACTGCAGCCCTCGCACACTTGTCAGCTGAGAGAAGCAGCAGAGCAGCTGGACTAACTAAGTGCATGCTGTCATGGTTGAAATCATGAAGGACTTAGTCATAAGCCAGATCCTTTAAGTTCTCCTAACAAAGATGATATCACGCTCTCGCACATTACAGGGTACTTGCTCAAGCCTTGGTTCAATGAATTCATGGACCAGATCTGCTCTAGGCCGCGCACCAGCTTCCACTGTCTCAATTGCCCAATGAGATTAGAGTGTTACAGTAGACCAGCGAGAGCCTCTACGCTGTCTAAAACAGGATTCCTCCCAAGGAGACCAGGCTATCCCCTTACATGCCTTAAAAATAAACAAAATTGATTGGCGCTCCATCATCACCCATGAGAAGATTGAGCGGAGGCTCTTTATGAGTGGCTACTTTTGCTCCAGCTGCTTGCCCACAGTAATGAACTCACTCACACGTTCACATTCAAAGTAAAAAAACTTGTTTTATAATAGTATGAAATCAAATTTGTTGAGGCTTCTAAATATGATGTTAGTACTGACCAGCTTTGCACTGCTTCCCAAAAGTTGTGAGTAGCTGTAAAAATGTTGAAACTGTAGATGATCACCAGGAATGTTGGTTAAATGTGTAACATCAGCAATGAAGTTGTTATAACGTTAACTTCCAGAATGGCTTGTGTTTCAAAAGTGGTTATCAGATCTCGCTACAGGTCACTCGGCAAGTTACTGTTATTTATAGGGTACCTCGGGGGAAGAAGACCTCAGGAGGAGATGCTTCTGTCCTGATCAAATGATGGGGCCAAATCTAATTTCAGTCCAGTCTAAGTATTTGTGAAATTTCACTATATTCTGGTCAGTTGTTCTTATTTCTGGCCAGTATATAATAATGATCACTGGATACTGATAAATATAGTACGCTTCACAAGAGAAATAAGTATAAGTATATGATTCTGGGTTGCAAATAAAGCTGAACTTGCTTAGAGAGCACTATTTTCTTTAAAAGGTAAAAAGTAAAGTTAGACCTTAGAGTTTGACATTAGTCATTAGTCTGTTCAGTTAAGGCTGAACTACTATGTTAGTTTCATTTTGAAATATTTTTTTTAATTTCACAGTTACACCATTTAAAGGAGCAGTGTGTAAGAATTCGGGGGCTCTATCAGCAGAACTATTGCATATTTATTAGTAGCTCTCTGCATAAAACCTCAGGTAGCGTAATGTGACAGCTTATATGTTCTTCTTAAAAAACACTAGGTGTAATTTCGACAGCTTCTTGTTCAGATTGTCCTGTTTTAGCTACGTCTGTTAAAAGATTAAGCTGAGTCTGTACTGAGTTAAGAAAACAGTAAAATGTTTGAAACAATGAGTTACTACCAAGGGCGCAAGAGCCCTTGTTAATATGAATCAAAGCCCACCCTAAATAATACCTATAAGCTGATTCCACTGTACGTAAGGTAGTAAATCACTGTATGTGTAGTAAAGTAGAACAACAATTGTGGAATTACAGTAAATTGCAAATAAATAAACAAAATTACATTATCTGTACTTCTGTTTATTATTAGATAAATACAATTAAAGATCACTTTACAAACTAAACTAGATACTCCACATTACATGGTAATAAAACTTCACTAAATTATACATGCAATGTTTGGATTATATACACATATAATTAAAAAATATATTATTTTCTTTGGTGGCATAATGCTGAAATAAAATGACAAAAGACAAGACTAACATTAATGTTAGGCTGTGTCCTAAACAGCATCCATTGGAAGATTACATACTACACTACTGAAAGCACTTCTAACGACAGTGTTCTTTTGTTTATTCATTAATATATATATTATTCATTGCTCTCATCACTGGCCTCGTGTTTAAAGCTGGAGTGAGCTACCCGACGTGCCAACGAGGCGAGAGCTCGGCTCATGGAAGCTACTGACTGTAGGATATTTCTAAACAGGCATCTCAACACAAGTCTTAACAAAGCGAAAGACCACCTAACAAACAGAGCCCGTTGCTAACAACAAACACAGCGTGTGAATTGCAAATTGCGAAGTGTTTTTAAATAGTTTCCGATTTTTTCTGTGGTTTAATTTTTGGGTGGGACAAATCTACCTGTTACCATGATATTGGGTAGGACATGTCCCGCCCATCCCCCCCGGTTCCTACGCCAATGGTTACTACACTGTACTAATGATACAAGCACGCTAGCTAGTCGTTTTGTGTTGGAGAATCCTACTTTTGAAAAACGGAGGATTATACTCAATATTTAGTACAAAAAAGCACAAGAAAAAGAAAAGGAGGGCAAAATCTCACCACCAAAATAGCAACAACATAGAATGTAGAGACGTGAGCAATGGGAGAGGGGTAGTTTTCGCTAGGTTGCCGTACGCACTGCTCCTTTAAATAAGAAAAATGCTAAGACTAAAAATGATTTGCCACAGAAATGACACATTCATAAATGAGTAGGTGCTTTCTACCCCCGTTTAACCATTTTCTTCTTTGTGCTATAAGAATAAAATGTATTGATGTCAAAAGAAAACATATGGACTCCTTCTCTGAGCAGATGACTCTGATAATTGCTAGTGCATTGAAAGAATTTTCACAGAGAACTGAAAACTTGTTGTTGGACGTGTCTTCTGAGAACGTGAGTGATTTATCTACTGTTGTCGTCATATCTTCATCAGGGTAATCGTGCCAAACCTGCTTTTTGAGCCTGCACTTGTGATGTTAATAAGTATGTAAGACATGCGACATGGCATGAAAAACAGTTTTACAATACTGTGCAAAAGATTTACACACTTGGGGATATTATTATATTGAAAAATATAATATTTTAAAATATATTTTCTCCAGATGGGATTTTTTTATTTGCTCATTGCAACACTAATATTAATTATTAGAATAGTATTAATACAGTATGTAGTGCTTTTACATATATCAGCTGTTTAACTCTTTCCAAGCTTCTCCTTTTGGAAACAACACAGTATTATTTACAGTTCTCATCTAATACCTGCTTTGACTGCTCAGTACTTCATTAAGCTAAATCAAGATTGCTGCTGAAGGAACTGAATACATTCATACAATGTCTGGGGTGTCCAGGAGAAATCTGGAACTACACTTCAAACTGGAGCTTAAGATATGATCTTCTTCTCTCACAATAAGATATTCATGCTACTTGGTATTGTATTTATGCCTATTTATATCAGTTCTAATGATATCTGGCCAGCTCAAAGTAAAACATACTGTAGTTTAAACCTCCTTCATTAACAAGCAGATGAGCTATATTCTGATTCTCAGTGGTCTTGAAGCTCAGTCTGCTTATGTAACAGAGACTTTGCGCTTCAAACTCCACCACATGTGATCCTGTTTTGTGTGCCGCAACCCTTAGAGAACACTTCACACACAACTTTGGCTACGTACCCATGCCCCCACCTCTACCCACGAACAGGCCCCCAAAGAGTGTTGGTGCTGCAAAGAACTGACAGACGCCGGCAGACCTTTTTTTGGCCTGTTATCTTAGCCCACTTTCAGAGCTAGGCCCCATTCTTTAGATACCCAGAGCCTGTGCCGATCTCACCCAACCAGTTATTCACTTCCATTCACAAAGAGCAGAAAGAGAGTGTTGTAGTCCCGCTGTGGACGATGGTTTTCCCTTTACCCCCAATGTCGTCAGCACTGAAGTATCCGGGGTCTTTTTTAGTTGTGAGCTGGAGCTGCAAAACACATGTAGGTACCCAGTAATGGTAGCTTACTCATCTCTAATCAAACTGCACGACTAATCATCGTCTCAAAAAGGGTTAAGCAATCTCAAATATACATGCTTATGTGGGTTCTAATAGACATTGTGCAAATCTGTGCAAATAGACAAAGTTCAGGCTTTACTACTACTACTGTTTTTAGCTACGTGACATACTCTCTCTTTTCCACTGCTGTAGGAATCAGATACAGTCAGAGGTGATGTAGTGCGCTAACTAAATAATGCAGTTTGCAAAGGCCGTATTACAAGGTAAGCTCCAGCGCTGCTGGCTAGATGCTTTGAACCTTCAAACAAAAAAAATTTAAATAAATAACTAACTAACTAAAAAAAGGACTATTTCTAACTTTGAAATTCCATTAACCCGAACATTTAAAAAAAAAGCCCAGTAAAATTAATCAGCATCACATGTGCATAGCTGAGCATTTGTGCTCTATTAAAAATACCCAGAGCTATTTGTAAGGAATGCCTGGGGCTTGACCAGAAATGTTTCAAGCCTGAAGTCATCGAGCTATTGTCTGAGTCGAGTTCTTGCATTCAGTCAATACTGTAACAATCAGTAGCTGATAAGGATAAATGGTAAATAGTGGAGTACAGGGAGAGCCTAATTTGGAAATGTTACACAAATAATGTAGTAAAGCAAGTCCATAGAAACGGTACTATATATTTTTTTTAAAACTTTGCATTGAACAAGTGACGAAGAAGGCATTTGTTTAACATTTTAAATTGTTCTCAGAGGTCTACACAGAAGGTGTGTTACTGCTTGGGGCCAAAAACAGGCCCATTTCCGACCCTGTGACCCTTTTTGGTTGAGCTCATGACTAATTTGAAGGGCTGTGCTCTGATTGGCTAGTTTACAGAGAGACATCGAGATGGTCTCACAGAAGCAACCTGTCGAAATAGGAAACAAACCTCTTTGTAAATAATCTAGATCGTCAGACTAGTTAAGATAAGCTATTTGGAGCTACCTACACTACATACAGCTACCTACACTAGCTACTTGCTTTAATCTCAATATCAAAACAAAGTAAAGTTATAACTCACTGTGAAACATTCAGTTTAAGATGGCTTTAAGGCCTCAACCATCAAGAGGTGGATAAAATCACACAGCGCGCTACTTACAGGTTGTGACACTCATAACGGCACCACTGCTTCTCTCTTCTAAGGGTTTGGGAAACTCCCCAGAGAGCAATGTGCACTAAGTTAGCTAACTGTGACTTTGAACTTGTTTGTTTGTGAAGTGTGGATCACTAAGGCAGGGCAAGGAAGAGGAACTGGGTCTGGAGGTCTGGGTGGCTTCGGCTGCTGGGTTTTGCTTGCAAAGCAAAGAGTGAGTAAGAGTTTGGAAGAGATGGAGGAGCTGGGGAGGTGGTGGGGTTTGAATTTTGTCACGAGAAGGTGAGGGCAGAAGAGTGGTTTATATGGAGTGTGTATTGATGGAGAGGAGGAGTTTGGGCTAGTTCTTCTCCCAAACTTAAGTTACTTCATAACTTCATTTAAAGAGTTGGTTTGTTTTGTGAATCTTTTTTTCCTCCTTACTCATTGCTGCTCTAGCATCTGTAAAAGTCCTAGCATTTAAGGTGGAAGGGCGCGTTCAGTTAAGAAGCTGGTGATCAGGAAGCCAACTTTAGCCTTGTTAATATTAACACCTCATAGTCCACCATGTTCATAGCTGTTGTTGTATGTGATGTAACAGTCCAGGATTTTGGAATCTGCCTGTTGTGCTGCTATTTTTTCTAAATGCAGGACTTGCAGGTGTTTGAGGGAGGAGGCAACAGTGTTCCAGGTTCACTGTATGTCAGTTCTATGTACCAAATACTGTGACAGTGTAAGTGCAGTTAAGTAAATTAACAAAATGATAATTATGCTGTTAACCTTTTGAAAGCAAACCCCTTCCAGTGCACACCATGGATCAAACATGACCCGTATTCATTTCTTATGATATTTTATGTATTGCTGAGTGGCACAACTTTTACAATCAGTTTATTTCATTATTTAATATTTCAAGTTAAATATCTTGTGTTTGATGACCTTAACATCCTATTATGTCATGGGTCAATTTAACTCATTTCCACTTTCAGATGTCTGCAATGCTGGTTACCCTCTATGACCAAAATGTTTATTAAATACTTGGTAAAACGTTATACAGACCATATATTCTCATATTTCATCTGTCTGAATCTCCTGAGAATTTTAAATAATATTAATAATAATAATAGAATTTTTCTGGTTTTAATTTGAGCCTTTGCTTGTTTTGAGTGTATTTTTATTCTGTGGGTCAATTTGACCATCATGATCTTCTTCTTACATAATATGAGGGTTAAATTATTATTTTCACTCTTATTTATTTACTTCATGAACAAAAATATCAGGAATGTTTTTGTAAATACGTTCCTGACTGCAAATGTTTACAAGTGTCGATAGTGCCTATCAAATTTTATATTAAATACATAAGGGGCAATTTTGAGCCATGTTGTGTGTTAGAAAGGCAGTAATGAAGTTTGAGTGACATTAATTTATTGGAAAGATACAGAAAATAACATTTAAAGTTCAGTACTTAACTGGGTTACTTTTTTTTCTTTTTTTTTTACATTGTTACAGTATATTGATCTAGATTCACAGCAAAGACCATTTTTATACCATGAAAATGTATTTATTTATTGTATGTTCCCAATTTTTCAGATACTGGGTTGTGAGTACTAATTTATTTATCAAAAACTAAAATATGTTAGTGCCCTTCTCACTGACATACGTATGTATGTTCATACATGAGCTTTCAATGCCTGGTTTGAGAGACTGAAACAGCAGCCTTCATACATGTAGTAGTAATCCAAGAGCCTGGAAACTGAGAATAAGCCAGCTAAGCACATTGCAAAGGCAGCTTTACATGGCTCACAATGCTGAGCAGCGTAGGAGTAGCATGTGAGGGAAAACTGCTTCCACCTATGAGAATTGGGAGGGCTTACATTACTGCTGCTCATCAGTGTCTCCTGGCTTGTGCATTAGGTTAACTTTCTCTTATAGTAGTGCAACTTTTTACTGCAGTATTAGATTCCTGACCACCGGTTTCAAGTTTTAACCTTGGAGCAGCCTAGTACCTGTACCTTTTGCATTCATTACAGTGCTGACACTGCAGCTGCACTGTTTAACTGCCTTGTCCTGAATATATCACAATGTCTTACATATAATTCTATTATTCATTTCACTGTTAGCCTAGTATCCAATGCTTATTAATTACAAAACATGCTCTATGGCAAAGAAAAATCTGGAATCCTCTGTTGGCGGTCTTACAAAGCTGACGTTACAGGCAGTTTTGCAGAACATGGGAAAGACCTATAGGGGACCTATTTGTCGGACCTGACCTTTATGACACTGAGCATTCAGTAAGTACATAGTACAGCTACTCTACACATATTTTTAGAGCTGGGTAACCATAGCATACAGCTCTATATCATATAACAGACTGTATACAAGTTGCTGTCAAAGAAAATTATCTCCAAAATGGTAACTTTACATGAGAGAAAAAAGTGTGTGTGTATATATATATATATATATATATATATATATATATATATATATATATATAATTAACTTTCAGTTTAAGTTAATGTAAAGAGGCTTTATTGCAAGTGATGCATTCCAATTGGTCCATTCATCATGAACTTTTATTACCCATTGAACTCTTCATATTTCTGACATTAATACATATAATAACTGGTCTCATCAGTTGGAGAATATACCCACTGGCCACTGCATTAGGTACACCTCCTTGTATTTACACTCACTGTCCATTTTATCAGCTCCACTTACCATCTAGGTGCACTTTGTAGGCCATCTACTTTGTTAGCCCCTTTATTCTGTACTTCAGTGGTCAGGAACCCTACAGGCCACCAAAGAGTAGGTATTATTTGGGTGGGGGTTCATTCTCAGCACTGCAGTGACACTGTGTCCACTCGCTGTCCACACTCCTACCTTGCTGGTCCACCATTTCGATGTTAAGTCAGAGATGATAGCTTGTCTGTTGCTGGTTCTCAGTCAAGCCGTAACGCTGTGGTGTCTGATTAGCTCACACTAGCACAACACACTCTAACACACCACCATGTGAGTGTCACTGCAGTGCTGAGAAAAATTCACCACCCAAATAATACAGGTTCTGTGGTGGTCTTGTAGGAGTCCTGGCCATTAAAGAACAGGAAAGGGGAAACAGAGAAATACAGAGAAAGAAGGGGAAAGGTATACAGAGAAACAGATGAGGCTGTAATTGTTGAACTACAAAGTGCTCTGAAAGTTCCAGGTGCTCCAAAGTGCTGATAAAGTAGACAATAGAGTGTAAATACAAGGAGGTGTACCTAATGAAGTGGCCAGTGGGTGCATAGACAGGTATGTATAACATGCTGAGCTGTAGAACACACCTTCAGTACACGCTGGATATGATTTTGACTGTTTTGGTCAATTGTGTCTTGTTTATACTATTTCTCAAAACAAGGTATTCCACATTAAAACATGGTTTCTTTAAGTTATTGAGATATAAACAAACTTAACAAGTCAAAATTGTTCACACTGGTGCTGATACAATGTGAGATAATGGTTAATGATAGTATAAACATATGTATTTTTATAGACATAAGTACTCAATTTAGGTGTTTCAGCCACATCTATTGCTAAAAGGTGTATACAATCACAAATCACATAGCCATGCAATCTCCTTAGACGAACATTGGCAGTAGAATGGAATGCCATTCTTGCTACAAGTCAGTTTGTAAAATTTCGGCCCACCTAGTTCTGCACTGTTTAACTGTGAGTGCTATTATTGTGATATGGAAGCATCTAGGAGCGACAGCAGCCCAGACACAAAGCAGTAGACGAGGCAAATGCTCAAATGAGTGGGGCTGCTGAAGCATGTGGTACCACAAAATCACCGATCTTCTGTTGCATCACTCTCTGCAGTGTTCCAAACAACATCTGAAGGCAATATCAGCACCTGATCTGTGCATCTAGAGTTTCATGAAATGGGTTTCCATGGCTGAGCAGCTGCACACTGTCTTAGATTAGTACGTGCAATGTGAAGTGTTGACCGGAGGGGTGTAAAGCTCACTGCCCACCGGATTCTGGAGCAGTGGAAACGTGTACTGATGGATGAATTTGGAAATCTGGGAACACATGTTATATGTGTTATATCCGCCAATGGGGATTATAGGTATAATGGTCAGGTGTCCACATACCTTTGGCCACACTGTGTGATACAAAATCAGTATGTCTTGCTAAAGTGACCATTTTAACATCGAACCATCCTAAATTGTTGCGTTGTTGTGCTTTTTGTAAAGTTTTTAAGTTTCACTTTAACACATAGCCTGAGTAATGTAGCCATATTAATATTCTAATATTATTTTAATATTTTCCAGTGTTTGTTTCTATAATTTCTGTGATGCATAAAGTCAGACATTACACACTTGGTAAATTCATTTAACGGTACGCTCAGGACCATCAAAACCAGCACATCCAGACATGCTGACAGCTTTTTCTCCAGAGCTGTTACTCTCATTAACCACACAAAGCTGCACAGCTTTACAGATTCAATACATAACAGCTATAACAGACAGATATTTATATGTCTGGCTCTTTATTACTGTTATTATTCTTATTATATTTATTGTATCTTGTTGTATGTTTGCCTTAGTGTAATAATGTTCTTGTTATGTCATACATGTGTGCCTCATTAAGACAAATTTTATTGTGTGTGACATACTTGGTGAAATAAACAATTCTGATTTGTAAATGTTTGGTCTGTTTAAATTTGTAATGTTTCCACTTTATAGTTCGTCAGTGCTTTTGAAGGGACGCAGTATTTGCAGAGTGATGGATCAAGCTTAACTAGTCCATATCTTACATTTTCTTCCTGAGGTCTATTTTTAGTGTTTACATTGATTTACACATAATAACATCAATAATGCATTTGTACACATAATAACATCAATAATGCATTTGTACATAAAAATGGGCTGTTCTAGGTATTGGGCCATTAAGACTTAAATGTATATATAAATATATAAATAAGCTTTTCTAATTGGCTACCACATTCAAAAAGCTGTTAGATCTGAAACACTGGAATGTTACTGTACAGCCTGAGAACAACGTTTGCAAAACAAGCTGGTGAATAGAAAGTCAACTTCATCTCTCGTATATTTAAGAAGACGCTAGACTAATTTAGGCCAAAGTTGTTTGTCTGCTCCCCACATTTACCTCCAGACAGTTTCACCAAACCTTGAGCAACATCGAGCAGCTTTGCTCAGCCTTTGACACTAAAGATACTAAGAAGAGGAGCCATGCTGTGTGCCTTTATCAAGTTTTTGGTGGTTGACATCGGATCATCTTACACTGTAAGTTTCACAGTGAGTATCAGAATTAATCTACTTTGATGAACAGCAAGTAGCTTATATAGGTGTTGTTGCCTATGTGCAAGCTCCAGGTAACTCGCATAGTTAACTAAATGACCTAGATCATTTACACAGAGGTTCATTTTATCCTTTTCCGTGTGATCATCTTGGTGTCACTGTGAACCAAGTTATTGATGAGCTCACCAAAACAGGGGAGGCTTATAAAACCATCATCTGGGCAGTGAAAATCACAAGACACTGAGAATTTAAAACTCTGCATTCTTGGGTACCTACAAATGTGTTGCTTGCTTTTGCATTAATTCTCATATATGAGCTGTACTATACTGTTACATTTATTACATTAAATACAATAAAAAAAACATTTTCAATGAATGTAGTTGCAGTTCTACACTACACTGTTTACTGGCTGTGGTTGTTCTGACATATTTTGTGTTTTACAGCCCCTTCCTGGCTCCACGGAATGAACTTTGCCTCAAAGCCCAGCAAAGTTATGTCATCCCCCCCTCCTTCTCCAGTCCACACCACAGTGGCACGCGGAGGCCCCTCGCATTTTCAAGAGGTAGAGTAAAGATTTGAGAAAGTGGGCGTGGTTTTGTCTGGTGCCGGGGCGGGGTCGCCCGTCCCTCTCGGAGTTTGTGATTGGCTACCCACTAGCCAGTCAGGCCTTGGCTTGTATTTCAATATTGGGTAGCAGTAGCAAAGCGCTTTGGCTGAGCGCTGCTCTGGGCGGTCAGCTCCACCGTGGCTCATCAGTATTTCGATACCAGGACAGAAAAACAAGAAAACGGGAGAAACGCCACCGATCTGAGAACCAGGGACGCTTTGGGCTGAACTTGGGGGGCTTTGAGAGGCACTTGCCATCTTCGGCTTGAAAGAAAGGAGGACATTTAGTCACGTTTTTCAAGATGGCAGACACTGAAGAAGTTTCCTCCACAACTCCAAACGAAGTGCGAGAGGAGTCAGGAGTGGAGGTCTTGAAGGGGGACAGCAGCGAGGCCGCTGCCAAGGAGGACAACGCTGGTCTGGCTGCCGGCGTACAAGATGAGACTGAGGTAAGTGAGGAAAAGAAGGGTGTGGAGACACAAGCCGAGGATGAACTACCTCCTGCCGGGGAAGCAGTAGCAGCTTTAGCTCCAGCGCTGGAGCCGGAGCCGCTGGTGACGAGTACGGTGGAGGAACCACTGACAAAAGAGGAGCAAAAGAAGGCGGAGGAGGAGGCGGTGGTTGTCGCGCAGACAGCAGACAAAGCCGAGACTGAGCTGCCGGAGAAAACTGATTTAATTTCCTCCTCTGAGCCCACGGGAGTGGAGCAAAGCGCTCAGATTGAGGAGCAGCAGGTTGCAGCAGCAGCAGCGCCGCTTGTGCAGGAGGTCACGGCACCAGAAGTCGAAGAAGCCCCGAAAGCGCCTCCGGCTGATGAGAAGGAGCCCGAGCAGCAGCAACAGCAGCAGCAGCAGCAGCAGGAGGAGGAGGAGGAGGAGGAGGTTGGTACTGCAGTGCCTGAGCCTGTTGCAGAGCCAGCAGCAGCTGTTACACCGACAGTAGAGACTGAGGAGATTAAAGCATCGCCTGTGGAGGAGATAGAGGTGAGACAAAAGCCAGAGGACTTTAAGCCTGTGGCTGTGGAGGAAACGCTCAAATTTGCCCCAGTGGAGGAGGAACCGACTCCGGCAGCCCCTGCACCACCACCACCATCACGTGAGTGTCGTGATCGCTGTATTTTTCTTTCTTGCCATGTGAAAGCTTATGAAAGTCATCTCGGCTAAAGATTGTCACGTAACGTATATTTGTCAGTCTGTGCAGAACATAGCTGCGTGTTAACGCGATCGGCTGATGGATAGCGAGCACTGAGCACAGCACCCAGCCCCATCTATCATAGCAAGCCGTCATCTGGGGTGATCATGCCGATTCACTCCTTAAAGATGTGAAGGTGGACGTTAGCTTGTCAGCGATTTCTTTCTTTTTCTTTATTTTGCTGCAGCACAGCCTGAAAACGCTGAACAAACAAGAAACGGCGATGTTAGATGATGATGGTGGTGATGATTAGACACGCAGCGGCAGTTAGCATAGTTGCTAACGCTATCTGTAGAAGAGAGCCCGCGGCCCACCTGTTTCAGCGCCAGTAAACGTTAAACGAGACACGATTATATTAAACAGGGAAGCGTGTGTTTATTCTCTTGTTTGGACCCCCGCAGACCTCAGAGAGAAGCTCTCTGTGAGATATCCGCGGAGTGAGCTGGGGGGCTGGAGTGCTTTCTCAGTAGCGCTGCTGGTTAGCATCAGTTTTCAAACAAAGGAGCTCACACCCTCCTCAAATGGATGTGTTTGAAGGCACGAGAAAGATACCAAGTGGGTCTGGTTCAGTAGTGCTTTACTATCAGTTCTTTTAAACCATTTTTTTTCTGTTTGCTTATGTGGAAGTTAAAAGTTGTGCTGATTTGAGAAAAATGGCGTAATATAATATGCCGGGTGATGCTATTCACTGAAGCTCTTAAACGTGGTTGTAGTTATAGCTGTGTGATTGTATAACTGCTGTAAAACGTACCCTGTAAAAATCCCTGACTGGAGGCCACTAGGGCGGGGTTGGCTGAGGTGGGGAAGTACAAAGGCAAGGAATGACTGACACAGACTGCTGACTTAATTTCAGTAGTATGGTTCAAGGCACCAGGCTGAAACTACTTTACTATCACTATTAGTAAGTGATTAGACTAGACTAACCTGGTTCTCATAGTGAGCAGGAAACTGCTGAGGTTGGTGGTGCAGAAGATGAAGCCACTGATGAGCAAAGCTTATTACCTCTCATTCCTTTGTCTATGTGTCTTCTATGTACCTTTTTTGAGGGGGAGCTTTTTTTGTCTAGTCCTAATTTTAATCACTTCATCATTTGTGTATTAGATGCCCATGTGCTATGCAACTCGGTTTTGGGTTATGAGCAAATGACTCACAAAGCCAATGACAGATAAGGCTTAGTAATCTTGTTGCCTGCCTTTGTACCCTGGATTAAGCCTGCTTTTAAACTTGGTTTCAGTTCTTAGTTTTGTGAGTCACCATTAAAATAGCTTTTTATAGTGTTGGCCTAGGTTCTTAGTGTTAAACTGTCACATGTTTCTGAGTCACTTTGCTGTGTTACCTTGGTATTTCTTGGTGGTGTTGAAAGTCCCTGAAGACCAGGCCTTTATGTGGACTAATGTGGCTCAACAGTGCCAAATACAATGATGCTGCAACTTTCAGGAAGAGCATAGCGTTTTACTTGGTTTAGTCTTTTCAGAGCATTGTATCTTGGAGTTTGAACTTGATTTGGAAGACCACACCCTTCCAAGCGCTCCATGGATCTGCTAGATGAATTTAGGGGGAAGGGCCGGGGCCTGCTTTGAAATATAGCATGAGCCTATATATAAACCAAGTGGTCCATGCTGCTGCCGGTGTTCATTTCAATGCTTACTTCTCAGTAATGCTGTAAAAAGCAATGCTCTGGGTGTGTCCTTTCTCTTCCAGCGCCTGCTCATTGGCCCCTCATAGGCCGTGCGGTGAATGTCATCTGCAGTTTACTGTCTGTATGCAAATGTTTGTGTTTTTGTTCCCCGTCACTGAGCAGGCCTACGTAGGTGTGGTTGTCTGAAGGCTCATCTACAGCTACACTATTTAAATTACATCTAGGCGGGCAAGATGAATGTCAGCGATGTGAATTGAGTGTTTCCTTTCAGATGTTTAAGGATGTTGTCTAATTGCAGTTGTTTCAGTTTCCTGCCTAATTTAGAAATGAAGGATTGCTCAGAAAAGAATTGGCAAATGTGTGTGCTGAGCTCGTCCACAGATACGATCTGATTGTCATCCAGTTGAAGTTTTGTTCCATTAAACCAAGTCTCCGCTGTCCTTAATCACGTATTACATACATACAAGTATATACATACAAGTTTCAGTGAAACCGAAAGACAGACTGAATGTTAGGGGGCTGCACATCATTTAGATAAGTTTTCTGATTAAACTCAGTGTAGCTCCTAGTAATATAACGTTATTAAGTATTAAGTTTTTTCAAATATTTTTTTGATTTAACATCCTCTGGTAGGCCTTGAATATTGTGATGCATGAAGAATGTATCAATATATATTTAAAAACTCAAAAAAAATTCCAAACTGTTATTATTTCATATTTGTACATACTGTGTTGCACTAAACTCATATTATATATATATATTGCATATTATATAGTATTGTGACATCATTGATCATGATAATGGTACATGTTCTCTCATATTGCCCGGCCCTACCTTATTACACAAAATTATTTTTTCCTTCAGATGAGCCCAGTCTTCCTGCCTCTGTTGCTGCCCCCTCTGCTCCGTTTCCGCCTCTGATGCAATTTCCTTCAGGCAAGTTCTCTTTATGCTACTAACTCTCTTCACACTATTGTTCGGCTTGGCTACTGTACATGTATGTTTGTTGACTCTCCACTAGGTGCTTGGAGCGGTAGAGCTATGCTAAATGAAACTCATATTTCCTCTAACCAAAAGTTTAATCTACTCATGTAACTGAAGCCAGATAGCCAAGTTTATGACTGGTGCATGCTCTCAGTGATATTCATTGCTGGCGTAACTGTTTGAACTGCTAAAATTTTTGAAGAAGACTGCAAAAATTTTAAAGGAACCCAGTTGAATATGACCTGGTCAGCATAGAATGTAGTTTGTAATATTCAACGAACTACTGATGATTGATTACTAAGTTTGACTATTGCCTGTTTTAGTGCTTGCTCTTGCTCTGAGGTTTTGGAGTAGACGTTATTTGTCCTGATATGTCGTTTTGTTCTCTGTCTACCTAAGAAGCAGGCAGTCCTTCTGCTTCCAGTTTACCTCTCTCCTTTCCTTTCCTCCCTCTGTCCTGACTATATGAAAGAACCTCTCACGTCAGAGATGTTTTAACATCTCTTTCAAGTTTGTCATGGATTAATAATGGCCAACAGTGAAATTAGCATCCCCTATTTCTGTGGTGGGAAGAATATGATGGCACCGTTGTACAGAAGGCATACACAGATATGCACACTTGAGAAAGAGGAACTCTCATGCCCTTTCAGATTAGGCCCAGAAATTCAGCCCAAAGGCATTGTGACTTCAGGATATGGCACATTCCCATTCGTTCCTAGTCAACCGTGCTCATTTGAACTCGATTGGCCAAGCAAACTTTTTATTGGGAGAAGAGCATGAAGCTTCCCTTCGAACCCCAGGTACCCTAAAGTCTAAGCGCAAGATAACCCTTATTGTTAATTCTGCCCTTGCCTCTAATTCAACAGAGAACGGAAATTCTTCGCTCATAGACTCACAGGACATAACGAAGACAACCATGGATTCGTTCGGCCACGATTCGCCTTCTAGGAACATGCCTAGATACGAGCCAGACGTGTTGAACCAATCGGACGACGACTTAATGTTTGAAATGAAAAAAAATCCTTTTCAAGGCTTCTCGCCCGTCGACAGCCCCAGCAGTGAGTTCTCTCACTTTGGAGAAACTACAGCAGACACCAGAGCGGCACAGATGTCAGACAGCCCCTCCCCAGACTTGGTCCAGAATGCTTACGACGGAGAGCTGCAGGAAGATGTACAGGACTATGAACCGTCTTTTGATTCCAGGGAAGCAGCCACCGAATCACTAAGACAACAGCTTGCTTCCTCTGACATTTTTACAGCGTCTTCTAAGGAACATGAGGAGTCTGGCTTGCCACCCTCTCTCCCCGACATTTTGAAGTCCTCGCCGCTCAACCCAGACAAAATTGACTCGGGATCGTCTGAGGGAAGCCCCGATTTCAGTCCAGTCCATAGAAGTGGGAATGATTCGCCGAATGCCCCGTTCTCCCTGTCGGGGAACAATCCGTTTGCTTTTGAAACCAAGGTTCCCTTGCTTAAGGAGATGACTGAGGAGACCGAAGCGAGGGCCGCCGCTGAGAAGGCTAAACTTGACACAGAAAAGCCTTCAGATCAAATGTTTGGCGCCTTTGACCTCGTTAAGGAAGCCGAGATCTCTCCAAAGGGCACCGAACCTATAGTTGAAGACCAGGAGGAATTGAAGAGTTCAAGCCAAGATTCTGTTCAGATGGTCGACAAATTTGAATGTCTCAGCTTCCCAACTGGAAAGTCCCAGGAACACTTTGACTCTGAAAGTCCCTCGGCAGATTCCCTCTCTCCGGTATTGGAGGCCATGGCGAAAAACCCAGCGAGCTTCCAGATGGAACCCGAGAAGAACCTGGTCAGGGACGACGTTGAGGAGGCCGCCGACGAGGTGTCTGAGCAAGAAGTGTCATCCGAAGAGTTTGAATTTGTCGAGAAGCCGCCTCGAGGCGCCATCGATGAGTTTCTGGAAACGTTAGACAACTCCAAGTTTGCCAAGGCTCCAGAATTGCCTGAAGACGACGAGGACATGGTGCCAAAACACGCAGAGCCGATTGCAGAGAAGGTGGAGGAAACGAGCTCTGCAGCACAAGAAACGAAAAGTTCTTACCTTCTCCTCACCGAACCCTTAGATGGGGCCTCTCCAGCGAGAGGTAAAGCCGGCCTTGAATTATCAGATTTCCAAGTGCCCTCCCAGGCTCCTCTGGCCCACTCCCCTGTGATCAAAAGCGAGACGATGGCCACAAAGAAAGAGGAACCTAAAGCCATCAAGCTACCTAGCCTGAATGCAGGATCAGGTAATTCAGCAGGTCATGCTGCTGCTCGTTATCTTTTCATTTATGTGTATGTAGTCATCACCTTCCAGTCATCTCCCCTTGTGTCAGTGTTTATTCATTTCTCTCATCTTTGCATCCTGCATCGTTCTTTACTCACCCTGCATGGTATGATGGTCATGACGCATGTGTTAGAATGGGTATGATGAACGTTTAGTTTCTTTTTTTGCCTCATCCGTTCATTTTCACAAACCTTTATCTCCCGTTACGCACATTTCATATTCCATGTACTCCATTGGTATTGATCTCCCATGACAAACCGAACCCTTCATAGACAGGTCTAAATATTTTTGCCTTTGTTTCATCTCAGTATGTCAACAAGCATATTTTCCACTGTGCGGAGTGAAGCTCAAAAAATGCGAAGAAGCTAATTCATCTGTTTACACTGGAGCAGTTTAAAGTGTGTAAACTCACACAGTATATTGTTTCTTGTTAATATGACTTAAACCAGCTAATAAGCAAGGTGGCTTATTAAACCAATTAGACCAGGGTTTTGCAATGGTGGGGCCAAGATGAGGAGTTTTTGGTGAGCTGAGGGCAAAAATGGACAAATCCTTAAACAACAGGTAGGTAGATTAATGCTTGTGTGGTTGCATGTCGTCACTGTCCAGAGAGAGACATATCTCTCTCATTAATATAATTTTTTTTTTCACTACATCACAGCTGCTGTTTACATTATCTGCTTATTATGGGTGCACCAATAGAAGTGCTCACAAATAGCTTGGAAACATAAGTTTTTCCATTAACTTGCATTAAAATATTTTTATTATATATATTTTATATTTTAAAGGTTTTTGCCCTCTCCTGTTACCATTTTGGAACTACATGTTTTTCTTTGGACAGCGACAATCATGAGCTGATATGGCTGAGGATTTGACTTCCATAAAGCAGGAGCTCGCCTGATTAGTTATTTAAAGTTTAAAACCTGCTGATTAACCAATTAAGGGTTGGCTGTGCTTTAGCTAGTTTGGAGCAATAACCAGCAAGCCACACCAGCTCACTATGGACATTATAGAACGTCCCTGCTTTACTGGGTTATTAAAATATTACAGATGCATCATTTTGAACGGACAGTTATTGGCAGAGTTTAAAAATATGTTTCAGTTACCTCTTAATTGGTCTCATTTAAAAGGTGCGACAGTTTAATGTCAGTGGCAGTACTTGATTAGACTGGTTTGATGACTTTGTGCTATTATGGGGGCATCAAATGATCAAAAAGGCAAGTAAATCAATAATCATGATTATGATGATTGTTCCACCTGACTTTCAAGCAAGTTCCTGGGTTCCTGGTTCAGTTCTTGTTTGTGGAAACAAACCCTAATTTTCAGTGAGAGCTTAATCTAAATTGTTAATGCATAAATCTGCTGTTTTTCTCTTCGTATACGTGGAGTTTATATATATACTTACTGATATAGTTCCATATAATGCTTGGTTTTTAATCTTTAATCTTCTAAGCCAGCCAGGAAGCGCCTTTGACTTGCATGCAATCATGGAAGTTCCTGTTTTCTTTATCTCATACCAGCAGTTTACTCCCAGTCTGCGGTTAATAAGTCAACTGTGAACACAGGCCTAACAGAACTGCTTCAGTATGAGGGGTCATTTGTAAGCTTCAGGCAGATAAAAAAATTATTTTTCTTAATTCTTTTTACTCAGAACAAACCTTCCTAACTTTAATAGCTCCAAAACAGCTAGCTCCGGTTGGAATATGTGAGTAAGCCTCTCTAGTTGAGAAACTCTTACGGGCTGCCAGGGTCGTAAGGACCCACCTGTCTGCATTGCGACACGGGTCGTCAAAAAGCAGATAGACTATCAGTGGTGTTGCCTCATTTGTTTGACGTGAGGCACTCACTGTGTTGGTTACAGCAGATAGCGTGCTGGGCCTGGTCGCCAGGTTGTCAACTTTTGCACAGATGATTAATGGGGTTGGTTATGGGCCTCACGACCACACCTATGACCTTAAAACCTTCATACATGAGCTTTCTCAGATTTGCCCCAGAACGATGGCTCTTGGTGAAAGAGAAGCTCTGTTTATGTAGACCATCAGAGTAGTTGAGCTTTAGGTTAGCGTGTAACCACTGTATCCTGAACCTTGGAGTGACAAGCTGTTGGGTTTTCTTTAACTTTGAAAGAGGCGCCCTCTAGTGGCCACCTCCCTGTTAGGTGCTAGAATGTGGCGCACTGTGGTCATTCAAAACGCACACCTGCATTCAACCACACGTCTTGCATTGTACAATGAAATAACGGAAACTATGACAGACTACTAATAAGACAATGAAAAAAAATAAAAATATATATTTATATATGGGCTTGTAGAGGAATTTCCAGATTTAGGGATACTAGACAGGGTGGGCTAAGATAGATAGATAGATAGATAGATAGATAGATAGATACATACATACATACAGTATATATATATATATATATTATAGTGAAGGTGCAGAGGCTTACATGGTAAAGACAAAGGTGAGGATCTGTGTTTGCAGATGTAGATGTTGAGGAGAAGGGTGTGTGGATATGTGTGGGTGGGAGGAGAGAGAGGTGGGGAGGGGAGGTAGAGAGAGAGAGAGAGTCTGCTAGGGGAAAGAGTCGCTGCGTCAGTGCATTTAGTGGTTCCCCGAGCCAGCAGACAGTCAGCTGACCTCAGTCCCGCAGCCTGAAAGAGGCAGAGCGAGCGAGCAAGTGAGAAACAGTGTGGAGAGAGAGAGAGAGAGAGAGAGAGAGAGAGAGAGAGAGAGAGAGAGAGAGAGAGAGAGAGAGAGAGAGAGAGAGAGAGAGAGAGAGAGAGAGAGAGAGAGAGAGAGAGAGAGAGAGAGAGAGAGCGAGCGAGCGAGCGATAGCGCTGCAGTCATCTCACTTGAGGGAATCTTCCTTCTCGTCGGCCCCCCTCGCCCCGCCCGTCGCTGCAGCTTGACACTCCTAACCTGGCTTGGAATGCCAAGCTGATCCCCTGCAGACCGACCCTACCATCCCCAGGGAAAGCTATGGACAATCAGGACAGCCAGCCTTCACCAAACTGGAAAGTCCAGGGTACAGCCATTCTGTTTGCTATGCTACGAGAATTGTTTGCTGCCAGGTTACTTCTGAACTTCTTCATGTTCACTGTGGTAGGAATGAGTGTGACGTGAGCTGCTGACATGCTCGTGATGTTTAATGGCTCTGTGGTTGTAGGGTTGGATGTCAGTTTACTTTGGGATGTGCATGTTTTTGCCTTTTTCTGTTCCTAAAGGTTTCTTCTACATATCTTGCTGGTGGAAATGTTCTCGCGTAGACCTTTGGACCCAGTATAGCTTGGCAGTGATGACAGGCATGGTGTGTTCAAAGGTTCTGGGTGAGGTAGGCTGGTCTGTGCCAAAAGTATCTGCAGATAAGTGATGATTTGCCCATGTTTGCATGCCTACAGGGGAGAGCTGGAGCTTTCCAAGGAGAAGCTACTTCTGATGCAGTTAAAAAAGGAAAACTTAAACGATTGTGCTCGCACTGTGAGACCAACATATAGTCATCCCTGAGCTGTGTCCGGTGTAGTGTTGTCGTGTTTTTCATTCAGCAGTATTTTTTCAGGTTGCTTTTTTGTGTGTGTGTGGTTATCGATGCACAGGGTCTGAACTTTCAGCACTTGTCGGCTGATGATCATGAGTGTTGCCTTTGCGACAGAATAAAGATGCTGTGTCACAATTGACTCGCGTTGCAACAGTGAGGGCATTGTGCTCAGGGTCAGCTCTATCTACCATAGTGGGATGACGGTTAAGTACATAGTCATAAAGGAGCATCAGTGTGATAGTGCTTTGTGTAGTAGTGACCTCAGTGTAGGTAAAAGGTCCTCTGTGAGTAATATGTTTGTTATTGGACTGTGTGCATTCATTCTTGGCCACTATGTGCTTTAATAATTTAGCACCATGAATTAGGTTTGGATCTGAATACGTAATGACTGGCGCTGTAAGATTGAAGCACACGTTGTATTTTCATTATTCAAATTCATATTTGAATTTTGGTTTTGTTTATAGAGTTTATTCAGACTCTGTTAGCCCAGACATGGTCTGGTTTTGAGTGGTTGTATGTTTGTTTGGTTGGACATGTTCTGTTACATAAGTAGACGCTTTCCAGGATTAGCTGAATGCTTGCTGTTTGTTACTCTACGGGGTCTCGCGTGTGTGGGTTTAGGTTCATGTTGTGGTAGGGAATAGAAGCGCAGTTGCAGACAGTTACAGAGAGTTCTGTAAAGAGTAAAGAGTGTTGCGCTCGTCTACCTGAGCGAGGGTTTAAAATTAGACGTGATGACCCTGGGCGAAGCTGTGCCAGACTGTTGGAGCTGGAACCTGTGCTGCAATAAAGGGCCCACACTGTAGAACAAGAAGTTCCCCTTCCTTTTAATTTATTATAATTTGATGTATTATGTGAACATTGTGAAACAAATGATTGGAAGCAAAGCTGTAAAAACAACCCAATTAGAATTAATTGCTTTTGTGCTGTGCTGTCCAAAGTGTTTTCACTTGTTTTCGCATGTTCAGCAAATTTACGTTAAAGTTATAAGGAGTGTCGCAGCCTGGACTGCTCCTTGAAAATCAGATCACGTGTCATTTATGGGGATGGGCATTTGTGTCAAGTCAGAGATGATTAATCTTCTCAGCGCCTTTCTGCATGTGATGTTTCACAAGTCAGTTCCACTGTTATTGACTGTCATTACCTGCAAAGGAATAGCGTTTGAGGAAGTGGAGGTCTCTGCAGAACAGTGTGGGTGGGTGTATTTCAACCATCCAGTCACAATGGTGTAAGCATTTTTTTAACCACTGTCCTATCACGGTTAAGGTAGGGTTGGAGGTTAGGTTTGAGATGATCTTAAAGGCAGGATTATGGCTTATTCCCCCCAAAGAAATGTATTAATTTATTTTTTTTGAACTGAGGAACTTCAGCAGACATCGCTTTATACAAACATTTGGACATTGTCCTGCCACAGAAAACGGTCTATATTTTTCTTAAAATTAAAATGCCCACATTAAACAACTAAATAAATAAAACAGCAAGTTATGACCCAACCCTTAAAGGAGCAGTGTGTAACCTCTAGTGGTGATGTTGCGTATTGCAACCTCCTGAACTCCCCTCCCACTCCTCCTCTTCTTAAGAAACTGTGGGTGCCGTAAGTTTTCCGCCGCTGCCTCACTGCCGGTCCCAATTTTTTTTCCTCCTTTGACGAGGAGAGGATTTACTTTCGTATGGTTTTCTCACAATATAGAATGGTTATCCATATTTATTCTTTCTATCTATAAAGCAGTCCTACCTAGCATACTCATATTGTTAGTACAGCATAGTGTTTCTGATGTTTTAATGGTACTTCAGTACAGACTGCGCCTAATATCACTAACTGATAAACTGATTAAGGCTGTTAAATGAATGAATCCATTCATGAGATGCAACGGGAAATTGTGAATAAAAAGCTGACTTGCTTAGTTTAATAAGAAGCGATAATCCTACCTGGATAATATTATACCTAGAGATTTCTGTACCTGCTGCTGTAGTGCCACCAAATTCGGCTGCGTCAGTGTAGAAAAGCACTCTCCACAGCCAGTATGTGCTTTATTAATTCTGTAACAACACTGCGGCTCTGTATGCCAGTATGAAGAGCTCGTTCTAAGCTAACAAAAAAAAACAGCGATTTATAGTTGCAGGTAATTATACACTAAAGAAAAACATAGTTTGGTATAATATATTACATTTCTGTTAATAGAGCCTCTATATCTCACACACTGCTTCTTTAAATAGCCTTATTAAAAGCAATTCCAAAGCATTTTGTCATGGAGGTCATGTCTGAGGTCGGTCAATGTTTAACAGCCTTGCATAAAAGTCTTTAACGTACTGTTAATTTATCTTACTGAGGTTAACTGTGCTTAGTTTGTAGTCAGTAGTGTTTGTAGATTCAGCAGCTTCAATTTCAAGGTTGATTTGTTGATGTTTGGCTTTGTAGTTAACATGGCTGAATTTTTACTAAAAACTTGAGGAAAGGTAAACAAGCTTAGCATGTTTTGTGTCTTAAAAACAGGAGCTCCTGCTTCAAACATGGCTCAAATGAGTGGAACCATCAAAACTCACAGCCTTTGTATGTGTTTCTTACTAGTTTAATCACAGACAGCCATGGAAAAACTACAGGGCTTTCCCTCTTCACAGGTCCCAATTTAACCCCACTGTGTGTGTGTGTGTGTGTGTGTGTGTGTGTGTGTGTGTGTGTGTGTGTGTGTGTGTGTGTGTCTCAGTGTGAGAGAGAGAGCTTTAGAGGCGCGCGCATGCGCTTCTCCACTCGGTCCCAGCAGTGTGTATAGATCGATGGCGCTTCATTAGCTTTACTTTTGAGGTTTATTTGTTGTTTATATTGGGAATTTAGTTTAGTAAGGCAGGTTCTCTCTGAGAGTGAGAGAGAGAAAGGAGGAGAGAAGAGAGAGAGAGAGAGAGAGAACACGGTCCGAGTGAAAATACTGGTACGGCGTGAGTGTCGTCACCGCCTGCGCACGCGCGTTTGTGCAGGAAGTGTGCGCGCTCTCTCTCTCTCGCGCGCGCGTGTGTCCCTGCGTCCCGGAGCTTCAGGCGGCGCAAGATGGACGCAGATCGGGGTCAGTGAGTGTTGTCAAAATATTCATCAGCTCTGTTCTACTTCGGATGTATAGCTAAGCCCCTCCGAGCGCTCAGCGCGCGCCGTGTACGTCGTTTAAGGTGGCGATCTCGAAATGTGCGGTTTCTTCGTCCAGTGCGGGTGCAGGTGCGGATGCGCACAGGGCAGAGGACGGGAGTGCGTTTCCTGCTGCAAACAGCCGCGCTCCGTTATTTTTAGCTTGCTCGGAGCTGTGCCGTGCTTACCATATGTAGGCAAGCCTACCCGGAGAGGCTAAAGCCTTGGATGTGTGTGTGTGTGTGTGTGAGAGAGAGATTTGAAAAAAACACGCAGTTTAAGTCGCGTCTTCGTAATTTTCCAGTTCCACCTTAAAAGGTGCAGCAGTTACATTCTGGAGCCTGATGTAACTGCTGCACCATTTAAGGTGGAACTGAAAAATTCGAACAAGCCGTTACCGATAGAGCAGTATAGACGTCATGGTGTAGTAATGATGTAATAACGCAGTGATGTAACGACGTCGTTTTTTAATCCAGCCGCGTTTCTGTGAGAGAAAGTGTCGTTAGTTTCTGACGTACAGTGAGTGTGTTAGGTTGGTGCTGGCGCGCTAGCCGCCAGGCTGCCTCCATGTTTGTCTCAATGTTACACTTGCCGTCCATGTCGAGAGACGTCACGCGGTCAGAAAATAACCTCTTTCAGATCTAATTCTGGACTGACCTGCCCGGAATCGCGCCGGTCACCCAAGTGCTGAAAAGCTAAACGTCACGGGTAGAAGCGAAGTTCAGATACAGAAAGCACGCTCTTTGCATGAAGCATACGGATGAGGCTTAAAGGGCAAGTCCACCGAGTGGTCGAAAGTTCTGTATTGACAAGCGTCAAGGTTAACGCGCCCGTGTAATGAACCCTGCCCGGCGAGGCTGGCCCAGAGTAGTGTTGTTTTTTAAAGGGGAGCTCTTATTGGGTTCTTGAGATGAACAGCCAGTAAGTGTTTTGATGTGAAATGGTCAGTATGAGGAGTTTTGTGCAGAAGCAGGGGTCACATGTCTACAGCACAATGAGTGGATGCAAATACAGGTTTAAGGCGGAACTGTATCACAAAACTGTGAAAAAATGTGTATTTCCATGTCTGTCTGTGCATCCTGTGAAAGTTTTATAGTGTAACCAATAGAAATCACTTGTAAAGAAATCTCTGTACGTGAACTTCCATTAGAAGTAAAGAATGGTTTTGGCCTCTCCTGCAGAGTATCATTATATGTTTGATGATACATTTCATGCAATAACTTGCTGTGGATGAGCTTCAGAGTCTTCAGATGTCTGCTTTCTCTCACCACTGTGAACAATTCTGACTCAAGTTTCTCTACAGTGAAGTGTTCCACACCAGACAACTCTGAAAGTGTTTCTTTACGTTTCAGTCATTATGCCGAGTATTTAGAGTATTTCTTCTTTGAACGGTTTTGGCCTACTTGCTGATCAGTTCATGCAGGAATGTAGTAGTGAAAACCAGCGGTGTTCCCCTTTTTGCCTGCAGGCCTCTGATGTCGGTTGTGCTGGTTTTGTGCTTTTGCGTGAACAGCTGTCCCGCTGAAAGAAGGCCGGGATTAAGCCCAGAGAGATGTGATGAGCACACAGCTCTGGTTAGGGTCAGAGCCTGGCCATTTTTCAGGGTGAGGTTCATGTGGGTATAAAGTGATCCAGATTCACCCCTCCCCACTTTTTTGGGGGGGTTTTAATAGCCAAATGAGGTCAGAGGAGTAGATGTGCAGACGTGCCTGCAGCCAAAATTATAGATTTCCTCCTTTTTTTTTAACCTGACCAGTGTACAAAGTGGCCCGGCCGCTGTATGAATGGAAAATGATCGGTTATTGATTTCTTAGATCTAGTCCGAGGTTTCGCCGTGTACTGATTTTGATGTAAAAATGAACAGAGGTCAGTTTATTTTTAAAATGAGTGTGAACCATAAAATGGCTATTGTTAGGTCGTCTTATGTTACATATTTGCCATGTGGTGGAGTTCAGAGGTCACAAGTTTTGACTCTATTACTGGACTAGCTAGTTATAGATCAAGGCCTGTGTTCACAAAGCATCTGATCTAGTATCAGGTTATTCTCTTATTTACTTTGGCTTTACTGACAGGAATAGATCCCAGATCAGCCGTCCTACTGTAAAGTTTTTTTTATTTCTGTATCCTGTGTAGAGACGGCTACCACAGACAATGTCACATACATTTCTTCATAAGTAAACATCAATCAGTGTTTGTTTGTTTGTTTGTTGTTTTTCAGATAATAAGCATGTGTTATTCGTCATCCTCATCCACTTTCCTACCTCCCCTACAAATCCTTATGACCAGTAAGGTCAAACTTGGTGGCATAGATGGTTTCCTCAGTGCTCTACAATAAACACACAATAACTAAAATTATTAATATAATAACATATAGTTCTTATGTAATGTGTAATCTTATGAAATATGGCTTTTGATGATTTTCAAGCATCGTTATTGTTGCCATCTACTGCTGGAGTTTGACCTCTGTTTAAAAGAAGAGCAGTGCTTTGGTGCTGTTGCTCAGTGACTGTGAGGCTTTTGTTGTTCTGTTGCAGTGGTGGAGCTTCTGTACTGGCGTGACGTGAAGAACACGGGGGTTGTGTTTGGAGCCGGCCTCTTGCTCCTTCTCTCCCTCAGCGTGTGCAGCATCATCAGCGTTCTCTCTTACGTCGCGCTGGCCCTCCTCTCCATCACCATCACATTCAGGATATACAAGGGCATCCTACAGGCCATCCAGAAGTCTGATGAAGGGCATCCGTTCGGGTGAGTGATGGCGTTTTCAGTAGAGACGTGTCTGACTACGGCTAATCACATACACCACCATACCACTATATACTCCAGCACTTAAATACTTTAACTATTTAACTGCTCAGATACATGTTTGCTTGGGCTTTTCAGATGTGTTGTTGAGCAGTGATGTTTGGATTCATTTGCTGGGGATTTACCTGCCCGGTCTAGCCCTTTTCCTGGCAGCTATGCAGACTAAGCCTTTCCCTTGACGTTTCAAGAGCCTTTCATTCAGACCTAATAAGCTGGCTTTAGGCTTGAGAGAAACCGACTGGCCTCCACTCAAATTAAGCTGGTTTATAACACCTCAACATCTGTGTAGAAAGTAATAGCTTGAAATAAGCACACCGGCCTAGTAACCACCCAACAAGTGTTTTGGATTTATAATCAACAGTCATGTTTTTCTGCTGTGTGATAAACGATAGAGGTGGAGAATAAGTGATGGATCTTTCTCTGTGCAGGCAGTATCTGAAGCAGGAAGTTGCTTTGCCCGCCGAGGTGGTCCATAAATACAGCGACATAGCTCTCGGGCGGATCAATGCCACCATTATTGAGCTGCGTCGCCTGTTCCTGGTTGAAGACTTGGTCGATTCTCTCAAGGTGAGGACGCTTTCCTTTCAAGCTGGATTAGTTTTACAGCAGGAGATGCTTCCAGCGATTCATGGATTTCGTTGTCACCAAGTATCTACAGTTTTCATAGGTTTTTAGACTCTGGAGTTCCAGAGTTGAAATGAACGGTTGTGTAAATAGTTATCCTGTTCCAGTTGGTGTTATTCTAATGAAATAGCTAAACCTGCTAATACAGTGACCTCTGCCCCACTTGGATATTTGTGCCGTAGTTAAAATGTATCAAAGCTGTTGTGTTAGGAAACGAAATGCCTTTTCAAATCTGTGGTTTTATTCTAGGAAGAGTACTCGTTCAGAAGACTGCTGCTGTTTTTTGGATCATTATTATTTGAGCAGTTCTGTTTCAGCGCTCGGCAGCTTTGCATTCTAAATTGCTTTGTACACTGACATCAGTGACACTTGTGAAGAAAAACAGCCCCAGACTCTGACCTTTACTTCCACCTTTGTGCAGTCGGACTGCAGTTCTTCTCCAGGCCTTTTCCAGACAATAAGTCTACCATCAGCAATGGCCATCTTATTGTTTTTCTTAGAGATGGAAGGATCGATCGGCTATGTATCGGTGTCGGCCGATTTTTAATCAGTCATCCGCCAATATTTCCCCAATTTAGCCGATCCCGAGAGCCGATTGATGGCATTAAAGAAATTAGCCTAATTTTGTTTCATCCAGGAAGAGGAGCCCTCCGTAAAACCAGCAGCTCCCTACAATTCCTATCTTAACCACTAGGTGGAAATACATACTCTTTCGTTCGGCCGTGTTTTACCTTATGTGACGCAGACTCAGCGTGTCTCGTGAAGTAACCAAAGACATTTAACTCTACTAATCTGATACGGCCCTTAAGAGAACACCACGCAGCTGAAAACAGTGAGTATCAGCAAACAGCAGAGCTAGCACGCACAGCTAGCACAAAACAAATAACCTAGAAAACCATGCAGACCAGATCTGACCGGTACGAACAGTTCAGCAATTCAAGATCTACATTTAATGATTGCAGTATTTTGTTTAAAATAACCAGAGTCTTTGTTTAATGACTGCAGTTTTGACTGCATTTGTTTAATTAGCTTTTTTAGTTTTAAATTTAAATTGAATGATTGCAGTTTTGGGGATGTTTGTTTGATTTACTTTGTTTATTTACTGCTATATTAGTAAAAAATATTATGCTGTTTCACATGAGCTTGTTAAAAATAGTAATAAACCAGTTCAGACCATGTTTCATGACTTGTTTGCGCTAATAACTACATGTAGCCCTGCTGTCGCATATAGCCCCGCCCTCGATCGGTATCGGCTATCCGCCGAGCGTGCTGAAAGGTGGTCAGCGATCGGAATCGGAATTTATTCCCTACCAATCACAGTTACATCTAGACAAATCCAAACCCTAATTTAGCTTGAATGGTGGTCCTGGTGTATTTCTGACGAATATCTAGACAAGTTTGTTTTCATTTGCACTGCTTGTAGGTTTGATATTGAACATAATGGGGTTTAAAGGTGATAGTAGCTACTAGGGGTTGCACAGATTAGTTCCCTTCTTCTGTGGTTTTATTCATGACAACTAATAATAATCAGCAATTAACTGATGTCATGTATCTGTTGACCCCTAGGAGGTAGGACTGCGTGACATAGACCAAACATCATATCTCAGGCTTTTCTTCAAAGTAGGCCGAAAGTGAAATGTCACTTCTGTGTCAAAGGCAGTTTTCTTGAAAATAGTCTGTGATGATAAAATGCAGTAAGTAAGCAGTGACAGGGTTTCCATCAACATTCAAATAAACAATATTAAAGTACCTGCGACTGGGGAACTGTATCTTTTTAAAGCCTTCTTGTTTTATTGTTGCAACAAGGAACTATATATTTGTGTTGGAGCGCCACCGCACCAATACCACTTGCTACCGTCCCCTTGTATTACCTTTGTGTGTTGATTAAAAACTAGATTAGATTAAATATTAGTGATTAATAAGAAAACAGAGCTGAATGTTTAAATTGTATCTATGTCTTACACTTTCATTTCAAGTTCTAAGTGTGCCAATTTAATCGTAGTGTGCCAGACTAGCAGTTCACAAGCTCAAAACCACAGAGCTAATTTATTAGAAGTCATGCCTCAGGAGAAAGGATTCAATTACTTTGTAAAGACGACTGTGTTCATCTTCTTATTGATAAAGACCTGGAGCTTGATTTTAACTTTAAGAAGCAATTTTCGATCACAACATTAGTGATGATGTTCTCCCTCAGTTGATAGCCAGTTTGACCAGTGATAAGGCTACGAAGGTCAGGTATGTTTGACAGGCAAATGACTGGTCAAAGGTCCTCAGCCATATGTAACTGTCTTATGAACACACTGCTAGGCAACAGGCTCATCTTTTGTTTGCCTTGTTTCAGTTTCTATACTTATTCGATCCTTAAGGGGTTTTTCTGTGTTTCTTTCTTATCCTTGCGTGGCAGAACCGTGTCGGTCTCCACGATCGGCACAGTCTGGAGTTCATAAATCAGAGCCTACTTACATAACTCTAATATCTCAGCTTGGCCTCCATATCCGCTTGTCCCATGAGGCTACGCACAGGTAGCGGATGGTCCATATTCACTGACTGGGTCAGGGAAGCTACAGTCTCGCCTCAAAATGAATACATTTGCCACCAAAGGGTCATCCAAGGCCAACAGAACCCAAAACCTGCCCACACATACTGTATTCTATTCTTTCTACATACTGACACATTTATGCACAAGAGTTTTGTATCGTACGTGTGATTACGAGTAATAAATTATATTGTTAACCAAAGTACCTCATTTGTATAATTTGCCTGGGAACGTTTTCTGTGGTGTGTGTAATGTCCTATAGAGCAAGTGTATGTGTATGCAATGTCATATACAATACTATATATTGAATTTTATTGTTGACCCAAACAGTTTGAGGTTATTCTTAGTCTTGTATGATACAGATCAAGCAGTTGTTGGTAATAGTAATACTAAAGCTGTTTATATGTATTGGATTTATCATTTTGTGTATTAATGCTTGTGTGGTTATAGATGCTGTATTAAATATCTTTTTGTGTTTATGTATTCTTTCTAGTTTGCTGTGCTGATGTGGATCCTGACGTACGTTGGTGCCTTGTTCAACGGACTCACTCTTCTCATTCTGGGTGAGGCCTGTTCCAGCGCTTGGAATTTGACCAGGCTTCTGGTTTAATAAGTGATTTATTCATTAAAATAGGAACTGCTGTAATAGGTACTCTGTTTCTGAGGTTTAGCTTTTCTTGTCCTCAGTGGACTTTGAGAGGCAGCTAGGTACTTCGTTTGTACTTGCTATGCTAATTAGCGCCTATATTATCAGAAAATGAGCTGCAGATAATTTAGTGGGTTTCTGGGTAAGTGGAGCATGTTCTGCTTGCCAGGTGGCTACCGCAGTGAACTGAGAGCGGGGGTGGTTTAATTAATTTATTTTATTTATTTATTTATTACATTTTTTTTTTTACTTTTCAGGTCTGATCAGTGCTTTCACGTGCCCTATTGTCTATGAAAAGCATCAGGTAAGAATGAGTTTAAACTCCTTCTGTTCCATGTGAAGTTTAAAAAGCACCGATGATGAGCGTCACCTGCTAGGGCACATATTTTGGGTTTTATTTCAGTGTTTAACCGAAGTGCTCTGTAATGTGCAGAGATGTACTGTATGTGCTAACCTACTTTCACTGAAGAAAACGAAGCCTGGCATTCTGTGATGCTCAGACATTTGCACTTAACTGTAAATGGCTGCGTCTGTCAGGCCCTAGGTATAAACAGTCAGGTTTGATTTCCCTCTGGGGAGTTACGCCCTCCCAAAACTGTTGCATTGTAGTCTAAGACAGTGGTCTTATAAAACAGCATTCAGCGGTGCAGCAATTATGCAAAATGCTCATCAGTGCCCTCTAGTTTCAGAAAGCAAAAGAGCCTTTAAGGCCAACTCAAAAAAAAAATACCAACCTGCTTCTCACACTTTGAATAAACGTGTGACTGTCTCAACTCTCCTTGTTTTAAGAGTGACCCCTTTTTACAAATTCATCTGCAAAAGGTACTTTGATGTTATGTGCTGCTTGTTATTAACCTAGAATAAACTAGTTTGCTGCTTTAGAAGACAGCTGAACAGTGTATTTTAGTCAGTTTCGTTTCAGCTGTTCAAGTACATTGGTATTCAAATACACCTGCCTCATCTGTACGCCCCTCTCCTTTCATTACCTTCTCATAGAACATGTTTGTGGTGGTGTTTTTGTAATTCCTGCTGAAGTAATACACAAAATGTAAACGTTTGAATGCCCTTTTAGAGTGCTGTAATATCAGTGTTGGTGTTTACCTCCCACTTACCGCCCAGTAACCTCCCTCAACACAGTTTGGTAATGGTAACTGCTGTGATTTGGTAGTGTGGTCAGTGGGGTTTTAAGTGTGTGTTCTCATATTTCCGTTACCTCTGCTTTATCTCCCGTAGACGCAAATCGACCACTACATCGCCCTGGTAAACAACCAGATCAAGGACGTTGTTGGAAAGTAAGCCAGATTTGTTGTGTTTTGTTTAGTTTCATGTATTTTCTTTTCTTTGATACTTTCCTTTAAACTCACCAACATACTGTCCAGTCATGTTAAGGATTTCTATGAGAAATTACAAGCAGAAAATTAAATTTATCTTATGAAAGTTTGCAAAATTTCAAATTTTCACAATTGAAAATTTCCAATTACACACTTGGAAATTTCAAAAATTCACAATTGGTGATTTAAAGTTGTAAAAATGTAAGAATTAAACAAATCTAAAGATTACATAATATTTTAGCTTGGTCATCCTGTAGGCAGTTAAACCCAGTATTTAAAGGATCCGTGTCCTGCAGTTTTTTTGTTTTATGTTTTGTTTTTCCTCTGAAGTCTTATAAGTTATAGTGATTTGTTTAGGTTGATCTCACAATAGCTGTTGTAATTCATTTTCAGGTGATAGTTTTCTAAATGCTCTCTTTTTCATTAGATTTAAACAGGCTGCTGAGAACTCACCATCTGTTTTTACCCCCAAAAGAGCACCTTACATAGACTCATCTGACTAGAGCACGCATTCCCACTGCTTTAGTAATGAGATGAACTCTGTAGTGTTTCTGCATAGAGTTGACATGTTGGCTTTCAAGTTTCAAGTTTCATTTCTTGATGCATCGTTTACTGTTAAGTGCCGTCTCAGAAATTATTTTCACTGTATTATGTACAACAGTTGGTGAAATACCTCAATCATTTGCAGTCTTGTACCAAGAAATCTTCTTTTATGAAGTTTTGCACAAGCTAGTGAGCCACAACCCAACTGTACAGAGTGGCTCCTCTTATAGGATATATCATAGAATGATTCCTAACAGTGTGAATATTCTGTAATCTTTTCACTCTTATATGGCCTCTGTCCCTATTTTTAATTTGTGGCAGACATCAGATTTTAAAAAAATGTATATTTACTAAATAAAATTAAAAAAAAGTTTTTAGCCAAACCGGTAATAGTTAAGTTTTTGTATTTGTGTTAGTTAATTAAAGATTTAAGATAAATACAAGATACAAGTTACAAGATGTCCCAGTATTTTTGGACATGAGCTTTGCATATAAATAGAGTAATATACAAAAAATATTCAAACAATATACAAAAGCTAACTTTATAACTTGCAGCTGGTGTTAAGAGATACTAGATAGTCTTCATTTAACTTTTTATTACATGTAACTTCTATACTTTTATTCACAATCAAGGATTTTCTTTTGTTTTTCTAAATGTAGTTTGGTGACCAAATAATTGAATAGGATATAAAAACTCACTTTTTTGTTAATCAGGTTTGTGAAAATGTGATCAGATGTCTCAACACCTCGTGTTGTTGTGTTGTTTGTGTAGGATCCAGGCGAAAATTCCTGGCGCAAAGAAGAAGGCTGAATGAAGAATGAAAGGCGGTCGTGCTGAAATGAGTCGGTCACGTTTAGGCTGGTGGGGTTGCTCTGAGGATCAGGGTGTGGTGCCCTGCTCTACACTGTTATTTTCATACATCTCTCTCGCTCGCTCTCCTACTGAATCCCTCACACCCTGTGGAAGAACCATGCTCCTCAGTCCCTCTTTTCCCCTGTCTTTTCTTCCTTACCCCAGAAAGGTCACTACGATGAAGTTGTAAACCATTTGAGCCACTACATCTTTTTCTTGAGACACTGACTGCTATAAATGAGCAAATAACATCCTGTCGCACACCTCTACGCAAGAAATAGTATTCCATTAACTGGTTTTGTTTTTGTTTTCTTTTCAAAACCCCCATGTATTTCAGAAATAATTTAAATGTCTTTTTTTTGTTTTGTTTTTTTGTTTTTTAAATAAGGGAGTGTTCAATGGTACCATTTTTTTGGGCAAAAAAACTGCATCTGTCCATTTTTGGTATGATTTAGTGTTATTGTGATTGTACTGTTTTATTGATTAACTATGTAGACTTTCACGAAGCTTCTCGCTCTTCTAAGTGGCTCTTGTGTTAAAGTACTAGCAAAGAGTTGCTCCATAGCACTTCATGCTTCTGAGTATTTCTAGGCAAATAGAGTCTTGCAAGATTAAGAGCATATATCGAGACGTCATTTCACCTCATTGCAGCTATATAGTGAAATCTCTGGAAGAACACGTTTACAGACGTTGACTTAAAAATAAATATTTAAAGTTGTTTATCTGTGGACCCAATACCTACAGCTGCAAAATTATGTAACATGAAAACTTAAAGCATTGTTTGTTATGCAAGTAATTGTGAATGATACTTCATACAGTCGTGGTGAACTCAGTGGAATGCATTGTGAATTGTAAACAAGCACCAATAAAGCTTCTAGACGAATGGCTCGACTTCATTTGTGGTTTTTGATTCCACCAACAAATACTGTGAGAGGTGTATGCAGATGTTTTACATCTACACATGGCATATGTATTTAGACCACAAGGCTAAGGCAATAGAACACCACTAGGTTGTTAGTGTTGGGAATCTCAGGTTCTACCCCCTTCCTAAGGTCTTTGATTGGATTCAGATCCGGTGACAGGGAAGGCCACCGAAGAACACTGAACTCAGCATTTGGAAGATGGCCATGAATGGACGCACATGGTCAGCAACGATACTCCAACAGACTATGAAGTCATAATTGCTTGGTATTAACAGGTCCAAAGTGCACCAAGAAAACATTACAGCGCCTCCACCAGCCTGGACTGTAGATGCAAGACAGGTTGGGTCCTTTGATTCATGCTGTTGGTGCCAAAATCTGTCCTTATCATCTGTGTGTCTCAACAGAAATAGAGATTCATCAGACCAGTCTGCGTTTATCCATTCTTCACTTGTGCTAAGCCTCTGCTGACTGCTCTCTGTTCTTGGCTGACAGAAGTGTAACCCTATGTGGTCTTCTGCTGTTGTAGCCCATCTGGCTCAGGGTTCAGTGTGTTGTACATACTGAGATGCTTTTATGTAAAACAGCATTGCCTGAGTTACTGTAGTCGTTCTGTCAGCTCGAACCAGTCTGGCCATTCTCCCCCATTCTTATGGGTCATAATACCATTAAAAAAAATCCTGAATAATTCATCTAAAGTGGTCTGGTGTATATGGTACACCATGTTAGAGAAACTTGCTGAGTTGTTCAGAATAGCAGTGGTAGGAACCAGACATCTGAAGCAAAACTATTACATGCAATGGCTACAAATACACCGTTTGATTTCTGAGATGTTGTTTTACGAATAATGTTTGGCCTTGGACATTTTTAAAAGCCAATCAAAGTGGTGGGGTGCATGTAGGCCTTTGGGAAGCAGCTCAGTTTCTCTTTTTGACTTTGTTTTTCGTAAAGCATGCTTTATCATTTCATACCAATTAAAACAATAAATTCATGTGGAATTATTTTGGGGGGGAAATGTATCGCGTCTGTATTTATTATTATCAACGCATTTCTTCATGTCTGGTTGCGAAGTGCATGCTCGGTATTGTAGTAAGGAAGGACTGAAACAACGAAACTCAAAAAGGGTACATTACTGTGAATTCTTGAAAACTGATAAGACTGAGAGATTCAATGCAGCAACCAAAAAACTTAGATGACATAAAAATATAATATTAAATTCTAGTCTTACGCCGGAATGCCCTTATAAATAAAGGTACCAATTTTTTAGCATTGCCACAGAAGATCCACTTTTGGTTCCCAAACGAACTTTCAGTGAATGGGAGTGTGAATTAATTAATCAATCAATCAATCAATCAATCTGTATATTTATTTATTGATTGATTGATTGATTGATTGTTAAATTAAGGTACATGCACACACGTTTTCCCTAGAATTGTCCAGCCTAGCTGAGGGACTTTTATTTTGAAGTGTTTACCAGCTGTACAAGAGATACACTAGGCGTTCTCCAGCCTGACAGCAGCAGCGAACAGGTTAAACAGTTTAAAGATAAGATATTCAGATTGGAACGGTTCAACCTGTCTGTAATACCTTTAACGTATATATCAAAAACACATGATATATAAGTAAACCGCATACAATAACAAGTCTAACGTGCTTTTATTATGAAAATTGTTTTGGAGCGGTCACGTTACCACAACTCCACTTTCCTCTAGCTACTCAAGAATTGCATCGTAAAATGTTCCACTGCACTTAAAAAACTCTTCTAAACGGCGACATCCAGTTACTGAACACATTTCTCGGTTGTAGTGATTTCTAGTTCATTTTCAGAAAAACACTTCTGTCGCGGATATTTCAAAGAGGCGTTATTCTTCAGTGTTATTGTTTAGCCTGTTGGCTAACTTTAGCTCATTTTAGTCTCGGTTGCGATTTCAGACGTTAGCGTTAGGAAATAACCAGCCAGCCCAGCGTCTGCTGTGTTTTTATTTGGTTTTATGTTTTGGCATTTTGTCGTAATATCTAGGCAAGCGTTGTCATGGTTTATATAATAACGTTTGCTTAAACATGTCATTAAAATGTTTTCAGCTAATGCTACCTAGCTAATAAACGGCTAGTCATAGCGTTGTATCTATGGTCAGTTAGTCTAGTCCACTGTAGCTTTCAGTGGTTTGGCTACAGTCTCTTTTTAGATGTCTTACGCTTGTATATGTTATCTGTCTGGCAAAAACATGCGTTAGCTTATCCGCGGTCAGCCTGTGGCTAGGCTAAAACGGAAATTCGTAATCGTTTAGCTTTACCTCCGAGCTTCAGAAGTGACTGGAGCAGACTTCCCGTATAAACATTTCACTTGTACATTACTCGCTGAACATACTCATCTGGATATTACAATGGCTGCAGACCTCCAAGCCAAGTACACCAAACTGGCTCAAGAGTACTCCAAGGTAAAGCGATTTTGATGTTATAGAGTGTGTCATGTAGCAGGGCAGCAGTTTTTTTGTAGTTTTGACATGTGGAGCTGGTATGTGATGTGTTCGTCCCTGAATAATTTCAGTGTATAAAGGTTCAACTCATCCGTAATCAGTAAAACAGATTTAAATTAGAAATGGCTATACACATATCTAACGCGTCCTTCTTTGCAAATACAAGTCCTTATTAGGGAAAGTCATTACTTTGACAGCAATAAGAACACATATGTGCTACCTGTCATACTGTTGTATACTAGCATATAGAGGTGGGTAGTATGGCTAAAATATAATACTGTAATATTTATAAAACAATGCTACAAAACTGCGAGCACAGTGAGTTTGCACACATGGCGCTGCACTATATCCAGTGAAGTAGGACTAATTTTGCTCTCTATAATGAAAGATGTAGTTGACCAGTGTTTTTTGAGTACTTATGATATCCGTGACATGATCAGAAAAGTATGTGATATGTATGTCACGTTACGCTGCCCTACTAACATACTTTCTTAGATCATTTCTAAAGCAGAGCGTTCAATAAGCTGTAGTTGTCATCACAGATGCACTGATATAAGAATTGTGGGGTGAAGTCTGATATATTTTATAGAAATATCTGCCAATGCTGATACATATACATTTATAAAATGTTGATTTGTAGAAAATGCAGTGAAGTGTCTAAAATCCATGCATTTCCGTGCAGTAACCCAGTGTCGTCCATGCATTCTGCTCTTCTTAGTGCATGATGAAATATTGATTTGAAGTATTGGTTAGCTCAAAACGTTCATGTAGGGCTGAACAATTTAGGGAAATATCTAATTGCAACTAGTAATGTGATTTAGATTAGTTATCTTTTATAAAGCATTTTTTTTTTGGCCAAGAAAAGCAAAATATTCACGTTTTCTGGCTTGAGGCTTGACCGTGACAGACTGCCATTAATGTATGATTGTGATACGACATGGGAGTTTGGTTGCCTCATTGTTAATTTACACCACTTAAAACATGAGACAACATTGTTGACTGTGTAGACTTTAATTGTAGATAATAGCTTTTGATTTCTACAGCTTTCTCATGCATATTAACAAATATCTGCTGATATTGACATTATTCTGGCTTTTTTATGGGTTTTCATTGTTTTCTGTTTTTTTTATCACCATTTATCAGAAACCTGGTAGATCCTAGCAGAATGGTTTTTTGGCACAGGCACAGAGCTCTCCTGTACAGTTAATAGCTAAACCAAAGTGCAGTCATGTAGCAAAAATGCCAGGTCTGCAGCCCACCCACAGTCTTTGTGTTGTATAATTGATAGGCTGGCTTCATGGGGATTCAGGGTATTTCCTTGAATGTTGTTACTTTCCTAACAGCGTCCTGACTCTTCTCAAAGCTTGAGCTTGCTTTCCTTGCTAACCTGTGCATATGACGTATGTGTTTGTTTTTGTTTAAACATACAGCTCAGAGCACAAAACCAGGTTCTGAAGAAGGCTGTGGTGGATGAGCAGGCCAATTCCAACTCCTTAAAGGTACCCTGTGTATCTTCATTCTAAATAGGGCTGTGTGGTATGGACAGAGTACTGATTTGCGGTTGTGATCTGTTTTTAGAATATGACACACACGTTAGTGAACTATTAATGGGACATGTTTAAAGACTGGCCTGTATTGTTTTAACCACAATTGTGCTATCAGTACACAATACAACTTTTAGTGATTTGTTGAGGGATTTGTTTTATAAGTTATGGGGATGTCGCTGCTGTAAATGCCTTTATTGCAATAACAGTATAATGTAGTTAGCTTGCTTGTTTGTTTTTGTAGGTGTATTTTATTAATTGAGTGTCTTTTCTCATTTAGTGTGTACGCTTGAGTGTGTGTTGCCTTAAGCCCGGGTACATGGCGAGGGTTGTGTCAGGAAGGGCATCCGGCATAAAACACTTGTAGCATTCGAGTTGACTTGCTGTGGCGACCCCTGTAGAAGGGAAAAGGCCAAAAGATGTTTGATCAGTGTGTGTATCTTTTTTTTATGCATAAGCACGCTTTTGTTTGTCACTTTTAGGAGGAACTGAAGCAGCGAGAGCAGGGCCTTAGAAAGGCTGAGCAAGAGATGGACAGCCTGAGCTTCAGGAACCAACAGCTGGCCAAAAGAGTGGAGCTCTTGCAGGAGGAGTTGCTGACCAGTGAGGCCAAAGGCAAGAAGAGCAAGGTAAGTTTGACCTTAAACAATAGAACGTGCTTATGATTCAGCTGTGTATGCTTACAGTCAACATCAACAACAAGCAGAATTTCAATCAGTCCTGCTGTCACACTCTTGTGCTTGTTTCTGTTCCCCCTGTCACTTTTAACAGAACAAAGGAGATTCCCCCTCCCAGCCAAGTTTTCAGACCCAGAGCGTGTTTGACGAAGACTTGCAGAAGAAGATTCAGGAGAACGAAAGGCTTCACATTCAAGTAAATAATGATTTAGCCGTTATGAGGGCGTGACCACTTACCAGCGCTGCCAAAGTAGCAGAACCACAAACAAATTAGGTTTTGATGGGATGAGAATGCTTTTCCTCAAATACAATTTATGTACCAGTGGTTCTCAACCCCAGTGCTTAGGCACGTATTGCTTTAGTCTTACTGATAATGCAGTTAAGGTTCATTTGTAACCTATTCAAAATAAATCAGTTTTATATTGTTCATTAATATTACTATTACTATTATTACAGTTGGTAAATCATGAGTTAATTTTTGGCAGATATGCCAACAAGTGCTTGCATGCACATCATGTGCAGACACCTTCTCTTCCAACGTTTCTTCTGGAAACAAGTGTTCAGATCAGGGGACTTTTCGATTTCATTGCATTTAGTCATGCGCATTAGTACAATCAGGTACTGATGTTGGATGAACTCACCACAGAGAATACTTGGTTGGAGCTTCTTCAGTTCAGCTAACACAGTTCAACTGTTCATCAGCCTAGTGCTGGGGAGGTTTATACTCCTATGCTTGGCACTGAGAGGGGTGACCATAGGTTCACGCAGGTTAATATGAGGATTCTGTCCACAATTAAACACCCGTGTCAGCAATGGGTGCATCATAAGGTAGCAGAGTTCACTAATTAGAAGAGCCCACAAATCTTTGGACATTTACAGATTGTTTATCACTTATTATACTCATACTTTCTCTGTTCTTCTGCATTCAGTTTTATGAGGCAGACAAGCTGCACCGCCAGCAGGAGGCGCAGCTAAGAACCAGACTGGAGCAGCTGGAGAAAGATGCCGAGCAGCACCAGACTGTAGTGGACAACCTCACTAGCAAACACGTGGACACCATTGAGAAACTGCAGAGCGACAAAGCTCGACTGGAGGTATGGCAAAACGACTAGACCAGGTTAGAAGTTTTTGTAAAGCAGGAACTGAGCAGCGGATTTGGACATGGTGGTCCAGAAGGGTCAAGGCGTGATGTGACTGAGATAGTAACAGTAACACATGGTCAAGCTGCAGCGTTGTTTATGTTGCTGAAAGTGTTCTTTCCCTTGTAGATTAAGGCTCAGACACTGGAGAGGGAGGCCAAGGAGTGCAGACTCAGGACTGAAGAATGGTACATCACTTTCTTAAAACTAAGCATATGATCTCTGTCCTAACGAAACCTTTTCTCTCTATAATCGAATCTATGTTACAGAGGGAGTGAAGCGTTCTTATGTTATGTTAAAGTAAAATTTTATTCCAAGTCGTTTTGGGCCATTTGTTTTGATCCATTCTTAATGAAATTGTATCGGTGGAGGCGTGTAGGTTGGTTGCAAGTGTGCAATGGCTTTATTTGGGCCAGTCGAACATTAACCCTCTGATTGGGTGAAGTCTGATCTGCAAGCCTAGTTGTTATTGTTATTGCATGTGACCCTTTAGCATTTTTTAGTAATCCCAAACAGAAGACATGGTTTCATTCTTGTTCTCACCAAATGGTTTTATTATTATTTTTTAAAATTGGTATATATTTTAGATGAATGAAAAACTGCCAGTGGGATCTGGGCATGTGTGAGCGTGGATGTGACTGTTTTCTCTCTTTGTGTTTGTGTAGCCAGCAGCAGCTGAGGAAGTATCAGACTGAGCTGAGCAGTCAGCTGAAACAAAACAGCAGTGTGATCCAGGAGAAAGTGCCCTTCAATGACACCAGTTAGTATAGCAGTGCATCACCGTTTCACTTTCTAAAATAGCTTTGATGCTACTTTTGCTGAAGCACGTTTTGTTTTAATGAATGCATTTGAGCAGTGCAGCAACTTAAGAGTATTTGTACATAAATATATACAGGACTGTGCAAAGGTTCGAGACCACCCTCCTGTATTTGATTATCTGTTAAAATGGCATTTAAGTATATTCATGTTCCAAGACATATTTCTGAGCAGATTAGATACATGATAACACATATGCACACGGAAGGGAAAAAATTTATCCCAAGCTATAGTTAAAAAACTATACAGCAACCAGATATAGGGGTTGTGGCATATGTGCACCACCTGAAAGACGGCCCAAATTGTACCCATCAGATTAACAACACTTAAAGCTTTCATCTTTTTTGAGAGGGAGGAGACAGTCAAGCTCCACTCTTGCTTCATATCTGGAAAGATGAGAGAAGCACTTTTGGAAAGGAAACAAAAAAGCTGCTATGGTGTGGGTCCTGACCTCAACACCCGCATCTTTGAATGTCTTTGGGATTGTCAGAAGCAGAAAGTGCAGCCAACTTCTGAGACTGGGCTTTGAAGGTGTATCTGTGTGTATGAATATCTTTGCAGATGTTTTAAAAACTAAAGAAAAAGAGTGAAAGCTGTGAATAAAGATAAAAAATGGATTATAAGCCATGAAAAAATGGTCTTACAAGTCATTTTTGAGGTTTCCAGAACAATGGAATGTTATAAAATGAATAGAAATTAATCTCTGACTTTGCACAGTACTATATGTGTGATGAATACATAATTTGTCATACACAAATCTGCCATCTTACTTATTTGTATGATGTGTTTAGTTAGGGTCATCATTTGGTGTCAGGCGTTAGTATGTTTTTTATATTTCTCAGTGGGCTTTGTGTAACCTATTCATTTCTTTTGAAGAATACAGCGACTACAACAGCCTGAATGTCCCCACTCACAACAGAAGACATCAGGTGAGGAAGTGTAATGTTTAAAGATGTGTGTACTAAAGTCCGGATGTTGTGTAGCGAAGTTTGAGAGATGACTATCTTGTCGTTTGTGTTTATAGCTGAAAGCTCGTGATGCAGCTGGGCAGGCTGTGAGTTTTGTACAGGATCTGGTGTCTGCCCTCCTCAACTTTCACTCCTACACGGAACAGAGGGTCCACATTTACCCTCTGGACTCCTCCATCGAGCCCATCTCTCCCCTCAACCAGAAGGTGCACTAGCGCATTCTTCTTTTTGTAATGTTTTCTCCTTTCCCCTTATCCCGTACCTGTTCAGAGTTTGATTCACTGTCATTGAAACAAATACATGTGAGTTTCTTTTCCTCTTTTCAGTTCTCTCAGTATTTACATGAGAACGCTGCTTATGTTCGTCCGCTGGAGGATGGATTGCTACAGCTTCATCAGAGCATCACAGAGGACACGGTCACAGTACTGGTAAGCAGCTTCTTTTAGATTTCGAGCTGCGTTCACATTGATATTCAATATTCTTTTAAAGACGTCTATTTATATCCCGTGATGTCATGTGATCGAATTTGAAGGAAACAGTAGGCAAACTGCAGGACTTTTCCAAATCCTTTTCTACTTACACAAGCTTTCTGCAGAAGATCCTGCCTTATCAACTTAAAAGGTAGGTCCATCAGCACAGTCTGACCAAAACCTTCTATATCTGTTTTTGTTCTTACAGACTATATAGACAGTGTGTTTATGCATACATCACTAGTTGTCCCTGCCTTTTAATATCATTTACTAACTTAGTCTCTCTCTCTCTCTCTCTCTCTTTTTTCTTTTTCTTATCTCTCTCTCTCTCTCACTCTTTTTCTCTTTCTTTTCTCTCTCTCACTCTTTTTCTTTCTTCTCTCTGTTTTTGTCCCTCTATTTGACTCTCTCTTTCTTTGTCTTTCACTCTGTCTCTCTCACTCTCTTTTTCTCTTCGTCTTTCCCTCTTTTTTCCCCTCTCTCTCTCTCTTTCCCCTTCTCTCTCGCTCTCTTTTTCTCTTTCCTTTTTCTTTCTCTTTGTCTCTCTCTCGCTCTCTTTCTTTGTCGTTCTTTCTCTTTTTCCCTCTCTCTTTCCCTTTCTCTCTCTTTCCCTTTCTCTCTCTTTTTTCTTTCCTTTTTCTTTTTCTCTTTCCTTTTTCTATCTTTCTCGTTCTCTTTGTCTCTCTTTCTTTCTCGTGCTCTCTTTTTCGCTTTGTCTTTCTCTCTTTGTCTCTTGTTTTTTTGCTTTGTCTTTGTCTTTCTCTTTTTTACCTCTCTCTCTCTTTCTTTCCCATTCTTTCACTCTCTTTTTCTCTCTCTCTCTCTCTCTCTCTCTCTCTCTCTCTCTCTCTCTCTCTCTCTCTCTCTCTCTCTCTCTCTCTCTCTCTCTCTCTCTCTCTCTCTCTCTCTCTCTCTCTCTCTCTCTCTCTCTCTAGCCTTGAGGAGGAGTGTGATGTACCTTATTGTACAGCAGCTCTAAACACCAAGAACCAGGAGCTACAGAGCAACGTAAAGGCTTTCACTGCTGTCTTTGAGAAGTTACAGAACTATATCAGCCTTCTAGCCTTACCTAGTAAGTTCTTTATACACCTTTCACAACAGAAACATCCTGAAATGACGTCCTTGTGTGAAATGTGCTTCTTACTTATCCCCATAAAAGTACTGATGATATTCATGATATGCTCTAAAGAGCCTAATTTAATTGAAATAATAACACAATATTGTCACATTGTACACATCTTTGTGAAAGGCTTTATGGATTGTTCTACATATGATTTTGTTTCTGCTGTGTTACATCGTCTCTGTTTTATCAAAGCCATTGAACTTCTTTTTTTAATGCTATTTGAACACTCAGCCTGAACATTTTAGCCCAATAAAAATAGTATAATGACTTGGAGTAGAACTTCTTATTACATTGTTTAACAGTATGTGTATTTTATCCTTTCTTCCATAACATTTCTATTGTTTTGTTGGGACAATGACAATATTCACTGTCAGTGTTATTTTTCTTACTTGATAAATATTTATTAATTAACTTATTAATCTTTAGTGGAAATCTTGTATTTTTGTGGCAGGTGTGCGTTTTGATGCCATGCCTCAGAGCAGCTCCAGTGCTGTCTTCACTCAGCTGGCTGCCTGCTTACATGGACTGCATGATACCACCAAGGGTGAGACCACACAACTCCCACCCAGATAAAGGGAATCAGTTACTCAGTATGCTGTCCTAGATAGGCCATTTATATGAGCTGTTGTTTAGAGGTGTGGTTGACTTGTGGTATATGTAATCTTCCAATGCATTAAATGCAGTAAATGTCTCTAAAACATTTAACCCACTGGTTGTTGCATCCCCTTGAAATTGAAGCAGGCTTTCTGCTTGCTGTATGCTTGTTTACAGTGAGAGTACACTAGAGATGAATTGAATTAAAGCCACAATGGAGACATTGATTTATTATGACTGTATATGACCGCTCAATATAGCTAAGCTGGTTTGAGCTGTTCTCACTGCTCTAAGATAGACCAAGTGAAATGAGCTGCTATATTAAGCTTAAACTGACACTGTGTTACTGTTGCAGTCTCATAGTAACTGCCATAACATTCTCATCTTATTACTCTTGGGGTCAATAAATCTCACTTTAATGCCCATAACTACTGGTTAAAACAATAATATTGACCGAACCTTTACTCTTCTTGTGGCCTGTTATTGTAGTGACACTGGGTTAGATTCTATTCTGACAACAATTTGTATTGAACAGCTTTGACAGCCTCCAATTTAAAATCACATTCATGTACAGCATGACTTATTCACAGCCTTGCTCTGCTCTACAATTATTTGTTCTCCCGTTCAGAATACACAAAAACACCGATTAGGGACGTGATGTTGTAGGTGCTGTGGACTTTTGCCGATTATCTGATATTTGCTGCGACTGATACATTTATAAACTGTAAACAATGCAACTAGATCAACCCGGATTAGCTTTGCAGAGCAATATGTATATTTGTAGAGAGTTACATAGACAGTTATATTTACCATGTGATGACATTTTAGCACAGCAGTCCCTTGCATTGCCTAGATGCTCTGCTCTTCCACAGTGCAATCAATATACTACATGAAATATTGGTTTCCAGTATTAAGCACATTATAAGCACATAATTTTTTTTATCTTTTCAGATGTGTGCTTTCTAATAACATCACTATGAATTCTGACTCAAGGTTCTTCAGATTGGAGCATTTCACATCAAACCACTCTAAATGACTTTGTTTACATTATAAAAAATGTATAATTACAAATTCCCCATTAAATCGTCCAACTTAACTGCACATCCATAGGCAATTCCTGTTAACATCCTTAGTCACCTTAAGCATACTGTGTATCTTCTCTCTCTTAGTCACTCTTTCTTTACCTCATCGACAGAGCTCTCCAAGCATTACAGTCAGAAGGTAACTCTGGAGCAGGAGCTGCCCACTGTCACCCAGAAACTGCGCACCACCAACGAGTGCTTACTCTCCTCCCTGGCCTCTCTGACCAACAGCACTGGCAAGGTGAGCCGCCAGTGGACACTAAAGAACACTGGAATAGTTCAGTGTTTCTCACTGTGTGAAAGATCTCCCAGATAGGGTTAGAAATGGGGATCAGGACATTAAACAGCCCCGCAATGTAAAATCATGTTGTTAAATTCAGACAGGGTCAAATATTATATATATATAATATTATATTATATAGATTTTGTTTGGGAGTAGAAGATGAATCATTTTTTAAATTTTCTATTTATTTATTCCATTTTTTCCAGATTGCCACATTCTTCAGCAACAATCTTGACTTCTTTGCTTCATCGGCTGGCTACGGGCCGAGAGGAGGTGCAGGAAGCCTCAATCCGCTCCAAGCGGAGAGCATGCTCAGTAACAAGAAGAAGGCCTCTGCTTACATTCTCGCTGTTAGGAGGGTCAGTGAGATTCTCTTAATTATTGCTACATGGCATTAAATGTAATTAGTGATAAATGTGATGTTAACTGTTACTAAACCAGGACGCACTGTACTGTAGGTGTTTGTTTTCATTTTAAAAATCATTACAGAAAGTCTGTACTCAGAGATAAGCTTGCAGTGGATTGGCCAGTTGTATATACCACAGTGTAAGAGCTGACGCCTTTTCGTGTTGTGAATGAGTTCTTACTCTTCATTCTTCTCTCTGCTTTTAGGCTCGGCCGGAGTCTGTCCCATACATGGAGGCTCTGTCTAACCGTCGCATCCTGACCAGCTCCACGGAGAGCAGGGAGGGTCTGATGCAGCAGGTATTTTGGTCTTCTGCTCTTCCTCTCCATTGGGGACTGCAATAGGTCCTTCCCAGATTGTCTTTAGGGCACAAATAATAAAACATGGTCTCATCAGATTATGTCTTTGGATTGGAGAATAGAAATTGACCGTGCTCACTGGGGGTGATTTAGTACAAACTTGTCTTAGCCCTGATTATTACACATTATTACACATCTTCGTATTTGTTTACTCAATAAGGTGTCTGTACAGAGAGACAAAGACAAAGAAAGGGGGCTCTGCAGGGGATTACAAAACAATATGATGAGAAAATGCTTTCACGGTTTCACAGTTGTTGGGGAAAATAATCCATGTGGATCGCAATACAGTATAAACAATAACTCTCATAGGCTCTGCAGAACTCTATCAGGTTCCACAAAATTGCATATCAGTACAAGCCACCTGTGACCATATACAGTCGTATGCAATCAGAATTTAAGGTTTGTTGATTTTATAAGTAAGGAAGTATGTTTTGAAGTAGTTTGAAGTACTTTTTTCTTAAATTTAACATATTGGAGGTAAACAAAAAAAAGAAAAACTGAAAGAAATGTACTTGTGCAAGTTTTATGCCAATTTTGTTTTTATTTTTCTGAATGTGTTTAATTCAGGAAATAAAGCCATATTTAGGTTTATTCTCTGTAGAGGAGGAGTTGATTTTTTTTTTCTTCTCACAAATCAACAAAACATTGCCCAGTGGCATGCAAACGTGTGCATATGACTATAGATGGCAACCTGTTGCATAGTTATGTAGTATTGAATGATGTTGTCACAATACTGTAAATAAATTTTTTGATATAGTACTAGACTTAGACTTAAAGTATCAGAAATATGTACTGGTCTAATATCTTTACATGACAGTGATTGATGTTATCTTTAAATTCTTTCTGATATATATTCTACCACAATTAAAATTTTCAGATTTATTTTACACTAAATACATATAATAAACTTCTGCTTACTTATGTACATATTTCTTCTTTCTATATATTTATTCTACTCAGAAATAACTGGTACACTGACCTGTACAGTAATGTAGAATGTCAGGACACAACTAGCTTGTTTGCTGTTTCTTGTATAGTGGCGTTATCTCTCATGTGAAATGAAATAGACATTATAACGGTGCACCAGGTCAGCTATTTATTGTACTCAGAGTCTAAATAAAGGTTGATTGATTGTCTGTCAATCTGTTACTGCACACAGTTAATTAAGCATCTGTTTTTTTTGCTTTATATTCATAACAGTTCCGAAAGAAGTTGAAAACTCATTGGGAAACCTGAGCGCTGTTCATTTAAAAATCATTATATTTGGATAACAGAAAAGGCTAAATGTCCATCCTTCCTGCACACAGTCTTACAAACTCTTAACTTTCCAGGTACAGCAGAGCCAGGAGAAGATTGCTCGTTTGGAGCAGGAGAAGGAGCACTGGCTGCTGGAGGCTCAGTTGGGTCGAGTGAGATTGGAGAAGGAAAACCAGCGCATAGCCGATCTGGAGGCTCAGCTTTCAGCAGCTTTAGGGGGGGACAGTGTGTCCACCTCCTCTTTGACCAGCTCGCTCACTCCTGCATGCACCGACCCAGAAACAGAAGAGAAGACTGGCAGCGAGGTGTCTCAGAGCACCAGCGTGGTTAGTGCTACTCAAGGGCTTTATGACCAAAGAACTGCAGGTCTTTGAACTGCACATCTGAGCAGGACCAGGCTTTCAGAACCTCCCCACACAATTTTCTGGGTCACCCAGTTAATGACTGTATATACCTAAAGTTTATTTTTTTTGTTTGGTCCAGGACCCCTCATACTTTCAGCAGCATGCTTTAACATGTTTTAGTCTTAAGTATCATTCAGATTTGTTAGAATCCAATTAAATTTATTTTTCTGTATCATCAGGTTGGAATGCTCACCACAACTCCCACTAGTGAGATTGTAAGTATAAAGGGAATTGAAAATTGAAAAATTGACTTGTCAGCGGGGATTAGCACTTTTTCTCATTACGCTATTTATTTGTACTTTTATAGTTATAGAAAAAAAACTTTTTGCACCAATTCAATGTGTGTACTTCAGTGTTTAGTATTAGTCTATATATGATATTTGTATTTTTGTACATAATACAACCACATATTCTAAGCCACCGATTAACAATATAGTAAACTTTTATGTGCCTAATGTAAGTCTATTAACAGATACAATTGGTTCCTTTTGGGCTATGATTACAAAACTTGGAGTCTTAAAATGGAATTTTAAAATAAAGCTGTTCCAGATATGTAAAGTCATTGTTTCCATAATTTTAATAATAACAGTGCCAGTTTGTTTAAGCAGTGAAAGCTTTAGGTTTTAGACTAAAATCAAGTAAATTAAGAGTCAGTGAGTTTGAAGTACTGTGGCTGTTTTTTGTTTGCTCAGCATAAAGGAGACGACTAAAGATGTTAAGGTGTTTTTTAATCTTGTTAGAAATAGACCTAACCCTAGACCTGGCAGGCCTGACCCTAGCCTCTGTCTGTACTGCAGGTTGGAGATGAGGAGTCTCGGGAACATCTGATCAAAACTCACTATATGGCACGTGTGGCTGAGCTGACCACCCAGCTACAGATGTCTGACAGCAAGGCTGTGCATTTCCACGCAGAAGTAAGCAGAGCTGGGCTGTACTTCGAACTTTCCTCTTCACATATTACACAGTGAGCAAGGATTAGAACAGTGAGCACTGCTGTTTGGGATCTAATAGCTGTGAAATAAACTCCACCACAGCTTTTCCATTCTTCCTTTCTTTCTAGAGTTGTTTGCGATATGTTTACTTGATCTGAGCAACTAATCAGATTAGGTTTTATTATGTATGCTGTGACTGTGGACTGGTCTCAGTCTTAGTCTGGTAAATGTGAGTTGCAAGCCAGGGTAATGAAATGCTTCCCATGTTCAAAGCATAATTATCAGCATAAATTAGAATTTACAGAAGGATTATGATCGAAGGAGGGTCTAACTGTGCTTTTGTGCTAGATGGTGTTGGAAGAGGATGTGAAACCTGATGTTTCATGTGTGTGTGTTATTTGAATGATACTTCACCAAAACCATTGTCTCAGATGAGCTTATTGTTCTTCTCTTGTAGTGCCGGGCACTGGCTAAACGTCTAACAATTGCAGAGAAGGCTCGGGAGACTCTGACTGAGGAAGTGAAGCAAGCCAATCAAAACATCACCCGTTTGCAGGTAATCTCAGTTCTATTCAAGAGTAAAGCTGCCCAGCAGAGGTTTTATCCAGCAGGAAAGAAAAGCATTTTCAGTATCTTTAATACAACGTCACATTCTTCATTATGAAGAACTGTATCTTTGCATAGAATTGCTCTTCAGTTTATGTGAAAAACAAACGCAGCACCATCTGCTGGAAACTAATCAATTAGGAAGCCTTGAAGAATTGAGATGTCTGATCACCACTCTTTCAAATAATAATCTGCTCTTCCAATTGTAGTGAAGACATATTTGGTGGGTATATTCTTAGTTTTGCATTTGAGCTGTGAGGCTGAAGTAGCTAGCAAGCAATGGGAATTTATAGCCAGTAGGTTAGTTACCTACAACTCTTGTTAACTACATTAGCCTTATAGCTCCAGCACACATTTAAATAAGCAACCTGAACCAGTGCTTCAGACAGCTAAGTTTAGGAACAAATGTTAAATGTTATGGGCGTGGAGAACCTGTGTTAACCCCTTAATTAAAACAAAAACATATGGATGTGCTTTTTTTTTTATCCAGGATGAACTTAGCACAACCAAGAGGAGCTATGAAGACCAGCTGAGTATGATGAGTGATCATCTCTGCAGCATGAACGAAACCCTCAGCAAACAGCGAGAGGAGATCGACACGCTCAAATTAGGCAACAAGGTTGGTTCCTGACATTACGCCTGCTCATTAAATGGAAGTTCCAGAGATTTTTCTAATGTTTTATATAATTAACTCATTGAGATTTAAACAGTTTTTCACAGTGTTTCAATGTAAAGTACAGCAATGTAGTAAAACTTTCACTCCACTTTCTTTAGGTGGAGATATTAACCAGGCATTTGTGTTTATAACACAAGTATAACCATTTTATTTCTTAAACGTGTGTCTGTTAAGTGTTTGCTTGTGGTGTTGTTAAAGTGGTAAAACATAGTATTTCTCATTAAACCACTCTGAGAGCCTGTTTACAACTTGCATTCCATTTACACATTTCCCTACAACTGTTTGTTGCTGTATAGCTAGCTTTTGCATTTATAATCAGGATAATAACATAAGTAGGAAATATTTATTGTATATAAATAGGTGATTATTTTGGTGATTGATTGAATAATTAGTGTTTAATAATATAAAGTAAGTTAAAAGAAGTTGAACATCATGCAGAGCCCATCAAAGATTTCACTTTGATTTTATTTGTAAAGGCAAAAATGAATAATTATATTCATATACATACATTTGTTGCCACAAACTTGATATTCTGCTGATGTGGATTTATTCTGTCAGTGTTGCTCACAACATTTATGAGTGAACAGCTCCACCACATGGCTTTATTAAGACCTGTGGATACCCTTAGTTGCTATTTGCTTACTGAGCATATATTTTTCATTTAATTAATTTTGAATTGATTTTAAGCAATCTTCATAGATTTACAAATCATAAACATTTTTTTACAGTAAACATAGCATACTCTTACTTTCACGTTACTCTGTCTACTCGCTCTTTATATAAAGGATACACCATATGGGTCGTTCACACATGTATTTTCTCAAAGTGACCCTGTCTGTTAGTTTATTTTAAAGAAGCCTTCCTTTCTGCATTTCCCTGTCTAGGGAAACTCCAAGAAGAACAAGGGCCGGTAGTGGGGTCCACATTACTTCAGCATCAGAGGAAGAGGAGCTGCTGGGACCAGACACAGTGATCTGACCAACACCGGAGGCACACGACACTCAACTCCTGCTCTGTTGAGTCAAACTGGCCAAACTTGATTTTGTGCTACATTTCCATACAAATAGTTGATGAACTGTTTCTTTCATTCGTTGGCTCAGAGCAGTTTGAGACATGGATGTTTCTTTCAGCCCAACTTGTGTGCGTTTGTTTTGTGCCCACATGAAATTCTGTAAGATCTTCTTTTGAGTATAGACTGTGTTTGTAGCTTTTTGTTTCTGTTTCTTTTTGTTTCTATTTTTTTTATATATAAATAGTCTTGAGTGAATGAGTGTCTGTTAATACGTGTGATTGTGAGACTAGGTTGGAAGTGAAATTTCCCAGATTTTCAGAAACGAAGCTGCCTCAGACCCACAGACTGAGGAGGCGGACAGCACAACGTTATTGTGATTGCAGTTCTAATACAACTTAAGATGTGATGAGCACATCGCTAAGCATTTCATGTGCTATTGATAAACGTAGGGATGCATTCATATATTGTAGCCTCGTCTACAAGCAGCGTTTGAATTGTGTACAAGACTGACTGACCCCTTTCTAACCTGAGTGCGTTCTAGGCTGCATACTGACGATTGCAGGAGTATCACAGAGCGCGTTAAGGAATGTAGCTGAGGTTGGTCAGTGTGCTTGTAGCGAATAAGAAAGTTGTCTTATTGGTTAAAAAAATAGAAACAGATAAAGGTAGTTTGGCAAGTGTTATCTGAAACATAGGCAATGCGTATCTGAACATTTCCCGTTCTGACATTATACGACAGTTCAGTCTGTTTGTAGACATGATAATTTACATTAAGTTGATAAGTTTTTTTTTCTATGACAGCCTTTTACATTTAGTCTTGATGTAAACATAGTTGAAATGTACAATTTATCGTCCATTTATGGAAACGTATCTAAAAAAGAACAGCCCATATTTTCTGAAATATCAAAATTAAATGCATTCAAATATGCCTAAGGCAGCGTAGTTCCAGTCAAGGCACAGTAACGAGAACAGGTTAACATTAAGGGTTAAAGAGAGGATACAAGCATTTTTAAGGATATAAGAAAACTGTAGGACATTTTATGGATGCATTTGCTGAAAATAAGTAATATGTCTCTTAATACTCTCAAGTTATATACTTTACAATGCCGTAAGGATGAGAGAACAACAGTTACATAATGAGAAACATCCTAGTCAGATGCTTTCACTTATTAAGAAGTGCTTTGTTTTCGCAGTCCTGCTTTCTGTTATGAGGACAAAGTTGTGATGGGTTAAAAAACAAAGAAAAAAAAAGATGTATTGTGCAGCACATTAATCTCACCTAAACACATGTTAATCCTGTACGGACGACTAGTACGTACCTCAGTAGTTCTGATTACTTGCGCATGTAGTCAGAGGAAAAATCAGAAGGTGTGAGATTACGTTAGATGCTCTGTTGTCGTGATCACTAAATTGTTATGAATATGCACTGAGCAGATCTGTCTGCGTTTAGAAAAAAAAAGGAATCATAAGTGGATGACGAGAAGGGTTAATGTGAATGATAACACTTTACTGAAGGAGATCATTCGTAAGGTTACACTGTACCCACGCAAGGCTGTATATAGACATTTATAATGGTTTATTTCAACAAGTGTAGCCTTTGTGAATGTTTCTATAGGTTTTGCAGGTGCCATGTAGCCTTATGTTCGCTGCCCTTCAGTCATGTGTTGCTATGTGAATACATTCAGTTTAATTTACGTTCACGTACTGTCTTTTTTTTTTATTTCCTTTATTGAGAAATGATGCTACCGACGTTTTATGCAATGGTTTTCGTTCAACGTCTCTCTTTAAACCAATGAAATCAGTGTTGTATATGATTAATGTACTCATACGAATCGTCAACCAAACACAGATGATCAGACAGCTGGCAGAGCAGGACTTCATCTGCTCCATCTGAGCTGTCTCTGTATCGGTGGAGTTTTCACGACCGGTATGTTGTGATTTTTATTGGATGTTTTGGCCCAAATATAGATCTGAAAGTGAATCACACATGAGAGTTTACAAAGAGCCGCTTAGCTGGCTGGTCCGCAAGTTTACAGCGTTTACTAAATGACTAAATAAACGTTTACTAAGACTGCTTGACATTCTTCTCCCCCAGACTGCACTCCATCCATCTGTACAGAGCTATATTTGGGCTGAAGTGTTTGTCTCTTTAATCCCATTCGGTTACTGACCACATACCAAAAGAGTGTAATTAGGCGAACTGAACATGATACACTTGTGAAGTAAATAATAAAATAATATAAAATTTCCATTTTGCTCACTGTTTGGCTTTTGTATTATTGAAAAACAGGACAGTACGCAGGCTTGAGCATCTGTTGGATGGAATTTGGTTCAAGGTGATAGTTTAAATGAAGTTATAAAATACCTTAAGTTTGGGAGAAGGACCACGCCCAAACTCCTCCTTTCCATCATTACACGCTCTCCATAAACCACTTCTCTGCCCTCACCTTCTTGTGACGAAATTCGCACCACACCACCTCCCCAGCTCTTCCATCTCTTCCAAAATCGTACTCACCCTTCGCTGGGAATGGGGGAGGGGGGGGGGGGGTTTAAAACCCAACAGCAGAAGCCCAGCCCCAAGTTTCTCAGAGTTCCCCCTCCTTGCCCTGCCTTATCTCTATAAGAGATTTAAAGACTAACAATTTACAAAAATGAGGAAGATTTTTAGAAAGTGGTTCGGTATGCTAGGATCCCATATCAAAAGCTTTGGCTGGTTGGACTAGTGACCAGTACAGTTGCTGCTCCTGGACAGAGAGGGTGGGGATTTGTATAGGTCAGTGCACCTATGTTCAGGGGGGCTTGTTAATTATAAAGGTAAACTCGAACAATCTCTAAAATATACTAGTTACACTGCAGTTAAGGCCGTTCTTTTGTTGTTTATAGTTATTACCTGAAATGTAAAGTCTATTTTTAAAACACTGAGTCTTACTGACCACGCTGTGTCTGGGCCTATGTGAAGCTAGCTGGTCATCACACAATGAACAATGAGTGCAAACCTTATACATAGTGTGGCATGGCATTCTTTTATGTGATCTGTGTTACGTGCCCGGAATCGATTTGTCTAGACCCCAATTACCCCTTGACCACTTATGTGGTCGTAACCTTGTTTATATCCTGTTTTATACAGAACCATGCCTTCACTTGCAACACAGAAGCAGCTACCAGAGACTTGAAGTGTAGTCAACAAATGTACTCATCTTCAATCACAAGTGTGTTGTTGAATTGTTGTAGTGATTTGGTTTTTTTTTCTATTAACTAGGTTGCAAGCTTTTTAAGACGTTCACAGTAAATCATGGACTTTTAATTGTTATATATATTGTCTCTGGTGGGACAAGGCTAACTGCTGGGCTTTGCTGCAAGAGCTGTAGGATAAACAAATTGGAGTGTTTCTTCTTTTTATTGCTGCTTTATAATCTTTAAATATTAAAAAAACTGATCTATGACACAGTACAGTCCAGTTCTGCTCTGAAGCTCTACCCCAGAGCTCAGACAAAGCTACCATCATTATGAAGATTAGTCTTAAAGTACCTTCAGTTTCCTAGCAGCTCTTAGAGTTAAATTTGTGGTGCTTTAGTAAAGTATCAGCTCATACTTGCTCCTGATGGAGAATAAGTTTTTCAGCGGGAGGCTTGGTTTCTGTTTGTCAGGGCTGCTCTAAAACATATAGAGCAGAATCCACAACTCTATGCTTCCATAATCAATGTTATCAAGTTGTGACCCCTTTATAGAAATAATACTATGATATCAAAAACAAATATTAATTTTACTGCAGTATTGTTTTGTGATAATTTGTTCTATTTTTCTACAGTGACTCTGCTGCCCTGTGGTCGAACACTGCACTAAAATCCAAACAAAACTTTACTACAACATATTTCTTAGTTATATTAATTATAGCAGATTGTGTCTGTCAGGCCATTTACAGTTACATCTAAAAATACAACACAAAATATTTATAGCTGTTTCAGATGACGTAGTTAGATCGGGATGGTGGCCATCACCGTGACTACGCTCTAGAACCTATGTAGTTTCTGTTTTTCTGTTAGTTTTTTTGTTGGTGTTTTTTTGTTAAACAGATTGAAAACAAGCGCAATGTCGGTTTATATGCAGTGTAGCTTTATATTCGCTGCTCTTTAGTAGTGTGTTGCTATGTGAATACATTCAATTTAATTTACGTTCAGAGAATGTCACGGAAATGCCGTAGGATAGAGACGATGCAGCGTTTTTTCTTCATGTTACTGCTCTATAATCTCCTTGTTTAGTGAGAGTTCATGATAATATGGTAAAACATTCCGAACAAATCTATTCAACAGAACAGTATAGACCAGTTCGACTATATACTCGCTTTGTTTCTTCTCCTCTACTACAGGGACTCTACTGCCACACTGTGGTCAAACACAGCACTGAATGGATCTCAGAAATAAATCACAACTTTACTGTCACGTTTTTCGCAGTTATATTAATTTTAGCAGATTGTGTCTGTCAGGCCATTTACAGTTTAATGGAAAAATACAAACACAAATCATTCATAGCTGGTTCAGCTGACGTAATTAAATAGGGATGGTTGCCATCACCGTAAAACTAGTCATAATATCCTGTTTCCCTGACTACGCGCTGCTTAGACTACATAGTTTCCGTGTTTGTTTGGTTTTTTGGGTAAATGTGTTTTCGGGTTTCGGGTTTACGGGTCTTATTAACACCGTGTGAGGGATTAAACGGTGATACGTTGAAGGGTTTTTGGTGTATAGGCCTTGTGAACGGCTGTAATTTGGGTAGGGGTTTGGGCAGTTTGAAGGGAAACTTAATCGATTTTTTCTCTACATAATCACTGTGATTTAAAGAAAATTTCTTTAAAACGTTTTTCAAATCCCTCACAGAAAATTATCACACGAAGTCATTATGAATATGCTGCCTAATGCCTGAGAAATTGTTTTTTAGTAGTTTTGGCTTCCAATATATTTATTTTCAACACAAACATGGCGGAGAGGTACACACAAGTACCGAAAAGAATAGCATCTTGTTTATCTATCTATATAATGTTAAGCAGATGTACTTGCATGTATGTCTGCTACTTGCTTTCTGATGTTGGTGTTAGTTTCTACATTTACTACAAATGCTGTAGGATGAAGAAGTTCCAGTGTTTTCTCTTCATATTGCTGGTTGATAAACTCCTTGTTTTGTGAGAGTTCTCATAAATGGTTACATATTCTGATCAGATCTGATCTACAACACAGTAGTAGTTCAGTTCTGCTCTGAAGCTCCATCCCACAGCTCAGGTGTAGCTACCATTCATGTGAAGGCTCAACTTAAAGCACCTTCAGTTTCTTTGCGCTCTGTTAAAGCCCTGTTGCTCTGATATAAAGGTTTTTCTCACAGACTCCTAATCAGTTCTACTGATCTCCCAGCGCTGAGGCACATATGAAGCTGCTGGTCATCCAGAGTGTTCTGTGTGTAAGAGCAGCATAAGCTTTTTTATAGTTTTACATGTGATTATATAAATGAAGATAAAGCGGCATAGGTAAAGGAAATCTATTCTTTTTTTTTGTTCATATACCATTTTCGCTGTCCAAATTTTTTTACAGGAGAGAACAAAATGTTTTTAATGTAAGTCAATGGAACCAAGTTAGTTTGGAGCACTTCTGTTGGTTCCCTTCATCACTATTTTTTCACACAAAGTAAACGGAAGCTGTTGTATTTAAATCATGCAGAATAATAAAAATCGTGAAAAAACGTCGATACATGTTTGCATTGATATATAATATCACACTATATTTCACTCTGTTTATGAATAATGTTATAAAGGGAAATGATCCCACTGCACTGGTGGATCAACTCAATTCCACTGACGTTTCACTGATCAGCTGAACCGGGCTGCATCTTCTTGGTTGAGGTGTTTATGCTGAACCATCTCGCTGCTCCTCATTCATCAGGCTTTTCATTGCTTTCACTGTGACCAGTACATCGAGGAGCACACGACAGGTCTGCATCCCAGACCCAGATTAAGTCTAATCCAATAGAGATTTGAGCATTAACACTGCAATTAAGACTAGTCTTGATCCATACACGGGACAGCAGCCGTGTTTGTTTGCTGGTGCAGTAAATTAGCTCATTCAGCTTAAGAAGGTGAAACAACCATAATTGTGAAAGCTCAATATCGTCAAGAACCTATAACTGATTTTAAGATGACAGAACGTTTTTGTATGTCAATGTTATGTCTTAAAATGTTCCATGATGTCAAAGTAGTACCTCTACATGTATGTGGATTGATCTCAAGAACATATAGAGCAAAAAAACTAAAACAATTTAAATAAATTTAACAGACACAGTTTGGCACAAATTAGGCTACAGGACAAAAAGAGTCTATTGGTCCATCTCAGATAGCTCCTCCACCAGACCACCGGAGAGGCTACCAGGAACGTAAAGATCAGACAATGAATGCATGCAGCTTCACAAGGTTGTGGAATACATGGCTTACTGTGGTTTTCTTTGCTTTGTTTCACTGTGGTTCAGTGTACTCAAATCGTAGCCTACAGTATGGGGAGGGTGTGCATTGAAGACTGCAGTGTTTGACTGCGTCGCTATGGATGTCCTTAAAGTCTGCCTGGGCTGTCAAGTTATCAATGCATGGGTGTTTTTCTTCTGTTGACTAGTTTGCATAAATTATGGTTTAGCTGTTCTATATGTCTATATAAGCCAGACCTACACAGAAGCTCCACCCCTAGAATTCAAAAGAAGCTACCATGATTGTAAAGACCAGTCTCAAAATACCAAAGGTATCATGATCATTGATTTTCATGGGTTGGGGTTTGTCCAGAGTGTGTTAGAATACTGAAGCTACCTTGAGCAACCTTTCTCAGCCCCTATCTGTTACATACAGGTAGATGCCTTTGAGGCCAAGCCTCTGGGTGAGGTGATGGCTTTGGAGACATTACGTCTCTGAGGTTTCAGGCCTCAGGGAGAGATGATGCCCTTGGAGCCATTGCCTCTCTGATGGCTTGGGCCTTAAGGAAAGCTCTAATGTGTAGCTGGCAGAGCTGTATTACTGAATGGAGGTGAGTAAAGCTGCTTATGTAAATTTTTGAAGTTCTCTACTTAACGCCTGCTTTTTTACAACAAATCTCCATCCCGCTGTCTTTACTTATTCTGTTGTACTAGTGTTCTCATCCGTGGTAGATGCACAACTTATATAATGAGTTAGATTTTCTCCTCTCCATGATGGAGAACACTAGCGATAGCACAAAACTTATAAATGGCTGGTTGATTTTGCTTGAAGCTGATTGGTTAATTGATTAATTAACATGCAAATGAGCAAATCGGAACTCTGTCTTACGAATTTTGTCATAGAGCCCCATTCTAACAGATTTTCCCTCTCAATGTCTTGATAATGTCTCTCGCCCTCTCTCTCTCTTTCGTGTTGTCGGATTTCAGCGGGGCGAGGGAGAATAATACAGAAAATGCACTGGAGTTAACACTACAAGGAGTCAGAGGGCTCTAACATGCAGTTTACTGCAGTTAACACTAGAGGGAGTCAGGGGGCTGTAACATGCAGTTTACTGTAGATAACACTAGAGGGAGTCTGGGGGCTGTGACATGCAGTTTACTGTAGATAACACTAGAGGGAGTCAGAGGGCTGTAACATGCAGTTTACTGTAGATAACACTAGAGGGAGTCAGAGCTGGAACATGTAGTTTACTGTAGATAACACTAGAGGGAGTCAGTGGGCTGTAACATGCAGTTTACTGTAGATAACACTAGAGGGAGTCAGTGGGCTGTAACATGCAGTTTACTGTAGATAACACTAGAGGGAGTCAGAGGGCTCTAATATGCAGTTTACTGTAGACAACACTAGAGGGAGTCAGAGGGCTGTAACATGCAGTTTACTGTAGATAACACTAGAGGGAGTCAGAGGGCTCTAACATGCAGTGTACTGTAGTTAACACTAGAGAGAGTCAGGGGGCTCTAACATGCAGTGTACTGTAGTTAACACTAGAGGGAGTCAGAGGGCTCTAACATGCAGTTTACTGTAGATAACACTAGAGGGAGTCAGAGGGCTCTAACATGCAGTGTACTGTAGTTAACACTAGAGAGAGTCAGGGGGCTCTAACATGCAGTTTACTGTAGATAACACTAGAGGGAGTCAGAGGGCTCTAACATGCAGTTTACTGTAGATAACACTAGAGGGAGTCAGATTACTGTAACATGCAGTTTACTGTAGATAAAACTAGAGGGAGTCAGATTACTGTAACATGCAGTGTACTGTAGATAACACTAGAGGGAGTCAGAGGGCTCTAACATGCAGTTTACTGTAGATAACACTAGAGGGAGTCAGAGGGCTCTAACATGCAGTTTACTGTAGATAACACGAGAGGGAGTCAGAGGGCTCTAACATGCAGTTTACTGTAGTTAACACTAGAGGGAGTCAAAGGGCTCTAACATGCAGTTTACTGTAGATAACACTAGAGGGAGTCAGAGGGCTCTAACATGCAGTTTACTGTAGATAACACTAGAGGGAGTCAGGGGGCTCTAACATGCAGTTTACTGTAGATAACACTAGAGGGAGTAAGAGGGCTCTAACATGCAGTTTACTGTAGTTAACACTAGAGGGAGTCAGAGCTGTAACATGTAGTTTACTGTAGATAACACTAGAGGGAGTCAGTGGGCTGTAACATGCAGTTTACTGTAGATAACACTAGAGGGAGTCAGTGGGCTGTAACATGCAGTTTACTGTAGATAACACTAGAGGGAGTCAGTGGGCTGTAACATGCAGTTTACTGTAGATAACACTAGAGGGAGTCAGAGGGCTGTAACATGCAGTTTACTGTAGACAACACTAGAGGGAGTCAGAGGGCTCTAACATGCAGTTAACTGTAGATAACACTAGAGGGAGTCAGAGGGCTCTAACATGCAGTGTACTGTAGTTAACACTAGAGAGAGTCAGAGGGCTCTAACATGCAGTGTACTGTAGTTAACACTAGAGAGAGTCAGAGGGCCCTAACATGCAGTTTACTGTAGATAACACTAGAGGGAGTCAGAGGGCTCTAACATGCAGTTTACTGTATTTAACACTAGAGGGAGTCAGAGGGCTCTAACATGCAGTTTACTGTAGTTAACACTAGAGGGAGTCAGAGGGCTCTAACATGCAGTTTACTGTAGATAACACTAGAGGGAGTAAGAGGGCTCTAACATGCAGTTTACTGTAGTTAACACTAGAGGGAGTCAGTGGGCTGTAACATGCAGTTTACTGTAGATAACACTAGAGGGAGTCAGAGGGCTGTAACATGCAGTTTACTGTAGATAACACTAGAGGGAGTCAGAGGGCTGTAACATGCAGTTTACTGTAGATAACACTAGAGGGAGTCAGTGGGCTGTAACATGCAGTTTACTGTAGATAACACTAGAGGGAGTCAGAGGGCTGTAACATGCAGTTTACTGTAGATAACACTAGAGGGAGTCAGAGGGCTGTAACATGCAGTTTACTGTAGAATAACACTAGAGGGAGTCAGAGGGCTTGTAACATGCAGTTTACTGTAGATAACACTAGAGGGAGGTCAGAGGGCTGTAACATGCAGTTTACTGTAGATAACACTAGAGGGAGTCAGAGGGCTGTAACATGCAGTTTACTGTAGATAACACTAGAGGGAGTCAGAGGGCTCTAACATGCAGTTAACTGTAGATAACACTAGAGGGAGTCAGAGGGCTCTAACATGCAGTTTACTGTAGATAACACTAGAGGGAGTCAGAGGGCTCTAACATGTTCTCACCATGAATGAGAAAACTAGTACTGAACTAGTACTGAACTTAGACGTAGAACTAAACATATGATACAATTTGGTAAATATGTTTAGATGTAAAACATCTTGTTAGAGCTTAACGCATCATGTCATTAAGTTCTGAAAATCAAATACAGTATTCTACCTTAAATATAAAACATTAAATAAAGGTACTCAGAATATCTACCTACAGTGTCAAACAGAAGCAGCTTCTTGGTGGATCAAGCTTAATCTGGAGCTCCAAGCTTCTCATTCATGGTAAGTCAGGAAATTAGCATATTACTGCATCAGTAAACAAAGTTACCATCAGTGTGAGAAGCAGTCCTGAAATAGTAGCTGCTCTTGTAAATGACTGGATCTTATAAATTTGGGTTGTGCAGTTTGTCTCAATGCTCTGTCAGTGTGCAGGGGCTGCCTCATGTCCTGCCCACTGTAGATGGGGGCTAACGCGCGAGCCCGAATTTACGCCGGCTCGTTCTCCAGCCACTATGGGTGGGGCCAAAAAGCAACACTGATCTGCTCTAGATCAGAGAGAGCTTTAGGCCTCAAGGAGAACGAGGCCCAGGCCGACGCCGGTCCCCCCGACCGAGGGGGAGGCCAGGCGCTGGCCCAGGCCGACGCCGGGCCCCGAGGCGGAGGCCAGGCGCTGGCCCAGGCCGACGCCGGGCCCCCCGACCGAGGGGGAGGCCAGGTGCAGGAGAAAGTAACTACTCAGGTGAGGTCAGGAAAGCGTCAGCTGTTTTTGGAAACAATACAAAAAGGAAATCCTGCTGAGATGCTTTTACTTATTCTGAGCTACTAGTTTTCTCAGTCGTGGTAGAATATCTTAAATTGAAGCGTTTTTTCTTCCTCACCGTCACCGAGAAGCCCGTTCACATTCCAAGCTTTATAAATACTCATTTTAATTGGCTGCTCTGATTGGTTGAAAGCTCATTAATATGCAAGGCTCATGGGTAAATTGATTAAAGTACTGGTGTGCTGCATTGTGGGACGCTCATTCAGACTGATCTTTCAGAACTCAGACCAACAAGTAGAAACTTTTCAGGATGGAATGAAGATCCAGAGGCCAAAATCCAGACCCAGTTTCCTGAAACATCACAGTGTTAACATTATCAGAGTGTTAGCGTGAAAACAATCAAACTTGTTAAACATCTCCACACTTTCTACACATTTACATCAGTACTCTGAGAAACTGCTATCAGCTTCTTCTCACTCGCAGGGTACGTGACATACAGACGTCCTTCAATCACTGTTGTAAATGAATATTAACAAAGTACAAACTGAAATAAAGATATGGAATTATAAAACTGTGTCACAAACATTCAGTTTAAATAAACAAACAGCTGTTTACTTCATTTAATTACTAACTGGCTCCAAGAGCTGCTACATGTTCAAAGGTTTTAAGGTGGATCTTTCAGTAACTATGAGCGTTTAAGGTGGATCTTTCAGGATATATGAACATTAGTCCACTGCTACGCTGACAGTTTTTAACATGAAGGGAACGGTATTATTAAAACAGAAATGCATGACTGGAACACGGAGGTACCAGCACATGTGACTGTTTGTATTTAAAACTGTACAGTTACAGTGAGCTGTCAGGACGAAGCGCCTACACGTTTCTGAAACGTTCCCCAGATCGTGTATTAGCTTCTGAATCCCAAGTACACTCCACATTAACGCTAGTCCTGTGTATCTGACCAACAGTGTACCAGGTGGTTGCTAATTGTGTTGCTTGGTGGTTTCATATACTATTCTAAATGATTTGCTATGGTGTTGCTAGGTTGTGTTAAGGTGTACAAGGCGGCCCACCAGCAGATCACTTTTACAGTTCTACACTGTTCCTCTTATAACCAGCAGGTGAAGTTTATTAAAGGCTTTTTAGACGTCAGAGATGCTGCTAAGTTCAAACCGTAAGATCTGCTTTAAACTGACACTCACTCAGCTTAGCTCACATAGACCTCAGATGGAGCTCTGAGTGTTGATTAGTTTTAGTTTGGAGGGACTGAGCTCCTCTCCTCTTTGTCTGGAACACCAACCATGACACTTAAAAAGATACTAGTGGTGAACTAAACTCCCCCCCAACAGAGAGGAAAGTGAAGACTTTAGGTGATGTGAATGTTTCCACTGCAGGTCAGGAGTTTATCTGTGATGTCCCAGCTGTTTTCTCTTTGTGAGTGGATCTAGCAGATCTCCAACAGTCCTAAACTACCATTCCATGGTGAGAGGAAACTCACTACAATCCCTATTACAGCACTAAGAGCACCACAATGAAGACTAGAACCATAGAACACTGATACTTCTACAATTAGCACTTTGTTACACACTACACACAGGAGATGTTAGACCATTCTAGGAAGCTAATGCTAACAGTATTAGCATTTGTGCTAGCAGCTAGAGAGTGTTTGTGTTATGTTTTTCCACATTAATCTGTAACAGATTAACAGTTCAGCTCTGCTGAGGTCTGTAAACGGAGCTCTGAGCTGGTCTTGCTGAAGATTCACTGTTTATGTTTTCATCTTGTATCTTTACATTTTCTTACTGTTTACTAAAATATTCAGCTCATAATAAAGTCTGATTAGCATTACCTTACAGTGGAGCCATTGTTCCTTCCTCCATTAAGAGTGACCTCTTCTTCTAACAATTCACCTCATTGGCTAAACTGTCATTATTCCATTGTCTGATTGGTCCATTACTAATGTAGCAGAGGGCTCTAACATGCAGTTTACTGTAGATAACACTAGAGGGAGTCAGAGGGCTCTAACATGCAGTTTACTGTAGTTAACACTAGAGGGAGTCAGTGGGCTGTAACATGCAGTTTACTGTAGATAACACTAGAGGGAGTCAGAGGGCTCTAACATGCAGTTTACTGTAGATAGCACTAGAGGGAGTCAGAGGGCTGTAACATGCAGTTTACTGTAGATAACACAGAGGGAGTCAGAGGGCTGTAACATGCCAGTTTACTGTAGATAACACTAGAGGGAGTCAGAGGGCTGTAACATGTAGTTTACTGTAGATAACACTAGAGGGAGTCAGAGGCTGTAACATGTAGTTTTACTGTAGATAACACTAGAGGGAGTCAGAGGGCTCTAACCATGTTCTCACCACCATGAATGAGAAAACTAGTACTGAACTAGTACTGAACTTAGACGTAGCACTAAACATATAATACAATTTGGTAAATATGTTTAGATGTAAAACATCTTGTTAGAGCTTAACGCATCATGTCATTAAGTTGTGAAAATCAAATACAGTATTTTACATTAAATTTAAAACATTAAATGAAGGCACTCAGAATATCTACCTACAGTGTCAAACAGAAGCAGCTTCTTGGTGGATCAAGCTTAATCTGGAGCTCCAAGCTTCTCATTCATGGTAAATCAGGAAATTAGCATATTACTGCATCAGTAAACAAAGTTACCATCAGTGTGAGAAGCAGTCCTGAAATAGTAGCTGCTCTTGTAAATGACTGGATCTTATAATATTAGGGTTGTGCAGTTTGTCTCAATGCTCTGTCAGTGTGAAGGGGCTGCCTCCATTGTCCCTGCCAGCCACTGTAGGTGGGGCTAACGCGCGAGCCCCAAATTTACGCCGGCTCGTTCTCCAGCCACTATGGGTGGGGCCAAAAAGCAACACTGATCTGCTCTAGATCAGAGAGAGCTTTAGGCCTCAAGGAGAACGAGGCCCAGGCCGACGCCGGTCCCCCCGACCGAGGGGGGAGGCCAGGCGCTGGCCCAGGCCGACGCCGGTCCCCCCGACCGAGGTGGAGGCCAGGCGCTGGCCCAGGCCGACGCCGGTCCCCCCGACCGAGGGGGAGGCCAGGCGCTGGCCCAGGCCGTCGCCGGTCCCCCCGACCGAGGGGGAGGCCAGGCGCTGGCCCAGGCCGTCGCCGGTCCCCCCGACCGAGGGGGAGGCCAGGCGCTGGCCCAGGCCGACGCCGGTCCCCGCGACGGGGGGAGGCCAGGCGCTGGCCCAGGCCGTCGCCGGTCCCCCCGACCGAGGGGGAGGCCAGGCGCTGGCCCAGGCCGACGCCGGTCCCCCCGACCGAGGTGCAGGTGCAGGAGGCCAGGTGCAGGAGAAAGTAACTACTCAGGTCAGGAAAGCGTGAGCTGTGTTTGGAAACAATAGAAAAAGGAAATCCTGCTGAGATGCTTTTACTTATTCTGAGCTACTAGTTTTCTCAGTCGTGGTAGAAATATCTTAAATTGAAGCGTTTTTCTCTCCTCACCGTCACCGAGAAGCCCGTTCACATTCCAAGCTTTATAAATACTCATTTTAATTGGCTGCTCTGATTGGCTGAAAGCTCATTAATATGCAAGGCTCATGGGTAAATTGATGAAAGCGCTGGTGTGCTGCATTGTGGGACGCTCATTCAGACTGATCTTTCAGAACTCAGACCAACAAGTAGAAACTTTTCAGGATGGAATGAAGATCCAGAGGCAAAATCCAGACCCAGTTTCCCTGAACATCACAGTGTTAACATTATCAGAGTGTTAGCGTGAAAACAATCAAACTTGTAAACATCTCCACACTTTCTACACATTTACAATCAGTACTCTGAGAAACTGCTATCAGCTTCTTCTCCACTCGGCAGGTACGTGACATACAGACGTCCTTCCAATCACTGTTGATAAATGAATATTAACAAAGTACAAAACTGAAATAAAGATATGGAAATATAAAACCTGTGTCACAAACATTCAGTTTAAATAAACAAACAGCTGTTTACCTTCATTTAATTACTAACTGGCATCCAAGAGCTGCTACATGTTCAACGGTTTTAAGGTGGATCTTTCAGTAACTATGAGCGTTTAAGGTGGATCTTTCAGGATATATGAACATTAGTCACTGCTCTTGCTGACAGTTTTAACATGAAGGGAACGAGTAAACAGGAAATGCATGAATGGAACACGGAGGGTACCAGCACATGTGACTGTTGTATTTAAAACTGTACAGTTACAGTGAGCTGTCAGACGAAGCGCCTTCACGTTTCTGAAACGTTCCCAGATCGGTATTAGCTTCCTGACATCCCAAGTACACTCCTCATTAACGCTAGTCTGTGTACTGACCAACAGTGTACCAGGTGGTTGCTAATGTGTTGCTTGGTGGTTCATATACTATTCTAAATGATTGCTATGGTGTTGCTAGGTTGGTGTTAAGGTGTACAAGGCGGCCACCAGCAGATCACTTTTACAGTTCTACACTGTTCCTCCTTATAACCAGCAGGTGAAGTTTATTAAATGCTTTTAGACGTCAGAGATGCTGCTAAGTTCAAACCGTAAGATCTGCTTTAACTGACACTCACTCAGCTTAGCTCACATAGACCTCAGATGGAGCTCTGAGTGTTGATTAGTTTTAGTTTGGAGGACTGAGCTCCTCTCCTCTTTGACTGGAACACCAACCATGACACTTAAAAAGATACTAGTGGTGAACTAAACTCCCCAAAGAGAGGAAAGTGAAGACTTTAGGTGATGTGAATGTTTCCACTGCAGGTCAGGAGTTTATCTGTGATGTCACTGTTTTCTCTTTGTGAGTGGATCTAGCAGATCTCCAACAGTCCTAAACTACCATTCCAGGTGAGAGGAAACTCACTACAATCACTATTACAGCACTAAGAGCACCAGAATGAAGACTAGAACATAGAACACTGATACTTCTACAATTAGCACTTTGTACACACTTCACACAGGTGATGTTAGCATCTAGGAAGCTAATGCTAACAGCTAGAGATCAGCTAGAGAGTGTTTGGTGTTAATGTTTTCCACATTAATCTGTAACAGATTAACAGTTCAGCTCTGCTGAGGTCTGTAAACAGAGCTCTGAGCTGGTCTTGCTGAAGATTCACTGTTTATGTTTTCATCTTGTATCTTTACATTTTCTTACTGTTTACTAAAATATCAGCTCATAATAAAGTCTGATTAGCTTACCTTACAGTGGAGCCATTGTTCCTTCCTCCATTAAGAGTGATTCTTCTTCTAACACTTCACCTCATTGGCTAAACTGTCATTATTCCATTGTCTGATTGGTCCATTACTAATGTAGCAGAGGGCTCTAACATGCAGTTTACTGTAGATTACACTAGAGGGAGTCAGAGGTCTCTAACATGCAATTTACTGTAGATAACACTAGAGGGAGTCAGAGGGCTGTAACATGCAGTTTACTGTAGATAACACTAGAGGGAGTCAGAGGTCTCTAACATGCAATTTACTGTAGATAACACTAGAGGTAGTCAGAGGGCTCTAACATTCAGTTTACTGTAGATAACACTAGAGGGAGTCAGGGGGCTCTAACATGCAGTTTACTGTAGATAACACTAGAGGGAGTCAGTGAGCTGTAACATGCAGTTTACTGTAGATAACACTAGAGGGAGTCAGAGGGCTCTAACATGCAATTTACTGTAGATAACACTAGAGGGAGTCAGGGGGCTCTAACATGCAGTTTACTGTAGATAACACTAGAGGGAGTCAGAGGGCTCTAACATGCAGTTTACTGTAGATAACACTAGAGAGAGTCAGAGGGCTCTAACATGCAGTTTACTGTAGATAACACTAGAGAGAGTCAGAGGGCTCTAACATGCAGTTTACTGTAGATAACACTAGAGGGAGTCAGAGGGCTCTAACATGCAGTTTACTGTAGATAACACTAGAGGGAGTCAGAGGGCTCTAACAAGCAGTTTACTGTAGATAACACTAGAGGGAGTCAGATTACTGTAACATGCAGTGTACTGTAGATAACACTAGAGGGAGTCAGAGGGCTGTAACATGCAGTTTACTGTAGATAACACTAGAGGGAGTCAGAGGGCTCTAACATGCAATTTACTGTAGATAACACTAGAGGGAGTCAGAGGGCTCTAACATGCAATTTACTGTTGATAACACTAGAGGGAGTCAGAGGGCTCTAACATGCAATTTACTGTAGATAACACTAGAGGGAGTCAGAGGGCTCTAACATGCAATTTACTGTTGATAACACTAGAGGGAGTCAGAGGGCTCTAACATGCAGTTTACTGTAGATAACACTAGAGGGAGTCAGAGGGCTCTAACATTCAGTTTACTGTAGTTAACACTAGAGGGAGTCAGTGAGCTGTGACATGCATGTTAGAGCCCTCTGACTCCCTCTAGTGTTATCTACAGTAAACTGCATGTTAGAGCCCACTGACTCCCTCTAGTGTTATCTACAGTAAACTGCATGTTAGAGCCCTCTGCTACGTTAGTAATGGACCAATCAGACAATGGTATGATGACAGTTTAGCCAATGAGGTGAAGTGTTAGAAGAAGAGTCACTCTTAATGGAGGAAGGAACAATGGCTCCACTGTAAGGTAAGCTAATCAGACTTTATTATGAGCTGACATTTTAGTAAACAGTGAGAAAATGTAAAGATACAAGATGAAAACATAAACAGTGAATCTTCAGCAAGACCAGCTCAGAGCTCCGTTTACAGACCTCAGCAGAGCTGAACTGTTAATCTGTTACAGATTAATGTGGAAAACATTAACACACAAACACTCTCTAGCTGCTCTCTAGCTGTTAGCATTAGCTTCCTAGATGGCTAACATCACCTGTGTGAAGTGTGTACAAAGTGCTAATTGTAGAAGTATCAGTGTTCTATGGTTCTAGTCTTCATTCTGGTGCTCTTAGTGCTGTAATAGTGATTGTAGTGAGTTTCCTCTCACCTGGAATGGTAGTTTAGGACTGTTGGAGATCTGCTAGATCCACTCACAAAGAGAAAAACAGTGACATCACAGATAAACTCCTGACCTGCAGTGGAAACATTCACATCACCTAAAGTCTTCACTTTCCTCTCTTTGGGGAGTTTAGTTCACCTCTAGTATCTTTTTAAGTGTCATGGTTGGTGTTCCAGACAAAGAGGAGAGGAGCTCAGTCCTCCAAACTAAAACTAATCAACACTCAGAGCTCCATCTGAGGTCTATGTGAGCTAAGCTGAGTGAGTGTCAGTTAAAGCAGATCTTACGGTTTGAACTTAGCAGCATCTCTGACGTCTAAAAGCCTTTAATAAACTTTCACCTGCTGGTTATAAGGAGGAACAGTGTAGAACTGTAAAAGTGATCTGCTGGTGGCCTTCTTGTACACCTTAACACCAACCTAGCAACACCATAGCAATCATTTAGAATAGTATATGAACCACCAAGCAACACATTAGCAACCACCTGGTACACTGTTGGTCAGTACACAGACTAGCGTTAATGTGGAGTGTACTTGGGATTCAGGAAGCTAATACACGATCTGGGAACGTTTCAGAAACGTGAAGGCGCTTCGTCTGACAGCTCACTGTAACTGTACAGTTTTAAATACAACAGTCACATGTGCTGGTACCTCCGTGTTCCAGTCATGCATTTCTGTTTTACCGTTCCCTTCATGTTTAAAACTGTCAGCGTAGCAGTGACTAATGTTCATATATCCTGAAAGATCCACCTTAAACGCTCATAGTTACTGAAAGATTCCACCTTAAAACCTTTGAACATGTAGCAGCTCTTGGAGCCAGTTAGTAATTAAATGAAGTAAACAGCTGTTTGTTTATTTAAACTGAATGTTTGTGAACACAGTTTTTATATTTCCATATCTTTATTTCAGTTTTGTACTTTGTTAATATTCATTTATCAACAGTGATTGAAGGACGTCTGTATGTCACGTTACCTGCCGAGTGAGAAGAAGCTGATAGCAGTTTCTCAGAGTACTGATTGTAAATGTGTAGAAAGTGTGGAGATGTTAACAAGTTTGATTGTTTTCACGCTAACACTCTGATAATGTTAACACTGAGATGTTTCAGGAAACTGGGTCTGGATTTTGGCCTCTGGATCTTCATTCCATCCTGAAAAGTTTCTACTTGTTGGTCTGAGTTCTGGAAGGTCAGTCTGAATGAGCTTCCCACAATGCAGCACACCAGCGCTTTCATCAATTTACCCATGAGCCTTGCATATTTTTGCATATTAATGAGCTTTCAACCAATCAGAGCAGACAATTAAAATGAGTATTTATAAAGCTTGGAATGTGAACGGGCTTCTCGATGACGGTGAGGAGAGAAAAACGCTTCAATTTAAGATATTTCTACCACGACTGAGAAAACTAGTAGCTCAGAATAAGTAAAAGCATCTCAGCAGGATTTCCTTTTTGTATTGTTTCCAAAAACAGCTGACACTTTCCTGACCTCACCTGAGTAGTTACTTTCTCCTGCACCTGGCCTCCCCCTCGGTCTGGGGGACCGGCGTCGACCTGGGCCATCGCCTGGCCTACGCCTCGGTCGGGGGGCACCGGCGTCGACCTGGGCCATCGCCTGGCCTCCCCCTCGGTCGGGGGGCACCGGCGTCGACCTGGGCCATCGCCTGGCCTCCCCCTCGGTCGGGGGGCACCGGCGTCGGCCTGGGCCATCGCCTGGCCTCCCCTCGGGGGGGGGTCCTGGCAACCGGCGTCGGCCTGGGCTGGAGAATGAGCCGGGGTAAATTTGGGCTCGCCGCGTTAGCCCCCACCTACAGTGGAGAAGGACATGAAGGCAGACCCCTTTACTCTGAAAGAGTATTGAGGCAAACTGCACACCCCAAATTTTTAAGATCCAGTGATTTACAAGAGCAGCTACTATTTCAGGACTGCGTTCTCACACTGATGGGGAACTTTGTTTACTGATGCCAGTAATATGCTAATTTCCTGACTTAGCATGAATGAGAAGCTTGGAGCTCCAGATTTAGCTTGATCCACCAAGAACGCTGCTTCTGTTTGACACTGTAGGTAGATATTCTGAGTACCTTTATTTAATGTTTTATATTTAAGGTAGAAAACTGTATTTGAGTTTTCAGAGCTTAATGACATGATGCGTTAAGCTCTAACAAGATGTTTTACATCTAAACATCTTTACCAAATTGTATCATATGTTTAGCTTCTACGTCCTAAGTTCAGTACTAGTTCAGTACTAGTTTTCTTATTCATGGTGAGAAACATGTTAGAGCCCTCTGACTCCCTCTAGGGTTATCTACAGTAAAATACATGTTACAGCCCTCTGACTCCCTCTAGTGTTTATCTACAGTAAACTACATGTTACAGCCCTCTGACTCCCCTCTAGTGTTTATCTACAGTAAACTGCATGTTACAGCCCTCTGACTCCCTCTCGTGTTATCAACAGTAAACTGCATGTTACAGCCACTCTGACTACCTCTAGTGTTACTACAGTAAACTGCATGTTAGAGCCCTCTGACTCCCTCTAGTGTTATCTACAGTACCAAACTGCATGTTAGAGCCCTCTGACTCCCTCTAGTGTTATCTACAGTAAACCTGCATGTTAGAGCCCTCTGACTCCCTCTAGTGTTATCTACAGTAAACTGCATGTTACAGGCCCACTGACTCCCTCTAGTGTTATCTACAGTAAACTGCATGTTACAGCCCTCTGACTCCCTCTAGTGTTATCTACTAGTAAACTGCAGTGTTACAGCCCTCTGACTCCCTCTAGTGTTATCTACAGTAAACTGCATGTTAGAGCCCACTGACTCCCTCTAGTGTTATCTACAGTAAACTGCATGTTACAGCCCTCTGACTCCTCTAGTGTTATCTACAGTAAACTGCATGTTACAGCCCTCTGACTCCCTCTAGTGTTATCTACAGTAAACTGCTGTTACAGCCCTCTGACTCCCCTCTAGTGTTATCTACAGTAAACTGCATGTTAGAGCCCTCTGACTCCCTCTAGTGTTATCTACAGTAAACTGCATGTTAGAGCCCTCTGACTCCCTCTAGTGTTAATCTACAGTAAATCTGCATGTTACAGCCCTCTGACTCCTCTAGTGTTATCTACAGTAAACTGCATGTTAGAGCCCTCTGACTCCCTCTAGTGTTATCTACAGTAAACTGCATGTTAGAGCCCTCTGACTCCCTCTAGTGTTATCTACAGAAAACTGCATGTTAGTAGCCCTCTGACTCCCCTCTAGTGTTACCTCTCAGTAAACTGCATGTTACAGCCCCACTGGACTCCCTCTAGTGTTATCTACAGTAAACTGCATGATTAGAGCCCACTGACTCCCTCTAGTGTTATCTACAGTAAACTGCATGTTAGAGGCCCTCTGACTCCCTCTAGTGTTATCCTACCAGTAAAACTGCATGTTACAGCCCCCCTCCTCTGACTCCCTCTAGAGTTATCTACCAGCTAAACCTCGCAGGTTAAAGCCCTCTGACTCCCTCTAGTGTTATCTACAGTAAACTGCATGTTAGAGTCCTCTGACTCCCTCCAGTGTTACCTACAGGAAACTGCATGTTAGAGCCCTCTGACTCCCTCTAGTGTTATCTACAGTAAACTGCATGTTACAGCCCACTGACTCCCTCTAGTGTTATCTACAGTAAACTGCATGTTAGAGCCCTCTGACTCCCTCTAGTGTTATCTACAGTAAACTACATGTTACAGCCCACTGACTCCCTCTAGTGTTATCTACAGTAAACTTTATGTTAGAGCCCACTGACTCCCCTATAGTGTTAATCTACAGTAAACTGCATGTTACAGACCTCTGACTCCCTCTAGTTTTATCTACAGTAAACTGCATGTTACAGCCCTCTGACTCCCTCTAGTGTTATCTACAGTAAACTGCATGTTAGAGCCCTCTGACTTCCTCTAGTGTTAACTACAGTAAACTGCATGTTAGAGACCTCTGACTCCCTCTAGTGTTATCTACAGTAAACTGAATGTTAGAGCCCTCTGACTCCCTCTAGTGTTATCTACAGTAAACTGCATGTTACAGCCCACTGACTCCCTCTAGTGTTAACTACAGTAAACTGCATGTTAGAGCCCTCTGACTCCCTCTAGTGTTATCTACAGTAAACTGCATGTTAGAGCCCTCTGACTCCCTCTAGTTTTATCTACAGTAAACTGCATGTTAGAGCCCTCTGACTCCCTCTAGTGTTATCTACAGTAAGCTGCATGTTAGAGCCCTCTGACTCCCTCTAGTTTTATCTACAGTAAACTGCATGTTACAGCCCTCTGACTCCCTCTAGTGTTATCTACAGTAAACTGAATGTTAGAGCCCTCTGACTCCCTCTAGTGTTATCTACAGTAAACTGCATGTTACAGCCCACTGACTCCCTCTAGTGTTAACTACAGTAAACTGCATGTTAGAGCCCTCTGACTCCCTCTAGTGTTATCTACAGTAAGCTGCATGTTAGAGCCCTCTGACTCCCTCTAGTGTTATCTACAGTAAACTGCATATTACAGCCCTCTGACTCCCTCTAGTGTTATCTACAATAAACTGCATGTTACAGCCCTCTGACTCCCTCTAGTGTTATCTACAGTAAACTGCAGGTTAAAGCCCTCTGACTCCCTCTAGTGTTATCTACAGTAAACTGCATGTTAGAGTCCTCTGACTCCCTCCAGTGTTACCTACAGGAAACTGCATGTTAGAGCCCTCTGACTCCCTCTAGTGTTATCTACAGTAAACTGCATGTTACAGCCCCACTGACTCCCTCTAGTGTTATCTACAGTAAACTGCATGTTAGAGCCCTCTGACTCCCTCTAGTGTTATCTACAGTAAACTGCATGTTAGAGCCCTCTGACTCCCTCTAGTGTTATCTACAGTAAACTACATGTTACAGCCCACTGACTCCCTCTAGTGTTATCTACAGTAAACTTTATGTTAGAGCCCACTGACTCCCTCTAGTGTTATCTACAGTAAACTGCATGTTACAGCCCTCTGACTCCCTCTAGTTTTATCTACAGTAAACTGCATGTTACAGCCCTCTGACTCCCTCTAGTGTTATCTACAGTAAACTGCATGTTAGAGCCCTCTGACTCCCTCTAGTGTTAACTACAGTAAACTGCATGTTAGAGACCTCTGACTCCCTCTAGTGTTATCTACAGTAAACTGAATGTTAGAGCCCTCTGAACTCCCTCTAGTGTTATCTACAGTAAAACTGCATGTTACAGCCCACTGACTCCCTCTAGTGTTAACTACAGTAAACTGCCATGTTAGAGCCCTCTGACTCCTCTAGTGTTTATCTACAGTAAACTGCATGTTAGAGCCCTCTGACTCCCTCTAGTTTTATCTACAGTAAACTGCATGTTAGAGCCCTCTGACTCCCTCTAGTGTTATCTACAGTAAGCTGCATGTTAGAGCCCTCTGACTCCCTCTAGTTTTAATCTTACAGTAAACTGCATGTTAGAGACCTCTGACTCCCTCTAGTGTTATCTACAGTAAACTGCATGTTAGAGCCCTCTGACTCCCTCTAGTGTTATCTACAGTAAACTGCATGTTACAGCCTCCCTCTAGTGTTAACTACAGTAAACTGCATGTTAGAGCCCTCTGACTCCCTCTAGTGTTATCTACAGTAAGCTGCATGTTAGAGCCCTCTGACTCCCTCTAGTGTTATCTACTGTAAACTGCATGTTACAGCCCACTGACTCCCTCTAGTGTTATCTACTGTAAACTGCATGTTAGAGCCCTCTGACTCCCTCTAGTGTTATCTACAGTAAACTGCATGTTACTAGCCCACTGACTCCCCTCTAGTGTTATCTACAGTAAACTGCATGTTAGAGCCCTCTGACTCCCTCTAGTGTTATCTACAGTAAACTGCATGTTAGAGCCCACTGACTCCCTCTAGTGTTATCTACAGTAACTGCATGTTAGAGCCCTCTGACTCCCTCTAGTGTTATCTACAGTTAACTGCATGTTAGCAGCCCTCTTACTCCCTCTAGTGTTATCTACAGTAAACTGCATGTTACAGCCCTCTGACTCCCTCTAGTGTTACTACAGTAAACTGCATGTTAGAGCCCCTTGACTCCCTCCAGTGTTATCTACAGTAAACTGCATGTTACAGCCCTCTGACTCCCTCTCGTGTTACTAAGTAAACTGCATGTTAGAGCCCTCTGCTACGATAGTAATGGACAAATCAGACAATGGTATGATGACAGTTTAGCCAATGAGGTGAAGTGTTAGAAGAAGAGTCACTCTTAATGGAGGAAGGAACAATGGCTCCACTGTAAGGTAAGCTAATCAGACTTTATTATGATGCTGATATTTTAGTAAACAGTGAGAAAAATGTAAAGATACAAGATGAAACATAAACAGTGAATCTTCAGCAAGACCAGCTCAGAGCTCCGTTTACAGACCTCAGCAGAGCTGAACTGTTAATCTGTTACAGATTAATGTGAAAACATTAACACAAACACTCTCTAGCTGCTAGCACAAATGCTAATACTGTTAGCATTAGCTTCCTAGATGGCTAACATCACCTGTGTGAAGTGTGTACAAAGTGCTAATTGTAGAAGTATCAGTGTTCTATGGTTCTAGTCTTCATTCTGGTGCTCTTAGTGCTGCTGTAATAGTGATTGTAATGAGTTTCTTCTCACCTGGAATGGTAGTTTAGGACTGTTGGAGATCTGCTAGATCCACTCACAAAGAGAAAACAGTGACATCACAGATAAACTCCTGACCTGCAGTGGAAACATTCACATCACCTAAAGTCTTCACTTTCCTCTCTTTGGGGAGTTTAGTTCACCACTAGTATCTTTTTAAGTGTCATGGTTGGTGTTCCAGACAAAGAGGAGAGGAGCTCAGTCCTCCAAACTAAAACTAATCAACACTCAGAGCTCCATCTGAGGTCTATGTGAGCTAAGCTGAGTGAGTGTCAGTTAAAGCAGATCTTACGGTTTGAACTTAGCAGCATCTCTGACGTCTAAAAGCCCTTTAATAAACTTCACCTGCTGGTTATAAGGAGGAACAGTGTAGAACTGTAGAAGTGATCTGCTGGTGGCCTTCTTGTACACCTTAACACCAACCTAGCAACACCATAGCAATCATTTAGAATAGTATATGAACCACCAAGCAACACATTAGCAACCACCTGGTACACTGTTGGTCAGTACACAGACTAGCGTTAATGTGGAGTGTACTTGGGATTCAGGAAGCTAATACACGATCTGGGAACGTTTCAGAAACGTGAAGGCGCTTCGTCTGACAGCTCACTGTAACTGTACAGTTTTAAATACAACAGTCACATGTGCTGGTACCTCCGTGTTCCAGTCATGCATTTCTGTTTTACTGTTCCCTTCATGTTAAAACTGTCAGCGTAGCAGTGACTAATGTTCATATATCCTGAAAGATCCACCTTAAACGCTCATAGTTACTGAAAGATCCACATTAAACGCTCATAGTTACTGAAAGATCCACCTTAAAACCTTTGAACATGTAGCAGCTCTTGGAGCCAGTTAGTAATTAAATGAAGTAAACAGCTGTTTGTTTATTTAAACTGAATGTTTGTGACACAGTTTTATATTTCCATATCTTTATTTCAGTTTTGTACTTTGTTAATATTCATTTCTCAACAGTGATTGAAGGACGTCTGTATGTCACGTACCTGCCGAGTGAGAAGAAGCTGATAGCAGTTTCTCAGCGTACTGATTGTAAATGTGTAGAAAGTGTGGAGATGTTAACAAGTTGATTGTTTTCACGCTAACACTCTGATAATGTTAACACTGTGATGTTTCAGGAAACTGGGTCTGGATTTTGGCCTCTGGATCTTCATTCCATCCTGAAAAGTTTCCACTTGTTGGTCTGAGTTCTGGAAGATCAGTCTGAATGAGCGTCCCACAATGCAGCACACCAGCGCTTTCATCAATTTACCCATGAGCCTTGCATATTTTTGCATATTAATGAGCTTTCAACCAATCAGAGCAGCCAATTAAAATGAGTATTTATAAAGCTTGGAATGTGAACGGGCTTCTCGGTGACGGTGAGGAGAGAAAAAACGCTTCAATTTAAGATATTTCTACCACGACTGAGAAAACTAGTAGCTCCGAATAAGTAAAAGCATCTCAGCAGGATTTCCTTTTTGTATTGTTTCCAAAAACAGCTGACACTTTCCTGACCTCACCTGAGTAGTTACTTTCTCCTGCACCTGGCCTCCCCGCGGTCTGGGGGACCGGCGTCGACTGGCCATCGCCTGGCTCCCCCTCGTCGGGGGGACCGGCGTCGGCCTGGGCCATCGCCTGGCCTCCCCCTCGGTCGGGGGGCACCGTCGTCTGGCCTGGCCATCGCCTGGCCTCCCCCTCGGTCGGGGGGCACCGGCGTCGGCCTGGGCCATCGCCTGGCCTCCCCCTCGGTCGGGGGCGACGGGGGGGGCCGGGCCGGGGCCGGGCAGGCCCCGGGGCTCGGGCCTGGCGGTCGGGCTGGCCTGGGCCATCGCCTGGCCTCCTCCTGTCGGGGGGCCCTGGTCCGGCCTGGGCCATCGCCTGGCCTCCCCCCTCGGTCGGGGGGCACTGGCGTCGGCCTGGGCCAATCGCCTGGCCTCCCCCCTCGGTCGGGGGTACCCGGCGTCTCGTTCTCCTTGAGGCCTAAAGCTCTCTCTGATCTAGAGCAGATCAGCATTGCTTTTTGGCCCCAACCATAGGGGCTGGAGAATGAGCCGGGGTAAATTTGGGCGTCGCGCGTTAGCCCCCCACCTACAGTGGGAAGGACATGAGGCAGACCCTTCACACTGAAAGAGTATTGAGGCAAACTGCACAACCCAAATTTATAAGATCCAGTGATTTACAAGAGCAGCTACTATTTCAGGACTGCTTCTCACACTGATGGTAACTTTGTTTACTGATGCAGTAATATGCTAATTTCCTGACTTACCATGAATGAGAAGCTTGGAGCTCCAGATTAAGCTTGATCCACCAAGACGCTGCTTCTGTTTGACACTGTAGGTAGATATTCTGAGTACTTTTATTTAACGTTTTAAATTTAAAGTAAAATACTGTATTTTATTTTCAGAGCTTAATGACATGATGCGTTAAGCTCTAACAAATGTTTTACATCTAAACATATTTACCAAATTGTATCATATGTTTAGTTCTACGTCTAAGTTCAGTACTAGTTCAGTACTAGTTTTCTCATTCATGGTGAGAACATGTTAAAGCCCTCTGACTCCCCTCTAGTGTTATCTACAGTAAACTACATGTTACAGCCCTCTGACTCCCTCTAGTGTTATCTACAGTAAACTGCATGTTAGAGCCCTCTGACTCCCTCTAGTGTTATCTACAGTAAACTACATGTTACAGCCCTCTGACTCCCTCTAGTGTTATCTACAGTAAACTGCATGTTAGAGCCCTCTGACTCCCTCTAGTGTTATCTACAGTAAACTGCATGTTACAGCCCTCTGACTCCCTCTAGTGTTATCTACAGTAAACTGCATGTTAGAGCCCTCTGACTCCCTCTAGTGTTATCTACAGTAAACTGCATGTTACAGCCCTCTGACTCCCTCTAGTGTTATCTACAGTAAACTGTATGTTAGAGCCCTCTGACTCCCTCTAGTGTTATCTACAGTACACTGCATGTTACAGCCCTCTGACTCCCTCTAGTGTTATCTACAGTAAACTGCATGTTAGAGCCCTCTGACTCCCTCTAGTGTTATCTACAGTAAACTGCATGTTACAGCCCTCTGACTCCCTCTAGTGTTATCTACAGTAAACTGCATGTTACAGCACACTGACTCCCTCTAGTGTTATCTACAGTAAACTGCATGTTAGAGCCCACTGACTCCCTCTAGTGTTATCTACAGTAAACTGCATGTTACAGCCCTCTGACTCCCTCTAGTGTTATCTACAGTAAACTGCATGTTAGAGCCCTCTGACTCCCTCTAGTGTTATCTACAGTAAACTGCATGTTACAGCCCACTGACTCCCTCTAGTTTTATCTACTGTAAACTACATGTTACAGCCCTCTGACTCCCTCTAGTGTTATCTACAGTAAACTACATGTTACAGCCCTCTGACTCCCTCTAGTGTTATCTACAGTTAACTGCATGTTAGAGCCCTCTGACTCCCTCTAGTGTTATCTACAGTAAACTACATGTTACAGCCCTCTGACTCCCACTAGTGTTATCTACAGTAAACTGCATGTTAGAGCCCTCTGACTCCCTCTAGTGTTATCTACAGTAAACTGCATGTTACAGCCCACTGACTCCCTCTAGTGTTATCTACAGTAAACTGCATGTTAGAGCCCACTGACTCCCTCTAGTGTTATCTACAGTAAACTGCATGTTACAGCCCTCTGACTCCCTCTAGTGTTATCTACAGTAAACTGCATGTTACAGCCCTCTGACTCCCTCTAGTGTTATCTACAGTAAACTGCATGTTAGAGCCCTCTGACTCCCTCTAGTGTTATCTACAGTAAACTGCATGTTACAGCCCTCTGACTCCCTCTAGTGTTATCTACAGTAAACTGCATGTTAGAGCCCTCTGACTCCCTCTAGTGTTATCTACAGTAAACTGCATGTTACAGCCCACTGACTCCCTCTAGTGTTATCTACAGTAAACTACATGTTACAGCCCTCTGACTCCCCACTAGTGTTATCTACAGTAAACTGCATGTTAGAGCCCTCTGACTCCCTCTAGTGTTATCTACAGTAAACTACATGTTACAGCCCTCTGACTCCCTCTAGTGTTATCTACAGTAAACTGCATGTTAGAGCCCTCTGACTCCCTCTAGTGTTATCTACAGTAAAACTACATGTTACAGCCCTCTGACTCCCACTAGTGTTATCTACAGTAAACAGCATGTTAGAGCCCTCTGACTCCCTCTAGTGTTATCTACAGTAAACTGCATGTTACAGCCCACTGACTCCCTCTAGTGTTATCTACAGTAAACTGCATGTTAGAGCCCACTGACTCCCTCTAGTGTTATCTACAGTAAACTGCATGTTACAGCCCTCTGACTCCCTCTAGTGTTATCTACAGTAAACTGCATGTTACAGCCCTCTGACTCCCTCTAGTGTTATCTACAGTAAACTGCATGTTAGAGCCCTCTGACTCCCTCTAGTGTTATCTACAGTAAACTGCATGTTACAGCCCACTGACTCCCTCTAGTGTTATCTACAGTAAACTGCATGTTAGAGCCCACTGACTCCCTCTAGTGTTATCTACAGTAAACTGCATGTTAGAGCCCACTGACTCCCTCTAGTGTTATCTACAGTAAACTGCATGTTAGAGCCCTCTGACTCCCTCTAGTGTTCTCTACAGTAAACTGCATGTTAGAGCCCTCTGACTCCCTCTAGTGTTATCTACAGTAAACTGCATGTTACAGCCCTCTGACTCCCTCTAGTGTTATCTACAGTAAACTGCATGTTAGAGCCCTCTGACTCCTACTAGTGTTATCTACAGTAAACTGCAGGTTACAGCCCTCTGACTCCCTCTAGTGTTATCTACTGTAAACTGCATGTTAGAGCCCTCTGACTCCCTCTAGTGTTATCTACAATAAACTGCATGTTACAGCCCTCTGACTCCCTCTAGTGTTATCTACAGTAAACTGCATGTTAGAGCCCTCTGACTCCCCTCCAGTGTTACCTACAGTAAACTGCATGTTAGAGCCCCTCTGACTCCCTCTAGTGTTATCTACAGTAAACTGCATGTTAGAGCCCTCTGGACTCCCTCTAGTGTTATCTACAGTAAACTGCATGTTAGAGCCCTCTGACTCCCTCTAGTGTAATCTACAGTAAACTGCATGTTAGAGCCCTCTGCTACGTTAGTAATGGACAAATCAGACAATGGTATGATGACAGTTTAGCCAATGAGGTGAAGTGTTAGAAGAAGAGTCACTCTTAATGGAGGAAGGAACAATGGCTCCACTGTAAGGTAAGCTAATCAGACTTTATTATGAGCTGATATTTAGTAAACAGTGAGAAAATGTAAAGATACAAGATGAAAACATAAACAGTGAATCTTCAGCAAGACCAGCTCAGAGCTCCGTTTACAGACCTCAGCAGAGCTGAAGTGTTAATCTGTTACAGATTAATGTGGAAAACATTAACACAAACACTCTCTAGCTGCTAGCACAAATGCTAATACTGTTAGCATTAGCTTCCTAGATGGCTAACATGACCTGTGTGAAGTGTGTACAAAGTATTTAGGCCTCCTTGAGGCCTAAATCTCTCTCTGATCTAGAGCAGATCAGCGTTGCTTTTTGGACCCACCCATAGTGGCTGGAGAATGAGCCGGGGTAAATTTGGGCTCGCGCGTTAGCCCCCATTTACAGTGGGAAGGACATGAGGCACACCCTTCCCACTGAAAGAGCATTGAGGCAAACTGCACAACCCAAATTTATAAGATCCAGTGATTTACAAGAGCAGCTACTATTTCAGGACTGCTTCTCACACTGATGGTAACTTTGTTTACTGATGCAGTAATATGCTAATTTCCTGACTTACCATGAATGAGAAGCTTGGAGCTCCAGATTCAGCTTGATCCACCAAGAAGTTGCTTCTGTTTGACACTGTAGGTAGATATTCTGAGTAACCTTTATTTAACGTTTTAAATTTAAAGTAAAATACTGTATTTTATTTTCAAAGCTTAATGGACATGATGCGTTAAGCTCTAACAAGATGTTTTACATCTAAACATATTTACAAAATTGTATCATATGTTTAGTTCTACGTCTAAGTTCAGTACTAGTTCAGTACTAGTTTTCTCATTCATGGTGAGAACATGTTAGAGCCCTCTGACTCCCTCTAGTGTTATCTACAGTAAACTACATGTTACAGCCCTCTGACTCCCTCTAGTGTTATCTACAGTAAACTACATGTTACAGCCCTCTGACTCCCTCTAGTGTTATCTACAGTAAACTGCATGTTACAGCCCTCTGACTCCCTCTAGTGTTATCTACAGTAAACTACATGTTACAGCCCTCTGACTCCCTCTAGTGTTATCTACAGTAAACTACATGTTACAGCCTCTGACTCCCTCTAGTGTTATCTACAGTAAACTGCATGTTAGAGCCCTCTGACTGCCTCTAGTGTTATCTACAGTAAACTGCATGTTACAGCACACTGACTCCCTCTAGTGTTATCTACAGTAAACTGCATGTTAGAGCCCACTGACTCCCTCTAGTGTTATCTACAGTAAACTGCATGTTACAGCCCTCTGACTCCCTCTAGTGTTATCTACAGTAAACTGCATGTTAGAGCCCTCTGACTCCCTCTAGTGTTATCTACAGTAAACTGCATGTTACAGCCCACTGACTCCCTCTAGTGTTATCTACTGTAAACTACATGTTACAGCCCTCTGACTCCCTCTTGTGTTATCTACAGTAAACTACATGTTACAGCCCTCTGACTCCCTCTAGTGTTATCTACAGTTAACTGCATGTTAGAGCCCTCTGACTCCCTCTAGTGTTATCTACAGTAAACTACATGTTACAGCCCCTCTGATTCCACTAGTGTTATCTACAGTAAACTGCATGTTAGAGCCCTCTGACTCCCTCTAGTGTTATCTACAGTAAACTGCATGTTACAGCCCACTGACTCCCTCTAGTGTTATCTACAGTAAACTGCATGTTAGAGCCCACTGACTCCCTCTAGTGTTATCTACAGTAAACTGCATGTTAGAGCCCCACTGACTCCCTCTAGTGTTATCTACAGTAAACTGCATGTTACAGCCCACTGACTCCCTCTAGTGTTATCTACAGTAAACTGCATGTTAGAGCCCACTGACTCCCTCTAGTGTTATCTACAGTAAACTGCATGTTACAGCCCACTGACTCCCTCTAGTGTTATCTACAGTAAACTGCATGTTACAGCCCACTGACTCCCTCTAGTGTTATCTACAGTAAACTGCATGTTAGAGCCCACTGACTCCCTCTAGTGTTATCTACAGTAAACTGCATGTTAGAGCCCACTGACTCCCTCTAGTGTTATCTACAGTAAACTGCATGTTAGAGCCTTCTGACTCCCTCTAGTGTTAATCTACAGTTAACTGCATGTTAGAGCCCTCTTACTCCCTCTAGTGTTATCTACAATAAACTGCATGTTACAGCCCTCTGACTCCCTCTAGTGTTATCTACAGTAACTGCATGTTAGAGCCCTCTGACTCCCTCCAGTGTTACCTACAGTAAACTGCATGTTAGAGCCCTCTGACTCCCTCTAGTGTTATCTACAGTTAACTGCATGTTAGAGCCCTCTTACTCCCTCTAGTGTTATCTACAATATACTGCATTTTACAGCCCTCTGACTCCCTCTAGTGTTATCTACAGTAAACTGCATGTTAGAGCCCTCTGACTCCCTCTAGTGTTATCTACAGTAAACTGCATGTTACAGCCCTCTGACTCCCTCTAGTGTTATCTACAGTAAACTGCATGTTAGAGCCCTCTGACTCCCTCTAGTGTTATCTACAGTAAACTGCATGTTACAGCCCACTGACTCCCTCTAGTGTTATCTACAGTAAACTACATGTTACAGCCCTCTGACTCCCTCTAGTGTTATCTACAGTAAACTACATGTTACAGCCCTCTGACTCCCTCTAGTGTTATCTACAGTAAACTGCATGTTAGAGCCCTCTGACTCCCTCTAGTGTTATCTACAGTAAACTACATGTTACAGCCCTCTGACTCCCACTAGTGTTATCTACAGTAAACTGCATGTTAGAGCCCTCTGACTCCCTCTAGTGTTATCTACAGTAAACTGCATGTTACAGCCCACTGACTCCCTCTAGTGTTATCTACAGTAAACTGCATGTTAGAGCCCACTGACTCCCTCTAGTGTTATCTACAGTAAACTGCATGTTACAGCCCTCTGACTCCCTCTAGTGTTATCTACAGTAAACTGCATGTTACAGCCCTCTGACTCCCTCTAGTGTTATCTACAGTAAACTGCATGTTAGAGCCCTCTGACTCCCTCTAGTGTTATCTACAGTAAACTGCATGTTACAGCCCACTGACTCCCTCTAGTGTTATCTACAGTAAACTGCATGTTAGAGCCCACTGACTCCCTCTAGTGTTATCTACAGTAAACTGCATGTTAGAGCCCACTGACTCCCTCTAGTGTTATCTACAGTAAACTGCATGTTAGAGCCCTCTGACTCCCTCTAGTGTTATCTACAGTTAACTGCATGTTAGAGCCCTCTTACTCCCTCTAGTGTTATCTACAATAAACTGCATGTTACAGCCCTCTGACTCCCTCTAGTGTTATCTACAGTAAACTGCATGTTAGAGCCCTCTGACTCCCTCCAGTGTTACCTACAGTAAACTGCATGTTAGAGCCCTCTGACTCCCTCTAGTGTTATCTACAGTAAACTGGATGTTAGAGCCCTCTGCTACGTTAGTAATGGACAAATCAGACAATGGTATGATGACAGTTTAGCCAATGAGGTGAAGTGTTAGAAGAAGAGTCACTCTTAATGGAGGAAGGAACAATGGCTCCACTGTAAGGTAAGCTAATCAGACTTTATTATGAGCTGATATTTTAGTAAACAGTGAGAAAATGTAAAGATACAAGATGAAAACATAAACAGTGAATCTTCAGCAAGACCAGCTCAGAGCTCCGTTTACAGACCTCAGCAGAGCTGAACTGTTAATCTGTTACAGATTAATGTGGAAAACATTAACACAAACACTCTCTAGCTGCTAGCACAAATGCTAATACTGTTAGCATTAGCTTCCTAGATGGCTAACATCACCTGTGTGTAGTGTGTACAAAGTGCTAATTGTAGAAGTATCAGTGTTCTATGGTTCTAGTCTTCATTCTGGTTCTCTTAGTGCTGTAATAGTGATTGTAGTGAGTTTCTTCTCACCTGGAATGGTAGTTTAGGACTGTTGGAGATCTGCTAGATCCACTCACAAAGAGAAAACAGTGACATCACAGATAAACTCCTGACCTGCAGTGGAAACATTCACATCACCTAAAGTCTTCACTTTCCTCTCTTTGGGGAGTTTAGTTCACCACTAGTATCTTTTTAAGTGTCATGGTTGGTGTTCCAGATAAAGAGGAGAGGAGCTCAGTCCTCCAAACTAAAACTAATCAACACTCAGAGCTCCATCTGAGGTCTATGTGAGCTAAGCTGAGTGAGTGTCAGTTAAAGCAGATCTTACGGTTTGAACTTAGCAGCATCTCTGACGTCTAAAAGCCTTTAATAAACTTCACCTGCTGGTTATAAGGAGGAACAGTGTAGAACTGTAGAAGTGATCTGCTGGTGGCCTTCTTGTACACCTTAACACCAACCTAGCAACACCATAGCAATCATTTAGAATAGTATATGAACCACCAAGCAACACATTAGCAACCACCTGGTACACTGTTGGTCAGTACACAGACTAGCGTTAATGTGGAGTGTACTTGGGATTCAGGAAGCTAATACACGATCTGGGAACGTTTCAGAAACGTGAAGGCGCTTCGTCTGACAGCTCACTGTAACTGTACAGTTTTAAATACAACAGTCACATGTGCTGGTACCTCCGTGTTCCAGTCATGCATTTCTGTTTTACCGTTCCCTTCATGTTAAACTGTCAGCATAGCAGTGACTAATGTTCATATATCCTGAAAGATCCACCTTAAACGCTCATAGTTACTGAAAGATCCACCATAAAACCTTTGAACATGTAGCAGGTCTTGGAGCCAGTTAGTAATTAAATGAAGTAAACAGCTGTTTGTTTATTTAAACTGAATGTTTGTGACACAGTTTTATATTTCCATATCTTTATTTCAGTTTTGTACTTTGTTAATATTCATTTATCAACAGTGATTGAAGGACGTCTGTATGTCACGTACCTGCCGAGTGAGAAGAAGCTGATAGCAGTTTCTCAGAGTACTGATTGTAAATGTGTAGAAAGTGTGGAGATGTTAACAAGTTTGATTGTTTTCACGCTAACACTCTGATAATGTTAACACTGAGATGTTTCAGGAAACTGGGTCTGGATTTTGGCCTCTGGATCTTCATTCCATCCTGAAAAGTTTCCACTTGTTGGTCTGAGTTCTGGAAGATCAGTCTGAATGAGCGTCCCACAATGCAGCACACCAGCGCTTTCATCAATTTACCCATGAGCCTTGCACATTTTTGCATATTAATGAGGTTTCAACCAATCAGAGCAGCCAATTAAAATGAGTATTTATAAAGCTTGGAATGTGAACGGGCTTCTCGGTGACGGTGAGGAGAGAAAAACGCTTCAATTTAAGATATTTCTACCACGACTGAGAAAACTAGTAGCTCAGAATAAGTAAAAGCATCTCAGCAGAATTTCCTTTTTGTATTGTTTCCAAAAACAGCTGACACTTTCCTGAGCAGTTACTTTCTCCTGCACCTGGCCTCCCCCTCGGTCTGGGGGACCGGCGTCGACCTGGGCCATCGCCTGGCCTCCCCCTCCGTCGGGGGGGATCGGCGTCGGCCTGGGCCATCGCCTGGCCTCCCCCTCCGTCGGGGGGCACCGGCGTCGGCCTGGGCCATCGCCTGGCCTCCACCTCGGTCGGGGGGCACCGGCGTCGGCCTGGGCCATCGCCTGGCCTCCACCTCGGTCGGGGGGACCGGCGTCGGCCTGGGCCATCGCCTGGCCTCCACCTCGGTCGGGGGGACCGGCGTCGGCCTGGGCCATGGCCTGGCCTCCCCCTCGGTCGGGGGGCACCGGCGTCGGCCTGGGCTGGAGAATGAGCCGGGGTAAATTTGGGCTCGCGCGTTAGCCCCCACCTGCAGTGGGAAAGACCTGAGGCAGACCCTTCACACTGAAAGAGTATTGAGGCAAACTGCACAACCCAAATTTATAAGATCCAGTGATTTACAAGAGCAGCTACTATTTCAGGACTGCTTCTCACACTGATGGTAACTTTGTTTACTGATGCAGTAATATGCTAATTTCCTGACTTACCATGAACGAGAAGCTTGGAGCTCCAGATTAAGCTTGATCCACCAAGAAGCTGCTTCTGTTTGACACTGTAGGTAGATATTCTGAGTACTTTTATTTAACATTTTAAATTTAAAGTAAAATACTGTATTTGATTTTCAGAGCTTAATGACATGATGCGTTAAGCTCTAACAAGATGTTTTACATCTAAACATATTTACCAAATTGTATCATATGTTTAGTTCTACGTCTAAGTTCAGTACTAGTTCAGTACTAGTTTTCTCATTCATGGTGAGAACATGTTAGAGCCCTCTGACTCCCTCTAGTGTTATCTACAGTAAACTACATGTTACAGCCCTCTGACTCCCTCTAGTGTTATCTACAGTAAACTACATGTTACAGCCCTCTGACTCCCTCTAGTGTTATCTACAGTAAACTGCATGTTGCAGCCCTCTGACTCCCTCTAGTGTTATCTACAGTAAACTGCATGTTAGAGCCTTCTGACTCCCTCTAGTGTTATCTACAGTAAACTACATGTTACAGCCCTCTGACTCCCTCTAGTGTTATCTACAGTAAACTGCATGTTACAGCCCTCTGACTCCCTCTAGTGTTATCTACAGTAAACTGCATGTTAGAGCCCTCTGACTCCCTCTAGTGTTATCTACAGTAAACTGCATGTTAGAGCCCTCTGACTCCCTCTAGTGTTATCTACAGTAAACTGCATGTTACAGCCCTCTGACTCCCTCTAGTGTTAACTACAGTAAACTGCATGTTAGAGACCTCTGACTCCCTCTAGTGTTATCTACAGTAAACTGAATGTTAGAGCCCTCTGACTCCCTCTAGTGTTATCTACAGTAAACTGCATGTTACAGCCCACTGACTCCCTCTAGTGTTAACTACAGTAAACTGCATGTTAGAGCCCTCTCACTCCTTCTAGTGTTATCTACAGTAAACTGAATGTTAGAGCCCTCTGACTCCCTCTAGTGTTATCTACTGTAAACTGCATGTTACAGCCCACTGACTCCCTCTAGTGTTATCTACTGTAAACTGCATGTTAGAGCCCTCTGACTCCCTCTAGTGTTATCTACAGTAAACTGCATGTTACAGCCCACTGACTCCCTCTAGTGTTATCTACAGTAAACTGCATGTTAGAGCCCTCTGACTCCCTCTAGTGTTATCTACAGTTAACTGCATGTTAGAGCCCTCTGACTCCCTCTAGTGTTACCTACAGTAAACTGCATGTTAGAGCCCTCTGACTCCCTCTAGTGTTATCTACAGTAAACTGCATGTTAGAGCCCTCTGACTCCCTCTAGTGTTATCTACAGTAAACTGCATGTTAGAGCCCTCTGACTCCCTCTAGTGTAATCTACAGTAAACTGGATGTTAGAGCCCTCTGCTACGTTAGTAATGGACAAATCAGACAATGGTATGATGACAGTTTAGCCAATGAGGTGAAGTGTTAGAAGAAGAGTCACTCTTAATGGAGGAAGGAACAATGGCTCCACTGTAAGGTAAGCTAATCAGACTTTATTATGAGCTGATATTTTAGTAAACAGTGAGAAAATGTAAAGATACAAGATGAAAACATAAACAGTGAATCTTCAGCAAGACCAGCTCAGAGCTCCGTTTACAGACCTCAGCAGAGCTGAACTGTTAATCTGTTACAGATTAATGTGGAAAACATTAACACAAACACTCTCTAGCTGCTAGCACAAATGCTAATACTGTTAGCATTAGCTTCCTAGATGGCTAACATCACCTGTGTGTAGTGTGTACAAAGTGCTAATTGTAGAAGTATCAGTGTTCTATGGTTCTAGTCTTCATTCTGGTTCTCTTAGTGCTGTAATAGTGATTGTAGTGAGTTTCTTCTCACCTGGAATGGTAGTTTAGGACTGTTGGAGATCTGCTAGATCCACTCACAAAGAGAAAACAGTGACATCACAGATAAACTCCTGACCTGCAGTGGAAACATTCACATCACCTAAAGTCTTCACTTTCCTCTCTTTGGGGAGTTTAGTTCACCACTAGTATCTTTTTAAGTGTCATGGTTGGTGTTCCAGATAAAGAGGAGAGGAGCTCAGTCCTCCAAACTAAAACTAATCAACACTCAGAGCTCCATCTGAGGTCTATGTGAGCTAAGCTGAGTGAGTGTCAGTTAAAGCAGATCTTACGGTTTGAACTTAGCAGCATCTCTGACGTCTAAAAGCCTTTAATAAACTTCACCTGCTGGTTATAAGGAGGAACAGTGTAGAACTGTAAAAGTGATCTGCTGGTGGCCTTCTTGTACACCTTAACACCAACCTAGCAACACCATAGCAATCATTTAGAATAGTATATGAACCACCAAGCAACACATTAGCAACCACCTGGTACACTGTTGGTCAGTACACAGACTAGCGTTAATGTGGAGTGTACTTGGGATTCAGGAAGCTAATACACGATCTGGGAACGTTTCAGAAACGTGAAGGCGCTTCGTCTGACAGCTCACTGTAACTGTACAGTTTTAAATACAACAGTCACATGTGCTGGTACCTCCGTGTTCCAGTCATGCATTTCTGTTTTACCGTTCCCTTCATGTTAAAACTGTCAGCATAGCAGTGACTAATGTTCATATATCCTGAAAGATCCACCTTAAACGCTCATAGTTACTGAAAGATCCACCTTAAAACCTTTGAACATGTAGCAGCTCTTGGAGCCAGTTAGTAATTAAATGAAGTAAACAGCTGTTTGTTTATTTAAACTGAATGTTTGTGACACAGTTTTATATTTCCATATCTTTATTTCAGTTTTGTACTTTGTTAATATTCATTTATCAACAGTGATTGAAGGACGTCTGTATGTCACGTACCTGCCGAGTGAGAAGAAGCTAATAGCAGTTTCTCAGAGTACTGATTGTAAATGTGTAGAAAGTGTGGAGATGTTAACAAGTTTGATTGTTTTCACGCTAACACTCTGATAATGTTAACACTGAGATGTTTCAGGAAACTGGGTCTGGATTTTGGCCTCTGGATCTTCATTCCATCCTGAAAAGTTTCCACTTGTTGGTCTGAGTTCTGGAAGATCAGTCTGAATGAGCGTCCCACAATGCAGCACACCAGCGCGTTCATCAATTTACCCATGAGCCTTGCATATTTTTGCATATTAATGAGCTTTCAACCAATCAGAGCAGCCAATTAAAATGAGTATTTATAAAGCTTGGAATGTGAACGGGCTTCTCGGTGACGGTGAGGAGAGAAAAACGCTTCAATTTAAGATATTTCTACCACAACTGAGAAAACTAGTAGCTCAGAATAAGTAAAAGCATCTCAGCAGGATTTCCTTTTTGTATTGTTTCCAAAAACAGCTGACACTTTCCTGAGCAGTTACTTTCTCCTGCACCTGGCCTCCCCCTCGGTCTGGGGGACCGGAGTCGACCTGGGCCATCGCCTGGTCTCCCCCTCGGTCGGGGGGCACCGGCGTCGGCCTGGGCCAACGGGGTCTCCCCCTCGGTCGGGGGGCACCGGCGTCGACCTGGGCCATCGCCTGGCCTCCCCCTCGGTCGGGGGGCACCGGCGTCGGCCTGGGCCATCGCCTGGCCTCCCCCTCGGTCGGGGGGCACTGGCGTCGGCCTGGGCCATCGCCTGGCCTCCCCCTCGGTCGGGGGGCACTGGCGTCGGCCTGGGCCATCGCCTGGCCTCCCCCTCGGTCGGGGGTACCGGCGTCTCGTTCTCCTTGAGGCCTAAAGCTCTCTCTGATCTAGAGCAGATCAGCATTGCTTTTTGGCCCCAACCATAGGGGCTGGAGAATGAGCCGGGGTAAATTTGGGCTCGCGCGTTAGCCCCCACCTACAGTGGGAAGGACATGAGGCAGACCCTTCACACTGAAAGAGTATTGAGGCAAACTGCACAACCCAAATTTATAAGATCCAGTGATTTACAAGAGCAGCTACTATTTCAGGACTGCTTCTCACACTGATGGTAACTTTGTTTACTGATGCAGTAATATGCTAATTTCCTGACTTACCATGAACGAGAAGCTTGGAGCTCCAGATTAAGCTTGATCCACCAAGAAGCTGCTTCTGTTTGACACTGTAGGTAGATATTCTGAGTACCTTTATTTAACGTTTTAAATTTAAAGTAAAATACTGTATTTTATTTTCAGAGCTTAATGACATGATGCGTTAAGCTCTAACAAAATGTTTTACATCTAAACATATTTACCAAATTGTATCATATGTTTAGTTCTACGTCTAAGTTCAGTACTAGTTCAGTACTAGTTTTCTCATTCATGGTGAGAACATGTTAGAGCCCTCTGACTCCCCCTGGTGTTATCTACAGTAAACTACATGTTACAGCCCTCTGACTCCCTCTAGTGTTATCTACAGTAAACTACATGTTACAGCCCTCTGACTCCCTCTAGTGTTATCTACAGTAAACTGCATGTTAGAGCCCTCTGACTCCCTCTAGTGTTATCTACAGTAAACTGCATGTTAGAGCCCTCTGACTCCCTCTAGTGTTATCTACAGTAAAGTGCATGTTACAGCCCTCTGACTCCCTCTAGTGTTATCTACAGTAAACTGCATGTTAGAGCCCTCTGACTCCCTCTAGTGTTATCTACAGTAAACTGCATGTTAGAGCCCTCTGACTCCCTCTAGTGTTATCTACAGTAAACTGCATGTTAGAGCCCTCTGACTCCCTCTAGTGTTATCTACAGTAAACTGCATGTTACAGCCCACGGACTCCCTCTAGTGTTATCTACAGTAAACTGCATGTTAGAGCCCACTGACTCCCTCTAGTGTTATCTACAGTAAACTGCATGTTACAGCCCTCTGACTCCCTCTAGTGTTATCTACAGTAAACTGCATGTTAGAGCCCTCTGACTCCCTCTAGTGTTATCTACAGTAAACTGCATGTTAGAGCCCTCTGACTCCCTCTAGTGTTAACTACAGTAAACTGCATGTTAGAGACCTCTGACTCCCTCTAGTGTTATCTACAGTAAACTGAATGTTAGAGCCCTCTGACTCCCTCTAGTGTTATCTACAGTAAACTGCATGTTAGAGCCCTCTGACTCCCTCTAGTGTTAACTACAGTAAACTGCATGTTAGAGCCCTCTGACTCCCTCTAGTGTTATCTACAGTAAGGTGCATGTTAGAGCCCTCTGACTCCCTCTAGTGTTATCTACTGTAAACTGCATGTTACAGCCCACTGACTCCCTCTAGTGTTATCCACTGTAAACTGCATGTTAGAGCCCGCTGACTCCCTCTAGTGTTATCTACAGTAAACTGCATGTTACAGCCCACTGACTCCCTCTAGTGTTATCTACAGTAAACTGCATGTTAGAGCCCTCTGACTCCCTCCAGTGTTATCTACAGTAAACTGCTTGTTACAGCCCTCTGACTCCCTCTAGTGTAATCTACAGTAAACTGCATGTTACAGCCCTCTGACTCCCTCTAGTGTTAACTACAGTAAACTGCATGTTAGAGACCTCTGACTCCCTCTAGTGTTATCTACAGTAAACTGCATGTTAGAGACCGCTGACTCCCTCTAGTGTTATCTACAGTAAACTGCATGTTACAGCCCACTGACTCCCTCTAGTGTTATCTACAGTAAACTACATGTTAGAGCCCATTGACTCCCTCTAGTGTTATCTACAGTAAACTGCATGTTACAGCCCACTGACTCCCTCTAGTGTTATCTACAGTAAACTGCATGTTAGAGCCCTCTGACTCCCTCTATTGTTATCTACAGTTAACTGCATGTTAGAGCCCTCTTACTCCCTCTAGTGTTATCTACAATAAACTGCATGTTACAACCCTCTGACTCCCTCTAGTGTTATCTACAGTAAACTGCATGTTAGAGCCCTCTGACTCCCTCCAGTGTTACCTACAGTAAACTGCATGTTAGAGCCCTCTGACTCCCTCCAGTGTTATCTACAGTAAACTGCATGTTACAGCCCTCTGACTCCCTCTAGTGTTATCTACAGTAAACTGCATGTTAGAGCCCTCTGCTACAGTAGTAATGGACAAATCAGACAATGGTATGATGACAGTTTAGCCAATGAGGTGAAGTGTTAGAAGAAGAGTCACTCTTAATGGAGGAAGGAACAATGGCTCCACTGTAAGGTAAGCTAATCAGACTTTATTATGAGCTGATATTTTAGTAAACAGTGAGAAAATGTAAAGATACAAGATGAAAACATAAACAGTGAATCTTCAGCAAGACCAGCTCAGAGCTCCGTTTACAGACCTCAGCAGAGCTGAACTGTTAATCTGTTACAGATTAATGTGGAAAACATTAACACAAACACTCTCTAGCTGCTCTCTAGCTGTTAGCATTAGCTTCCTAGATGGCTAACATCACCTGTGTGAAGTGTGTACAAAGTGCTAATTGTAGAAGTATCAGTGTTCTATGGTTCTAGTCTTCATTCTGGTGCTCTTAGTGCTGTAATAGTGATTGTAGTGAGTTTCCTCTCACCTGGAATGGTAGTTTAGGACTGTTGGAGATCTGCTAGATCCACTCACAAAGAGAAAACAGTGACATCACAGATAAACTCCTGACCTGCAGTGGAAACATTCACATCACCTAAAGTCTTCACTTTCCTCTCTTTGGGGAGTTTAGTTCACCACTAGTATCTTTTTAAGTGTCATGGTTGGTGTTCCAGACAAAGAGGAGAGGAGCTCAGTCCTCCAAACTAAAACTAATCAACACTCAGAGCTCCATCTGAGGTCTATGTGAGCTAAGCTGAGTGAGTGTCAGTTAAAGCAGATCTTACGGTTTGAACTTAGCAGCATCTCTGACGTCTAAAAGCCTTTAATAAACTTCACCTGCTGGTTATAAGGAGGAACAGTGTAGAACTGTAAAAGTGATCTGCTGGTGGCCTTCTTGTACACCTTAACACCAACCTAGCAACACCATAGCAATCATTTAGAATAGTATATGAACCACCAAGCAACACATTAGCAACCACCTGGTACACTGTTGGTCAGTACACAGACTAGCGTTAATGTGGAGTGTACTTGGGATTCAGGAAGCTAATACACGATCTGGGAACGTTTCAGAAACGTGAAGGCGCTTCGTCTGACAGCTCACTGTAACTGTACAGTTTTAAATACAACAGTCACATGTGCTGGTACCTCCGTGTTCCAGTCATGCATTTCTGTTTTACCGTTCCCTTCATGTTAAAACTGTCAGCATAGCAGTGACTAATGTTCATATATCCTGAAAGATCCACCTTAAACGCTCATAGTTACTGAAAGATCCACCTTAAAACCTTTGAACATGTAGCAGCTCTTGGAGCCAGTTAGTAATTAAATGAAGTAAACAGCTGTTTGTTTATTTAAACTGAATGTTTGTGACACAGTTTTATATTTCCATATCTTTATTTCAGTTTTGTACTTTGTTAATATTCATTTATCAACAGTGATTGAAGGACGTCTGTATGTCACGTACCTGCCGAGTGAGAAGAAGCTGATAGCAGTTTCTCAGAGTACTGATTGTAAATGTGTAGAAAGTGTGGAGATGTTAACAAGTTTGATTGTTTTCACGCTAACACTCTGATAATGTTAACACTGTGATGTTTCAGGAAACTGGGTCTGGATTTTGGCCTCTGGATCTTCATTCCATCCTGAAAAGTTTCCACTTGTTGGTCTGAGTTCTGGAAGATCAGTCTGAATGAGCGTCCCACTATGCAGCACACCAGCACTTTCATCAATTTACCCATGAGCCTTGCATATTTTTGCATATTAATGAGCTTTCAACCAATCAGAGCAGCCAATTAAAATGAGTATTTATAAAGCTTGGAATGTGAACGGGCTTCTCGGTGACGGTGAGGAGAGAAAAACGCTTCAATTTAAGGTATTTCTACCACGACTGAGAAAACTAGTAGCTCAGAATAAGTAAAAGCATCTCAGCAGAATTTCCTTTTTGTATTGTTTCCAAAAACAGCTGACACTTTCCTGAGCAGTTACTTTCTCCTGCACCTGGCCTCCCCCTCGGTCTGGGGGACCGGAGTCGACCTGGGCCATCGCCTGGCCTCCCCCTCGGTCGGGGGGCACCGGCGTCGACCTGGGCCATCGCCTGGCCTCCCCCTCGGTCGGGGGCACCGGCGTCGGCCTGGGCCATCGCCTGGTCTCCCCCTCGGTCGGGGGGCACCGGCGTCGGCCTGGGCCATCGCCTGGCCTCCCCCTCGGTCGGGGGGCACCGGCGTCGGCCTGGGCCAACGGGGTCTCCCCCTCGGTCGGGGGGGCACCGGCGTCGACCTGGGCCATCGCCTGGCCTCCCCCTCGGTCGGGGGGCACCGGCGTCGGCCTGGGCCATCGCCTGGCCTCCCCCTCGGTCGGGGGGCACTGGCGTCGGCCTGGGCCATCGCCTGGCCTCCCCCTCGGTCGGGGGTACCGGCGTCTCGTTCTCCTTGAGGCCTAAAGCTCTCTCTGATCTAGAGCAGATCAGCATTGCTTTTTGGCCCCAACCATAGGGGCTGGAGAATGAGCCGGGGTAAATTTGGGCTCGCGCGTTAGCCCCCACCTACAGTGGGAAGGACATGAGGCAGACCCTTCACACTGAAAGAGTATTGAGGCAAACTGCACAACCCAAATTTATAAGATCCAGTGATTTACAAGAGCAGCTACTATTTCAGGACTGCTTCTCACACTGATGGTAACTTTGTTTACTGATGCAGTAATATGCTAATTTCCTGACTTACCATGAATGAGAAGCTTGGAGCTCCAGATTAAGCTTGATCCACCAAGACGCTGCTTCTGTTTGACACTGTAGGTAGATATTCTGAGTACTTTTATTTAACGTTTTAAATTTAAAGTAAAATACTGTATTTTATTTTCAGAGCTTAATGACATGATGCGTTAAGCTCTAACAAAATGTTTTACATCTAAACATATTTACCAAATTGTATCATATGTTTAGTTCTACGTCTAAGTTCAGTACTAGTTCAGTACTAGTTTTCTCATTCATGGTGAGAACATGTTAAAGCCCTCTGACTCCCCCTAGTGTTATCTACAGTAAACTACATGTTACAGCCCTCTGACTCCCTCTAGTGTTATCTACAGTAAACTGCATGTTAGAGCCCTCTGACTCCCTCTAGTGTTATCTACAGTAAACTACATGTTACAGCCCTCTGACTCCCTCTAGTGTTATCTACAGTAAACTGCATGTTAGAGCCCTCTGACTCCCTCTAGTGTTATCTACAGTAAACTGCATGTTACAGCCCTCTGACTCCCTCTAGTGTTATCTACAGTAAACTGCATGTTAGAGCCCTCTGACTCCCTCTAGTGTTATCTACAGTAAACTGCATGTTACAGCCCTCTGACTCCCTCTAGTGTTATCTACAGTAAACTGCATGTTAGAGCCCTCTGACTCCCTCTAGTGTTATCTACAGTAAACTGCATGTTACAGCCCTCTGACTCCCTCTAGTGTTATCTACAGTAAACTGCATGTTAGAGCCCTCTGACTCCCTCTAGTGTTATCTACAGTAAACTGCATGTTACAGCCCTCTGACTCCCTCTAGTGTTATCTACAGTAAACTGCATGTTACAGCACACTGACTCCCTCTAGTGTTATCTACAGTAAACTGCATGTTAGAGCCCACTGACTCCCTCTAGTGTTATCTACAGTAAACTGCATGTTACAGCCCTCTGACTCCCTCTAGTGTTATCTACAGTAAACTGCATGTTAGAGCCCTCTGACTCCCTCTAGTGTTATCTACAGTAAACTGCATGTTACAGCCCACTGACTCCCTCTAGTTTTATCTACTGTAAACTACATGTTACAGCCCTCTGACTCCCTCTAGTGTTATCTACAGTAAACTACATGTTACAGCCCTCTGACTCCCTCTAGTGTTATCTACAGTTAACTGCATGTTAGAGCCCTCTGACTCCCTCTAGTGTTATCTACAGTAAACTACATGTTACAGCCCTCTGACTCCCACTAGTGTTATCTACAGTAAACTGCATGTTAGAGCCCTCTGACTCCCTCTAGTGTTATCTACAGTAAACTGCATGTTACAGCCCACTGACTCCCTCTAGTGTTATCTACAGTAAACTGCATGTTAGAGCCCACTGACTCCCTCTAGTGTTATCTACAGTAAACTGCATGTTACAGCCCTCTGACTCCCTCTAGTGTTATCTACAGTAAACTGCATGTTACAGCCCTCTGACTCCCTCTAGTGTTATCTACAGTAAACTGCATGTTAGAGCCCTCTGACTCCCTCTAGTGTTATCTACAGTAAACTGCATGTTACAGCCCTCTGACTCCCTCTAGTGTTATCTACAGTAAACTGCATGTTAGAGCCCTCTGACTCCCTCTAGTGTTATCTACAGTAAACTGCATGTTACAGCCCACTGACTCCCTCTAGTGTTATCTACAGTAAACTACATGTTACAGCCCTCTGACTCCCACTAGTGTTATCTACAGTAAACTGCATGTTAGAGCCCTCTGACTCCCTCTAGTGTTATCTACAGTAAACTACATGTTACAGCCCTCTGACTCCCTCTAGTGTTATCTACAGTAAACTGCATGTTAGAGCCCTCTGACTCCCTCTAGTGTTATCTACAGTAAACTACATGTTACAGCCCTCTGACTCCCACTAGTGTTATCTACAGTAAACAGCATGTTAGAGCCCTCTGACTCCCTCTAGTGTTATCTACAGTAAACTGCATGTTACAGCCCACTGACTCCCTCTAGTGTTATCTACAGTAAACTGCATGTTAGAGCCCACTGACTCCCTCTAGTGTTATCTACAGTAAACTGCATGTTACAGCCCTCTGACTCCCTCTAGTGTTATCTACAGTAAACTGCATGTTACAGCCCTCTGACTCCCTCTAGTGTTATCTACAGTAAACTGCATGTTAGAGCCCTCTGACTCCCTCTAGTGTTATCTACAGTAAACTGCATGTTACAGCCCACTGACTCCCTCTAGTGTTATCTACAGTAAACTGCATGTTAGAGCCCACTGACTCCCTCTAGTGTTATCTACAGTAAACTGCATGTTAGAGCCCACTGACTCCCTCTAGTGTTATCTACAGTAAACTGCATGTTAGAGCCCTCTGACTCCCTCTAGTGTTATCTACAGTAAACTGCATGTTAGAGCCCTCTGACTCCCTCTAGTGTTATCTACAGTAAACTGCATGTTACAGCCCTCTGACTCCCTCTAGTGTTATCTACAGTAAACTGCATGTTAGAGCCCTCTGACTCCCTCTAGTGTTATCTACAGTAAACTGCATGTTAGAGCCCTCTGACTCCCTCTAGTGTTATCTACTGTAAACTGCATGTTAGAGCCCTCTGACTCCCTCTAGTGTTATCTACAATAAACTGCATGTTACAGCCCTCTGACTCCCTCTAGTGTTATCTACAGTAAACTGCATGTTAGAGCCCTCTGACTCCCTCCAGTGTTACCTACAGTAAACTGCATGTTAGAGCCCTCTGACTCCCTCTAGTGTTATCTACAGTAAACTGCATGTTAGAGCCCTCTGACTCCCTCTAGTGTTATCTACAGTAAACTGCATGTTAGAGCCCTCTGACTCCCTCTAGTGTAATCTACAGTAAACTGCATGTTAGAGCCCTCTGCTACGTTAGTAATGGACAAATCAGACAATGGTATGATGACAGTTTAGCCAATGAGGTGAAGTGTTAGAAGAAGAGTCACTCTTAATGGAGGAAGGAACAATGGCTCCACTGTAAGGTAAGCTAATCAGACTTTATTATGAGCTGATATTTTAGTAAACAGTGAGAAAATGTAAAGATACAAGATGAAAACATAAACAGTGAATCTTCAGCAAGACCAGCTCAGAGCTCCGTTTACAGACCTCAGCAGAGCTGAAGTGTTAATCTGTTACAGATTAATGTGGAAAACATTAACACAAACACTCTCTAGCTGCTAGCACAAATGCTAATACTGTTAGCATTAGCTTCCTAGATGGCTAACATGACCTGTGTGAAGTGTGTACAAAGTATTTAGGCCTCCTTGAGGCCTAAATCTCTCTCTGATCTAGAGCAGATCAGCGTTGCTTTTTGGACCCACCCATAGTGGCTGGAGAATGAGCCGGGGTAAATTTGGGCTCGCGCGTTAGCCCCCATTTACAGTGGGAAGGACATGAGGCACACCCTTCCCACTGAAAGAGCATTGAGGCAAACTGCACAACCCAAATTTATAAGATCCAGTGATTTACAAGAGCAGCTACTATTTCAGGACTGCTTCTCACACTGATGGTAACTTTGTTTACTGATGCAGTAATATGCTAATTTCCTGACTTACCATGAATGAGAAGCTTGGAGCTCCAGATTCAGCTTGATCCACCAAGAAGTTGCTTCTGTTTGACACTGTAGGTAGATATTCTGAGTACCTTTATTTAACGTTTTAAATTTAAAGTAAAATACTGTATTTTATTTTCAAAGCTTAATGACATGATGCGTTAAGCTCTAACAAGATGTTTTACATCTAAACATATTTACAAAATTGTATCATATGTTTAGTTCTACGTCTAAGTTCAGTACTAGTTCAGTACTAGTTTTCTCATTCATGGTGAGAACATGTTAGAGCCCTCTGACTCCCTCTAGTGTTATCTACAGTAAACTACATGTTACAGCCCTCTGACTCCCTCTAGTGTTATCTACAGTAAACTACATGTTACAGCCCTCTGACTCCCTCTAGTGTTATCTACAGTAAACTGCATGTTACAGCCCTCTGACTCCCTCTAGTGTTATCTACAGTAAACTACATGTTACAGCCCTCTGACTCCCTCTAGTGTTATCTACAGTAAACTACATGTTACAGCCCTCTGACTCCCTCTAGTGTTATCTACAGTAAACTGCATGTTAGAGCCCTCTGACTGCCTCTAGTGTTATCTACAGTAAACTGCATGTTACAGCACACTGACTCCCTCTAGTGTTATCTACAGTAAACTGCATGTTAGAGCCCACTGACTCCCTCTAGTGTTATCTACAGTAAACTGCATGTTACAGCCCTCTGACTCCCTCTAGTGTTATCTACAGTAAACTGCATGTTAGAGCCCTCTGACTCCCTCTAGTGTTATCTACAGTAAACTGCATGTTACAGCCCACTGACTCCCTCTAGTGTTATCTACTGTAAACTACATGTTACAGCCCTCTGACTCCCTCTTGTGTTATCTACAGTAAACTACATGTTACAGCCCTCTGACTCCCTCTAGTGTTATCTACAGTTAACTGCATGTTAGAGCCCTCTGACTCCCTCTAGTGTTATCTACAGTAAACTACATGTTACAGCCCTCTGATTCCCACTAGTGTTATCTACAGTAAACTGCATGTTAGAGCCCTCTGACTCCCTCTAGTGTTATCTACAGTAAACTGCATGTTACAGCCCACTGACTCCCTCTAGTGTTATCTACAGTAAACTGCATGTTAGAGCCCACTGACTCCCTCTAGTGTTATCTACAGTAAACTGCATGTTAGAGCCCACTGACTCCCTCTAGTGTTATCTACAGTAAACTGCATGTTACAGCCCACTGACTCCCCTCTAGTGTTATCTACAGTAAACTGCATGTTAGAGCCCACTGACTCCCTCTAGTGTTATCTACAGTAAACTGCATGTTACAGCCCACTGACTCCCTCTAGTGTTATCTACAGTAAACTGCATGTTACAGCCCACTGACTCCCTCTAGTGTTATCTACAGTAAACTGCATGTTAGAGCCCACTGACTCCCTCTAGTGTTATCTACAGTAAACTGCATGTTAGAGCCCACTGACTCCCTCTAGTGTTATCTACAGTAAACTGCATGTTAGAGCCTTCTGACTCCCTCTAGTGTTATCTACAGTTAACTGCATGTTAGAGCCCTCTTACTCCCTCTAGTGTTATCTACAATAAACTGCATGTTACAGCCCTCTGACTCCCTCTAGTGTTATCTACAGTAAACTGCATGTTAGAGCCCTCTGACTCCCTCCAGTGTTACCTACAGTAAACTGCATGTTAGAGCCCTCTGACTCCCTCTAGTGTTATCTACAGTTAACTGCATGTTAGAGCCCTCTTACTCCCTCTAGTGTTATCTACAATATACTGCATTTTACAGCCCTCTGACTCCCTCTAGTGTTATCTACAGTAAACTGCATGTTAGAGCCCTCTGACTCCCTCTAGTGTTATCTACAGTAAACTGCATGTTACAGCCCTCTGACTCCCTCTAGTGTTATCTACAGTAAACTGCATGTTAGAGCCCTCTGACTCCCTCTAGTGTTATCTACAGTAAACTGCATGTTACAGCCCACTGACTCCCTCTAGTGTTATCTACAGTAAACTACATGTTACAGCCCTCTGACTCCCTCTAGTGTTATCTACAGTAAACTACATGTTACAGCCCTCTGACTCCCTCTAGTGTTATCTACAGTAAACTGCATGTTAGAGCCCTCTGACTCCCTCTAGTGTTATCTACAGTAAACTACATGTTACAGCCCTCTGACTCCCACTAGTGTTATCTACAGTAAACTGCATGTTAGAGCCCTCTGACTCCCTCTAGTGTTATCTACAGTAAACTGCATGTTACAGCCCACTGACTCCCTCTAGTGTTATCTACAGTAAACTGCATGTTAGAGCCCACTGACTCCCTCTAGTGTTATCTACAGTAAACTGCATGTTACAGCCCTCTGACTCCCTCTAGTGTTATCTACAGTAAACTGCATGTTACAGCCCTCTGACTCCCTCTAGTGTTATCTACAGTAAACTGCATGTTAGAGCCCTCTGACTCCCTCTAGTGTTATCTACAGTAAACTGCATGTTACAGCCCACTGACTCCCTCTAGTGTTATCTACAGTAAACTGCATGTTAGAGCCCACTGACTCCCTCTAGTGTTATCTACAGTAAACTGCATGTTAGAGCCCACTGACTCCCTCTAGTGTTATCTACAGTAAACTGCATGTTAGAGCCCTCTGACTCCCTCTAGTGTTATCTACAGTTAACTGCATGTTAGAGCCCTCTTACTCCCTCTAGTGTTATCTACAATAAACTGCATGTTACAGCCCTCTGACTCCCTCTAGTGTTATCTACAGTAAACTGCATGTTAGAGCCCTCTGACTCCCTCCAGTGTTACCTACAGTAAACTGCATGTTAGAGCCCTCTGACTCCCTCTAGTGTTATCTACAGTAAACTGCATGTTACAGCCCTCTGACTCCCTCTAGTGTTATCTACAGTAAACTGCATGTTAGAGCCCTCTGACTCCCTCTAGTGTTATCTACAGTAAACTGCATGTTAGAGCCCTCTGACTCCCTCTAGTGTTATCTACAGTAAACTGCATGTTACAGCCCTCTGACTCCCTCTAGTGTTAACTACAGTAAACTGCATGTTAGAGACCTCTGACTCCCTCTAGTGTTATCTACAGTAAACTGCATGTTACAGCCCTCTGACTCCCTCTAGTGTTATCTACAGTAAACTGCATGTTACAGCCCACTGACTCCCTCTAGTGTTATCTACTGTAAACTGCATGTTAGAGCCCGCTGACTCCCTCTAGTGTTATCTACAGTAAACTGCATGTTACAGCCCACTGACTCCCTCTAGTGTTATCTACAGTAAACTGCATGTTAGAGCCCATTGACTCCCTCTAGTGTTATCTACAGTAAACTGCATGTTACAGCCCACTGACTCCCTCTAGTGTTATCTACAGTAAACTGCATGTTAGAGCCCTCTGACTCCCTCTATTGTTATCTACAGTTAACTGCATGTTAGAGCCCTCTTACTCCCTCTAGTGTTATCTACAATAAACTGCATGTTACAACCCTCTGACTCCCTCTAGTGTTATCTACAGTAAACTGCATGTTAGAGCCCTCTGACTCCCTCCAGTGTTACCTACAGTAAACTGCATGTTAGAGCCCTCTGACTCCCTCCAGTGTTATCTACAGTAAACTGCATGTTACAGCCCTCTGACTCCCTCTAGTGTTATCTACAGTAAACTGCATGTTAGAGCCCTCTGCTACGTTAGTAATGGACAAATCAGACAATGGTATGATGACAGTTTAGCCAATGAGGTGAAGTGTTAGAAGAAGAGTCACTCTTAATGGAGGAAGGAACAATGGCTCCACTGTAAGGTAAGCTAATCAGACTTTATTATGAGCTGATATTTTAGTAAACAGTGAGAAAATGTAAAGATACAAGATGAAAACATAAACAGTGAATCTTCAGCAAGACCAGCTCAGAGCTCCGTTTACAGACCTCAGCAGAGCTGAACTGTTAATCTGTTACAGATTAATGTGGAAAACATTAACACAAACACTCTCTAGCTGCTCTCTAGCTGTTAGCATTAGCTTCCTAGATGGCTAACATCACCTGTGTGAAGTGTGTACAAAGTGCTAATTGTAGAAGTATCAGTGTTCTATGGTTCTAGTCTTCATTCTGGTGCTCTTAGTGCTGTAATAGTGATTGTAGTGAGTTTCCTCTCACCTGGAATGGTAGTTTAGGACTGTTGGAGATCTGCTAGATCCACTCACAAAGAGAAAACAGTGACATCACAGATAAACTCCTGACCTGCAGTGGAAACATTCACATCACCTAAAGTCTTCACTTTCCTCTCTTTGGGGAGTTTAGTTCACCACTAGTATCTTTTTAAGTGTCATGGTTGGTGTTCCAGACAAAGAGGAGAGGAGCTCAGTCCTCCAAACTAAAACTAATCAACACTCAGAGCTCCATCTGAGGTCTATGTGAGCTAAGCTGAGTGAGTGTCAGTTAAAGCAGATCTTACGGTTTGAACTTAGCAGCATCTCTGACGTCTAAAAGCCTTTAATAAACTTCACCTGCTGGTTATAAGGAGGAACAGTGTAGAACTGTAAAAGTGATCTGCTGGTGGCCTTCTTGTACACCTTAACACCAACCTAGCAACACCATAGCAATCATTTAGAATAGTATATGAACCACCAAGCAACACATTAGCAACCACCTGGTACACTGTTGGTCAGTACACAGACTAGCGTTAATGTGGAGTGTACTTGGGATTCAGGAAGCTAATACACGATCTGGGAACGTTTCAGAAACGTGAAGGCGCTTCGTCTGACAGCTCACTGTAACTGTACAGTTTTAAATACAACAGTCACATGTGCTGGTACCTCCGTGTTCCAGTCATGCATTTCTGTTTTACCGTTCCCTTCATGTTAAAACTGTCAGCATAGCAGTGACTAATGTTCATATATCCTGAAAGATCCACCTTAAACGCTCATAGTTACTGAAAGATCCACCATAAAACCTTTGAACATGTAGCAGCTCTTGGAGCCAGTTAGTAATTAAATGAAGTAAACAGCTGTTTGTTTATTTAAACTGAATGTTTGTGACACAGTTTTATATTTCCATATCTTTATTTCAGTTTTGTACTTTGTTAATATTCATTTATCAACAGTGATTGAAGGACGTCTGTATGTCACGTACCTGCCGAGTGAGAAGAAGCTAATAGCAGTTTCTCAGAGTACTGATTGTAAATGTGTAGAAAGTGTGGAGATGTTAACAAGTTTGATTGTTTTCACGCTAACACTCTGATAATGTTAACACTGTGATGTTTCAGGAAACTGGGTCTGGATTTTGGCCTCTGGATCTTCATTCCATCCTGAAAAGTTTCCACTTGTTGGTCAGTCTGAATGAGCGTCCCACAATGCAGCACACCAGCGCTTTCATCAATTTACCCATGAGCCTTGCATATTTTTGCATATTAATGAGCTTTCAACCAATCAGAGCAGCCAATTAAAATGAGTATTTATAAAGCTTGGAATGTGAACGGGCTTCTCGGTGACGGTGAGGAGAGAAAAACGCTTCAATTTAAGATATTTCTACCACGACTGAGAAAACTAGTAGCTCAGAATAAGTAAAAGCATCTCAGCAGGATTTCCTTTTTGTATTGTTTCCAAAAACAGCTGACACTTTCCTGACCTCACCTGAGTAGTTACTTTCTCCTGCACCTGGCCTCCCCCTCGGTCGGGGGGACCGGCGTCGGCCTGGGCCATCGCCTGGCCTCCTCCTCGGTCGGGGGGACCGGCGTCGGCCTGGGCCATCGCCTGGCCTCCTCCTCGGTCAGGGGGACCGGCGTCGGCCTGGGCCATCGCCTGGCTTCCTCCTCGGTCGGGGGGACCGGCGTCGGCCTGGACCATCGTCTGGCCTCCTCCTCGGTCGGGGGAACCGGCGTCTCGTTCTCCTTGAGGCCTAAAGCTCTCTCTGATCTAGAGCAGATCAGCGTTGCTTTTTGGCCCCACCCATAGTGGCTGGAGAAGGAGCCGGGGTAAATTTGGGCTCGCGCATTAGCCCCACCTACAGTGGGCAGGACGTGAGGCAGACCCTTCACACTGAAAGAGTATTGAGGCAAACTGCACAACCCAAATTTATAAGATCCAGTGATTTACAAGAGCAGCTACTATTTCAGGACTGCTTCTCACACTGATGGTAACTTTGTTTACTGATGCAGTAATATGCTAATTTCCTGACTTACCATGAATGAGAAGCTTGGAGCTCCAGATTCAACTTGATCCACCAAGAAGCTGCTTCTGTTTGACACTGTAGGTAGATATTCTGAGTACCTTTATTTAATGTTTTATATTTAAGGTAGAATACTGTATTTGATTTTCAGAGCTTAATGACATGATGCGTTAAGCTCTAACAAGATGTTTTACATCTAAACATATTTACCAAATTGTATCATATGTTTAGTTCTACGTCTAAGTTCAGTACTAGTTCAGTACTAGTTTTCTTATTCATGGTGAGAACATGTTAGAGCCCTCTGACTCCCTCTAGTGTTATCTACAGTAAACTACATGTTACAGCCCTCTGACTCCCTCTAGTGTTATCTACAGTAAACTACATGTTACAGCCCTCTGACTCCCTCTAGTGTTATCTACAGTAAACTGCAGGTTACAGCCCTCTGACTCCCTCTAGTGTTATCTACAGTAAACTACATGTTACAGCCCTCTGACTCCCTCTAGTGTTATCTACAGTAAACTGCATGTTAGAGCCCTCTGACTCCCTCTAGTGTTATTGTAGTGTTACAGTTTACTGTAGATAACACTAGAGGGAGTCAGAGGGCTCTAACAGGCAGTTTACTGTAGATAACACTAGAGGGAGTCAGAGAGCTATAACATGCAGTTTACTGTAGATAACACTAGAGGGAGGCAGAGGGAGAACACAGGGATAAGTACCTTCTTCTTTGAATAATAATAATAATAATAATAATCATTATTATTATCATCTTAATCATCATCATGGTCATCACTGAGGTAATACAGGTAATAGATCAGGTGTACTGTTATGACGTTGAAATCATTCTCAGCACTGCAGTGACACTGATGTGGTAGTGGTGTGTTAGTTTGTGATGTGCTGGTATGAGTGGATCAGACAGCAGTGCTGCACTGTGTCCACTCACTGTCCACTCTATTAGACACTACTATCTTGTGGGTTCACTGTGTAGATGTAAAGTCAGAGATGATAGCTCTGTTGCTGCACAGTTGGTGTTGGTCATTCTCTTGTCCTTCGTCAGTGGTCACAGGACACTGCCCACAGGACGCTGTCGGCTGGATAGTTTTGGTTAGTGGACTATTCTCAGTCCACCTGTGACACTGAAAGATTTAAAACTATAGCAGCACAGCTGTGTCCGATCCACTCCTACCAGCACAATGCACACTAACACACCAACACCACGTCACCACCAGTGTCACTGGAATGCTGAGTATGTCATTGATGAATTGAGTAAAGGTGGGATGACAAAGTATACAGCAGATAAACTACAGTCTGTCAGTGTAGAACTACACAGTACAATGATTGTAGATACAGGAAGATGTATTTTGTCAAAGAACTTAACGAGAAATTTGTCAGATAGTAGAAATGTTTAGGACACGTAATAATAATGTTTATATTTGTACATAAATAAATAATCAATATTAATAAATTACACTATTAATGCACTACTGGGTAGAACAGGAGAGGAGAATAATATTTTTCACTGGGGATGGAAACAGTCTGGGAACAATTTAGATCTTTATAGTCTTATTTCTACATCATTTCTCTATAAACAGTAACTTTTCAGAAACACGCGTTACTTTTACCACCACACGTGTTCATGACGTCATCTTCGAGTGAATACACTTCCGTCAACAGCGTTTAGAGAGTTTTAACACAGAAAGTCAGTTATCAGCTTTTTAAAAATCATTATCTGAAATCTTAACAGCACAATAATTTCAGTAGAACTACCGACAGAACTAAAGACGTTCCTTAAAACCCTGAATATAGAGTTTGTGTGGAGCACCCGGAGGTAAATTCATTCATCTCTCCGGCCTGACCTGCAGCAAATCAGCGTCGAGGATTTTCCTGCTCGCCTCTTTCATTTCTTACTAAATGCGAGTTCATCTGTTAAATGTATCACTTATGCGTTAATTTCACGTTTACATTGTCATTTTAAACGTGTTACTTACCTAATAAACGTTGAGTTGCTGTAGGCAGAGTAGCAGCGTTTTCTCTTTCCTGACACATTTAGTTCCAAACGTGGTGCCAAAGTACCGCTCAAATAGAACATTACAGATCAAACGTTGATAGAACATTAGGGCCCAACGTTGATATAAAATTACTGGCCATATGTATTACAACATTTCTGGTTAAACGTTTTTGAACACAGTGGACCAAACGTTGATACAACATTACTGCCCAAATGTATTTACAACTTTTCAGGTCAAACGTTTTTAGAACACTGTGGACCAAATGTTGATAGAACATTACTGGACAAATGTATTTACAACCTTTCTGGTCAAACGTTTTTAGAACACCGTGGACCAAATGTTGATAGAACATTACTGGACAAATGTATTTACAACCTTTCTGGTCAAACATTTTTAGAACATTGCAGGTCAAACTTTGATAGAACATTATGGACCAAACGTTTTTACAACATTACTGGACAAACGTTAATAGAACATTGCTGCCCAAATGTACTTACAACCTTTCCGTCCAAACGTTTTAGAACATTGTGTGCCAAACGTTTTTAGAGTATTACAGGTCAAACGTTGATAGAACATTACGGACTAAACGTTTTTAGAACATTACAGGTCAAACGTTGATAGGACATTACGGACCAACCGTTGATAGAACATTACTGCCCAAATGTATTTACAACCTTTCTGGTCAAACGTTTTTAGATCACTGTGGACCAAATGTTGATAGAACATTACTGGCCAAACGTATTTACAATCTTTCTGGCCAAACGTTTTTAGAACATTACCGGCCAAATCCTGATAGAATATTACCAGCCAAACGTTGATAGAACATTGCTGCCCAAATGCATTTACAACCTTTCCGGTCAAAGGTGTTTAGAACATTGTGGGACAAACGTCTTTAGAATTTTACCAGCCAAAAACCACGTGTTAATGACGCCATCTTTGCTCACCTCTTTCATTTCTTACTAAATGTGAGTTCATCTGTTAAATTTATCACATATGCGTTAATTTCATGTTTACATTGTCATCTTAAACGTGTTACTTACCTAATAAACGTTGAGTTGCTGTAGGCAGAGTAGCAGCGTTTTCTTTTTTCTGGCAGTTTTAGTTCCAAACGTGGCCGCCAGACGGCGCCAAAGCACCGCTTATGGAAACATTACGAACATTACGGATCAAACATTGACAGAACATTATGGGCAAAACGTTGACATAACATTACTGGCCAAATGTATTTACATCCTTTATGGCCAAACGTTTTTAGAACATTGATATTACCAGCCAAAACCATGTGTTCATTACGTCATCTTTGTTGCGCCTGCGCACCGAGTGAGTACACTTCCGTCAGCAGCGTTTGGAGAGTTTAAACACAGAAAGTAATTTATCAGATGTTTAATGTTGTACAACACTGTTCAGATGAGGAGGAAGTGAAGAGATGAAGAGGGAAGGTCAGAAAAACGAGGTTACAAGCAGAAAGACAGACGCACACAGGTGCCCAATTGGGTTTAGGTCTGAAGACATGCTTGACCCATTCTTCTCCTTTACCTTCAGCTTCCTCAGCAAGGCAGGGGTCATTATGATGTTGCCAAACTGCCACGCGGCCCAATTTCTACAGGGAGGGGATCGTGGTCTGCCTCAGAATGTCACAGCACATGTTGGAATTCATCAGAGGAGGCTTCCTTCTCAGACGATGGCCATGCAGACTGAGTTGATGCAGTGCGTGGCGTAGGTCTGAGCACTGACAGGCTGACCGCAGATTTCTGGATAGAAGATGAACTTGTGGACCCCCTGACGAGGCCTGTTCCAAGTGGAACGCATCCTGGAACACCGCCGTATGACCGTGTTGTAACTCAGTTTCGGGGTGTCAGCTATCTTCTTATAGTCTTGGCCATCTTTGCAAAGAGCAACAATTCTGGTCCTCAAATCCTCAGAGTTCTTTACCATGAAGTGCCATGTTGACTATCCAGAGTCGGTATGAAAGAATTGTAACCAAAGCACCAAATTTAACAGCCCTGCTCCTCATTCACACCTGAAACCTTGTAATTCTAACGAGTCACATGACACCAGAGAGGGACGACCACACAATTGGGTACAATGTTCACTGTGACGTGTACTCACTTGTGTTGCCAGATATTTAGACATTAATGGCTGTGTGTTGGGTTATTTTCAGAAGACAATAAATCTATACCTCTATACAGGCTGTACACTGACTATATCCAAGTTTTATTTCTATAGCGTTGTCCCATAAACATAAAATATACATCTATCAAATCACAGAATTATTTACTATTATTTTACCTGCACTTCATATTTCACTCTGTTTATTAATAAAGTTATAAAGGGAAATGATCTCACTGCGCTGGAACTCATTTCCACTGTCACTGACGTTTCACTGATCAGCTGAGCCGGGCTGCATCTTCTTGGCTGAGGTGTTTATGCTGAACCATCTCGCTGCTCCTCATTCATCAGGCTTTACAAGTTACTGTTCACTGCTTTCACTGTGACCAGAACATTCCTCAGGCCTGCATCCCAGACCCAGATTAAGCCTAATCCAATAGAGATTCGAGCATTAACACTGAAATGAAGACTAGTCTTGATCCATACATGGGACAGCAGCCGTATTTGTTTGCTGGTGCAGTAAATTAGCTCATTCAGGTTGAGAAGGTGAAACAACCATAACTGTGAAAGCTGGTGTGAAATCTTCTAGTGTAACAGCAGAATGTTGCTGCTAAGGTGTTTGCAATGTTTATTTCTTGTCGTTTATCATAATACTGTTCACAACTATGGTTTAATGGTTTATGAAATATAAACCAGATGCTTAAATGTTCTATTAATTAAGTTGAAGAAGTTAGGTGGGCTTGATTACCATCACTGTGAAAATTAGTACTGAAGTACTGGTTTCCTGAACACAGGCTGTGTAGTCTGTGTAGTTTCTGTGTATTTTACATTTGTTTTTTGTTAAATAATTATCGTCAAGAACTTATAACTGAGTTAAAGATGACAGAATGTTTTTGTATGTCAGTGTTATGTACTAAAATGTTCCATGATGTCAAAGTAGTATATTTACATGTACGTAGATCGATCTCAAGAACATATAGAACAAAAAACAAAAACAATTTAAATAAATTTAACAGACACAGTTTGGCACAAATTAGGCTACAGGACAAAAAGAGTCTATTGTTCCATCTCAGATAGCTCCTCCACCAGACCACCGGAGAGGCTACCAGGAACGTGAAGACCAGACACTACATGTATGATGCTTCTCAAGGGTGTGGAACGCATGGCTTTTCGTGGGTTTATCTGCTTTGTTTCATTGTGGTTCAGTGTATTGAAGCAGTAGTCTGCAGTGTAGGAGAAGGTGTACAGCGAAGACTGCAGTGTTTCGACTATGTCGTTTAACTACGTTGCTATGGATGTTTCTAAAATCAGCATAGGCTGTCAAGTTGTCAGTGTGTGGGTGTTTTTCTTCTGTTGACTCGTTTGCATAAATTATGGTTTAGCTGTTCTATTTGTCTACATAAGCCAGACCTACACAGAAGCTCCACCCCTAGAATTCAAAAGAAGCTACCATGATTGTAAAGACCAGTCTCAAAATACCAAAGGTATCGCGATCATTTCTTTTTATGGGTTGGGGTTTGTCCAGAGTGTGTTAGAATACTGAGGCTACCCTGAGCACCCTTTCTCACTCTCTATCTGTTACATACAGGTAGAGGCCTTTAAGGCCAAGCCTCTGGGTGAGGTGATGGCTTCGGAGACATCATGTTTCTGAGATTTCAAGCCTCAGAGAGAGATGATGCTCTTGGAGCTACTGCCTCTCTGAGGGCATGGGCGTTAAGGAAAGCTCTAATGTGTAGCTGGTAGAGCTGTATTACTGAATGGAGGTGAGTAAAGCTGCTTTGGTAAATTTTTTGAAGTTCTCAACTTAACGCCTGCTTTTTTACAACAAATCTCCATCACGCTGTCTTTACTTATTCTGTTGTACTAGTGTTCTCATCCGTGGTAGATGCACAACTTATATAATAAGTTAGATTTTCTCCTCACCCTGATGGAGAATGCTAGCGATAGCACAAGGCTTATAAAAGGCTGGTTGATTTTGCTTGAAGCTGATTGGTTAATTGATTAATTGACATGTAAATGAGCAAAACGGAACTCTGTTTTACGAATTTCGTCATAGAGCCCCATTCTAACAGATTTTCCCTCTCAATGTATTGGTAATGTCTCTCGCCCTCTCTCTCTTTCGTGTTGTCAGATTTCGGCGGGGCGAGCGAGAATAATGCAGAAAATGCATTGGAGGTAATGGTGACTGGAGAACTCACAAACTCCCAGCAGAAACTGGATTTTCTCATCTCTGCAGAGTTTAGAACGACTGCACCGGTGAAAGAAAAAACACCAACAAGGAGCTCTTAGTAAAACACTTTAATCCCATTCAGTCACAGTGATCAGCTTCAACATCACAACTTTAAAATACTCGAACTCCTGGGAAGCCTGGAAATTGAACAGACATTAAACAAATCATCATTTTAAAACTGAGCAGTGATTATAATATAGCAGATTTATTACATTAACATACAACAAAACAAACAACAAAACAAATATAAATATAATTAACTTTTTTAACAAAAAGACATTCTCACAAGATAATAACAGCTGCTCTGACATTTTAACTGAATAAAAACAGGAATTACTACATATTTTAGGTTATTAAAAAAAAGGCACTGTAAACAATAAAAATCCAACATTTCAAATTTCTAAATAACTGCCTTAATGTATCTGCGATGTTAAAATAACCAGAACCAGAGTTTTTTTCTCACTTTAAATAAACCAGAGCGTCTAATGTTATATATACATTTTCATATCATACAGTTTACTCACCAATCCATACAGTCCAAATATGGATAGCACTGAAAAGAGAGTTTTGAAATACGACATATTTACATATATCCACTTAATGTTATCAATAAAAACGGAGGAAGGGATTTACCTGCTGCTGCTACTGATTTGAGCTACGCTACATGTACAGTTTGAACATTTCTAATAATTTCTAATTTCTAATAGTACCAAAGCACAACCAGTTAAACTCAGGAAAGGTTTTTAATGAGTAGTTGGATGGTAGTAATGGTCTGTAATGGTGAAACAGTTCTTTAGATTGATGGAGAATGTATTCTGTATGATGTATTTTATATTTAGTGTTCTTCTATTGATACAAGCTGGTAGGCAGGACCCTTTGTGGTGCTCTGTAAGACCACTGTCTTTAGTAAAGCATTACCCAAATCAGTGCCATATCAATTTTTTAGTAGCTTACCTGACTGTGGAGGTTGCTCTTGTCCTGCAGTGACTCTACTGCCACCCTGTGGTCAAACACAACAATTACAATCTCGTAATTGATCAATTTTATTTTAGTACAATTCTCTTTATACAGTTAGAAAGTGATCAAAGTCTGTATGTAATATTTTTACATTTAAGTGTGAAGTAACTTTAAAACTGAGCAGTAATCATAATATAGCACATTTATTACATTAACATACAACACAAACAACAAAATAAATATAAATATAATTAATTCATACAGAAACAAGAGCAATATTACAAAAAGACATTCTCACAAGATAATAACAGCTGTTCAGACATTTTATCTAAATAAAAACAGAGATTATTACATATTACAGTTTATTAAAAGTAAAAGTAAAAATTTCCAAATTCCAAATAACTGTTTTAATTTATCCAGGATGTTAAAATAACCAGGACCATAAATTTTTCTTAGTTTAAATAAACCAGAGCATCTACCGTTCATATCATATCATTCACTCTATCCATGTAGTCCAAATATAGACATATTTATATATATATCCACGCCCACTTTTAGAATAAAGCTTAAGCCAATCACAGCAGAGAACATTGTATTTCATCATTTTAAAGGCACAGTGACAAAGAAGCCTGTGTACTTTCTAACGACAGGATATCATTCCTTTAAAAAATCTTTTTTTTTTAAGAAATTCAAAATACACAAATTTTATCAATAAAAATGAAGGAAGGGATTTACCTGCTGCTGCTACCGATTTGAGCTACGCTACATGTACAGTTTGAACATTTCTAATAATAACTGCACATCATACAGTGTCATTTACGCAAGTCTATTTGAGATTGTAATAATCTGTGATTTAGGAATGCAGTGTGCACAATGTTACCTGGTGTGTATAAGCTTCCATTACTTGTTATATCAGCCTTATAGTTCTCAACAAACTTATATTTATTAAATATATTAAATATACCTGGAGTATTAAACAGACTTAACTTGGCTTGGCGTTCTTTAAACCACATCATCTAAACCACTTCCTGCTTTAACACATCTTGCTGCTTTAACCCATCAACTTAAATCCAATAATGTGCGGTTTATTAACAAATTAGTTAGATTAGTGCAGTGCAGTGGGACTTCAGGTCCAGCACAGAGAAAGGCCTAAACCAGTAAATCCCAACCATGGTCCTGGCAGACCATAAGCCTTGAACTTTTTACCAAAGCACAACCAGTTCAACTCAGGAAGGGTTTTTAATGAGTATACTAGTTGGGTCATGTGTGTTAGGAGCAGGGCATACACTGAAATGTCGTTTGCAGGGGTTCTCCAGGCCCAGTGTTTTTTAATAAAGACATTGGATCTACATAGGCGGCAACAGTTCTTTGTATGGTGAAACAGTTCTTTAGATTGATGGATTTACTATAGTGATACCTAGTATAATATATTCTATATAAAACCTGTAAGATTCTATAGAGCACCTGTTAGTGTTCCTGTATTGATACAAGCTTGACATTGTAAGCAGGCCCCTTTGTGGTGCTCTATAAAACCACTGTTTTTAGTAAAGAACCCTTAAAGAACCACCTTTAACAGCAAACAAGCAGTTAAATCTCAGTTAAGTCTCCAATCTAACTGTTTACAGTCTGAAAAGTATCTGAAATAGATCACAAAACAACAACCATGTAGTTAAATCACACCTAAAGGTACGTCTGCTGTGGTCTTTAAGGATAAAACCCAACAAACTCCATAAAGCATTAACCAAATGAGTGCGACAATTTCACCACAGTACTGTGGTTTTTAGTAGCTTACCTGACTGTGCAGGTTCCTCTTGTCCTGCAGTGACTCTACTGCCACCCTGTGGTTAAACACAACAATTACAATCTCAAAAATGATCAACTGAATTTTCCCTTTTTACAGTTATTACGCTCTAACTGAGCCTTGCTTTTCTTTTTTCACCCACAAAGTCTGTATGTAATATTTTTACATTTCGGTCTTACATTTATGTACAAAACAACTTCAATGCAGTGGCCTCGTGTTCAAAGTACACTTTGGACATAGTTTCAGTGTAGATTTGATGCACATGCAATTTAGGAATTCACTAATTACTTGGGAGAATAAATTGGGAGAAGTTTTAAGAGATCTGAATTTTTGCATAAAATAATTAACAAAAGTTGCAGTTTTTTTAAACCAAAAACTCAACCTTAGAATTTACTAGAAAAGAACCGTATTTCATATTAAGTTGGGCTTTAGATTGTTATATTTCCCCGACTAGCCTCAAATAGCCACAACATCAGTGTTTATAAGCCTCTACATCAGTGACAGACTTACCAGAGGGATTGAATGATTGAATAAATTAATGAATATGATATTCTCATAATAGAAAAGAGTGAGGTGAGATGAAGAGTATAAAGTTTATCTCATTAAATCTAACAGATGTTGACAAAGTTCTGTCTGTGAATGCCAAAACAGACGTGTTAGAGACATGTGTAGAGAACTTATGAAATTGTGTATGTTTGTATGAATCTGCATTATGTTCCATAAATAATAAAACATGGTCTCAGTCACTACTTGAAGCAGAGAAAACATTTCTTCCCCTTCAGAAAATCACGGTAACACGACCTCGAGTGGCTTATTGTTTTATGCAATAGTGGCAAACATGAACTGTGATAAATTCAGGAAATAATTTACTATTAATAACAATCAACATAAACAAGTATCACAAGTAGAAATGTCGTTTCTTTAGAGACACTACCGTTGCTACGCTACCGTGTACTGCTAAATAAGGAAAATAATGTTTGCTTGCTAGCGCTGTCCATTTCAAACACTTTTTAAACTTTCATATAACAACAGACAGTAAACAGCTCTGTTTAATGCAAAAACTCTTCGATTTAAGGTCAAAAGTTTTGTTCATCAAATTCCCACCGCAAGTCGTACACAGTAGCAATCCAGCGGGCCTCTCTTCTCCCATTGGGGCTGAATCTCAAATGACTCCTTGCTCCCTTCATAGTGCACTACATAGGAAGTTAAATACTGGATCCTGCAGCCCAACAGAGCACAGTATAGCTAAAATTAGTCATTTGGGATTGAAACACATTAATACTCAACATATAAGTGCGCTGTTGGTCTGCAGGAGCTGGAACTTCAAACCTTACATAGCGCACTATTTAGGAAGCATGGAGTCGTTTGAGGTTCGGCCCAGATTTGATGCTTCCTGACAATGTGAAGCGTGTAAGACGTTCAAGTGACATGGTATATTATATTACTAGATGATTTATATTACTATTTTACAGTGAGTCATATTGTAAGTGCTTTAATTCACGCCTGTGATAACTGATTCGTTTAGTTACGTTCAGTATGTTTGCTATATGTTAGCCTGTTAGCAAGCTGACCAGCCTCTATCTAAAAAAAAAAAAAAAATAGCTGTCAGTCTGTTTATCAGATTTTTGGTGGTGTTGCACAGTAACACAATTCAGCTGTTGTGACGCAGTCGGTGTGTGTATACCATATATTTTACAAGCGGCTTAACTAATCAGTCTTCAGATTCTATCATTTGGACATCTTATGTCAGCACTCATAGACACTATTAACACTTTGATGTACATCTTGTACATTTGCACAACTGGACACTAATTAACACTATTTAACATTTACTTAAATACAATCTTTGCACATTTATTTATTTTTTAATAAATATCCCTGTAATATATCTGCTGATACCCGTTGTTCTCTTACACATTACCTAATTTATTTATTACTGCACTACCTTTTTACCTTCAGTCAGGGTGTATAGTTTGTATTCATATGTTCTTGTATATATTCTTTTTTACAATTGGAATTCTTTATTCTTCTTTATATACCTTATTGTTTTTTGTTCTGTGTTTTGTTCTATGTAACTGCTACTGGCTGCTGCATTTCCTTTGGGATCAATAAGGTATCTATCTATCTATCTATCTATCTATCTATCTATCCATCTATCTATCTATCTATCTATCCATCTATCTATCCATCTATCTATCTATCTATCTATCTATCTATCTATCTATCTATCAACATGAGAGAGTATACACTCACTGGCCACGTCAGTGGGGATACCTAACTTGCATCTACACTCATTGCACTTTGTAGTTCTACAAAAACAGACTGTAGTTCATCTGTTTCTCTGTGTGTGACAATAATCCACCACCCAAACAGTACCTGCTCTCTGGTGGTCCTGTGGGGATCCTGACATTGATGAATTGGGTAAAGGTGGGATGACAACGTATACAGAGAAACAGATGAACTACAGTCTGTAAGTGTAGAACTACACAGTACAATGAGTGTAGATATTCTTTTATATTTCTTATATTTGTACATGAAGATTTGCAGGAAATAATTAATATTAATGCACTACTGGGTAGAACAGGAGAGGAGAATAATATTTTTCACTGGGGATGGAAACAGTCCCCCAGAACAATGTAGATCTTTATAGTCTTATTTCTACATATTTTCTCTATAAACAGTAACTTTTCAGAAACACGTGTTGCTTTTACCACCACGTATTCACGACGTCATGTGGGGTGCGCATGCGCACCGAGTGGGTACACTTCCGTCAGCAACGAATAGTTTTAACACAGAAAGTCAGTTATCAGCTTTTTTAACATCATTATCTGAATTCTTATCAGTGCAATGGCTTCAGCAGAACTACGCACAGAACTAGAGACGTTCCTTAAAACCCTGAATATAGAGTTCGTTTGTGTGGAGCACCCGGAGGTAAATTCATTCATCTCTCCGGCATGACCTGCAGCAAATCAGCGTCGAGGACTTTCCTGCTCGCCTCTATCATTTCTTACTAAATGCGAGTTCATCTGTTAAATGTATCACTTATGCGTTAATTTTATGTTTACATTGTCATATTAAACGTGTTACTTACCTAATAAACGTTGAGTTGCTGTAGGCAGAGTAGCAGCGTTTTCTCTTTCCTGACGGTTTAGTTTTAAACGTGGCCGCCAGACGGCGCTAAAATACAGCTCAAATAAGCGCACAGTTGGCAGCGCTGCGTTTACAGTTTCTAATATCCATTTTTATCCTGGGACCCTTTTGCATGGTGCTATTTATACCGCTCTCTTTCATAAATACATACTGGGTTCGTGTCTCACCAGGTTTTCACTGTGGAGCAGATGATGCCACATGTGGAGCATCTCAGTGGAGCCATCACTAAGAACCTCTTCCTCAAAGACAAGAAGAAGAAGGGCCTGTGGCTTGTCTCTGTCCGTCACGACCGACAGGTTAACCTCAACGACCTGGCCAAGCAGCTGGGTGTAGGCAGCGGAAACCTGCGCTTTGCTGATGAAGCAGCCATGCTGGAGAAGCTAAGGGTGGGCCAAGGCTGTGCCACGGCTCTGGCTCTCTTCTGCGACAAAGACCAGAGCGTGAAGTTCGTCCTGGACAGTGACTTGGCCAACGGAGGCCACGAGAGAGTGTATTTCCACCCAATGACCAACGCCGCCTCCATGGGACTGAAACCAGACGACCTGATGAAGTTTTTGAGAGAGACAGGACACGAGCCAGTTCTTCACAGCTTCGATTAGGTTTTGACTGCACGGTTCACTTACATACAGGTCAATGCATTCACGTCATCAGGATATGTCCTGAATAAGGTCAAGGAGTTTCGTGTAAACCTTCTCATTTTGTGCTACAGTAAATTCACCAGTGTGCCATGGGTGCACAAGTGATGTCAATAACAAATAAGATAATAAACGATAAAAATGTTCTCTCCTGGTATCTGAGTACTCTCAGAGTACTGCCTGATACAGTGTACTAGTTTGATAGCAGTGCACTGTTCAGGCACTCCTGACGCCCAATAACAAAGAACATGAGCTTACAAAACATACAAAACTGCACTGTTACAGATTTTGGGAGTAGCCAAAATGTTACTCAAGGTTATAAAATGATCCAGTGCCAATACAAGTTCAGTGTATTAGACTGGGGACTGGTAACATAACCACTTTACCCTCACTGAAAGGCATACAGTAGTTCAGTAATATACTGAAGGAGTGATTTCTAGTTCACCAACCTGTTCTGCCTTCTAGATTTTGTCTGTAACCAAGTACTTCCATTAAGCAATTCCATTTTAAGACTATTATTTTCACTACAGCACAGTAAAAGTTACTTCTTATGCTACTGCTCCCTGTAAAAACTACATTTACCCTAATATATGAAATAATGATGCACTGTCAGAAATGGAGCAAACCAATCACTCAGAGTCTGAACAAGAAACTGTGCTAAATGCTCTAATACTGTTTAAAACACCTGAGAAAGTGAAAGTTTCCTGAACTGAAGAGAAAAATAGAGAAATGCTGGATTGACTGTTGAGACTTGCATGTAATAAACCAGACTTCATTACAGTATTATCATAATGTGGCATATATAGCATATGGGAATGTTTTGTTTATGAAGAAAAAGACAAGAATGACAAAACTCCTCTACTAGAAGGTCACCATTGTCTTACTGTGATGACGTTATGGAAGCAGTGGAGTCAGTCCTGCTAAAAATAGTAATAAAAAAAACTTTTTTTCTAAGTAACACTAAAGCTACAGCTGGAACAAATAACAATAACAACAACCTACTAGTGAAAGGATATGTGCTTGGTTTATAGGATATATCTGAGAGGTATTTGGATGTGTACACCATATTGAAACCTATAGGGTTACTTTTAAAGCACCACCATGTAGGACTCCACTCCTCTCTGGTGGAAACATGTATTTGTAAACAAAGTGAGGAAGAACATTTTGTGAAAAGTTAGTTGTGCTTTAGACCCTCACAAGCAGATGCTTGTGATTTTTGCGAGAGCGTTGATTGATTGCTGCCACTTAGTGGATAAAATCTACATTCACACAAGTGCTGGACTTGAGTACTTTGTTCACCACTGCCTGTCCTTTATGGACACTGTACAAATGGACCCTCCTGTATCTTACAGTCCTACATACTATACAGACAAAACAATATATATAAAACACTTTGATACAAACTTATCATTCTATTCCACTGGAGTATGTCGCCAGTTAGATTTAAGACATTGATTTTAAAGGGCGTGAGTTGAAAATCTGCTCATGATACAAAATAACAGACGCAAGATTTGCTTTATCACATTTATGTATTTATGTAAAAGTGGAAAAGGAAGCAAATGCCAGGTCTGTATGGTGACAGTAGTCTTACAGGCATACACACTAACACTCTCGCTCACACACAATCACACACACACACACACGCACACACAGCTTGCCAAAGGCAGGAACTTGCAGTACTCTTGTTTTTGGCACACCCAGGTGACAAAAGCAAGACTTTTCTCATAGAGTCCTTGTCTCTTCTTTTTCTTTGTATTCAGAGAAACCACTCACGTTACTGTCCACGTTGATTGGCGGATGGTGAGGCTGGGGGTGGCGAGGGGGTTGATTGACTTTGCTCCATGCAGAATGTGGTGATCCATGTAGCGCTTGTGCAGATCGCAGTACAACACTGTTCTTCTTTAGAGATGCAGCGTTACATGCACGCTCGTAAGACAAAGAAAATCCACTGGCGGAGTGAAAAGGGCCAGCTGATTAAGAGTCACGCAGGGGTCCGACTAGTTTGATAAAAAAGCTCCCTCTGACTCTGGAACAAACACTGGCGCCGCACTAGTGGTCCACCTCAGCAGTGTTACACCGTATTACAGCAGTGCAATGTCAAGACGGACAATACTCAGGAAACGTTTTTAAAAGTCTTGCGTGTCCTTGATTCAAGGAAAAGGGATGTTTTTAATTACAGAACTTGTTTAAAAAAAAAAGGATATACAATCTTTTAATCTTTTTTCATCGAAGACCATCTCAGAACTTTTAACAAGGCTTCAAACTGTCAGGTCGAAGGTCACTTTTCTCTCTGAGTCGGCAGCAGGTGAGGAGGAAGTGAAGAGATGAAGAGAGAAGGTCAGAAAAACGAGGTTACAAGCAGAAAGACAGACGCACACAGACCGCGGAACGGGGGGCCACGATCCAGCCCAGTTTTTAATGCAGACCAGTCCTACACAATCTGAGTGTTTATATCAAACACTACACAGTCCTACACAATTCTGTGCTTCTGTTTAGCACTCCCAGTCTATGTAAGAGCTCAACAATAAACAGCAGGTCTGGTTTACTGGTCTGTATATTCTTTGTAACTGGGTTACTAACAGACTGGTTCTTTATGAGATTTTTGGTTTTCTCTCATTTTCATTCAAATGTATCTTAATCTGACGCTACTGCTTTCTTAAGGTGTTACTTACTAGACTCACAGTACTTGTAGTATGTTATGGTTAAAGGAGCAATATGGAAGATTTTACTTTGAAACATTTCAAAGTCATTTGAAACAGAGTGATGAAATAACGGTTTTAGAGATATCTGTTTAAGTCAGCACACTAACCCAGCCCTAACAGTTAGCCCAGCCCTGAGCCTGATACCACATTATACCTCCATAGGCAATCGTGAGTCACTGTAACATCAAGTCAAATCAGTCCAGCATTACAAGATGAAGAAATAGCACTGACCAGTGAGGTACTCTTTAAGTTCTTGTCAATGGTGTTGAAGGTCGTGCACCAGGTTAGGTCAATAAAAGGAGGAGTAAACATAATGATGGTTGCAGCTATTGGCAAGCCATCACCACCAGAGTCTGCTCTCTGTGATATACACACTTGGCAGCAAACAAAAAAGTGATATAAATAGAAACAAAACAAGTTTATACTGGCACTGTTTTTCAAAGCTGGAGATGCTTTTGTTGAGTAAAGGGAGTTTGGGACTATTAGATGTATGAATTTGACAACTTGTGTCATCTTACAAATTGCTCCTTGTTTATCTTTTATTTTAATTTCTGTTAAAAGTGCCTGTGTTTAAGAATAACCCAGTATTGGAATTATGTTGTTGGTCAGCCCGGCTGCACTTAAAGTTGGGAACCTTGAAAAATCCACAGCAGCCAATCACTACTTATATAAGCCTACTGGAGCTACCAGTACCAAAATCAATGCCTTAGAGAAATCTTCAGTTGACCTCTGCCATGTTAATATCTGTAACAGTTTAAATTTAACTCATTAGGCCAGTCTCTGCAAGCAGCGGTAAACTATCATAGGTTTCTGGGATCAGCCTTTACAGCAATGCTATGAAGCCAAAAAAATAAATAAAAACCAACGGCATAAAATGACAGCTTATCAAAAATATGTTCCGCGGTCCATGCACACACATAAATATAGAGACAGGAGATACCAGCATGCGCTGGGCAAGCGAGGGAGTTTCCAGCCACAGGATTTTCTAACACCATGCAGTAACTGAAGCCACGTCTGAGGGGGAACGACTGAAATCTGCTTAAGACTACACGTTTACCTCAGCAGGGACATGGAGACATGGTCAAACTTCCACTGAGGAGGAGGGACGGGTGGTGGGGGGCTGAGAGGATGTCGGGGGGTCTTTGAACTGAAAGAAATGGGGGGGCAGAAAGCGAAGCTAGGCCAAAAAAAAAAAAACAAAAAAACAAAAAACCCCACCCCACACAGTGAACCATGCAGGCCAGGATCCATCATCAACATGGCCTCCACAGTCACCAGAGACCAGCATGGAAAAGCAAGCACGTGCAGCTCAGACATCTGTTCCACCGCACTGGGTTACCATAGCGACCTCCCATCCCCCCCCCTTCGTGGGCAGCGACACTCACCCCTTCAAGCTCGTGAAAACGCTAGCACTGTGGCTAATGTTTAGGAGCTTTGCTGCTCTCCCGATCTGCTTTTTGATTTTCTGCGTTCTTGTAACACTTCCACATCTGCAGGACAAAGGCAGGTGACGTTACAACTAAATATATTACAAACAAAAAACAAACAAACAAACAAAAACTAACAAAACAAAAAACACTGAACTTCACTTTATATGTACATGATAAATACGAAGCAAAAAGGCAAAACAATTAAGGAATAAAGGAGCAACAAATAAATAGAAATCACTACAGTTATTATATATCGTACTACTACTGTGACAAAACGTAAAAGTATGTTTGGTACATGTACTTTGCGAAAGAACCCCTTTTTCTTTGCAGAAGAACTTTGAAATGTACACTCAGCCTTTAATCTCATGAGAGCCTATCTAAGCTCTGTCCACAAATGTGTTCTTTTGGATGAAGTGTCTTGTTTGTGTTGTGTAATTGAGCTTATATTAAAAAAATATATATATATATTATATTGCTGTCATTACCAGCATTTCTAGTTCAGATTAGCTGCAGTAGCACAGCATGGTTCAATAGTGTGATCTTTTAATCCAGAACCTCAATATTACGTAGTGACTAAACAAGGACTGTAGTGGACCAAAACTGCCACAGTTCACAAATCACATCATTTCTGATGGCTGCATGACATTTTTGACAACGTTCAATAAAGCTTTAAAGCAACATTTGCTATAGATGAACGCATCTATGGGCAGAGCATGGATAGGCAAAACATCCCACACTGCTATTGATGAAGCCTTTAAGATACCTCTCCAAATAGCGTAGTTAAAACTTAATCGGACAGCTCAATCGCGCACACGGTACTGTGCTGATTACAAGTAAACAAACAAACAAACAAACAAGTAAACAAAAAAACCCCTATAACACCCACATGAGTTAATGTCAGTTGAACCATTCATTTTGATTGAGGCAATCAAAATAGAATCTCAGGGTTGATGCACAGAGGGAAAAGCCATGCAGTGACTTAGCAATGATCTAGTGAACCCACTTTCATGAGAAACAGAGACAGAATCATCAACAGTGCATAACATCAGACGTCCCTTGTGAAACGCTTTCTCCCCAAGTAAGCCCTTGTAGTTAATCTTCTAGGAGTTACAGCAAGTAACTTGCAGAGCAGATCTGAAGAAATTCATTTTTACACTGATGTCTGTTAGGCTTTTAAATAGCCCTGATAAGACAGAGCATCATGGGACATGCTCCACAAGCCTAATTACCTTTTTTAAATATCAAAGTAGATCAGCCTAGGCTAACTTTGGGATTTCTGAACACGCAAATGTAGGCACAGGGTAAAAAAAAATAAAATCAAATAGCAGACTGGTGAAATGATACAAATCCACAGGGAGCAAAGCTTTATGACGTGTACAAAAACTACAAGCAATGGCTTAATCCTGTGATTTCGGTAATAATCATGGTGGTGTGATAATCATTGTACATCTTAATAAACGTAGGAACATAGTTGCACGTTATGTGTCTTGTGGAAATCAAAACCGTAGAAGACATAAGGATTACCATGCATGCAGACATTAAACAGTTGATCAGAGGGACTGCTTAGAACCAATCTCCCACAGAACCAAAGATGGATTGAGAGCGTGGTTATGGAGTCAGCAACAAAACGAGGAAAGGAAAACAAACAGATACCATGGTAATGCTCAAAGCGTTCATGCAGGTGTTGAACCATCACCACAAAGGAAACAGGTTACATGATCTCACATGTTACACACAGCCATATTCGTACCACAGCGATTGGCTGTCCTCTGAACTCAAGGGAGCTGACTGGTCGGTAACGCTCACATGATTGTTATCACTGCCTTTCCCGTCTATCTTGGTGTCAGGGAGGCCGTTTGACTGGTTCTGACTGGGCTTGGGCTCTCTGGGCTTGAGGGGAGGACCACTGATATTACTAACTAGGGAGGTATTGAGAGAAAGGATGGCTTGGTTTCTAGCGCCACCCGCAAACACTGGCTCACTGAGGATGGAGTCCAGGAAGACTGAATCTACAGTAAAGGAAGGGCCTAGGAAGGCTTGGAGACTAGACAGCTCAGGGTCCTCTAGGCTGGGGGCGTGGCCAGTGCACGGCATGCTGGCGGACTTGGGCAGCGGCGTGAGGTGGCTAGGCTGGGGTGGCGCGTGGGAGTGTGCTCTGGGGGATGCTGAGTACTCACTGGGCACTGGCTGGGCACGAGGTTTGCTGCTCTTGGAGGGCGAAGGGTCCACGGAGACCGGCTGCCGACTGTCCTTGGACAACAGGTCATGAATGCTGGTCCGGCGCGTGCTGCCCTCGGCCGTTGAGATGACGCTGCTGGCCCGGGGCAAACCTGCAGAGGAGGAAGAGGCGTCTAGACGCTCGGACACAGACGTGGCCTTCCCTTGAGAGGTGAGGCTGGGTCTGGGCTGGCTGCCCTTAACACGGGTGCTCTCTGCTTTGCGCAGGCTGGGACGCCCTGGCCCCGTTCGTGTGGTGCTGGAGTCTGTGGGCGCGGCCTTTCCGCTGGCAGAGCGCAGGATGCCCCGTCCCTTGGCACGCTCTTTTTGCACGGGCTCAGTTGTTCCTGACAGACGGGGTGACTCTCCGGTCAGGTTCTCTTGGCTGCCGGACTGGAGGAGGGACATTTCAACAAATATGTTACAATTTAAACGGAAACCAGTTACTTAGAAAAGTTATTTTAACAAATGAAAGTATACACTTCCCTCAAAAGTGTGGCGACATTTAGCTTTACACAATCTTTTAAATATTTCAGCACGGTGGCTTTGTCAGTTGTTATTAATTTGGATATTTTTATTTATTTATTTGCAAATACTCTAAAACTGAGGACTACAGCCACTGTCTAATCATTATTTGTATTTTTCATACAAAGAATTATACTTATAATATATTATAATTATAATATAATATAATATATTAATAGAAATAGATTAATGTTTTATGTTAACCTCTGCAAACATTTTTCTAACTGAATTGAAAAAAGAAAAACATCAATACTCAACAATAGTAACAACCAAATACCTTGTTTGGAGAATTTCAAATGACAAGATGTCCTTAAACCTTTGACGGGCAGTTTAGCTGAATAATTAAACCACTGCCACAGTTATTACAAAATTAAATCATTACATATTTTATGTTTCTTCATAAGAGAAGGTAACTCTACTACGGCTGAACAGTTATGTATCATTAAGGTGGCGCTCATGTCACCTCAGGAGGGTCTATGCTCTCTTCCAGGAACTGCTGAAGGGACAACACCTCACTGCCAGGAGAGCCGGTCTTCCTCTTGCTCTGGGCGCCTGTGGGCTCCGTGTTCTTGCGGAGTTGCAGGGGGCTCTGATGAGATGACCTCTGAGAATGCGGCTGCTGCACTGGGCTACTCCCGCTCGACCAAACCTCGGTGTCCAAGCTTAGACTGAACTCGCCACTGCTCTCGCTGTGGGGCCTGCTCAAACTGCCATTCACTGTACCTGTGGGACAAAAGGCACACAAATTAAGAAGCCGAAAGAAAAGATGGTGACGTATGATTTTTTTTTTGGGCTGAAACTAGTACATTTTTGGAGTCGTTTTGTGGGACACAGCAATAGATACATTTTCCACAATATGTATTGTATTTTTAAAGAAGTCCCCCAACTTTATTTAATCTAGAACTTTGAATATGGACAATATATAGCTCCAGAAAATGTAATAATTGCAGCTTTGACAAAATGGAAAAAAAAAACATAGGTAGAGACTAAAGTGGGAGAAAACTAGACACCCAAAGCCAAACTGTAATCATTATCACCTTAAAAACCATAAACTAAAAGGCACCACACCAGTAGAGCTGAAAGAAGCCTTGAAGTGCACCAGCCTACTCTAGATTCCATTTTTGATTAAAATCCAAGAAATACAAGCTCTTACTACAGACTCATAATTTGTACAAGACTTTGAATGATTTTTGGAAAGCATTCAAACATATCAACATTCTTCCAAAGATCCAACACCACAGACAGCGTAGGTATTAAAGGCAGAAACTTGGTCTACGTGTCATACCTTTGTTACTGCTTGGTGACTCCCAAGAATTATCATTGCTATTACTACTACTGGCCTTAGTGCTATGAAGGTTGGCAGGTCTGGAGGCTGGATGGGAATGGCAGGGCACACAGCATGACTACAGATCACACTGGGGCAGCAGATGGTCCATGCTGGCTGGAACCGCAGCCATATTTGCCCATAGCAAGCTCACTGGCAGACACTGGTAGAGGGGAGGAGCCTTGCAGGAGAAATCGTACAGTAAGTCCAAAGAGGGAGGGGTTCCTCACTGTACAGAGGAGGAGCTTCAAGGAGTACCAAACCGCAAGCGCAAACAAGGGTTGATGTTAAGATGAAAGAAAAAGAGGGTTTTAGAAGGAACCCAGTGAAAAAAAACTCAACCGAGGACAGGGTGTTAACATCAACCCATTTTTCTGGAGAGGGCCTGAGGAGGGGGCATGCAGATGAGTCACTTACTACAGATGTTACAGGGAACTCTGCACGTAGTGGATAAGGCGGGTGTTGGAGGAGAGAGGGCTTCAGCATTGCTAAAGAGCTGTGGTCCTGTCCAATTACACACAAACAGCTTGCTGTCATAACTGCTTTAGACACACTCTCTAGATTGGCAAGGCCTGTCTCAGCCAAAGTCTCCCTGATTATAAGTGTCAAAGCCTGTAAAATGCATGTGCATGACTGACTTTAATGGTACATGATTTTGGCTCAATTTTCTCATCGGTCACAAATACTCTGGGAGCTAAATATTACTCATTTTTTTATAATTAAACCCTCAACATTCATCTGCGAATGGGTAATTTGGAAAGTGAACTATACTCTAAACAGAAATGTGTCTTGAAAGTATTTGTGGTATTTGTGGTAAAAAGTAAATGTTAAAAGAATTGGATTTTAATGCAATACAGTGGTGTTTTAATACATAGTTTAATACAGCAAAATTGAGAAATTGCATACAATATTTAAATTTAAAAGTGTGCTTGATCTAATGATATAACCACAAGCTAACAGGCTAACTGCAATATAAACAATACAATATGCTAAGCTGTATTGTTACAATCCAAGTAATGCTTACTACAGACCCATCAAATAGCACCAAAACAGAGGAAGGTCTCAAGGATTCCTGGTCACAGAAGGCACAGGTAAAATTCTGCACTGATAGATGTCCACAGATATCAAAGTAGATACATTTAATCCTAAATATGGCTTGTACTTGAGTTCAATTTGTATAAAAAATACCATGTAGTGTCCAGTACAACCATATTAACCAAACTCTTATCCCTTATACTATCATTAAAGGCTAGAGCTACACCTGACTGAAAGGCAGCCGAGATTACCTAGCGTTTGATTTGCATGGCGTCAAACGAAATGGAGATTAGGAGACAGGGTTTGGCAGAGTGCCTACAGTCCTCTCCTCACCTTGAGTGCGAACTCCAGTCTGCTCATCTGAAGACGTTGGTGTGACATCTTCACAGGATGCATTATCTGCAGGGGGGGAGGGGGGGGGAGACACGGTTTTACATACTAGCTTCTGTTTTTAACTCAATAGAAACAGCTTTAACTCAAATAGCAAAATTAATAACAAAGGAAGACCATGAGCAAAACCCCTGCTTGTTTGCTTGAACACACAGCAACACTTACTATAATTCTGACTGAATGAGGTGATGAGGAATGAACAGCATGAAATGATTTGCAATATGCAAAACAAAAAAAACCCACTAACTAAACAAATAAGCAACCAGAACACAATAACCAAGACTGATAATCGGTGCCTTTAAAGACAACTCCGTGAACAGCGATTTGGTTCTTAAGTAAGGGAGAAGTACGAAACATTACTTTCAGAAAACTCTGAAAAGGACACTTCCAGCCTGGACAGGAGACATAACACAAGGATCCAAATGCATTTTATGCAAATTATAGCACATGGTTGCTATCCCAGTTGGGAGGAGGGTACAGACACAGTCACGTGTGGCCAGCTCTACCTTTGTTCTTAAGCTTCTGCTTGGTACTGTGACCAGTGGGTAGACTGAGAGTCGCATAGTTGATGGCGTTGGTGGAGTACGCCATAGATCCGAGCTCCTTCATGCGTTGGCTGCCGCCTACTGACGCTGCCTCCTCGGGGGCCTCCAAGTGGTCAGTGCTGCCGGTCCACTGGCCCCCGGCCAGGGCCATCGTCTGCAGCAGGTCGTTCATGGCTGAGATGGGAATAGCAGGAGGATTATTAGCACATGCTGTGTGGGACGAGCTGGCGCAGAGAGTGAAAGAGACACAAGTAGAGAAAGATAGAGAGAGACGCAGAGAGGCATGCAGTTTCACACCGATATCAACAAGCACAAATGCCTCGGCGTGAAAGAACGAGAGAACAGAGAGAGACAGAGAGAGAAAAGTAGAGAGAAAGAAACAAAGTAGGTTGTGCCATGTTAGCATGACATGCACAGAGCTGAAATGAAGCCTCCAAGAGTTGTGTATGGAGAAAGAGAGAGTAGGTGTGTGAGTGAAAAGAGGTAGTAATAATAATATGCATGAAGATAGCTCAGAGAGTAGGACCGTGAACCAAAGTGTGGCACTGCACAGTTTAGCGGTTTAGTGTTAATCCTGCTTAAACACACTTTCAGAATTGATTGCTGAGGGCGAATATGCCAAAAACAGTAAACCACTAAACCAAGCAGTGTCAGACTTGTGATTTAAAAGTCCTGGTATAGACAGAGCAGAAAGGAAGAACGAGTGGAGAAGTGCGTGCACGTGTGCCAGATTGCTCCATTTCAATTCCAACATGGTGGCTGGATGGGTGGTAGTGTCGTGCTGCCGATGCAGTGAATACGGGGTGAGAGATGGGACAGTAAGCTCACGCCACAGGCTGCAAAGAGGCCAGAGGCCCAGAACAGTGCAGGCCACACACTTCCAGAGTGATCACATCATACACAACACCAAAACCACCCTTAACCAGTACTACTGACCCATAAATTATTAGACAAATACTATACTACACTACATCACTACTTAATCAAACACTATCGTTCCAACACATTACTACTGATAGAGCTAAATTAAAAGACCAGCATCTCCCTCACAAATGTAGTTCTAGAGGTTTACCATATTTCTACAAACTAGTCATCTGCAGGTTTAGTACATCACTAAACATCTACAATGCATATCACTCACCTCATTTAACTATTTTTGTTTTCTAAACAGTGAGCATGCACTGAGTCACATCTCTTTTTGCACCATTTATCTGCACACCTGGCAACTTTTTCAGGTAGAGGTACCATATAGGGTAGGTGAGAAGATATCCAATATGTATAGATACAAGGTAGGTGTCCTAATAAACTTGCATTTCAGTGTATATACCACAGGAGAGAAGACTGGGACAAAAAGGCTGTGACACATGCATGTTTGTTAGCAAGAAACCGCTGCAACTTCCAAACAAACCAAGCAGTGATGCTTTGTGCACAGCATTGCTAACATCGTTTGGTAACTATAAGCAACAAAGATAAAAGGGAAACAAAAGTCTAAAAACTCGGTGAGAGATGCAAGCATGGTGGAGAACGACAGGAGGGAGCTGGTAGTCGTCGGGACTCTTACACATGGAGCGCCGGTAGATGGCCTTCTCTTTGTCTTTATCCTTGGATCTGTTCCTCATAAATGGCAGCCTTTTCAGTGCTGTTGCAGGATAATAGAAAACAAGGAAGAGGTGGAACACAACGAGCCCACGGAAGGAGAGATGGAGGTGGAGAGAGGAAGGAGAAAACATACCGACATTAACAAAGCTTAACGACCAGAAGAAGGAACCAACCAGACTCCTACAGTCTCTCGCTCACTCACACACACACACACACAGACACACAAGAGCACACGGCAAACAAACAAACGTATACAAATACAGTACATATAGTATACATACTGCAGTTAATATGTATACTGGTGCTCAATTACATATGAAAAACACAGTAAGGCGGCAGTGAAGAGGGTTGCTGGAGAAATGAGGATGCTGCAAGTCTGATGGAAACACCGTACAGAAGCCAGCACATTCACACAGAAGGGAGATGTTTATTAAAGGGTGCAATTCAAGGAGCAAACGGTGACACCGGGGAGGAAAGTCATCTCAAAGTGTAATAAGAATGCTATAGTCACATTCAGGACCTCAACCAAATTTCCAAAGCTTCTTAGAATGCGCACTTTAAAAGCAACAACAAAAAAAATCAAACAGAACTCTAGGAAGGCATTAGGCACACGTTAGGGCCTGACCTGACTTTTAACATACATTTCTATGATCTATAAGGATAACTGCATTTTCATCTATGTAGTAATGGAACACCTACACATTACATCTAAAGAAGATCCTATAACATCTCATTCTAAATCCATAGGCACTGAAATGGAGGCTTATCTGGGAAGGCTTTCTACAAGATTTTGGAGTCTGTCTGTGGGACGAGACCCTGACGTTGGAAGCGAGGGCCTGGCTCACAATCTTCGTTCCAGTTCATCTCAAAAGTGTTCGATGAAGTTGAGGTCAGGACTCTGTGCCGGCCAGTCAAGTTCTTCCACACCAAACTAACCCAGCCAGCCTATGGAGCTTGCTTTGTGCACTAGGATACAGTCATGCTGGAACAGGAAACGTTTTCCCACCAACTGTTCCCACAAAGCGTAACATTTTCCAAAATTTCCCTTCACTGGAACGAAGAAAGCCCCATAGCATTATCCCTCCTCCACCAAACTGTACAGTCGGCACAATGCAGTCAGGCAGGTTAAGTTGTCCTGGTATTCGCCAAATACAGACTTGTCTATCAGTCTGCCAGGCAGAGAATCGTGAATCGTCACTCCACACAATACATTTTCACTGCTCCAGAGTTTAGTGGCGATGCTTTACACCACTCCATAAGACGCTTGGCATTGTGCTTGGTGTAAGGCTTGCATGCTCGGCCATTGCATGAGGCTCTCGGTGCACAGGGGTTGTGAGGTTTGGAACTCTTTGGAGTCAGCAGAGCCTTGGTGACATTTATGCATTATGTGCCTCAACGCTCTTTGGTTGAGTTGCTTCTAAGCTTCTACTTTTCAGTAATACCATTCACAAGTGATAGTGTAACATCTAGGAGGGAAGAAATCTCACAGAAACTGACTTGCTGCAACTGTAGCATCCTATTACAGTACCACGCTCTAACTCACGCTCAAGTTCTTTAGTACGACCCTTCGTTGAAAAATAGAAATCTTCATTGCTTATTGCACCTTTTAATAGTGATGAACAGCAACAATGATCAATCACAAACTCATCACATGCCCTTGGACAGGACAGTTGTGCTATGGCCCCACCCTCGCCCTGCTAAAGCCTACCATTGGAGGAGCCTTGCGCACTGCTGTGCTGCGCTCTCCTCCCTTTTTGTGCAAAGAGAGTGAGAACGACAGAGAGAATGAGCAAGCAAGAAAGTATGAGAGAGAGAGAGAGAGAGAGAGAGAGAAGGAAGAAAGGCAAATCAAGCATCAGGCCTGAACAGCAAAATCAAAGTATCCAGCAAAAAAGCATACAAAAATTTAGAGAGCACCCTCAAGCATTCCTGCCTGAACGTAACTATGGGAAGAGAACTGGGAATGTTCTGTAAACAGATTAAAAAGACTGCATCTGCCTGCATAGTTCATTTCTTTTTGTTGTTGGGAACTGAATCATTTCTGAGGTGCACAAAATGCTAGAGCAACATCTTATGTGCTCTGTCCCACAACTATTACAGAACTTGGCAACAGATCTTTTTCCCATCTATAAAGCAGCAACTGGAAACAAATCCAGCTCAGACAATACTCACTGCTGCTCCTCTTGTGGCTCAGGGTGTCATCCAGTGAGCCAGATCCCATGGAAGAACTGTCCTGGCTGTCTGGCAGCGTGAACGTGCCGGCCAGGAAGCCATCACTGGACTCGGAGCGGGTGGGCGTGATGGTGAGGGAGCGCATCCGCTCGCGGCTCTTCGGCTTGATCAGTTTCTTCATCTTCAGAGTGATCCAATTGCCCCTTCTGCTAGACAACAGCACAAACTCTCAGTTCATGCATTCTGCTCCGTCTTTTAAATGAGAATGCAGAGAATGTTATGCATTCCCACAGTACGAGGAAACCTTAATTGCCAAAAAAATAAAGGGCATGCGCAACAAAAACAAAAAGCACTGTACTGTGCGCGTCACAACCCATAAACATGTAAGTACAAGAGGAACACAATTAGGTCTCCCATTTTGCACAACACAGCCAAAATGTAAGTCTGGGGGCTGGTATTCAAATCAGTAAACATGCAACAAGGTTTCATTTTTGATGCAAATATACCTGCTGATCCAGGCTCTGAAAAGTGACCAAAAACATGTACTGTAACTGGCACATATTAGCTGTTACAACACTGAGACCGAAGTCTTCATTGATTCATTCCACTACATTCATACTACACACTACATTAGACAAAACTAGAAATGTGAGTTTGCAGAAAGGTCAATCAGAACGCCCCTAAATTGATCACAAACCTTCGGGGAGGTGAAGGGTCGTAGAATTTATACTGATCCATAATTTTCTCCTCCAACTTCTCTTTCTGTCTTCTCAATTCATTTAGTTTGTCTCTAAAAGGTACAGAAAAAAAGAAATGAGCAGAATGAGTGACATACAATTCTATGATGTGCAATCTTATTACAATTTAATGGCAATTAAACAGGCTCCATGAACTCTCCCACCATGAACAATTCCAGTGTTAATCTAACACACCTGATATTTTTAATTAAGGACTTTTAGAGCCAGGTTTGGAATTAAACTCTGTGGGATGGTAGATCTCCAGGAATGGGGTTATGTATCAGTTATTGGGATTGGAAGTAATCTAAGGTTAAATAAGTATTGAGCCAATGATGTAGTAAACAGGTGATGCCTTACATGTACTGTCTCTGTTCAACATGGAACAGGTCTTTGCTCTCCATCGTCTGCTCCAGTAATGTCCGGTTCTGTAACATGAGGGTCTGGATTTGGTCCAGCAGGTGCCGATTCTCCTCTTCTAAATTTCCTTTCAGCTGACTCAATAACTAGAAAGAGAGAAGTATTCACTGTCACTGTCTGCAGTATAACACAAAACATTGCACTCCCTTTATAACTTTGTGCTATAAAGCATAAAGTGTCAAAGATTAGTCTTTTGACAGCCATTGTTTCTTGAAACCAATAGCAGCTTAGAAGCTTCAAAAGTACGTAAAAGGTCTTCAACCACTCACATTCAGGAAAAATAATTTTATTGCTATGTTTGAACAAATATTTTAATTTACACGTGCCATAGCATTACACAAGGACACAATAACAGTCTCATAGAGAATAATTGTGCATTGCAGGGACACATAAAGCAGGGCATAAAGAAAAGAGGCGGAGTCTGACATGCCCATGCCAGAGGCTGTAGGAGCTGTGAGGAGCACACACATTCCTGTGGAGAAGACTTAACCCTCTTCAGTGTTTAAATAGCTTAGAGGCTCAGTGTGGACATCTGCTAACAGTTCAGCTATCACTCGGTTGTAAAGGTGTGTTTAAATCAAGAACATGATGAGTCAACAGCACCTTGAACCATGAACCAAACTTCAGACAATACATTTTCTTTCTGGACATCAGAGATAAAAGGGTGTCCTCTTTTAACCCTCCGTCAGGTTCTCATTAGGAAATAAAAGTTGGCTTAAAAACACAGACCCCCGGTTAAGCATATTAGCTGACATTACCTCACACTGGTTGGTGAGTTTGGTGGAAGTGATGTCCAGTTGCTGATACTGTTCTTTGAGTTTGGAGAACTCAGCCTCAAGGCGTGTCTGCTCCAGTTTGGCTGCGTTCAGCTGGCTCTTCAGGTTCTTGTGGTCAGCCTGAAGCCCCTCATTGTCTTTCAGCAGCTGCTGGTAGGTTGTGTTAAGCCTTGAGTAAAGACAGAAGCGTTATATATCATCCCTCAGTCACTTAACATTAAATTAACACAGGGGTTACACAGTTACACACAAAAATGTGTAAATACATGCTAAATGGTGTTTGGAGAAAATTGTTAATGTTCACTCTGAGATTTCTGACCCCAGAGCTTACAAATGTAATAGAGTTCTAACTGAAGCCACTCACTTGTCATTGTCTTCCTTCAGTTTGTGGTACTCTGCAGCTGTGGCCTGGTGGCTCTTGTTCTCTGAAATCATCTTCTCCTGCTCTGCCTTCAGCACTTTCTCAAGCTCTTCCAGTTGAGCTTTCTGTTTCAGCAGCTGGTTATACCTGTACATTCAAACAACACATAGCCCCAATCATGTGTTAATCACAATATGCATGCTTGCATTGCTGCTCATGCCAATCATACAATTGGAACACACAGCTTTTATACTGTCAACTGCTGTATTGATTTTTGAACACACCAAAATACCAAAAATCTCAAAGCAATATATATATATATATATATATATATATATATATATATATATATATATGGCCTCACCTGTCCTCCAGGTCTCGGTGCTGCACCTCCAGACTCTTGTGCGCAGTCTTCAGACCTCCGTGTTTGCCAATGAGTGCCTCGTATTCAGCAGCCTGCCGCTCATGGAGGGCAGCCAGCTTCTCGTGGTCCCGCAGGAGGAGCTCATAGGTGGTGCGGAGATCCTCTCGCTCCCGCACCGCCCCATCCCTCTCGCTCTCTGCGCTGCACTGCTGGCTCTGCAGCTGAGCATTCTGGGTTGCCAGTGCTGCACTCTGCGAGTTCAATGTTGAGTTCTCCACCTGCAGATGATAGCACAAATGTGAGATGTGATACTGACCTCCCTGAAAGCAGGTAAAACAAAAAGCCAGTTCTACTAGCCATGTTAGCATTTTAGTTAAGCACTTTCGAATCCCTTTTCTGTTCATCAAAGTATTTTTAGTAAAATTATCTAGTACCAGATAATCCACGTGAAGTAAAATCATGGATTTGGCTGCAGAGAGATGTCCTGTTAGGACATATCATAGGCACTTACATCATAGGAGATAAGTAGACTGGCTCTATTCATCTGCAATTGATTGATAACATATTTGGAACTAAAATCCTGTCACATTTCTGAGTAAAACTTACAAACTGCAAAACAGCTGCAGATGGAACTAAACCCAGTGTTTCAAGTGACCTAAATTTGGCTTGATCTGTTGCTTAATCTAAATCCCTGTACAAACTGGGCCATATTGGACACAAAGCCAAGCTCTGCATTCAACTGGTCAGAATGAATATATTTCAAAGGGATCATTTGAGCTATGATAGATGAGAGTGAAAAGGAGATGGAGAGAGATTGTATGGCACATAGTTTGTGATCAGACACATTATATGCCTATTCTAACACGAGTATCAAGGGCTAGGGTACCCTTCTGAAGCTAGGATGAATGAAAAAGAGAAGACAGAGAGACAGTCATGGGTAGTCATGGTAGTGGTTGCAAGACTCTACTGACCTGTAGTTTGGCATTCTGGGTCTGCAGCGTAGTGTTATTCTCCTGCAGCGAGGCGGTCTGTCTTTGCAAGGCTAGTATCTGAGCCTGGAGATTACTGCTTTGAGTCTCAAGCTGTTTCAGCTGGGTGCGGAGGGCCTGCTTCTCTGCCTGAAGAGTAGCATTCTGGCAAAATGTACAAAAGCAATCACTATCACTGATATGACAGGAGACACAAAAACAAAAACACACACACCTATATATATATATATATATATATATATATATATATATATATATATATATATATATATATATATATATATATATATATATATATATATATATATATATATATTTCAGCAAGACATAGGCCACTTACATTTCTCTCCACTTCTATTAGGCGGTCTTTGACCTTCAGCAACTCTCGAGTGGCCTCGTGGCTCTCCTTCTCCCACTTACTGACGCTCTGTGAATTTTCAACTCCTCTAGGGGGCGAACTCTGCACCATGCGCTCCTCTTCTTCCCTCTGGCGGAGAGCCTCATAGTTCTTCTTTACCTGAGGAGTGAAATTGGTGGGTGTGTGAGGAATGTGAAATAGAGGAACAGCACAGTTCAGAAAGGTCGAAACATAAAAAGACCCCCTCGATTACTTATAATATAAGGGTGTTTCTGAATAGTGAAGCAAGTAAACGAACAACTAAAACAGAACTGACCTCAATTATTCCATGCATTATCTGGTAGTTGTTTACTGACCTTTTCTCTGTTCCTATTACAAAAGTTACTTTATGGATGTACCGTGAAAGGTACTGTACACTGAACTGAAATGTGACTCACTGTTTTGAGTTCCTGTCGGAGTTGTTGGTTGAGGTTGGAAGACTCCTGTAGTCTGGCTTCCAAGGAGGCAATCTTCTCCTCTTTAATTTCTAGTGAAGACTTCAGTGTGGACTCCAGTTTTGACTCCAGCAGCTTGAATCTGAGAGTTCAAGACATTTACATGAAACAACAGTGCTCAGAAAAAATAACTGTATCTATGATTGCATGATTACAAAACACACTATTGCTCAAGTGTTACAAAATGTTATTTGGAAGTTATTTCACTTCAGCAATTACTTCAGTTGTTTTGAAACTAGTGGAGGTGGTGGATCTGTTCATTTCAGTTTGCTTTTAAAAGCTATTTTTGAGTACATGTATGTATGTGTATGTCCATGTGTATGTGTATATAGACTGCTGAGTGAATGTAAATCACCTGGCATCAGAACTCTGTTCATCATGCAACAGTCCCTCTTTATTCAGACCAATCTTTTCCAGCTCGTGAGTTAGTTTCTCCAGGTCATTATTCATCTGCTGACTTCTCAATTTCTCACTTACAAGCTCCTGAACCACAAAACATTATATTTCAGTCATATCCAGAGCAGAAAGTTTAGAGAAAAGCTCTAATGTGTTTAAATAATAATGAATTAAATAAATAATAAGTTACAGAGCCTTAAAAATAATAATAATAATAAATAAAAAAACACTTTTAGGGGCTAACACAAAGCCTATACCTACCAATTAGCACAGTAAAAATTACACACCTAAAACATCACACACTTGCCTTAAACACTGAATTATTAAGCAATAAACATGTTGAGCCCTTAAATAATCTAATAATAAAACATTCTGCTGTCAATAAAAGTGATTAACTGTAATTGTGGTGGGGAAAATTGTGTAGATCTGATTTTTCACGCTTTCCTTCAAGAGCTGCTGTGTGGCTGTTACAGTGTGTGTGTGTGTCTATACCTCTCTCAACGTGACCAGTGTCTTCTTGTCGATTGTGGCTTGCTTTACTAGCTCCTTGTTATCCCTTTCAAGGTCCCTTACACGACTGCAGGAGTCTCTGAGGGTGCTCACTTCCTTGCTAAACGCACGGTTCTCCTTCTCGAGATGAGAGATACGCTGATTGTCTTCATCTAATTTGGAGTCTCTGATCTCGGCCTGCTGTCGCAGGCGCTTGTTCTCTTTCTCCAGTTGCTTCTTGTCTTTCTCCAGCTGTGAGCTCTCCTGCTCCAACACTTTGCTCTCCTGTTCCAGCTGCTCCAAACGCTTGCTAGAGATCTTGAGTTCCTCCAGATTTCGCTGCAGGTTTTGGTTCTCGCTCTCCAAGTCCTGGAGCTCACCTTCCAGTTGCTGGATCTTGCGGCTGCTGTTCTCCAAGGCCTTTTGGAGCCTCTGATTCTCGGAGTCTAAGCCCTGGTAGCTTACCTCCAGTCGCTCAGACTTTTTCGAAGAGGCTTTCAACAGCTCCAAACTCCTCTGCAGTTGGCTTTTCTCACTCTCCAGCTCCCTGTTCTCTAACTCCAGCTGAGCAGCTTTGGCGCCTACAGACCTTAGTGATTCAGTCGTGCGCCGGAGCTCCAAGTTCTCCTCATCTAGCTGGGCGTTTTCCTTCTCCAAGGCCTCTAGCTGGAGAGCCGTATTTCTCAGCCCGTCGATCTTCTTCTTCAGCCTCCTGCTCTCCGCTTCCAGATCAGTGTTTTCCTTTTCCAGGGACTCCACCTTCTCACATGTGATGCTGAGGCCGGCCACACGCTTCTGCAGCCCTTCGTTCTCCCGCTCCAACCGATGGACCTCCATCTCTAGCTCCTCAGACTTCTCGCCTTTCTCTTTATAGTATTCCATGTCTTTGCGCAGTTGCTTGCGTTCAAACTCGAGCTTGTTGAGCTTGCTGCTGGTCTCTTTGATAGACTCGTGAAGCACGCGGTTTTCCTTCTCTACATCTTTGACCCTGGCCTCAGCGCTGACTTGAGAACGCTGCCTGAGGGAGGCAATGGTCTGGTTTAGATGGTCGTTTTCCTGCTCCAGTCCCTTTACCTGTACCAGCGAGAAACAGAAACTAGGAATTAACCATCAAAAACCTTAGAGGTCGCATTTTTCCTCTACTAACTCAAACAGCATAGAAATTCTGATGACGTATATTTAAATGCAAGTCATTATGTAATTATTTAATTAATTATGCAATACATAAATACATGCACACAGCAAAATGACAGCAACGTAAACTTCTATATAAACCTTACAATTATTGAGAAACAAAAAATTATGCCTAACCAGTGATTCTGACCACTTAGTCACAAAGAATGTATGTAACGTGAGGGTGTAAAACAAGCATCATCATATCAATTAGGCCGTTAGTATATAAGACGTTCTCTGATGTCTTCAATAACCAGCTTTCTGTTTCACATCATGCACTTAAAAGCATGCTTGTGTATTAGATATGTAAACAAACTGGGGAGACCCACACAATTAAGAGACAAAAACAAATATTAGTATAGATGCTTCCCATGGGCTTTTAGGTTATTAATATTTTGATATATTATACCACAAAAAATAACATTTCCATGAGTCAGGACTAACACAGAAACAACAGGAAACAATGTGGTACATTTAAATCAGCATTTTTAAATAATTTCTTCAGTCGCTAAGTGTAATTCACTTTTACACCACTGCTGTGAGTATGAATTATGCCTTCATGGACATGCCTGTGAACTGAGGGACACAGAATTGGACTCCACAGATATGGAACATGAACGATATGGATTTCATGTGTAAATAATCAAGTTGAAGGTAAAGTAATATTAAAGATTTTACTACAGAAGGGTGCAAACGTTTCGTTTTCGTTTATTTGGCACACAGACTGGCAAATTTATTTCTTTATATGACTGAAATGGGACAAAGGTTAGATGACTTTTGGCATCCAGAAAACAAACTACAAAACTGTAGAGACAATAATGACACGAATAAGGTTACAGCCTGCAATTTCTCAAAAATAACACTGGCAGGAATGTATGCTCTGCTTTCAGATATTCATTGTTTTACTGTCATGTCATGTCTCTGTATGTCATGTGATGCTGTAAAATGATTTAGAACCTGTTATTATTATTATCATTATTATTATTATTATTATTATTCCATAATATGCTTTACAAAAAAAGACACAAATTAAGCTTTTTGACTGATTCGGACCAATGCAGACCTCCTATGACGCACCTGTCTCTCTGAATTTTCTCTCATAGTCTCCAGGGTCTTCTGTAGCTGTGCTTTCTCTTTCATCAGGTCTGAGCTGAGACTTTCAGCACAGCGCAGGCTCTCTTTGTCCACGCGAATCTCGATTTCCAGCTGTTCCAGCTGCACAGGACATCCACACACAGCCACACACAAAAAAAAACATCACTAACCCAACAACCAGACTTTTATTGGGTAGTTTAAGATTGTACACATGCACATAAATTAGCCCATGGCTTTCAAAAGGGGGGTGAGGAGTGCAGCTGTAAAACAAATAGCCCTTTCCCTTCAACCTTCCTATTCTTACAGCTAAAATGTGGGGTGTGGGATCAGACAGGGGTAATTAACACCCACTTTGCTCACACTCATGGAGGGAGAGGGAGGGCCAGTGCGTGTCTGCATTGTCCCTGAAACAGAAACAGCTGCAATGCAAAGCTCTTTTTGGAGGGTGCACTCCAATTTCTTGCAGACATTTGTTTTTTTTTTATCATCTCAAAGCTTTTTGAAGCACACAGTTGTGCTGCATCATGTAGTAGGCAGGCACAAACACAGAGATATGCAGATACATACAGTCACACATAGTAAGACTGTAAGCCCATTATGTATGTATGATCTATCTGTAGTATCTAATTCTGTCAAAGCTGCTGAAGTGATAGCTTCGCACACGTCTGGGCTGAGAACAGTCATTGTATTTTCTGATAGCGGCGCTTTAGCTACAGCACAACCTTCTAACTTTTTTTTGCCTTTGTGTGGAGGAATTGCATTTTATTCATGACTTAATTTAAGCTCGAAACGGAGCGCTTAGCTTCCCAAAAATAACTCTGTGAGTCTGGAAGAATAGCTTTTGAGATTAAAGTCCTGTGAAAGACCTTCAGGCTTCTTTTGTTCCTTCCATCTCTCTTGTCCTTACTGAGCCCCTTCTATTATGTGCCACCTCATTGAGCTTTACCAAGTCTGGAGCGCCTACAGCAAACAGAGCATACAAGCGAACCCAAAGCCAGAGAGGGGGCAGCATCTGACCTTTTGGCTGAGTTTATGGTTCTCCTTCTCGGCCTTAAGGAGGCGCGTACTGGCCTCCCCAGAGCTTTTCAGCTCCTCCACTGTCTTCAGGAGTGTTTGGTTCTCCATCTCCAGCTTCAGAAGCCGACTAGAGGTCAGCTCATTCACTTCGTGACCGAGGGACTTCTGTGGAACTGTAGGCATGACAGCAAAAAGTATATTTTTAATAATATTAAGCCTTCTCTCCTGCAGACTGTACACTGTAACAACAAGCTGGGCTGGGCTGAGCTTATTTGGTGAACAACCAAGGTTTATCTGGGATTTAGGCTCAGTTAACCTTATTAGCTTTGTCAATCGTGGACCGGGTAGTAATCTGGGGCTTGCGGTCATTAAATATTAATTACGCTAATCAATCATGTGTGAATAAGCCGAGGGCAATCTGCAAGTTAGCTAGTGCTAAGGCCATGGGGCTGCTTACCCTCCGTGAGCTCGGGGGTGGTTTTAGAGAGCTGCTCCAGCTCCCAGCCCAAATGCAGGGACTCATCCATACTCTGCTTCTGTGCCATCTCCAATGTCAGGTTCTCCTCCAGTAGTTCCTCTATGCGTTTTCTGTCCATGTCCCGCTCCTGATAACACAGACAGAACAACATGAGCACTAATGCTTAAGCTAGCCATCTAGTCATGTTGGTTCTATATTTTTTTAGTTCACTTACCATCTCCATGTCATGAATTTTGGCTTTCAGCTGCAGATTCTCCTTCTCTAATTCATGCAGTTTATCAGAACGAGCTCTGGAGCCTTCCAGCTGGTCCTCCAGCATGCTCTTTGTCTCCAGCAGAATTTGATTGTCTTCTTTCAGTTCCTGTGTCCAAATACAAATGCACCTGTTAATAACTAACTCCTACGGATAGCACTTCTACAGGCACAAACTAGTCTAAAGAATTAATTTCCAAATAATACTGGGAGTGCACAATACTGATAATGCAGACAATGAGGAACTGAAATGTAATGTAGTGTGAAACGCTTTCAGTTTTCTGTATACCTCCACTCTGGCTTTGTAAAACTCAATGTCATGGAGCTTCTCTTTGTAACGGCCCACTTCACTCTCCAGCTTGTCCACTCGGATGGCTTTCTCTCTCAGTGCATCCAGCTCATCACGGTAGGCCCTGGCCGACCGGGCATCAGACAGCAACTGTAGGTTCTAATCAACACACACACACATATCAGAGCCCTGGTCCATGTGGTCAATGGGCTAGAACTAATCCAGTCTCTGAATCCGAGGATTTCAGTAGTGCTTTGACACTTTACTTGAGGACATGTTTATAGGTCATTCTAAATATATCACAACACCTAGACATGTGCTGCCGTTGAACAGTGAAAACAGCTGAGCCAATAATTGGTTAAGGGAATAGACTTAATTATCCCGAATTAAGATAGCAAGATTGCAGGAGTTTGTAGTGTTGGCTAATCCTGGATAACAGAGTACAGTACAGTACTGTAGATTAAATGCTCCAGCTTTTTCTGCAGGCCCCATAGTGTCGATTCCTGAAAGGCTGAATGGAAATCAGTTTTTATTTGATTATATAAAACACTCAAAAAAATATTAAAACACTAAGCTGCTGTTGGCTCTGTGTGTGTATGTGTGTGTGTGAGAAATGTTGTGAACCTATGTTAAGCTGCTAGGGAGCAATACAAATAAGACACTATGTCATGGAATAATGAGATAAATGCATGTATACTTATTGAAATGTATGAGCATGTGTGTGCATAGTAATATTTGGGCTGAGGATGCCTGCATAGTACAACTCCAGGCAAGAACATGATGCACGGTCCCTACGTTCTACCTCTTGCTGAATCCTCTTCAGCTCTTTTTCTAGGTTCTCCAACTCCTGCCTGCAGTCCAGTAGCTGTTCACTTTTCTCTTCTCTGTAAAAGAATAGACAATACCTCATAAAACATCAGATTTCCATCATATAACAGTTTTCCTGTTCTTTGTAATTTCAGATTTGAAAGGGAGACTGTGGTGCTTATGCCCAATAAAAACTAAATCACATCTCTTCATAAGACTGTAATGACGCCCTCAATATTACAGCAAAATGCAGAGACCCTTAACCTCCTTCATTATATGACTAATACAAAAAAAGAAAAGACAAGAAAAACCAAAAAAATGAAGACGACAAAGGGCTATGTTGTTTTCAGAGAGATGAGAGATATGATTTTGGTATTGGCAAGGTTAAGGTTTGAAAAAAGCAAAAAGCACTTTGAGGGCATGCAAATCTACAATGGTTCCCTCAAAACATCCTGATAGCATCTGGCAGAATGAGCACAAACCCCTCTACTGTTATCACACAACTGTCTTTTCCTCCTCTTAAAGGAGTACTTCCCCTTAAACCATGCTAATGTGGCTAACAGTGATGGAAAGCCAGTGGGGAGCAGTTAGCAAAAAACTCATTTGCATATTACACACTATACAGTCCTATTAGCTTCCATTTATTATCAGCCACAGGACAGCTTCTGGGTAACACAGTTAATAACAACAAATGTATATTACTAATTACACTGTGAGTCCTTTGTAACTGTTCATGTTTTGCCTTTGTAATTTTCCTACTGTATTTGAATATGAAGATAAAGTGGGTGTGAGAGGGACCGTTCGTTTAGAAGGCAGCAGAAAGAGCATGACAGGGCATGTGGGGTGACTTTGGAACTTGCAGAAGCCCCAGGAGGAGGCGACTCCCTTCACTAAGTGCTTTCAACGCTGCACTTTGGATGCTTTGCTGTGTCACTGCTTGACTAAACTAAGATGACTTGCACAAATGAGTCACTCATAATTAGCTGCAGTCACTTAAAGGCAACAGATAAGCTTGGAAATTCCTTGCAGGGGCGGGCAATTGAATTTAATTCAGCTCAATCCAACTGTATTTGTTTGGGGATTTGTTCAGTAGGCACAGCCCAGTCACTAAACCTCTAAGAAGCAGACCAAGGACAAGTAGGGTAAAAAGTCCCCAACACATAATGAGGATGAAGACTAGAGAGCAGCCAAAAATCATACAGGGAACTCAACGTATGAGTAATTCAAAAGAATGTAACAAAGGAGAATGGGAACTGTGGATGTAGACTCATGCACAAACTTGTACCATCATTTCCTCAATAACACCATGTTTCACTATGTCTCTGTAAACCATCTGTGGTGGAGGAAACTCATTTTAACAATGAGAGCCCCATTTTTTGTCTGCTGTGCACATGGGCCAAACCAATGCCACCATCAAGCCAGAAAGCATGGGGCCTTATGACTAGAGGAAAAGGGCTAAAGAAGACCCCTTAGCCTTAGAGATATACGGAACAGAGCAAAGAAACTCGCTCAGCGTGAGTGCAGCCGCGCAGAGAAGAAGATTTCTTTTTTAGTGCTTCGCTGTGTTGACAAAAATAGACTGTCCTCTTTCTCTCCTCTGACGTTCCAAACACGAAGGAAGAGAGGAGATGCGACATAACAAACGCAAAGGAGGAATCTAAAGATAAACACCAATTTCGCAGAGGTCTGTGCTCCGGAAAAGCACACAAGAACTCCTTAAGTAGGTCAAAGACACTTGAAGAATATCCAACATGCGAGATTATCATCTGATCTGGGCCAAATCCCCAGACATCTGATCCAGTGTCAGGCCCGGTGGAGGCGAGTGCCGGCTTCGTCTCGCCACTGTTGCCTTGCACATTCATTCTTCACTATGCTGACATCATTTTGACAGGGCCTGGATATAACTAGGCCAACAGCATCTAACAGAGACTCGAGGCATTGCTATGTGTGTGTCAGATCCTCAATGGTCATTACAGAGCTAGCTGGGATCAACTACATAGAACTATTTGCTTCAAATTTGACGGTGAATCCAAAAAGGCTATTGCTGGTCCTCATGCAGGCTTTATACCTGAGTGAACACAACAAGCGCTGACTAGTGCACAACAACGTCATCCTCTTACAAACTTTTAGACGGGCACAGATTGAAAAAGCTGGCTACAGTGCACTTAAAAGAAACTTCCTCTCATTTTCAAACTGCTTCTCTATCTGAGTGACTGCTACCTCTAAATCATACCGCTGTACATTGTCTGTCAAGGTTAATGTACTCTTAAGGAGGAAGTTCAATTATTTACAGGCTTGCAAAAAGCTTTTGTGCTCCGGCCTTACCATATCAGACAAACTGAGATATCAGGGAAACTGCAATGCTTTGGAAATCATGGCTCTGACAACATTAGGCTCTTTGCCTTGACTCAACAGTTTGCTTTTGCTGTTCTAAGGAATTTTTCAGGAAAACTTTTTCAGTTGTAACCAAGGACACCGCCAAGATGATATGTGTTAAAAGCTAAGACGTTGTACAGCAGGAGTTGAAGAAACCTTTCAAAGTACAGCTGTTATACATATATTTAAAAGTCAGTGGTCATATAAGAACGAGGGTTTACAATAAAATAATTAATGTGTGTTGCACAAACTGCAATAACATATGCATCATAACAGTTTCAGATGATACAGTAACAACACCGAACGTCTATCTATTAGAAGTGACCTGGCCTCCATTTCCAGGCAACTGTATTGTGACGGGACGTGGTTTATTGTTTTTGTTCCTTTGCCAGTGATGCGTGAAACCAGTCACACTCGCTCTCATCAATTCCGGCAATAAAGTGTGTCTCTACACTTTTAAGGGGAATATTATAGGAATCATGTTGGCTAGGATATGTCAGAACTAGCAGAAGTAGAGACTAAACAATTGCTATAGCTTGACTAGTATTAAGATCAGGGGTGACAAATAGAGGTAAGACGTGTGTGTGACCTTATAACGCACAGCTGAAACGCAGTCAATATTCAGGTTTCAAATGTACTCACAGCTCCTGGCGAAGGCGGCGAATCTTGGCCTTGGCATCTGCCAGTTCAACGGAGAGGTGTTGCCGGCTTTCGGTGCGGCGCATGCTGGGCGAGTCGTTGGGCGACTGGGCGCTGGGTGCAGGGGGTGAATATTGACCACAGTCTCTCTCCTGAGTCAGCTCCACAATAGTCTGAAGGAAAGAGACACTTGTATGTTATTAGCTAACAAAAGTAAATGCTATCTAAATAGGGCCGAGTGATAAATTGTTTGTTAACCAGCATAGATATACTGGCCTTTGCAATATTTTTTTCTACTAAACTCAGCTACCAAAATGTTGGTATAGCATATAAATACAAATGCGACAAGTAACATTTTAAATGGTGCAATCATTCTTGGGTATACTAGAAGCATCCAGGAAAGAGCTATTCCTTTACACACAAGGGTCACTAATAGAATATGCACCAGCGAGTAATCCAACAATGTAACAACAACTTTCCTCAACAAGCAATTTTACAGCTTTGAGGTATTTTGCCTTTTGTGAGAAGATTCATAATGGATTGCCTGTAGACCGAAAAGGAGACTGCTGAGCAGCTGAAATGCTGCACTATGTGCTGTAAACATCCTGACCAACCTTAGACCTTCCTGATGGGTGTCTCTCAGGCTGACTGGATAGATTAAGGCTTGTACAGTATCCATTAATAATAATAACAACAGCAGCAACAGCATTTGGGCAAGTTAACATGGGCAAAAATCACAATTTATATATATATATATATATATATATATATATATATATATATATATATATATATATATATATATATTATCGCTGTCCAATGAAAAACAAGTATCTCCAAAAATGCAACTTTAAAGGAGAGACCAAAAACAAAATTTACGTTCATAAAAGTCAATAGAACCAGAATTTTTCCAAGCTGTTTTGGAGCACTTCTATTGGTCCCATACAGACGTGTGTACAATCTTCTTGCTTATCAACTCTATGACTGCATGTGTTTTATATGAAACTTGCAGATTAGGCTGCTTTTGAGGAAGTGTCCATTTCAGGCATTTGTGAGAGGGGATGTAAACAGTGCAACAAAACTCTGCAGGCAACATAAGCAGCAGTCTCCTTCTCCATTCCACGTGAGGTCTCCAATTAGGGGGAGGAAGGAGATTAGGGCATTTATGCCACGCTAGCCTGAGCAGCCGGCCGTGATGATTTCGTTAAATTGAAACCAGAAGTGCAATAAGGAGAGCGCCACCAGAACTGGCCGAAAGCACTGAATATGAAGTCATGCTCTGGGGGGTTGATGCAAGGGTAGTTTAGGGAGGAGTCACCAAGTCAATGACACTGAATGCAAGGGGAACAGAAAGGGCATTTCTTTTTTTTTTTTAGAACATATCTGCAATCAGCAATTTCCCCCCTCCTCCTGGCGTTGTGTGCATGTGTGGGTGACAGAGAGACACAGCGAGGGAGGGAGAAAAAAGGAGAGAGAGAGAGAGAGAGCAAACAAAACTAAGAGTGAGAGGAGACGGGAATGGCCTTTTAATGAAGAGCGGCTGGCTGCAAGTGGGGCTCTGGCGATAGTTATCCAAACCCAGAGGAGCAGAGGGTACTGGGAACGTCCTCAAAGGCCTCAGTGGCTCTATAGGAGGGCTGTGCGTAATCCATCTCACCTGGAGTCCTCCAACACACTACATATGCTGTACATACACCCACTAGATGTTGAAAATATTCACCCACTATAACACAACACACTTTGGCTGGAAAGTCAAAGAGCAGCGGAGAAGTCTAACTGCTCCAGAACGTGTAGAGTAACAATACTGCAGTGCAATTAAAGCCAGGCTCAACTCTGAATCTGTAGAGGAATATCAGGTTAAGAATGGTAAGAGAGATGTTAGTTTTCAATTTGATGCAGATACACCAGACCTGTCAGGATGCATAATGATTTCATATTTGTGTCAATAGAAAAACTTATTGACAATCAACAGATTCTCTTATTTGGCCAATAGTTGACCAGTGTTTAGGTGGCACTGACTGAAGCTGAAACACTTGCATGTTATTCATTTACATGCATCTGTAACCTTCTCTGTAATGCTAATACATGTTTATTTAATCCTACATTTCATATTACATAAAGATATGTTTATGTATCAGCACTGGCAGATTTGTACACGAAAAAATATCGTACTTCGACATCCAAGATTAATGCACATGTAGCAAATACACAAATAAAATAAAATTGTGCTGTAATAGGGTGCAGCTTTACAAGTTTCAAATTATGCTAAGCTATTAAAGACTTTCTGATGAGTCGATGGGAATTTATAAATAAGAAAGCAACATCCAGTTAAAACAAAACTAAAAATGTGCTTATCAAAGCAGATTGTTATGTATTAAAAAGTACATCACGGAATAAATAATTTTTACAGTATAATATATTTAAATGTTCTGGTACCTGGAAAAAAATTTAGGAATATGACGAGACATTAGACATATAAACAGTGCAGCTGCTCTGCTTGTTTTATTATTTACCTCCAGCTGTTCATCTCTCTCATCCACCAGGCGTTTGAGATGGAAGACCAGGTTTCTAGAGAGAGAGTCCAGGTCCTCGGGGGGAGGCTCCCCACCTTCCAGCCACTGCATGTCCAGTACATTCTCTTGATTATGGGTGACCTTTAGAAAAGCAGCACACAATATTAAAACAAGTGCAATTCTCACAGACTTTACCTGGTCTGAATTTACTTCGACGTTAGTTGCGTTTGTCCTGAATTCTTCATCTTTGTTTTATTTCAGTATACGATTTTTAATCTGTTAAAGTCACTTGTATTTTTAGCACTAAGAGTTCTTCAAAATGAGAGTAAAACAGTGGGATCCGGTCCGAGTTTTATCTTTTATTACACCACTGTTAGGCTTAGAATTAGCACTTGTGCTGTGTCAGGTCAGGACAAACTTGGGGAAACGTTCTCTGGATGTAATTGCTCAGTTTAAAAATTCAGCTCTGAATAAAGCTCTGAATACAAGAACCCAAGCCAAAGACGCATGGGGATGAACTAGTTCGGACGCAGCTTCTTACCTCTTGAATGTGAGATGCAATAGCTGCCTTTGTGTCAAAGTCCAGTGTCTGGATTCTCTCAATGTACTCCTCTTTTTCATCACACTGCAAATAGATATGGAAAGGAGAAACAGACTCAGACAGTGTGACACAGGTAATACTAAAAAGATCTGCAGGAGCAGAGAAGAGTCCTATTCAAAACCCACACAATACAGAATGTTAACACTCATTGGCTAGGAATACTATTAGCACAACAGCAGCACGCTGCACATGCTCACTGCAAATATAATTACAGTGTTGTGGACCCTCTTTATATTTCCAAAGGCCTATTGTTTTCCATGTTTTGACTTAACGCATGCAAATCTGTGATGAGAGTATCTTACAAGCTCTTTGGCTTTGAGGCTGACTAAGTGTTCAACTAGATATCTGTGAGAGTTATCAGCATAGACGCAGAGTAGCGGGAGTTGTGCATGGAAGTGTGATTTGTATGGTAGATTTAATTGAATTATTTTGTTGTTTCATTGTTTTGGCCTTGATGTACATTGTAGGTGGTTTACTGTAGGGGAATGGGGTAAACACTGTATGGCCAAAACTATGTTAAGGTCAGGACTCACTGTAGGCCAGTGGAATTCCTCCACAACGAAAAATTTGTCATCGTGAACCTCTGTTTGTGCAGAAGATACACAGTTCTTGTCCTAAGGTGGCTTCAAGAAGCAGTTTGAAACTCTTTTGAGAGAGATGCAACAGATGCTTTTGCGTGTAACACGCTTCAGAACTGTGCAGGCCCACTGCTTCACAGTGAAGCTGTTGTTGCCCAAGGTCCTGAGCTCTTCAGCATGAAAAACTCTACTGCCAATGTTATATATAGAGATTGCATGGCTATAAACCTGTTAGTGATGCATAAGCCTAAAATCACAGCACTCAATAATAAGGAGGGTCCACATATGTAAAACTGTGGCTTGGTTTTAGATTAACCAACTCATAATGCAAACTAGGCAGACTAAATTCACAAGTGCAGCCACAAGTGTAGCTTTATCAAAGGCTTCCTAAAAAGCTTCTCAAAGAAATGTGACAAGTTTGTATTCCCCTGAATTCAAACCAGTTACTTTAAAAGTTCCCCATTCTTCTTCTGTACTCACACACACATACTAGATTTCTAACACTGTGTGTGTGTAGGGGTTAGATCAGAGCGGCCTTCCCGTATTGCAGATAGTCTATCACGCAGATCTAAAGATTGGCCTGCCGTCAACCACTGCCACCTGTCACACAGACAGCGTTAGCGAGAACTTCACTTTCCACTTAATACAATCTGGAGCTTCACAGAGATCCACAAACACAGTTGCTCTTCTGTGGAGTCAGTGAGCATTTGAGGCCTCACCTGGACAGCACAGCCCAGCAACAGCAACAGCAGTTTCTTCACTTCTGCCAAGCCTTGCTCTGAAAACAAACAAAAACATACATGTTAGCTTCAAACCTAACCCCTGAAATTCCATTATGTTGAAAAAACAAACAGAAAAGAAACATCTTGGACTTCAAACTCCGCAGAAATGGCAATGCAAGTTGCGTAAGAGAGCACATCAATAGTACGGACGACACTGTCACGATGGCATTATGCACCAGCAGGGCAGCTGCTGTGGGAACTGAAGTGTTAACACAGCAGAATTAAGCAGAGATTGTGCCCTCAGAGGGGAAGAGGCAGGTGGTTCCTCCAACTGGGCCACTTGGCTCCGATTAGTCTGCTCGTGCACCAAGGGGAGGAGCTCTGAGCGAGGCCAATTACAAATAAACAAACGGCTTAGAGAGTAGGGCTGTTTAACTAGTGTAAGTAAAACTGTGAAGCATCTGTGTGGGCATGCACCTGCAAAGCCCATGTCTTGGAGCAGCAATATGATGGAAAATACAGAAAATCTAAATAAAATTTAGACTAAATTGGCACATAGACGTTTAACTTCTGCCAATTAACTCTTTTTATGTTATAGAGGATTAGTTTACAAACCAGAACCTCATCTCTTCACTAGTCCACACACAGGATGCTCGGAGAGGGAACAGCTTTACTAACAGGATGTTTTAAAAAAAACAAACAAACACCGAATCATGAGTGTTTTCTCCATTAATGACCTATATTTAATTCTGCCTGGCCAAAAGCAGCACGGATTACCACCAAACGCAGCAGAAGGGCTGCCAGATAGGGACAGGGTGGCTATATTCGGGCACATGGATAAACACGTCAATTCTGCGGAACACCCACAACTTTCCACCCGTAATACATTCTGCTGAAAGCTGCTCAGAATCGGTTAAACAGTTCATCTAGTAACAAACATGCTGAAATCAGATTAGAATGGAAGTGAGCAATGTTACAAAAGACCATTAGCACTGCAGGACAAGGCACTGTAAGGCCCAAAGAGAATTTGCTCACTTGCAGTGTGAATTAGCCAAGTTGAGCTGTGCAGGCCCACACATACATCCACCTGCTTAGAAACCGAATTAAAATTTCCACACATGCTGGCTTAAGATAAGGAGCCGTTGCTTTAATGTGCAGTACATGAATTATTCAAGGTGGCTCAGACGAAGGCAGAGGAGTGGAAAGAGATGGAGGGAAGCTTCTAAAACGGAGCACAAACACTCATCTGACACAAGCCCCAGCCTCTCTGGGGTCTTGTGTGACGGAACTGCTAGTTCTTTTCTCTGGGCTCTTTCGTCATCATCCTTCCATCCTGACAGGAAACAGAGGGGTCACAGGGACACTGACTAACCCCGGCCTGCTCCGCCCCTTCCTGTGAACAATGACTGCTGAACAGGAAAAGGAAACAGCTCCTCAGGGGGACCCCAGTGCTTAATAACGCCATAGCTTCCTGCAGGTCTGCTCATCCTGCGTCTGCACCGTCACTATGCTATATGAAGTCATGAATTACAGCATCCTATACAGCAGTGGTTTTCAACGGTTCTTACCGCAGCACCCAAATATTTGTCATTTATCATTGTGTTACAACCCAGAAGCAATCTAACGTTATTTTTTCCACAAGTAACCTTTTACTAGACTACTTGGGACATAGGCTTGCATTTTAATATTAAGATATATTAAAAAAACATGTACTAGTAAGTTGTAGCTAAAACAGTAGGTCATCTTGAAGCCTGACTCTTTCTGTACATTCTTAGAGAACAGCAAGTCATACAACTGGTGGTTTAGGTTTATAGGTTCAGTGCCAACTAAAGAAGGAAACTTCAGACACTTAACCAACTGGCTGATGGACTACATTTAAGCTAAGTGGGAAGTTATGTAAATCCTGTATTGCTTTAAAAGCATTCGACATGGCTTACTATGCACAGTAACCCATTCGGTAAAACACAGCAAGTAGTTCCTTTTAAGAAGATTCTCCAGTTACCTTAGTGTTGACCCACACTTTCTTCAGGCTGACACTACGACTAAAAAGCACCTGTCATGACTCAGCGGTTCTATCCTACCCAGTTGTTGGTGCTGATCTAAAAACAAGCAAACAGGACACCTGTCAGACAGCCATGTGAGCGCCGAGTGAGTCAGAACAGTTCGAAGTGAGTGAGTAAGGCTGCTGGTCAACGATGGGCCAAGATGGTAAGTAGATCAACCAACAGACGGACAGACGAGATGTTTCATGACATGCTTCTCTCTCACATGGTGGACAGGAAAGAGTAAAACAGAGTGAGTATCAGAGAGAAAGAAAGAGAGAGAGAGAGACTAAGAGCAAGAGCAAAAGAGAGACTAAGAGCAAGAAAGAGAGACTAAGAGCAAGACTGAGACAGACCGAAAGAAACTAAGAATATATGTGTGTGTGCGCGCGAGAGTAGAAGAGAAAAAATAGAGAGAGACTAAAAGTGAAAAAGAGAGAAGTGAGATTTCATCAGGAGCTAACTCCTTTTGGCCCAGGGTGGATTCCCACTGAGCTGATAATGCTCCCATCCCCCACAGGCTCTAATAGCTACATAATAAAAGCCACATGGCCAACAACTTTCAGATGCAACACCACTGTTCTACGAAGCCACTGAGACACTGGACTCCTACCAACTCCTCCTGGTTACTGTCACATAAAATATAAAATTAAGTCCATACAGTCTTCGGTAAACTGCAGTACCGGTTGTTCTACTTGTGAATATTAATTACAGCCATTACAATAGAAAGAGAAATGTTTAGGTTGATTAGTAATTTAGCATCACGCACTGTTCTCCAACTTGTGAAAAACATCATAAGATTTTTGCTGAAGTGTCTTTATCCAGTAATATAGTCTAACAAAGGCTCTGCTGCCCAACAGCAATTATATGAGCTGATCAGTATTTAATATAGAGAGTTGTTAACTCTCACAAATACTATCTTAAACATCACAAGAAACAGAATGTAAACTGTTTCTGTTGATTTTGGGCAAATACATAGACATAAAAGAAAGCAGAAAAGAAACATGTTGTTGTTGATGTTTTAATAACATGTCTGAGGGGTGGGGTGTAATGTTTGTTTGTGTCATGTTTTTAGTAACACCCTGAGGGGTTGATAATGAGTAATGTTTGTTTATCTGATTATTAACAGGTACGAGTCAATCAACCAATCTGGCCAATTTAAACCTTGCATTTGCAAAAAAATGAATAATAAAAGACAATTTACTTGTTAACTGTAATTATTTGTATGGCTTTCATGACATTATGATTTATATCTTTGCCGTTTTATGTACTAGTGAAATTAACAAAATTTTAAAACATGGTGTTAAAGCATGTTTAAAGTATCAGAAACCACAAGTCTAAGCTAAGTCTGACCCAGTGTAAGGTATGTAAATGAACTAACCATGCAGTGGGTACTGGTAGGTACAAGCTTCAATTAAGTGTAAGCCATGTTAACTACATTAGAGTTAATGGGATAATTGTACACATTTACCAAGATGTTGCTTTAAGTACATCACTTCGCACTTCACAAATTTTCTTAAATTTGAACATATTAACAATGTAATCGAGTCCGTAAACTAGGAACAAGCAAGGGTGTTAACCATAAGTGTACATTTTGTCTCTCAGGTCACCAGTATGTTAGCACTTTTTTGATTGGCTCCACCTTGTTTCTAAAAATAAATAATTTTAGCATCTGTCATGTCACCTAGATTGAACTATGCCATTTAACGTGTGCGGAACAAATTACAAAAGATATGGTGACATAAGGGAAGCATCTGTTATCCCTCACTCTCTCCAGGTGGTAACAAAGGGGTAGGTATCGTTCAAAAAAAGAAAAATCTACAGCAAGCAGGAAATGGTTATAATCAGCACTGGAAAATACATTTAAAAGGGGGGTCCTTAACGTCTGTGACGCTGTATTCTCAAATCATTTCTCAGTCCAGAAAGACTCCCCTTTATGAAAATCCTCTGTGGGTACCTATCGCTGTATAATTCTACAAATGAAGCGTGAGCAGGTATAGCAAATGCTGGGAGCTTGGCTATCATCCAGCATTAGGCGTCAGCTCACATGGAACACCTACCGGTAAGTGGAGTCCTGCCAAGCACCAACACATTGGGCAGAGGCATCATCACCAGCTGCTGCAGGGTCTCCTGGAAACAAAAAGAAAAGAGAAGATCAGCACTGTCACTTAGCAGCTCAGGCCTTCTACTTTTCTCTCAGCTGTGGGAGCTACCTGCTGTCATGGTCAGCACTTATTCAGTTGTCATTGATCCCACAACTGACAATCAATACCAAGTGCCTTAATGGCCTCCTTAGAGCATGTGTAAACAGTTTTTTCTACACTAATAAAACAAGAGTAGACTATACTGTCTTTATACTTTGTTTTCACTTATCTGGGTCTATTATTATTACGCTTAATATTTCAACTTTTAACTTACTATAACATGTTTGCAGGACAGAACATGTGATGTTTGTTTATTTGAGCTTGAGATGTGTCTGCTGTCAGTAATCCCATTTTGAATTCCATTCAAAAACAGCAGCTGCATTGTCTGAACAATTAATAGTTACTGTTCTGCATATATGAGATTTTGCTATGACAGAACATTTACGTTAACAGCAAGTTTAAATCTACAGGAATTGCTTCAATAATGTCAGTGTGTATGAAGAAAAAATATGTATAAAAATAAAGGGGACGTTTAAAAATGTCTAGGGAAACATATACTCTACACTATATGGGAATTAGTACATCTGGCCACATCCTTCCTATCCCTTTTAAAATAGAACTATGGGCAGAGTGCCTCTGTTCTGCTGACTAGACATACAAAGCTGCTTATCTCTTCTTCAGGGTTATACAGAGCCCACAGATTTAGTCTCCATCTTTTTCACAATGGTTCTTCCAAGTTGGACTCTGCTGCAGGCCTCGAGTGCTGACAGAGGGAGATCGGGGTTACTAAAGTTCGATCAGACTGGGAATGGACACTGTACTAAAGGGATACAAGGCTTTGGACCAGGTCCAGCTTGTTTGAACTGGAGTCAAAGGTCTGTAGACTATTGGGACTAACCATTTGCTCCAAGCCAAATTTTAAAAGTGTTTTATTTTCACTACCAGTACAGTTAAAACCTACACTGAGAATATTAATAGTATGATTAAAAGATGCACCAACCTTCTACAACAACCAAACAATAAATAAACAAGACACAGCAATTTCTACGACACCAGCAATATGTTTACGGCAGTGCATTTTATAACAACATTTCAGTTACTAGCCCGAGGCTGCTATCTGTGTCTGCAGAAGACATCTTCAAGATTGCTTCAGATAATCCCCAAGTAACGGACCAATAAAATGCACTCCTTTTCATCCATGTGACTGACATTTCAACTCCACAGAGGGTAAAACGGGCGAGGGTAAGCAAAGAGAGGCTTAGATGACAGGAGCTTTCATGTTCTATCATCTGTCTTGCACCGAACAGTCAGTGTGTTATTTTCTTGCTCACCTAATGCCTTAGAGACAACCTTTAAAAACCAGAGGAATCCAGGATATAGGCAGACTGAACAAAGAGACAGAGAAAGTAGAGAGAAAAAGCAGGAGGTGATAGATGTTTTTACTGGTTAGACATTTATTTGATGACTTTGACACCAAAAACGGACGGTGCACATGCCAAGGCCGCAAAAAACACTATAATTTACAAAACCTAACAGAAACGCTGCAATGCCTGCAATGCCTGCACGTGTTTCGAGATTTTCCAGCTATCAACAGTTTTCGATCAGACGCTGCGGCTGAGATTTCTGACGCCAAGGGCAAATGTAATAACAGCAAATAATGCTGAAATCACGTAAAGCAGGTCTGCCTCCCTGTCCGAGTCAGAGAGCAGGGATCTGCTAGTCGCTGGGCTTTTGTTGTGAGTCAGCAACATCCTCATCAGCAACAAGCATAAAGGACAAGACCAAAAATAGGGGTGGATGTCAGAGTTGAAACATGACATATCCAAAAGACATTAACGACAACAGGATACAATCCGAGCAGAAAGAAAAAAAACGCCGGTCTAACAAGACCTTGTAAACCCAGAGCAGCGTCTGATCATTTAAAGAAAAGTGGATCAATGTACATATTGAAAAGTAAACATTTTAAGTTGTATATCATATTGGCAGATATTAAGAATGTGTTTACATTCTCTTATAGATTTAGAGATTTATGGATTTCAGCAAACAGCTAATATTCTGGAAGTGTTTTCTTAACATTAGAGCTATTAGTTCAGAGAATAAAATAATTAATGTTAATGTATTATTTTTTTTATGTAAATCATAGCAAAAAACTAATATTCCCACACATAAACATACCTAATCTTAAAAAAACATGTTTCATGATTTGCTATCTTATAGTAACACCACATGTAATGCAGCTATAGACACCTGGGCATTCAATGTTTGTGTGACTAAGACGATGTTTGATTAACTTTGTGTTAATGATGAAAATGTACTGGAAACAGAAATTTAGTAAAATGCATGATTATTATGTCTTGACAAAGATTAAGCTTCAGCTCCCACTGAAATGTAACTGTTTTCCACAGTCAGTTTTCCACACGGTTAACCAAATAAGCAAACTCTGTTAGCAGGCATAGGCTTACTCACTAGTATTATTATTTTCTCACCTGTGACAGTGAATTACAGTGTCTGTGTGAGCAATAGCAACCTTAAAAGTGAATTATTAGTTTGTGAGACACACACGCACACACACCTGTTACTATTGTAGCAACACAGGCGCCCTTGGCGTTGCCCCCACCACCACCACCACCACTTGCCATCACACACATCGCCTCAGGCTCATATGTTTACAGAACAAAGCTCATAAAAAATCTTTGACAGAATCTACTCCTCTGTGCGTTTCCATGCTTTATGAAAAGGCACTTAAGATTCATATTCTCTGACTAGCTCCTGCAACAGTCGTAAAAATGCTACTGACATGTTTGTGCAAACGCTCAGAAATGCCACTGAAACATGGACCAGCTGGATAAAGACGTTTAAGCACTCATATAGGAACAGTGCAGCGTGTATGTGCAGACTCTGAAAGCATGAAAACCCAAGTGGGGGAGGGAGCAGACACTTCGGAGGTAACAGAAGTACCACCTGTACTGCGACCTGGGGCTTTCCCTCATGCCTTCAGATTTATAATTCACACCTTTTATCTTGTGGGGGGCTTTTTAAAAAAAGCACATATGGAAGAAATCTGAATGTAGCTACATGTCCTATTGTTTTCCTTTTTCCAAATATGAAAAGGAAACTTAGAATTGTGGGCCAATTAGCAAAGAAATAAATGTCTATATAAGGAATAATGATGTTACCATGTAAATAGTAAATAGTACTATACAAGCTTGTGTGTTGTATTAAAGTGACATGCCACTTGAGGCCTAACAGTGATGGTACTGTGATTTCCACACAGTTAAAATGAATTAATATAGTCACTGTATGGTAAAAACTACAGCACAACAAATTACAATTAATATTTCACATATAAACTGGAATAATTGCAATATATATTTTTGTTGAACAATAATATAAACTATCTAGCCTGGCAACATAATGAGGTTATTTCAATGTGTGCAGCCATATAGTCTTCTACAATGGCCTAGCCAATCAAATATAAAACCAGAAGTATCAGATTTATAACAACACATGAAAAGCTGATTATGAGAAGTTAAAATGATGCAGCAGGAAATCAGGAACACACCTGTAGGCGCCATCAGTCGCCATACAGAGTGGCTACTATTGTCCTAGGGGCTTTCCTTCCTACTGTGTTTCGCTTTTGTGCAGAATTGGATATCAAGGATCCTTCCAGCAGCAAGACACTGGCACAAGTCACAACAGAATTGTGTTCTGCTCTGCCTGCATCTTTGATGCACTGCTGCTAATTCACTACTGATGACCTTGAGCACTGACTCCCATATCAGAGGGATAGAGGAACTCCAGTGTAGACTAAACGTCAACATCTAGATAAGGCTGCAGAGGCTATGCACAAAGTTTGCAGGCACGAACTGTGGAACGAACCAATGATGGATGTTTATTACATGTTGTGTACGTGGTAAACACTGTTAAAGCCCATTTGGCACTTGTAGCAAAGCGCAAGGGGACCATGGAGCAGGGAGGAGGCACTGCCTACAGCTGCAGCTCTAAGGCTGCTGTGTGTGGGTAATGTGTGTGTGTGTGTGTGTGTGTGTGTGAATGGACTAAGAGAACACTTCATTTCCCTTTTGGTCCTGGTTCTGTCTGTGTGGAGAGGGACAGGAACAAGGCAGGCGATTGTCCGGCAGAGAGACGCTGGAAACAGCGGCCGCTCTACATGCCTTAAGAACACTAACGACCTGAATCACACCCATTCTGCAGACACTGCGGTCGCCATGGCAACGCCAGCGGGTTGATTCACCCCGTGCAGAATTTTGCTGTGTGTATGTGTGAGCCACTCTCCCTCATCTCTCCCTACCGCCTTCTCTCACTCGTCGCTTCTCAAATAGACGCTGTGAAGGGATGTGCGGCTCTGCGGATGTTGCAGCGATTCTCAATTCAGTAAGAGGTTTAAGTGCTGCCTGATAAAGAGACGCTGGTGGGAAGCAGAAAGGGAGCGGGAGGAGGCACACAGAAGGAGACACGCTATGATGTGAGGTCACGATGAAAAGCTAAAGACAATGAGCAGGCCAGCAGTGGCACCGGAGCAATGTCTTCTTTTTTAAACCCTGAATTAATGGTATTTAAAGCTCATCCCATGAGACACACAGATCTCCTAATGAATAAAAACAGGCAGCTTAGATAGAAGCATCTAAAAACCTCAAAATAATTCAATTAATTAAAAAAATACATTTTGTAAATGTTCACGTATCAGCATCAGCAGCTGTGTACATAAACTGGCCCAGTATTCTTATTTCTAGACCGTACTATGGAAATAGTAAACAGATAAAAATACATGAGCTGACAAGCTTCGCTTTGAGTTTATTATCATAATGCACCACACACCCACCCACAACCTAAATTAGCATCGAGCTATGCTACAGTTTATACTAAAAACAGCTGGCCATCTTTACATAGGCTCCATATACCCTGCATTTCCTGTATCAGAGCACAAAGTTTGTTCTGCCAAGCAGCAGCGTAGGTTGGAGAATTACTATGACCAGTTATTGTGACCGTTCTGACATGTAATGTACAGGCCTGAGCATGAATGGGAACTTGGCCTGCAGCTATTCCACATACAGCACATGCCCTAATAAACTAATGTGCATGCCAGTGACAATGCACACAGCAAGCAACTTCCCAACCAAACACCAAAACGAAAATGTAAAGGTCATAAGATCATAGGGTTCTCAATTAAATCTCGATTTAACTTAAACACAAAAATGCTTCTCTTTCAGATTTGCAACAAAGATATCTATGAGTATACTATCGCTGCTGCGGACAGTAATGTTTTATTACACATTGATTTTAGTGCTTTCACCATTAATACATTACTCATAATACATAAACATGTGCATGAACTTTTTGATGGACCGCTACGATATTTGCACTACGATACCTTTATGACCATTTATATGCATTGTCTCTGTATTTTTGTATATTTGGATAACATTGATTGATTGATTACTTACATAATAAACAGTAATAGTCTTAATTAACTCATTCCATGTAATAAATTCAACTGAAAATATGACCGATCCACAAGCATGTTTGCCTATTTAATGTATCAACATATAATTACGAACATCACAAATTATAGTACTGCATCTAACAGTAATATCGAAATGTAGGTACAAAACTACTAAAACTCATATGCTGCTGCAGCCACAAGTAGCAAGATGGAAAAGGGGGAAAATAACCATAAACAAACATTCCCTCTGCTCCACAGACTGGACGTTCAACAGGCAGCCTTTGTGTTTGATGGCCACCATGTTTCTTCAACCCTGAGCTCCCAAAACAAACCAGGCTGCTGTGTTTTCAAAGGCCAGTACAGTCTAACTCTCACACATGTGGGAATAAAGTTACTTTTTCATGAGGGCAGAGAAGGGTGTTGGGTTCAAAACGTCACCTACATCTGTGTAATTGCTTCTAAAGTGAGCTCGAAAAAAAAAAGTCACGTGTACTCAGAGCTCGTAGCCCGAGGCCAGACCTAGAATGGAGCTCTGTTCAGCTAGCAGTCCAGAACAGGACACAAGACTGTTCCAAAACAGGGTGCAAAGAGATTCACAGTCACTACTGCAGCAGCCTCAGTGTCGCAAGGTTAAAGTGCGTCAGTGAGCCTGGCACTTACAAAATTTTGCGTGGCAAAGTTGTCTTGAGAACATTTTTTTTTCTTGGAAAATGTTTTCTTAACTTAAGATAAGGTAATATTCACAATTACCGTTACCACTTCTGTGTTAACTGATGGAGACAGTTGATATTTAGAGGCCAATACAATAAATAAAAAGGGTCACAGGAAAATCTTATGACATGGATGGATACAGAGAAGACTCACACAAGTCACAAGGCTTAACCAGAGAAAGAATAATTCATGGTTTTGGACTTCTCTACATTGCTGCTTCTATTTCTAATAGGAAATTTACCATTTGTGAATCATTACTGCGATATTGGCCTGTGCAGTAATGATACTGCTTCAAATAAGCTCTCTAATCACTGTGGGCTCTGACTACCATGACCAATAAGTAGTTCTGTAGGTGGTCAATCCATAAAAAGTAAAGTACTTTTGTCACAGAAAGATTAACCTGACAGCATGAGGATGGAGAGACGGAGGTACTGATGTACATTCAGATACATATTAAAGTGCTTTAAATGCATCTTTAAAAGAATCATTTAGATGAATAAACACCTAATTAATCATTTTGTTATGAGGTTAAAATGAGGTAATTTGACTCAACTATAGTAGCTAAATAATTTAGCTTATGCATTTTAATATACAGCTATTTTAAAACATGCAGCTGCAATACTAGAACTGTGTGTCTACATCGTTCATTCCTGTTTTCTATCTGGTTTTCATGAAACAGAATACATCTGTTAGTTCTGCTTTACAATGTCACGGCTGTGTTATATTATATGGAGCTGAAGAAGCTCTATAGTAGTTATATTCACAACACAGGCCACATAAGTAAGTGAGCGATGCAGCAGAGCAGCAGAAAGCAGAGGACAAGACCAATGTCACTCTGTCTAATGATTACTGCTGTTTCCTAGAGAACTGATTCAACTATATGGGTCAGGTATGCTTCCTCTGGAGATACTACCAAACTGTTTTCCACCATTAAAACAGTCGCAATCTACCATCTGTGTGCGATCCAATACTTTGCTCAGGTTAGGGGGAAAAGAAATAATCCCACCAGATGACCATAAAAGCCAGTTTTACAGTCAGAGCCTTTTATCACTGCACTATGCATTATTTAGACAGCATTATTTTTCCTAGCAATCCCCCCCCCCCAGCTCCTTTCTTCCTCGAGGCCCTGGTTGGCAGCCAGCTTTATCCATAAAAAATCTATTTCCAAGAGCCTCTGATTGTTTTAGCAGTCACGCGTCTAGACCGAGACCCTGCCCGCAACCTTAGCCGTCCATTAGGAACTGCTTCGGAAATGTGAAGAGCGGAGACGCTCAATCTGCAGGTCGGAACAGCATTATAGGACCATTATTACGGAAATGAAGCACTGGCTGACTTATCTGCGCGGCAAGTAATTACGTTCCTTCTGTTGCTGAGATTCCAAAGCTTTAATATAATGGGGGAAGGGGGGTGGTCTTGCTGGTTTAAACTCTAGCGGGGCCCTCAGTTTTGAGAAGAGTTAATTAGTAAGTTTGCACCGCTGGGAGTGAGCGTATGCTGAATCAGCGCTCTTTAATCCTCCGCTTCTATTGAGTCACACTTGAAGCACAACACTTACTGGCTTGGGCAATATGCATATTTGTCACTTCACTAGACTTCTCAAACTTTGCATACAAGCACACAGGAGGGGGTGCATGTGTTTTGATTCACTAGAGGAAAATGTTAGCCATGTGCATTGGAACCACTTTCCTCCTTATCAAACATGGTAGGGCTAATTCAAGGGGTGATGCTATCACCTGGGAATGAAGCCGAATTGCTAGAGGACTGACTTTAAAGACCAATGCCTTCTTTAATGTACAAACAAAAGAAAATGGCTGGCTATTTTTTTTCAGTGACCAAAGTGGCATGTGATTTAACCATGGCATGTGACTAGGCTGGCATCTGAATGGGCCACTTATTATCAAGTTATTCATTTTTTGGGTTGGAAAAAAACAGGAAAGTCATGTTCAACAGAAAACTACACAGCACCCTCAAAACATAAAGTATAACATCTGCAATCACAATAAAAACCATACATATCAGTCAATACTGATAACGACTACAACAAAAGCCAAACTTTTTTAAGTTTAGAAGCAGAAGTTTTTTTGCTGCTGAGTAGAAGTCGAAGAAACCAAACAATTAATAGTGGCCTGTGGCTGTGTAAAAGACACACCTCAGAGCATTACCTTCATTGTGATTGATCTCAAAATGACCTTCTTTTATAAGCATGTTCAAACTAAACCAGTGCTTCAGTTACATTAGTTCAACTATGCTGTGCTAGTTCAGCAGTGCTGCTTCTTGTTAGCCAGCTGCTAAAACCAGCTAGGCTGGGTTTCTCCCACTCTCCCATGACGCACATTCAGCATCCCCGGTTTACTTTTGTTTAAATCAAAGCTGTAACTGACAAGAACCTCTTCCTTTCACTTTTGTTACGTGGGAATGCACTATTACTAAAAAAAAGTGTGGCTCACAAAGCACTTTGGCAGTAGCTGTGTGGAGCAGAAGTGATTTAACCACTAGAATATGTTAGAAAAACACTGAGCTCGCTCTAGACCAGTACAGTTACATGGCAGTTATTCTGTCGCTCAAAATTGATTGTAGATTGATGATGGCTCCACTCAAACAGGGATTGTGGTATTCAAGTCCTACCAATCCTACTCGCTCACTTTCTTGTTTAGTCATGTCAAAAAACTCAGAAGTGTGCACTCTCGTGGTAGCAGCACTTTTCTTGTAATAGAAAATGTTACCAGGGCTGTCTCTAGAACGCAGAGGTGTAAGAACGATCTATTATATAAAACATTTATTTAACAATTTATTTAATAATTATCATCATCGATTTATCACTTATCCCTCACACCACAATTATCAGTATTCAAAATGTCTACTTCTTACTTTTGTACACCCTACTGCCACCTTAACTCTTCCATCCTTCCCATCTTAAACCCAGTTGTGCTTTTCCAACAAAAGCTGTTTCCAAGGAAGTTATTGGTATTATGTTCCCCACTAACATTCCACAAGCAACTCCCTGTTTACCATAGTTGCCTCATACATTAGATTCCCATCTGCATCTAAAATGGCTGAAGGAGGTCTTTCTGAGAAGATTAGATATCCACTTGCAGAAGTAAGGGGATAGTTAAAGTGAAATATGTGGAAAAAAGAGTCCATAAGAGTCTGGATTACAACTAACACAAACATATAGGGAAAACGGGACTCCTAGCAACAGTGTAAGAGTTGGTGGCCCACCCAAACTGTGACCATTAGGCAACCAGTCCTTAAAGTTTTAATCTTTCAGAAAATCCAGCTTCATGCAAGCTTAGCATTTGAAAAAATCTGCAGGCGATTATATCCAATGCTATGTTCTAAAAGAATGTCTGATTTTATGGACTAATTGGTCTACATTAAGCAGAAAATGCAAGACTGACCTTTACAAGTGTAGAAAAACCTGAAGTCTAATAAAAGGAATGAAATCTGTAATACTGTTCTATTAAATATAACACTGAAAAATGACTCTTATTACTTTTATTACTCTTATTATTTTTAAATAATGGCTGTTTACACTGAAAATTAAATAAACAAAAGGGTGTTCTACAAACCTGCACTGTCCTGAGTTTGTTTGTTTATTGTTTTGAACTCCACCACTCAGCTTAACATTAACTATTATAATGATTCATCTGTACTGATAAGCATTCATAAATGAAAAGCCCATAACTAGTTACTTGGTCTGAATATTGCCTAGGCCACAATTCAGGACTATGGGAATTCCTTTGCCCTGTTAAATATGCTTTCTTCTCTTCTCGCGCATTCCAGCAGTCTGTTTGCGTGCAAGCTGAGCCACGCACAATTCCTGATCTTTCAGAAGAGTGTCAGAAACCTAAAGCAACCGAAACCTATCATCACTGTGGCCAAAAGTACTTGCCACTGATCACACAAGTGTCCTACTGTTTTTGTTAACCTGTACTTTTCAGTAACACACACCACATATAGACATTGCTCCAGAATTCTTACATTGGTGCATAGCCAGCTCCAACAACTCATTTCCATGTCCTGAGTTCTGTATGCCCTACATACTCTTATAACTCATACATTTAAAAACGATGCTCAATCTCTTGCCAAAAGCTACCAAAGAACTGCTTTTAACAAAATTAATTAGAGACAATTAATCTCTTTAGATCACCAGACAGTACCACTTGTGCATTTCATTGCTTAGTGGAAAACCACGCCGACAAATTCAATCAGCTGAACCTCAAAGTCTCCCTCAAAACACAAGACTGAATGAGCTCAGTGAATTAACCACATCTATGAGGTTCCAGTGCTGGAGCTCCAGTGCTGGAGAATATGCAGCACCATCTGGAAAACAGGCAAAATTCCCACATCATACCAGCCACAGGCATATGGGCGTAAGTGACCAGCACAGAGTTTTAATAACCATTTGCAGTGTCTCTGCTGATTTATAAACATGTGTGTTTCGCGCTTTAGCTTTAATTTTTAGTAAAATATTGTGACAGGGTGGTCACAGTTCCAAAAGCTCATTGTTGTTTAACAGTATATGTTATTTACTGAATAGTCCAGCATGTCCTCGGCAAGACATAAACAAAATAAAACATTACAGTCAAGAATGACCCAGTAAGTCAAATGAATTAGGCCACCTTTCCCAAAGACTTCTATGAAGCACCACTGACTCACCTGGTAATATGTTTTGATCCGCCGTGTAAGGATGGAGAGATTCTGTACGCGTAATACTGGGTCATTGTTCACTTTCTTCGTGACTCGCTGGGTGGATGCTTTGGGATTTCTGTGAAAGGACAAAAAAAAAATTATAGCTCTAATGTCTGGTTAGAACAAAGCAATTCAAGGGCTGTTGTTTGCTTGTGAAAGGTTACATTAGCAGCAATGTGATTATGAGAGAGGAACTCCTAAGAACTCAATCTCAGACATGGGGTCAGTGACACAGAGGTGTCAAATGTCTCTAAGATGGTTCAACACTTCCTAAACCAATGCAAACATCGGTTCAAACAGAAGTCAAGAAAATCTATCAGCAGACAGCACATCAGTAGACAAGAGTACCTTTTTTTTCTTGGATCTAGGCACATGTGATATAGTATAGAACAACAATTACTGTAGAAAACTGTATAAATGGTCAGTATCCTGCTCTTCAGTTAAATTTGCAAAAGCCAATGAGACAGATTTATCTAATGGCAGGAAACAACTGATTCAGTGCCTTAAAAGCATCAGCTTTGATCTAAAATTGTACAATATCAATATAGTTTAAAAGTGGCTTTTGTGTTTTGGGTAAAATTAAACTTTAACTGTCGATTGAAGGCACAGGCTTACGAAAACTAAGTACTCTGACTAAGAAAAGTTCTCTATTCAAGCAAAACATGCTAAACCTGCAGTGATGTTGAAAGACAACCTAGCAAAAAACCTGACGTTTCACTGCTTTGAAGTGCAGTAACTTTGTCAGGACATATTCAGGTGTTTTTATAACAACTGAATGTCACAATAGAACAATGAATATTACATTAGAGAGCAAGAACATGTTAGCTATGTCCTGACAGACACACAGACAAAGTGAAGGTTTTAAAAGAGAACCTGTTTAAGTATATCTGATATTTGTAAAGCTTTTAGAAATGCCAATACATGCTGTTCACTCTGCTTTGTTGCAAAGAGAAAAAACTTTTCAGGAGCAGAGAATACCCCTGGGCCTTCTACTGTTTTGGTCTAATTATCACACAACATCAAGGAGGTTTTGTTTTTAGCTCCATCTATAAAACACCTAGTTAGAACAAGTAAAACGAGAGCTAAAACCGGCCCAAAAGTAACCAACATCCTGGCCTTGTTTCTTTAAAGGTTCAAAGGGTATGCGCTAACCCCGTAAGACAGACCAACTCCAAAAACAAGGGACAGGGACAAACGCAAAACACCACCACACCTTATATACTTAAAAGCTATCTGACCATCTCTCTGTAGAGAGACAACACAGAGACCAGCTTGAAATCCCTGAGGCTCCTCTGGCCTATCAGCTTGGTCCTATGCTTTGATGATCCTCAAAAATGAATATGGTCTATGAGCACACAGAGATTAGCACATCTACTGCTTCACTGGCCTTCTTCAGTGGCAGATGGCTTGTGTTTAGTTAGTCGCTGACCTCATTTCTCGCCCAGACTCATCTAATCCAGCTGCCGTGCAGTGCGATGACAGGCGGTTATGCAGATGCAAATGACAGGTAAAACACGCAAATTTAACATAATAGATGATGATGACATAAATACGGACTATTTTTCCCCCACACACAGAAGTACAAAACTGTCTGGCTGATTATGTATACGCTCAGAAATGTATGAGTAGAGACACACCAATATCTGAATGCATTCTTGTGCATATCTGTCAATGCCAATGTTTTCATATAATGTACAAACACAAACTAGATTCACCTGGATTAGCAGAAAATTTGTAGAAGGCAGGGAAATTAATAAAATGTGAACACTTTAGCACCGCAGCTCTTTGTAACCTAAACATTCTGCTCTTTCATATTACAATAAACCAGTAATCAAATATCAGGCAGTCATCTGGATGGATCCCATTTATTTCTGTATTGATTATAGTACAGCTGCACTGTTTTATAAAATCATTATTTAAACATTTTATGTTACTATGTGCTGTTTTGAAATAAATGCTATGTTTCAGAGCCTAATAAAACCATTAAGTATGTAACTAGCTCGGTGAAATATAAAATACCAAATAAAAAAGATGTGTATTGTTGCTTTTCTAGTGGTCTTAAGGAGACCCATGTGCATCAGGCATGTTACAAGTGAACCTTGACACAGTTTCTCCTCTCATCCTTAACTGTCCCAGATACACATACATGCACTGCATGCACATCCACAGAAATGTACTGCTACTCACTAGACGGTGAAATGGCTAACCCGTCCGTTCAACTGTGTCACTCATAACATCACGTGACAAATGCATAGCCGCTGAAGAGTGAAAGAAAAAAACAAAAACAATAAAACAAAACGTCCCATCCACACGCCTTTTCAGTAAAGGGATAACAGTTCGATTACATATAGTGCTGTAACGAAACCCACCGTGTTATTAGTAAAACAGCGGTAAAGCAGCTAATGAAGACACACACTGCTATTCAGTGGTAACAGCCTTAATGGCTCTTTTGATGTAGGTCTATTGCAAAGGCCGTGGCTGCTCCTACACGCACGCGCACACACACACACACACACACACACACACACACACACACACACACACACAACAGCCTCTCAGTCTTGCTAATCAAGGAACAAGGTCCTTTTAAGAATAGTGTGAATACACCCATCACGTGACCTCAAAGCGCATGCCTATCTAGGAGGCCTTTTAAACGGCCTCGATGGGGGGTGGGCTTAACCCCTTAATTAAATACTGTGGTGGGAGCTGTAATCCTGTCAGCTCAAGTGCTGGTTAAAACAAAGTGAGCCTGCCTTGTGGATGTTAATTTACATCTCATCCCCAGAATGGGAAGGAAATGAATTGTGGTACTGCAATCCAGCTCCAACTTCCATCATGTTCTCTACTGCTAGTCACTAGAGGGGGTTCAACTAATCTGAAGGCGGCAATCCAACCCCATACGTCTTGGAATGATACAATCGGTTATAATCAATTATGTAGTTGATAATAACAATGGGCTGACAATCTGAAAGCGGGCAAGAGCAGATCCTTTAATTATATCCTATGTTATTCAACGTTGTCTTAGCAAGTGGGTAAAATTAAACCAAGTTCATGGACTGGCAATCTGGTGTACTACAGACAGCAGTCAAGGCTTAAGCTTAATGCAGTAAATTTGCTGGATTTTTTTACAGTTACAGTATTGGGCAGAAAATAGAGACGGAAGGATTGATGTATCGGTATGTATCGGTATCAGACGATTTTTAATTGAAATATTTGATCGGCCGATATTTCTCCATGTTAGCCGAGCCCGAGGGCCGATCGATGGCGTTAACCAAATCAGCCAAATTTGTATTTCCAGCTAGCATTTTATCCAGGAAGAGGAGCCCTCTGTAAAACCCCCCTCGGGCCAGCCTCCTGCCATTCCTATCTGAACTGATTGGTGGAAATACACACCCTTTTATTTTTGTAAGACTGACTAAAGGAGCGGCCTCGCAAGAACAGTTTATAGCGTTCACTGCATGAGCAGATAGAAAACTACGTCTGTCTAGCAGTGTTTTACCATATAGGACACAGACTCATCCAGGACGTTCTGTAACATCTGTAAAATCAACATGTAAAACAAAGACATTTAACACTACTAATCTGATAAGTTAAAAGTACACCATGCAGCTGAATACGGTGAGTATCAGCAAACAGCAGAGCTAGCACGCGCAGCTAGCACAAAACAAATAACCCAGAAACCCGTGCAGACCAGATCTGACCGGTACGAACAGTACAGCAGCAACAGCCAGAGAGCTAAAGAAACCACAGCTAAAGTAATTGAGTTTATAGCGCCACGTTTCCACCATGTTTCATGACTTGCTTGCGCTAATAATTGCATGTAGCCCTGCCGTGGCATATAGCCCCTCCCTCGATCGGTATCGGCTATCGGTCAATCGCACTAAAATGTGATCTGCGATCGAAATCGGCCTCAAAAACGCTGATTAGTCCATCTCTAGCAGAAAATACAATTAAATATTTTATACAAAACATTTAAAGCGAAAATAAAGTCTATTTTTACATATGTAAACACACATTGCCTAAAGCTCATGTTACAACATCATGTAAAAAGTAAAACTAACAAAAAGACTTAACTTGCACTGAAATAAAAAAACTGAAACATGATCATGAGACCCCTAGTAGTTGCACACATTAATGTGAACGACACCACCAGAATTTTGGCATTTCAATGATCAAGAGAAGAGGATAGATAGACTGAGTCGATGAAGCAGTCCTTCAGACATTGGTGGCCAATGCAGAAGTCAATACTCGATGCGTAACGCGCCACTGCCCCAGGCAACACTGTGCCACGGACTAACCTACTTCTGACAGGCTGCATCATTCTCAGCTGGTGAGGGTGGGGAGGGGGAGGATAAAGGCGGGATAACACAAACACTGTCACGGCACGAGTGGCCTTTCCAGTGGAAAGGGGAACCATTTTCTAGAGCTGCGTTCTAGACATGCGGGTGACACATGAGACAGAAGAGGAAGGAGAGGGCGCCATAACCGAAACAAAACAAAATAGGGGAGAAGGGGGGAAAAAAAATCTGAGCATCAGAAACCTAAAGAGAGACATAATGTACATTAACGGCACTCATACCACAGGGCAAAAACACATTAGCCACCTATTTAAAAAGATCCCAATTTCAGACCAAGCAGAAAACAAATGAAAGCAGCCAATCATTGAAAGCAGCCAATCAGAGAAAGCAACGCAGTCACGCCCATTACAGACACAATGATCAGTGTTTACTAACCAAAAAATGAATTCAAGGGCAAGAAACACTAAATAAGAATGTTTACAAGGAAACAATCAAGTGTTTTCAGGATATGCCCTACTGTAGGTGTTTTTCATTTGACATTGAATGGATTTTTGTAGTAGTATGAGGCTGGAGGGCATCACTGACTTGAAGAATTCCTTTAAGCTCTAGTGTGGCCTTGTTAAAATAACACCCCTTCAAGATCACGAAAGGCTGCTTCCTGTGACACCAACTTCAGAGAATTATAAGCAAAACAACATTCCCAATGCATCAGTTTAGAATCTGAACTCATTCCAAACATTCAGCACAAATAAAACAGCCCCTATCATCACGAAGATGCATGCTTCAGAAATCAAGAAAGTGTATCGTCTGTAGATAAGAGTGGAAAGTAGGCCAGCAAGATAGAGAGGGGAAAAGCAACGGGGAAGCAGGAATGGATGGAAGTTCATTCTTAGACTTGGCAGATAACAGCACAAGGAAACGGCGGCAGCAGTAACAGCGGTGGTGCCCAGGGATGAAGCCTTCTCTCACCTGTCTGCATCTCCAGACCAGACTGCTGCCTTTGATCTCTCAAGATAAAGGAACAGGCAAGAGATTTACACAAAGCATCTCGCAACACTGCCCCCCCACAAAGGACAAAGGAAGACACGTGCCGCTTTGCTAAAAAACAGAAAGCGAGAGAAAGGGGGGAGAAAAGCCAGAAGAGTATTGTCTGTGCTGATGTGGGTCTATCCCATTATCACTGTGGGGTGTGAAATGGGGGTGCTTGAGAGAACACAGCCCAATCGGGGGATTAGTGTAATTAAACCGTTGTCGTTCAACAGATATCTCATCGGCTCCAAAGCCGGTATACTGCTGGGACAAAGTGACAATATTCTATGTGTGAATTAGGCTTGTGGGGGTCGGGGTATGGGTCAGTAAGTTGATGAGGGGTGTAAAAACTTGCATCATGACTGTTCAACCACAGCGTTTGGAGTGTTAACAAAGTTTTCTTTAACTTTGGGCCAAAAACAATAGTGTAAATAATCCCCCCAAAATGTGGTACTTGCACACCTATGTACTACTACGTCACATGGTTCAGTCAGTGTACTTAAAAAATATTCTGAATTGCACCAAAACAAATGAAAGAAATTTGAGTGTAATTTGAGAATTCATAATAAACTAAAGAACCGTACTTTAAATCACTGTGAGGTCCTGGAGCTGGCAGAGTTCCAGAGACAGAAGCACAACCAGGTTTAGTTTCAGGTGGTGCTCATAGTGGCGTGTAACTTGGGGAGCTTCTGGTTATGTGGAGCAATGGTCACCAAAGGGGGACAGACTATGGCACAGGGCAACTGTCACCAAGGAGCTGGGCGTTCGCCTTCACCATCTGTGCCGCATGCATCTCTACTGCAAAGATGACTTGTGTCTGCTGACCTAGCAGACGCTCTTATCCAGAGTGTTCGGTCAGAGTATGTATCTCTATTTAGTAGAAACGGGTTTAAATCCAAACTACTCTTATACTCAAACACTGCCATGAACAAGTGCCAGTGCTGATACCTAGAAAGAAGCCAACAAAATAAAATATAAGATTAGACACAGTGCAACACCTAGTAAGACTGGAACACCTACAGAGAAGAGAATACAAGACTACATACAGTATCAGTGCAATACTTATCCAGTGTTCATAGAAGATAAAGTGCAATTACGGTTTATACCAATGCTTTAGTAGATTAGCGCTTATAAGTGCTTCACAAAGAGATGGTGGTCTTCAGTCTGCGTTTGAACACCGTGAGAGAGTTCGCTGTTCGGACAGCCAGTGAAAGTTCGTTCCACCATCTGGGTACCAGGACAGAGAAGTGTCTTGTCGCCTGTCTTCCATGAATCTTGAGTGATGGCGGGTCAAGCCGAGCCGTACTTGAAGCGCGAAGGGCTCGAGGTGCGGATCGACTTTTGACCATTGCCATAAGGTCAGGAGGAGCTGGTCTATTCTTGGTTTTGTAGGCATCAGAACTTTAAACTGAATGCGAGCAGCTACAGGAAGCCAGTGAATGCCCTCAGCCAGAGGAGATGGGGCAAAACGCAGAGCTTTCATAACATTAGCATCATGTGCCTTTGCGTGATCCAAAGGAGCAGACATAACTGCCGGGCAAAGCACAGGTCATGTATCGGTTATAACTGGTGTCTGAAAGAAATGCACAGTTTCTTCCAGCTTACTAAGGAAAGATCAGTCACTTCCATTTATCAGAAATCACAAGAAGCAAGCACGAATGTGAAGGTGGAGACAAGTGCAACTGCAAAACTGCAAAAAAGAAAGGCGGTACCACGGAGATATAAATGATAACAACACAAGAAGCTAGTGGATGAGGGGTGGGCAGTGTGACATGCTGACTTCAACTTTCTTAGCTAGAATTAGTTTGTGGCATACTGACCCTTATGATTCTTTCACATAAGACAAGAAATTTCAGAAATAAATAAATTAATTAATGATGATAAAAGTGCACAGATGTATTTAAAAGTTATTTTGCCCATAAGCAAGGCTAAGTGTGTGTGTGTATGTGTGTTGCAGGAGAAATAAAGGTGGGGTTTGGACAGGACTGTTCTGCATTATATAAGTTCTGGTCCACAAGACTGCACTCCAGTTCTAGCTAAAGCAAACATGAAGCAAAAATCTTGTTTAAAAAAAGTCTTAAACATACTATGAATTGCTCTGTATCTCAACACTAGCAGAAGTACTGACCCCTACCCTCTCCCTTCCTCATATACATTGCTATTAACCCTGTGATGCACACTACTGCCTCAGGCCAACAAGCCTATTCTCATCATGTTACAATGACATGATATATATTTTCTTTTATTTGATGAGCATATATCTTAGTTAGCATTTAAATTTAGTTTGCCAGCATAGATCACAGTAAAGTTGGGGGAAAAAAACAGTATAGTTGAGGTTTTTGATGTACATGCAATACCAGTGGCTATATGTTTTACTAGTGGTCTACACTGTTTACACTGGTTAACTGCACGACTGTAATCACTCATACACACTGCGAGACTTTTTCTGTTTCTATTTTGTATATTCTATATTCTATTTATTTTATCTACCATTATTTGCCTTACCTTACCTTACCTCTATCTATGTATGTATGTATGTATGTATGTATGTATCTATCTATCTCTACTACAATAACTGGTAGCTCTTATTTAGAAAATTCTAAGTATCTGAAGATGAAATGTTTTGTTTCTCATATGACAACATACTTCAAAATGACCCTCAAAGCGCAGCAGAGGATTAATACTCAATGCATCATCTCACACTTTTTTAAGTGGAACGAGTCTAACAGACTTCCAGCTCCAGGGCATAAGAGTCAAATTTGTTAAGACGAATGGCAAGATCAACCCCCCTGCAGCCATTCCTCTGGATAATGACCATTTGTGTCAATATGGCAAGCGAACTCCTTTAGGAGAACAAGTATTGATTACGAGCCAGACTGCAGCGTGCCAAGAGCTGAAGTTATAATGGATGTAATGCCAACAGGTTCCTCCATTTCCGCTGGCCAAACTGAATTATGCTACAAAGTGCATGACATCTCAGCTGCCAAATTCTGTATATCAACATTGATAGGTGGTGCTAAAACTTCTTGGAAATCATTTGGCAAAAATACTGAGCCTTTAATGGCTATCTGAAATCAATTAGGAGAATCTGTTTTCCAGTACTGTGGCTTGGGCAAAGACCATTGCACATAAAAAAGAAAAGATCAGCTCCATGAGGGCTTCGTTAAAGATTTACCAGTGTCCGGAATTACTAACCAGTTAACATGCTCGCCAGTTAACAAAGACCTGCTTCACTTCACTCATAGACAATGTGCCTTCTGTCTGAGAGCCATGCTGAGAGGATGAGTGCCAACAGCTGCCCAAAGCTTAGCGCCAATTCTAACTGCCCAAAAGTCTTCAATAAGTGAGGAAGACTTCTCACAGACAAAAATATCTGCATCCATGTCACTTAACATACAGACTAACAACATTCTGCAAATCGGGTCTGCCGATTGTGGCTTGATGGTATTGTACATTCTGTGAACCCGTTGACAGGACACATACCACCATGAATGGAAAGGGTGTGTTTGTGTTTAAACTAAGATTTCAACACCTCTCTATAAAAACTGACACTGTACTATTGTGGTGGGCTTTCATAAGCAAGTTATCGCCATTTGATTTTGGACAAATTCGTCAAGACAAATGTAAAGATCAATACCTCTCCTGCCATTCCTCCTAAGGATGAGCACATGCAGCCATTGAAACGTTAGGAAAAAAATCTAAAATCATTGAAAAAATATAGATACAGTTCCTAATGAACAGCAAAAATCCACAGACGTGTCAATAACAACAGTTAAGACAGAACTAGGGCTATACAACACTGGAAAAAAACTGAAATGCAATGTACTGCAAAATAAGGAATTTTCAGGTATAGCTCTGTTCAGAAAGAACTGATAATTCCGAAACAATTGGAGTGCCATAAAAAACGCCAAAAGACGACCTTCTTTAAGTGTGAAATATTGTTTCCTGAACTTTAATGCTATACACACAGAATGAGAAAAGCAGGTTAGCACTGGGACGACTCTTCTCCATAAATCAGAGTAAATTATGTTAAATGATGGTATATCCGACATACATCTTGTATAATAGCCAAGGAAAATGTGAATCATGTGAGTTTTTCTAAATGAAACATAACAGAATAACATGTTTCCTTCCATTTGCCTTACATAACATTGCGAGTTCTGTGATGTGACCGTTGCGCATGTGCACACTACGATGACAAAGCTGAAACGATATATATTGCGCAGCCCTAGACCGAACTACAAGTTGATTCACACATCATTTGCTGTCATACTGCCCCGTGACATATGTATGACCTGGCAGACGGGTCCACACCTATAAATGTGTTCATCGGTTAGTGGCCACTCATTGACCAGCACTGACATCTGAACATCACACACACTATATATGAGAACACAGCCCTCTACCAAGCATTTGGCATATGGCGTAGAAGAAAACCAAAAGAAATAAAACAAATGCCAGATTCTTACAAAGCATGCATGACAGTATTTGCAAGCATGTATCATTCCAAGGCATGCATTGGTTGGTAAGTAGAGCAGACCCCCTAGCACAGCATGTCTCAAACCTGCAGACCTGAAAGGATTTGGGACCAAACGTGTTCGAGAAGGGTGGAGATTTCACAGTATTTGCTCGATCTGCCGTGCACATTTCTGCCTCAACAAAAGACTACAGACATCAAGATGACCGCAGGCTTCTTCATAAATAATACCAGGGCTGCCCTGTACTTACATCTGAAGCATGACCTCGTTCAAGTACGCGCCGTCCACTAATTCTATGTATTCAGAAAGCTTGCTTCCATCGTTCGTGCTGGGCTGGACCACGGTCTTCACCTACAACACACAGTAATAATATGCAGTATTCCGAAATTACCTACTTATATGATGCAGGCGTGAATGAGGAAAAGGCTAATCTTACCCAGGCCACCAGAGGAGTGAGCAAAAACTGCTCCAGCAAAGGCGTGAACACCTCGTTTTCCATTTTGTCCACGATTTATAAGGTTATTCCACAGAAACCGTATATGCTGAATGGCGTTTTCCCCCCAAGTCGATTCAAACGATGCTTCTGAGTTTCATTTTATTCAATGCATACTCGTTTTGGACAGAAGTCATTCTCTCTCCGGACTAAAACCCCAGACAAAGGTTCAGTTGCATTAATAGAGAGAACAGAAGCAATGTAGCTTGAATTGGCTGCGAATTCTCTCGGGTCGTTGGCAACTTCGCCTCTACGGTAAAAGAAGTAACGTACATTATCTTGCTTTCTTCAAAGACCGGCCGCCCCGCTAGCTTAACACCAACGTTAAATCCTCAAGACACCTCTAGCTAAACCGAAAAGCTAAAAAAAGAAATCCCCGAATAATAAAAAGCCTCCGAACATCGTCGTTTCTTTCTCAAGACGAGAAGCGCCGTTAACGTTAGCCAGCTAGCAAACGTCTCAGACGAGCCATTCAAAGTGAGAGCTGTGGAAGAAAAAAATGACAAGAATGAGCCGTTAACCCAGGAGCGGAAAAACGATGGGAAAACTCGCCACGTAACGTATACAGGTTTACACCTTTCAAGCCATCTTCGTTTTCCAGCGGCACGTTTCTCTTCCCGAAACGAGTGCTAATCGCACGATAATTCCCATTTAATGAGTGTTTCCAAGAATGTGGGTTTTTGGCAGCGCTGCCTTTCTCGTCTCCCTGCCTCCGTCTGAGGCGCCGCGTTCTGGGAGCGATTCGTTCTTTTCAACCGGCTCTTTCCGATGACTCGCTCGAACCGACTCACGAGTCACAACTGAATAGAACTTTTTGGGCAGCACTACTGCGCCTATGTTCTAGACTTTCCTTAAAAGCTTATCCTGATTAAGTCATAAAACCCGTAGTAACGTGTTAATAACAGCTCTTCTGTGTTAGAATTAGAGAGGTGTGAATAAAGCGGTCATGACTAATCTTCGGTGTTACCCGAGGAGGGGCGAACTGCACTATTAGTAAGACTCATATAATAAAGATAATCACGTTGACTTGATTAACAGTCGTCGTCTATTCTTCTCACTCGCTGATTCACTCACTGTTTATAGAGGAAATACGAATACAGTCGCCTTGACCTGTGAGTCAATGAATCGTTGTGTCGCGTATGTGTGATTCAGTTCAAAAGAATCCGTTTGGAAAACTGAAATGAACTCAACCATCACTAGGGCGAGCCCCGCTCGCGCACATTCCGACTCCACTCCTATTGGTCCGTTTATTATCCGCAACGTCCGTTTCTTTACCAGAGAAAATACATTTTAACGGTCGCCACTTGGCGTTTTTTTATTTTTCACTGTTATTACTAAATCACAAAACGCTTCTTGCTGATATAGGTCTACTTGGATGTAGAAACTATTATTTAGACATAGTTTTCTTTAGTAGTCTTTATTTCATGAGGCACATAACGAACTATTAGCCCTCATTTCATGGCCTATGTAGTAGGCCGTGTCCCATATAGTGCCCTACATAGGCTGTAGGGAACATTCTGAGATTGTCGCTGATATGGAACTTCCCCGGATGTGTCTCTATCCACACTTACGCTGCTTGCTAGTAAGGTCGGTTTGAAACGCGACCAGTGGTCTTTTGTGAAGGTGGGTGACAATTGGCTGTTTATAAATTTTGATTTCACCAAGGTCAAACACAGATTCCGGCAAGTCCAGTTTTAAAATAAGTCAAGCAAACTGTTTGAACTAGATAATATTTCATTTACCTGATTTGTTAGCATTTTGATAGATTTAATCACCTATTTTCTTTGCACGAGAGCTATCTAAAAATCAGTTCGTTTCCATTGAAGCAGATATACAAGGTGAATACAGTGTATATGTTTACGCTGTCGCTCGCGTGCTTTTCTTTGTCCGCCCTGAACGCACGCTGTCAAGATCAGCGCTGCTGCTATAAAACACGCCAAACAGCGACCTCTAGTGGTTGATCCGAGTAGCTGGACATGTGGCGTCGGCTAGCTGGAATTACAGCGTGCGTGTTATACTAAATATAACGTCGAGTGTATATGAAACAGTATGTCCTCTTGAGACATTTGTGTCCACTGAGGATATAATCTGACTAAACCCATGTCACTCGGATTGATTCAGGGCGGCGCAGGATGACCTACATGAGCGGAAGCTCTCTCGCCTGTCCTGTGGAGTTGTTAATGAAACTTAAATGATCCAAACCCCTTCCCACTGAGCTCCAACCCCAGGGCGATTAACATTTACAGGGGATAAAGTGGGCTGTGACAGCCAGACACCATACTGTTCAAATCAGAGATTAAAACAAGGAAAAGTGTAAATTGCGTGTGGAATGTAATGCACATAAATTATATATCTAAATATAAATCAGGGTACTATAAGTGCTCTAATAATAAGTAATGAGTGCACTAAAACATTTATATTTATATATTCTGGATATATATATATATATATATATATATATATATATATATATATATATATATATATATATATATATATATATAAATCAGGATACTATAAGTGCTCTAATAAGTAATGAGTGCCCTAAAACATTTATATTTATATATCTAAACATTCTGGTTAAATTCTGGTTTATATATATATATATATATATATATATATATATATATATATATATATATATATATATATATATATATATATATATATATATACTGGGTATTGTGTACAGTAGTAGCCAATTAGAATTCCCAATTAAGTCATGAATTAATTTGGACCCTGCTGTCAACACAAGTATAAATGATATTTGATTCTCATATTAGCTGGAAACTGCAAACACTACCAGCTTAGAATTCACATATCATGCTCGGCATCAGCTCAAACCTCCTGACACATCAGCGCTGCAGTCTTTTAGACATGCAATTACTGCAGCATCACCCACCACAATGACCGTATCTGCCATTACTGGAGAGGAAAACTGCTGACATGAACATGTTGCCATGCCAACCACCACTATCACTAAGCAGCAGCCACCGCCTGCAATGGCTTAACACACAAATCCCCTTCACCACTGGTGGGTGATACAGGGCGGGGGGAGTAACACTGCGATACCTGAAGACAGACTCTCGATACGAAATATGTATCCCAATAATTCATTTGATTTGAAGTTTGCAAACAAATTGGACCAAACAAAACCCACCTGCGAAACAACAGGCAGAAAAAAGACTATGATTATAATAAGTGTGTTTACATGTACATATTAATCCTGTAACTGCAGAGAATCTCAGTAATCTGTTCACCGCCTTTACACGCACTCGCATAATCAGATAAAGCGGATAATAAGGCAGTAATCAGATTTCTGCTGTGCAACTGGCCAGTAAACTCAGAGAATCAGATGAGATATATGTAAATGATGTAAAACAGAAACTTCATACCATGTTTTTCCCCCACTTTACCTGAAAATATGAACATACGTCACCTGAAAGATAAAGAATATCACAATCCTTCATTCTGTTTAGCAGGTAGTTGTTTTCAGTGTCGCTCCTCAACTGTTCTGTTGCCACCTTTCAATCGCTGTGTTAAACACTGCCTGCTCATTTCCTCCAGCACTGTGTTTGTTGTCAGACATGCACTACTGAGTAGAGAAAGAAATCAGAGGGTTTTAGGTTATACACGCACATGTGATTGGTGAGCTAAGAAGAAAGAGGACAAAACAAGCTACAGTATAACAATAGAAGCTGATGTTATAACAACGGTGCTTGTGACTGGGTGGGGTGGTTTACACCGGCTCACTATGAACTACTTCTCTACCTAAGTGTTAGTACAGGCAGACCACTAGACCCCTCGTGATCTGAGGGAGTTTTTGCTCGCCACTGTTGCCCCAGGCTCGCTCCTTTGTAGTTGGACTTTGTAGGTGGTTGCTTTGGGACTACATCTGTTCTAAAAGGCACATATATAAATAAATCAATTAATGAAGCTACCCGTAACCTTAGAGGGCAGTTCACGGCCCACACGTTAAGAAACTCTGGTGTACAAGCTCTCTGTGTTTAAATGTAAGCAATAAGCTGCACGAGGTTACAGTTTGTAATTCGTAAAAATACGAATTTCTTTATATCAGTAAAAAAAATCTACTTTCAGTCAGAACAGTGTAGAATAGCAGTAGGCTCGCCAAGCAGCCCGTTTCAGTTTGTTTACTTGTTTTTTATTGCAGTGCGTATGTGCTCATGTGTTTTTATTACTGTTTCCAAAGTGACTGACCAATTATATTTTAGAAACAGAACCGGGGTTGTTTTTGTAATATTTAGGGTCACAATCGTTGATTCAGCGTTCTCAAAATAGGACTTGATTTTGACAGCAATGCACCTGACGTTCATGAACACGATCGAGTGTGGTGCACGTGCACGTTACAGCAAACACTATATTAAGTATTTGCTCATCCGGCTTCTCACGCGCATGAACTTGAGTGACAGTCCATTCTTAATCCATAAGGTTTAATATGATGTCGGTCCATCCGTTGCAGCTATAACTGCTTCAGCTCTTCGGGGAAGGGTCTCCACGCGGTTTAGGAGAGTGTTTATGGGAACGTTTGACCGTTCTTCTTCCAGGAGAGCATTTGTGAGGTCAGACCCTGATGTTGGACGAGATGGATTGGCTCGCAGTCTCCCCTCTAATTCATTGTTCTATCAGGTTGAAGGGCACATGAAGTTTGGAGGTCTGTAGTGATCGACTCTAGAAAAAACTGAGCCCACTATATCAGTTTACGTGGCTAGTAGTGAGAAAATATCTCGACTAGGCTTGTGGCACAGGTAGCATCCTATCACGGTACCACCACTGAGCTACTGAGAGCGACCCATTCTTGTACAAATGCTTGTAGAAGCAGCCTGCATGACTAACTGCTTGGTCTAATACACCTGTGGCCATTAAAGTGATTGGAACACCTGGATTAAATGATGTGGATGGGTCAGTGAAGACCTTTGGTTGAGCTAAATACATGAAAATATGAATATTAAAACTGGCAAGCAAAGTCATAAAAAAAATGATGTTGCACAATTAAAATCAAAATGTATTCACGTGACAATAAAAAGATAAACTAATTTAAATGAGCACAAATTGACTTCCCTCACTGTTTACTTTGGGAAGCTTTGCTATAACAGTGTGTAACAACTAACCCCACACTATGGAGGCCGTACTGTAGGCCCACTGCCAGGAGGTTGCGTTATAGGCGTGAACTGTCAGTAGCTGAGGAACACAAAGGTTTTCAAGGTAAAGTATTTGTAAGGCAGGAATACAAGAACAACCAAAAAGCATTTTCTTCTAGAACCTGCTTAGCTTGCATAATACTGCCTCACCATCCACATCCATCCTCCACGAACATCTCTGCTGCAGCTCTTACAAGAGACTTACAAAGGCAACCTACTGTGAGCCATATGTGAAGAGCATATAAGGCCAGAGGTCTAGACACAGCTTAACAGCCGTGTAGTGCTGGACACTGCTTATGGCAGGTCCTCCATGTATACACACTTTCGGCTTACGATTGCTCAACCAGTCTTAATCTAATCATATCAAGGCTTCCCTGCCTTTCCTGTGACTGGGATGTGCTGCAGATGCCCCCCCATTGATTAGACCTACTGCAGCTCATAAAAGATGACCTGTGAGGGAGTTAAACCTTTAACGTATAGAGAAGTTCCAGAGAAAGAACAGCCATCTAGAGTTCTATGTTAAACACACTGTGGGGTCAGATACAGCACAGCGACATTCAGTGAGAATTCTGGGTCTCCAGCTTGGCGGCTCTGTTATTCTTTGCAGTTATATTTCAAATACAGCGCTTGCTTTTGTCAGCCAGATAAAGCAGGCCATCTCTGACAGCCGGAGTAACAAAATAAAAATAATAAATAAATCTGGAGCATAAAGAAAGAGAAACAGCCAGACAGACGGAGAGTAGGGAAGTCATATCATAAGGAAACTATTAGAAAACAGTTTGGTGAGCACCACCAATACAGATCTGCCTGCAAACGCAAAAGCAAAGCTAAAGCACTGTTTGTTTGTTAAGGAATTCATTAGATGAGATCAGAGCTTGGCATGCACATAGACTACCAGGTATCTATCAGAGAGCAGCTTTCCTTTACTTCCTTTGCAGGCAAGGCCATTAAAAAGCTTTTTAGATTAGATAATGCGTTCATAATGCAAGAGAGAGTCTAGGGAAACAATCACCCAAGACGAATTTGGGATCCCCTGGATTATGAGAGGCAAAAAACATAAACAAACAAATGAAACCAACAAATGAAAGCAAGTGTTCTGAAAAGAATGGAAGCTGTAGCAAAAGGGAAAGAGTGGACACACCAAATGCTGAATTTCTTTGGTTATATTTAGTTGTCTCATTAAAGTCTATTGGGCAGGACTACCAAGAAACAAAAGGACAGAAAGCTCTGTTATTGATATAGATAATTATATAAAAAGCACATGCTAGTGTAACTTAGCGTTTTGGCTTCACTGCACACAAAAAACCCAACAAATAAACAAAAAAAAAACAACAAAAAAAACTATGGGTGGTTATTGTTCCATCACATCCAACACAAGATAGTGTGCACTCCATTCTCATTGCAGTAGATGGTGTAGCTCTCTGTATGTAGAGGTGTGACGATTAAATTAGACCACTTGTTTAATGCCAGGCTCAAATTTAATCTTATTTTCTTTTCCATTATCAAATGTATACAAATGCTCTAGAGCAGAGATAATGATAATAAATGGACTTGTACAAAAATTAATGGAGAGAAACAAAAACAAAGCCTTCAATACTCAAGTCTAAATCAGCTGGAAATGACGTTCCAACACTTTGAACTGTTACTGAAACCGGATGAAACTTCAGAAAATGCCATTTCAAATCAGGGAGGCCCAGCTGTGCTCGGGACGCAGCCAGCTTCGACGCCCACAGCGTATTGCAGGTGCGACCAAACTAACCAGGGTCTTCAGGAGCGACTGACTGTTAGACATAGTTGCTTAATCAAAGCTGGACACGCTGTTGTTCAGGAGCGCTTGATGGGCCCCCTCAGACTTAAACAGCCATAGGAATGTCTACATATCAGTCAAACTGGTTGTAACTGTCAGTATTTAACACTTAAGGAACATAGTGTGCTGGTGACATACACGAAGTAACTGTTGACAAAGCCACTGCTGAGGAGAGCCTGCACTCCTCAGAAAAAGAAGAGAAACGTGGACCGGCAGATGGACCTTCAAATGTGGAAGTTCTTCTAATGACTAAGTGAATTCACTCACATAACACAGACACCCTCAAACATGCTCCACTCGGCTGCAAAATGACTTTTACTGCAGTTTAATACACGTTATTAAAATCAGCATCACAACTTCTGGTTTTCTTCAATGAACGAAAGAGTTTCAATTAAAAAGGGGTAAACAGGGGTATCCCACCTTGTCGTCTGCCAAAAAAGGGGAAGGGGAAAAAAGAAAAAGGAAAAAAAAAAAAGTACACTGGCAGGAGCAGTCGTCCCCTTTTTGATTAAAAAAAATCATCACTGAAGGGGAAAACAATTAAAAAGAGGGGGGGGGGGGATACAGCTGTACACTACTCGTAATAAACTCATGAATACAAGATTTCAAACATCTGAACTTGAGCTTCAAGTCAAGGACTATAGTAAGTTCTGCTCCTTGTTCCCTTCACCCAACCTGGATCAAGAAAAAAGGAAAAGACGCATGGCTCGGTAGGCTCCGCCAATCAAGCTTCCAATACTAAGTGGCTAGTCCTGCTAGGCTGACTGGCTCTCATGGTGTCCCCTGTCCCACTGGTGGAAAAAAAATGCAGTTGTGATGAAGATCAGCACCTCTGCTGGTACAACCTGGTACAACAGGATCGTGTGGAGGGGAAAGAAGGAAAAAAAAACAAAAAACGGGAAGGTTCAGGTGACCTTGGCAAAGGGTCTGCCCCGCTGCTGCCCAAAGTCTGGTGGTTCTTTTGTGGGAGCAAAACGTAGAGCTGGGTTAGAAGAGGGTGAGGGGTGTTTAGGTTGGGTCCCTAAACCCATAAGACTGGGGCTCAGTGGCACCGCGGGATGTGGGAGCGGAGGACTGCGGCTGTGGTTTTACGAGCCCAGCCTGGGTCTTTTCCGTGGAGACATTTCCTCTTCCTCGTCCTCCTCTTCCTCGTCGTCTTCATCTTCGTCATCTGGGTAGTCTACGAGGCCGACCAGTCCAGCCTGGTGAGAGAACCGGGGATCAATTTAAAGAAAAATAATGATAATACTAATTTTCAGTGCGCAATGCAAGTCTGGCAAATACCACTAAATACCACCAGTATATCTACTAAGCTGTTATACTATAAACTAGTAGGGGTCTAAGAAAATATCGAAAATATCGAATATTGGGATATTATGCTTGGTGATACTGTATCAATTCTCAAAAACACAGTATCGATACACAGATTCCTGGCAGACAGTGAATCATTGTGTGCTGTGTTTAAACCTCTGACCACTAGATGGCAGTGTTTTAATCCATTTTCAGCTCCACTCCAACATTTACAAGCAGCACAAGGGTGCAGTGCAATTGTAAACATTACAAACCTGTTCATATAGTGGTGTGTTTTAATAGTAGGATTTGAAAAATCACAGAATATCACTTTGCTTGCAATTTTGAATATTGAATCGTGAGCGCTGTATCACGATACGTATTGTATCACCAGGTTCTTGCCAATACACAGCCCTATAAACTACATTGACATACAATATATTAGAAAATTAGAAAATTAATGATTCTCTTATGCAGACACAGGATAAGAACTGAGCCATTCGGTTGATCTAGAGATCTACGTTAGTATTTTAGACTCATTTAATACACAAGCTTATCTGCAGATCAATAAACTGCATAACATGCGTCATCTTTTGTATTTACATGAAACGGTTTCCATGCATAGATCGTCTTTAAAACGTTACACATTTCTTTGTAACCCCCCTACACAATCCTTGCTTGAATGCCACCTCAAAGAAACAAACACTACAGTGAGCTCAGACGTCTGTGTATTCAAATAACCACCACCTCCTCTTCTGAAAAGCGAGAATGATGTACAGTTCAAGTCCAAACCAACCTTCACCACTGGGGTGGAGGGCAGCGCTGACGCTGCCTTGCCTGAGGAACCATTGGGACTGGCGGGAGAGGCAGACGAGGCTGGTTTGCTGCTGGCACCGTTGGTTCCATTGGCGGCCCCTGCAGAATGAGAGAAGGTAAACTTAAAGCTGCCAGTTGGCGTCCGCTTTGGAAGGTTCTCTTTGTCCTCACTTTCTTTAACTGCAACGAGATAAGAGATGTGTGTGAGGAGGGATGGAAGTGGCTTTCCTAAAAAAAGGAGAAGAAAAATGTTGGGGAGGAAAAGTGTGTGGCATACCTTTTTTTGCCCCCATATACTTTCCATAGGCCTCTGGAAAGTCTTCGTCGACCCTCTTCTCAACAGCTGCATCGGCTTCGTCTTCGTCCTCATCTTCATTAAACCACATTTCTTCATCGTCCTCCAGTGACCGCGCATCACGACGGTACCTGCAATTACACGTTTTTCCATATATATAAAAAATATTTTCCATATTTATAAAAACAACTGTATCTTAAGTATAGTCGATCAGTTTGCTTCTTCAGTTTTGCTCTAGGGCTGTGAAGCTACATGGTAACAACCATCAAACGACATTAAGCACTAATCATACATGCACAATTTTATTTTCCTCATAAAACTGTAATGACTTTGTGGCTACCTTTGAGACTTTTTGACTGCCAGTGTGCACAAACAGCAGAGAAAAAATAACATTAGCTAATTTCTCCTCTTATCTTCCATCAAACCCATCCATAAGCTAAACACTCAGAGAACCCAAGTATGGAAGTAAAGCAGTTTCAGATTTCTGACCCACACAGACTCAAATAGACCTACTAATACTTTTTACATTGTTTCAATGTTTTAACTATTAAAATGTGTGAGGTTAAAACCATCAGAATTACTTTGTTTGCTGAACCATCACACAAAAACCTCTGACAATCCAGAACACTCTTAAACAGGAATATTTCTTGACTCACCTGCTGAGCCCCCGACTCTGTCTGTCCTTTTCCTGCTCGTAGCGGCCCTTCAGGCCTTTGAAGGTTTGAACGTATTCGATGGATTCAAGTGCTTTGTAGAAGTTGTCCACTATGTGAGCGATTAGCGATTTTATGTCCTCCTGATATATATATATACATATAAAAAAAAGATGAACAACATTTGATAAGACTTCCAAAATCAGCTATGTCAGTGTAATATTTCTGGAAGGACTTTGTTCATACCACTTTGATGAATTCAAATAATTCTATGATGGCTGAGTTGAGCAGATTATATCTCGTCCCGTTGTCCAACAGAGCGTTAATCACCGGCTCAAAGAGGTTCCCTTTAATGATGTAGCGGTTATAATACTCGTCCTTTAGTCCTATTATTCTCCTCATGAACCGCAGCGCACCTGCACGAATAAGGAACAGTTAGCACGTTCTAAAACATTGCGTTCTTAAACAATCCTGAAAACAATTCACTAAATTTATTTTCCCCAAATTGGCAAACTAAAACAATCAGACCGATGAAGTAACCACATAAGATGCAAGAACAAAACCTACACCTCACACACATAAGACCACAAAGGTGTGAACAGTACCACAAAGGCTTGAGAACATCATGAGTCTAACTCAGGACCTTTCTCAAGAACAAATCTGAGGAAAATTTAGGAAGACATTGCTGAATGAGACCCAGCGTGGTGCTTTGCATTAACAATAATACTGCCATTCACACAACTCATTGGTAAACAGACTGCTTGGTGTAACAGAAGGCAGCCTGTATAACACAGTAGAATGATCTGCAGTAAAAGGAACCGCCCCAATGAGACGTCAGACTCACATAGTGCCAAGAAGGTGTGCTTGGAGTTCATGAGCACTAGCACTCGTCGCAGTAGGTCTTTATTCATTATGTAGTTCTTTATGTGGTAAGTATGGTGCTCTACGCAGAAGGTCAGCAGTTCCAGTATCAGAGCCAGCAGCTGAGCTGTCTGGAAATTGTCTGAGGCAGCAGGAGAAACAAAACAGATATTAAACTAACTTCACAAAACCAGTTAATAATGTTAACCGCGGTCTGCATAAACTGAAAGCAGAAACAAGCTTACCTGGACAAACTGGATTACCCTTTGTAGATCCCTCTGGTAAATCTATGGAACAAAGTTTTATTGGCATTCACTATTTATAATGAAACTTAACAACTGGTATTAAACAATCACACTTTCAATTTAGTTTAAAAGAAGTATAATTATAAGTTCATGTCATGCAGAACTTACCTTTACTTTCCTCTGCTGTATTGGCCAGCAGTGGTGCAGTAAGAACATGCATGCAGTATTTGTAGAAAAAGCTGAGGAATTCAGTTTTCTCCGTTTTCTGTGGATACAGAGTTAAAAAGGAAGAACATTAACTTGATTAAAATACCATTAGCTATGCCAATGATGGAAATTCGGTTTCCGGTAACGGATTACATTCCAACTCCTGCAAAGTCTCACCATACCTCCTTCAACTAGGCACCTCAGACAGGCAGAAATCAGCTAATGATAATCATTCTAGTTGCTATGGTGTCGGAAATAACAGGGCCTTATCTGCACAACACATAAGTCAATTCCAAAGGGCAGGTTTCTACTCATGACTACTAGAACATGCTCTACTGAGAATTGCTGAAGCGAAAAACATTTGCATATTCCACTTCGCAAGACAAGAGATAAGGATGTTGTGAGGTGCAGCAGTAACTCACATTGGTGGGTGCCAGCATGTTCTCGGGGTCGATGAGGGTTCGGAGCAGCCCCATGAGCTGCACCGCTCCTCCAAGCTCAGGGTCTGAGTCGCAGATCATTTGTTTTATCACCAGGTTTATCAGCAGAACATCCTGAGAAAGCACATGAAAACGCATCCTTAGAAATATTTGAAGAACTGTCACTTAAACCCCCTTGGGAGGCAGTTGGGGCACATATGAGCACATATACATTTGTAGTGTAAACGTTAAAGCACCCTGAAGATTACAAAGGACCACTTAATCAAGTGTGTCATCACTCAGACCTCATCACTTACAAGAGCAACTGTGTGGCTTTTTTCTTTGTATTCTCTTCTATTGATTAAGAAGTGGTTCATCATCAAAACTTTTCTGACAGCCTTTACATCAACACAAACAACAATGCAGTGAAAGACAGAAAGTAGGACACAGATCCTACTTTCTGTCATGAAATCCAGTCGCACTGTGTGAACAGGGCCATGTGTAATAATAAAGATCAACCTAACACTAAGCACATAACAGATGGCTATGGCAAGCGGTTTTTGATAATAAATAATGAACAATCTCTCAGTTTCTTAAACCCAGTTAAACTTTTGATCTGATTTACAACGTTTTCTTCACTGACTGCTTTAAAAGAAATACCAGAAACTTATATGCCATGTTGTTTGACAGTGCAGCTACTCACATCATCATCCGCCTGCTGTGGCTCCTGCATTACAAACTCTCGGACCATGGAAGGACTGAACTCCACCAGATATGAGAAAATATCTGTGGCCGCAGCTCTCACCTGGAGGTCGTCCATACCCTACACATTAAATCAAAGTTAGCACATTTTACACAAACCTTGAACACAGCTCTTGGGACAGCGTATGTTACGCAATAATCAAACATAAAATCTGACACTTAAATATGCATCTAACCTCAGACTAACAGGTAAGAAATGCAAATGGGTCAAAAATATCAAAATACAACAACAATAAATTCTTAAGATCATAATATCCATCATTATCTTCTGCTTTACTCCGCTAGCCGGGGCCATGTGTGGGGCTGGAGCAAATCCCAGCATTACTAGACGAAGGCATGGTACACTATGGACAGGTCACCAGTCCATCACACGGCCAAGACACACTCACACACACACACTCTCAAACCTATGGGCAATTTAGAGTGAGTGATCAGTCTAACATGCATGTGTCTGGACTGTGGGAGGACACCGGAGTACACGGAGGAAACCCACTCAAGCACGGGGAGAACATATACACTCCACACAGAACGACCCAGACTGGGAATCAAACCCTGGGTCGTCTTGCTGTGAGGCGATAGTGCTAACCACTACACCACCGTGCTGCCCAAGATGATAATAGCACCTCTCAATTATTAATAACAAATGTGTTAACTGTTAACAACACTTTGTTATTACAGTATCTGTCATGATTATAAAAAAACATATAGAACATAAAGAGTATATGTAGATGTATATATGTATCTTACCATAATGATTTCCAACGCAGGGAGAATTCCTAAATTTGCTAACGTTTTGAAAAAAGCGTCCCTATTTTGAGGTTGCAGCGTTTGTGAAAAAGCACAAAACTCTTTGAAAAAGTTGACCTGCGGGAAAGAACCGTTACAGTTAGATGCAAGTCCCCAACACGCCGCCGTACAAGGCACACAAAACTTATGTAAGACGGGAAAAGGGTGCAGTTATAATCTTACCAGCTCCCTCCTTTTGCCTTCCTCTGTTGCTTCATCTGTGAGCTGAGCGAACACTTCAGTCAGAAACTTCTCATCCTCCTGGTGAACGGAAGGAAGAAAATGCCTACTTTTACCACCAGTACTTCCACACAGTCCTGTCAAACTGGCTTTAACTGCTGCCTAGCATTTGTCTGTTTATCTTACGGATTTTAGATTGAGTGCCACTCGCGCTGTAAATCTCGAGCCATATTATCTGCTATGTATATGGTTTGACTTGCTGAGGTTTTCCTCTCCGGTGGCGGTAAGTGGTTTGTATCCCGCGGTCTCAGAAGCCCTAGTATTTTAGGGTATTATGCAAATACATTTTTCGAGCAACGTCAAGTAAATAAACAACAACAACCAAAAATTTCCAGATGTTGAATTGCATTCTACACACAGAGGGCACCTGCACATTTCTAATACACTGAACTTGAACCGAACCACCCTGACTACAGTGAAAACTGCTTACACTAGATTTTAGCTAATACCCAAATCATTTATCTGTTATCATGTAACAACACACAAATATCTCACTTGCGATAAAGGACACATCTTTTTCTTTGACCTGCTCATTGCATGTGCTTGAAGAACCCATAAGAACTACACAGTACTCCTTTGTTGAGAAGTGCTTGCAAAGAAAGAATCGGAATGACTTGCTGGCTCTGAAAAAGCAAGTTATCCAATGATGTGGCTTTTGTCCCGAACACCACCGCTTTTGTAAACATGTTCCTTTCTTGTGTTTCTCTTAGTCAACTGTAAAAACATCAACAACACCCAACCCGCCGTTGAGAGGACTCACCTGCAGCATGCTAACTATTTCCACCTTGTTGAAAAAGATAAATGACGTGAGCGTGGAAAGGAAGTTTTCTTCGAAGACGGATGGCGTGGGCAGGATGATGTCTTGAATGTACTGCACCCGATATGTCTGGTGAATCTTCTGCCTAAGTTCTGAGTCCGTAATGGGGATGACCTCCTTGAATTTGGCCGTCTTGGTGAGGAACTCCCGGTGCCGCTTGGGCTGAACGAGGGCCGGGTCGTACTCCAGGCAGCCCACAACGTCCATGATGCAGTCGTCTGAGAACATGACCTCGAACAAGGTGGCCTTGTTGAGGAAGAGAACGCCGCGTATGATCTCATAAAGATGGTGCAGGCCCTCCCGGTTGTCCAGGTCTTCGCACGTCCTGAACAGCTGAAGGAGCTTCTTGATGTAGCCTTCGCTCATGAGCGCCAGCGCCAACTTTTCCCGCCGGATGGGCGAAGAGAGCACAGAGGTCACAAGGTCGGCTATCTCCTCCAGGCGAGCCAGCTCGCAGGCGGGCAGCTCCACCAAATGGCTGGTCTCCGGCATCTCCTCGAATCGCTCTTCCTCGGATTCATCGATGGGGTCCTGAGTGATCTCCAAGGATGGATCTTTTCCTTGCACCTAAGAGCAAACAGCAACATAAAGAATGACACAAAGGCACACGTGGCTAAGAGGTACAAACCTCCGACCTCATAATAACATGTTTGGATTCCGACTCCTTGGAGCTCACTGAAAACGAAACGAGAAACTATCTACATAGTACGGGAATACAGACAATCAGGGATCCAAAACAGATCAAAACATTTTTAAAATTTAAAAAACTAACAGCGTTTGGCTACAAATAAGACACAAAAACAAAAATCAATGATTCTGAATGGCTCTGCAATAGAAAAATAATTGTAACAAGCAACCTTCTGATGACCACAAAGCCAGCAGTGCTCAGCTCTGGTTTTAGAATATTGTTTTTAAACACCTGGTTCAGAAACATATTTTTGGAGGGTTTTTTTTATCATATTTGTTGTGAGCAAACTGAAACTGTTTTACTTTAAACTTTCTGGGCTTAGAAAACCAATGTTAAAAATTATTTTAACCAAAACAAGATCAAATACCTCATTATGTAGTATTATAGATGATAATAACAAATTCTAGACTGTTTGACCACAACAATGGAAATCAATACATTTAACACGCCATCGTGGGACTAACCAAAGTAACAACTTCATTCTATTTTTGGCCAATCTGCAAAACAGCATATTGGATATTAGGGAATATATTTAGCTATTTACCTGACAGATCTTCTCCCAGATTTCATCGCAACCTGCCTTCTCCTGAAAACTCAGCGCAAGGTCATAATTTTCGGCCTCGGACCAAACAATGAGGGTGTCCTGAAGACAGAAATGTGTCAAATCTCATAACTCAGAAACTGACAGGCATTTACCAAACATTCCCAAATTTCACCACCATATAATAATAATGTTAATAATAATAATAATTTTAAAAAAGGGTAAATCACTCACCTGTTGCTTTTGATATGCAGTATTCGGGCTGATTTTGGACTCCAGCAGAAGTGAGCCTGAGGGGGGGAAAAAAAACCCCAAAAATTAACTCTTCGGTGAGACACTTTAGCCAATGAACAACATATTACATAACAGCAGCAAGAAATTGCACACAGTAACCTGAAGTGAAACCTCTATGGCCCTGCATGGAGTAATTACGAGCACCGCAGAGTCTGTCCCGACCTTGTTGTCATGACAACTCTCCACGGATTCATCAGTGGGGTCTGTGTGACCCACAGAGAGCTGCTAATTTTCAGTTTACTGGTTAAAAAAAAAAAAAAACTAACTTTTTAGATTAGAGGACATAAGTCCACACAACCACTGTGAGTGCTGGGTGGCCTTGTATTAGCACAAACTACAGTTGTTTATTGAGAGCTGAATCACACATATGCAAACGCACAACATCGCTGTCCAAAGAATGACAACTTGACAGCAGAGGACAAAAAACCTTTTTACTTTCCATGTAAGTCAATCGGAAAGTATTTTTCGAAGCAGTTTTAGAGCGTTTCTCATTTGTTCAATCATCATGAAATTTTGACACAATGTGACGGACAACTGTAGAGATCAAATTACGCAAAAAAAACCTAAAAATCGCAAAAGAAATTAAAATACTTGATTTGCATTCAACAGCGGCCAAAAACAAAACATGAGGTAGATGATGAAGGAGCATCTCTATTAGTCTACAAAGAGGGTTTCCCAAAAAGGGCTCCACTAAAAATAAACAGGTTAGACAGCATACCTATTAAAATGAACCGTTTTCTGAACACACTTTTCCAATATTATACACACTGGATCACTAGCTACTACCCCTCACCCTATCAGTCCTTAGATATTGATAGCAGGACCTCTTTATAGCCTTCACTTTGCACCTACAGCATAATCTGAGTTAATAAGAAACTGGCGAAAATGTTTATTTGACTTGGCTAACTGCTCAAACGTGAGATAAGAGCAGAAGCATCCCTGTCTTGGTTGAAAACCTTATACTGACAGTGCTCCTAAAAATAAAGCTTCTGTTTAGTCTTCTCTTACCTACCTATTTAAACTCATTATGCTAATTATGGAGTCCTTCCTGGGTTAAATTAAATGTCTCGGATGAGGGGAAAAACGCTATAATCGGCAGGACTGGAGCAGCGAACGAAAAAAAAGACTGCCCAGTTTTCCAGCTTCATCAACCAGCTAATTAGCTAAACTCGGCTTTATGTTTCTGAAGTTACTCGAGCTAATCTAACTAGCACTGTTAGCTCCTTAACGGTGTTAGCGATACAAAATTGGATTTACAAACCGTCCCATTCGTCTGTCGACTTGTCCAGACAGTTACAGAGAAGCTAGAGACGCTTAAATTGGACTCCAACAACCAGGCAGTTGAAGTGTACAGCTAGCGAGAGCGAACCGAACAGTTAGCTTCGTGGCTACCTAACTGTTTCATTTCGGTTAGCCTAGCTTAGCTTAGCCTTACCGTCGGATTCAGCCCGAACCAGCAGCGATATTCCTTTTAATCTTTCCACGTAGGTGGACGAAACGTGTCCCGTCCCTCTGTCGTCCCACTGTCGGTCTTCGTTTAGCGTGTAAACTTTTACACGCCGTCTGGTGTCCGACATTGTCGGTTACGATGAAGCCGCTCCGAAAATACTGCTGTTGTTTTTTTCTTCTGTTTTTCCTCAACCCCGGACTTCAAGCCCTGTTTTCAACCGCATGTTCCCCCGCACAACCACAAAAACGTACTTCTTCCGTGTCTATCGGGATTAGAGTTTCCTCGCTGCCGTGTTTAGAAACGCAACGTTTTTAAAAACAACGTCCAGATGAGTTTGATCTCCGGCGGCCGTTCTCTCTCATCCACCGAGCGCCATCTTGTAATCCGATCTGGTGTTAGCGCTGGTGATTCTAGAACGAAAAGAATCGCTCGTTCCAAACGATTCCTGAGTGACTCGTGTGAATCGTTTCACAAGCGCGAACGAATCTTTTTTTTGTACACACAAAAACAGACACAATTCTGACTAAGTTCACCTACTTTTCATGAGCTTCATCTCAACACTCGACTAATACACTATTAAACATACAGGTAACCACATGACATACTGTCCTTGGTATTATTTTATTTTATTTTATTTCCTATTATTATTATTATTATTATTATTATTATTATTATTATAAGGAAATCAGATGAGCATCAATTAAAAAATAACGCAACACTTTAATTCATCCTCGCTCATCTCAGCACCCACCCGACAGACTCTTCACGAATCATATTCATGTTTATGATTTTACCATATCTCCAGTTCGACTTTTATGCAGTATATATGTGAATATTTTACCAAAAACACTACGTGTGTGTGACAATTAAAAATAATAAAAGAGTATTTTTTGTCTTTACAGTGTTTTCAGGCTTAAACTCTTAGCTTGAAAGACAGTTAAACCGTCTCCGCTAATCAACGCAAATGAATCGCTGAATCGGACGTTCAACTCGTTGGGTCGGTTCATGCGAATCGGTTCGGTTAATTGAATCGAACTCCTCTTTTCTCCCTTAAAACATCAATCAAAGCGGGGTTTCCGCCGCGGGGTCTCCCGAGAGGGGCTACGGTAGCCGACTGGGACCAGAGCGAGTGCGCATATGGGTTTGTTTGTTTGTTTTAATTAATTGAATTTCAGCAACAACACAAACAAAAACGAATCCACGCGTTGGGAAGCAAAAAAGTCCAATCTTGCTTTCTGTAGAAGCTACATGAATTATAGGTCTTGAATTTAGAATCGTGTAGTACATATTTTCTAACTGTCCCCAAGCCTGCACCGTTTACACCACTTAAAGGGCAAGTCCACCAATTAAAATTGATGAGACTTAAATAAAACCAGTGGTTTGATTGTACTCTATATTATATATTATAGAACCATGAATATATCTATCTATATATATATATATATATATATATATATATATATATATATATATATATATATATATATATATATATATATATTACCATCTCTTTCAGTGTGAGTAGAAAGTTTCCATGTGGTGATAATAGGAACACTGTTTCTCACTTGATGTATTTGTGCCTGATGTTTCAGACATTGACTCATGATAGTTATGATAACTGTAATAAAGTTTAGGCTTAAAATGTGTTTAATCTTTTTTTTAATCCTTTTATGGCAGAGGGTCACATGCAGGTCTTTTTGAGGCAAAATAGTCCCCAGAGAAAAATGTTCCCCCCAGATCTATGACTGTTTTACCATCATATATTTGTGTTGCAGACATTGTGACCCCCTGGTTCCCCTCAGCACCACTAAAGAAGTCAGAGTCTATAATTAACCTGTTTATATCTCAAGAATTTAGTTATTTAGGAAATTTGGAAAATCAATGGAATTCCCCTTTTAATGAACTCTTATAAGGGAAACTCTGTTATTATACAGAATATATGCAATGTTTATCATGATTCATGTTAATTTAATTCTTAATATACTGAACATCAACCAGTTAGTGAACAGTAATTACTTAATTTGTAACATAATTATTACACATAGTCTGCTGTACAACATTATTATTGGAGCTGTTGTGCTTTTTTGTATTCGTGAGTTGAGGGTAATCATTGGTTTCCCATTAACAACAGCAACTTTATAGCGGTGCATAAATTACAGTAGGAGCCTATTTGAGTGTAACAGCTGTAACAAATGTTAAATAAATTACATAAATTCTTATGTAAACTGAGATGTAGCAGCACAACAGTTGTGCCTGTGGCCCGATATTGCTGTTACTCATAGAAACAGAACTGTCTATATAAACATTGCTTGAAACATTGTTTTAAAACATTATTACTATACATTCCCAGCTGACATCCCCCCCCCCCCCTAAAAAAAAAACAAAACAAAAAAAAACTAGTACATTTACATGTCTCTGCCTTTTCATGCTAACAGCATCTCTGGCCATGCTAGTTCAGGTTATAAGCTTTTTTTTTTTTGCCTGGGCTGCTTTTGGACAGCCAATCAGCAGAGACGTCATAACTAATTTTGGCACCTAAACTAATACCAATATCATAACTTCAGAAAAAATAAAATATTACAAAAATGTTAAGATATTAGCACCTGGTTTCTTTCGTCCACATTGGTGGAGCCGGTTCTTGCCATAAGTGAAAGTATTTCTATACAAGCCATTTGTTTAATCATTTTTTTATCTCCATTTGATCTTCATTTTTTTCTGCATCAAGACAGCTGCTGTTTACATTGTCCTAAAATGTCATGGCTAAGGGACCAATAGAAATGCTCCAATATAGCTTGGAAAAAATTCTGGTTCCATTGACTTCCATAGACAGTTTTTGTGCATGTTTGATGTACTGTCTTTACCTTGGCCCTTTTTAAAAATGAACAAACGCTTAGGGCCCCCCGACTGTTCAGAAATGGCCTTAATGGTTCATGATTACTGTCAGAATACTGGCCTGTTCTGGGGGTCCAGGTTTCAAGCATAGTCCTGACCACAAGAATCTTTCTGCTGTTTTTTATTTATTAAAAAGTGCATATAAACAAAGTACTTACAAAGAGTTCCATAAAGCATCACCCCCCCATTAAATATCTAATTCTTCTGACATAATCACAGTAAGCGCTCCCGACTATGGAAATGTACATAAAAGCATGAGATCATGAGATCATAGTTCCAGCGCTGCTGTATGTCGTTCTGAAAATCTGGGTTACGTCCTGTTAATGGAGTCACTGAAAGGTGATGTGGGAGGAAACCCCCCCTCCTGATGAATACAGATCCGTTTGGGTGACGCAGACTGTTGAGTACAAACAAAACAAATTACAGTCCTCAGCAGTCGGCGAGTCAGGAGGAACTGTCCGGCTGATCGTTCGCTGTTCCCACAGTGATACTCTGCCTCTCGCTTAGAGTCTTCACCACTGTAGCTGCAGGAGACTGGAGCACTTTCCGGGACAGCCTCATCCTGCCATCTGTTGGATCGCGGCCAAAAAATTTCACCTGGTAAACGCAGGTAAAGGGCGTTTAGTTTAGGAAACGTCTTTCAGCAGAGCACTTTTTTTTAAAAGTGACTATTCAGCAAAAACTACATTTACACAGCTGTACCCTCCACCCAGTAGAGCTCAGTAGAACTAGAGCCTTGCTGTGTCTGATCCGCTTATACCAGCACAACACACAACTACACACAAGTTCTTGACTTTTTATTATTTATATTGTATATACTGTACTGTTTATCTATTTTTTGGTACTGAATGTCTTGCTATCCCTTTGCTGCTGTAACACGGTGAATTTCCCCCAATATGGGACTAATAATAATTACCTTATCTTATCTTACACCACCACCATCAGTGTCACTGCAGTGCTGAGAATGACCCACCATCAACATACCACCTGCTCTGTGGAGGTCTTACAGGCGACTATTGAAGGTGAAATCCGTTTTTGTGAATGTAAATATTTGAATAGTTTGGAATTTAAACAGAAATCACGGAAAAAGGTCACAACAGCGGGAGTGACGTGACCTCAAACCTCAAACCCACCTTAGATGCTCAAGCCGGAGTGACCATCACTGCGTTAAGCCTGTTGAAGCTGTCATACTGACACATACACTGACCTTCATACTTAAAATCACTTATTTTTCCGAGCGCCAGAGCTCAGCAGCGGCTACTAGTGGTCATTCTAGGCACTGCGTTTGTTTGACTGTTCTAGTGTAGCGACGTTTCGGCCCAGGGCTTTTCAAAGTGTCCTTTTGATGTTTAGTAGGAGAGGAAAAGTAGCTTTCTTAATTTTTACATACAAAGATGGACAGGTGGACTACAGTCTGTAAGTGAAGAAGTGTTCAGTGAGTGTATATAACCAGTAATTAATAAACAGATGAGTCTTGACCTTAACGCACCACCTCTATTCCTGCTATCCAAATTGTTCATTTGTTCCAGTCATAGAAATAGCTAGTTCAGGTTCTGTTTCTAATGACGTCATCATTTGTGCACCAGTTTTATATATATATACTGTAAAGCGTGTACCTGGATCTGCTGCCCGACCTCTAGTCCAAGAGCAGTGGGGTGCTTGATCTGTTCAAACAAACGAGGAAGAACAAGTTAGCAGTTCTACTCTCATCGATACTCAAAGATGTAAAAATGCATCATACATACATAATTTAACTACATTAAACAGAACAAACAACTAGAAATATTTTGTATACATAAGATTAAAGAACTCTGGTCAGATTACTGGCTTTTTCCAAGTGGAAATAAATCATGTGCATAGAACACAACTGGTGAACAATGTCTATTTATAAGATAACATTAAGACAAAAATGTAATGTAAAGAAAATATAACTTCCATATATAACTTATGTGTTTTCGTCCTTAACGAAATCAACAACACTGGTAACTTAACAAAAAAAACAAAAAGCAATGGTAAAACGTCAATGGACGTTACCTGAAGTAGTTTTGAACTATTTGTATTAATGCATTCCTTACAGAATCTGAACTGATATGAAAAACACATGAATATATAAGTCCTAATAATAAAAAGTATATATAAAATATAAGTCCCAATAATAAAAGGTTTAGTGAGGCAGGCGTACTCGTTTATGGTCCAGCTGTGAGTTGTGAAGCAGCACGGGAGTCATGTTGGGGTACAGCTTGACCATAACACCAACGTCCCTGTACACATAAGGGAAATAAAGAGTGAGAGTCGTCCGCACTACAGTTCTACATCAATATAAAAACTCATAAAGTGATAGGAATAATCATGCGCTACCTTATTTCCGTGATGGTTGCTGTGTACACAGCCCCGAATTCAAGCTGCAGTTCTTGCTGTAGGAGAACGAGAAAGCTTGTAAACAACCTACTTTATGTTTTTTTTAGCTAGAAACATATAAAAAAGTTCATATCAGCTTTTTATAATGCGTTGCAGTATTAAAGCAGGTGTTACATCATCTTTGCAGATCTCAGTGATGAACTCCTGGGCTTCGTTCATGGCGTTAGGAGTCGGAGCGAAAACTGAGAAGGTCTCCTCGTCCACTTGGCTTATTGTTACACCTGCAAAAGAGAAATGAACCGTACAATATGGTGTTAACTCCTCCAGATCATAGGGGATATAATCTGATTCTGCAGCCTATAAAACTACCTGCATATTTTAAACATATTTATTATATTATACACACGCATAATATAATTATTGTGACAATTTAAGTCATTATATGCAACTATTAAAGTACTAGTCTAAAGTATACACACGGGCGTGTCAGCTCTTCTGGTGCCTAGGTGTCGGTACTTAATAGCTCCAAACTGATGAGAGAGGGAAAAAAAAAAACAAAAAAAAAAACGGACCCTGTTTTCTGTAAGCATAAGCTTACGTTTAGTCATGTAGTTAATAATCGAAGGCTCTGTATCTCCATCTAGTGTTTGAATGAGGAACTGCGAGGTCCTGCGACTAAGTGAGCTCGTGTAGGGCTACTGCAATATGAGCCATATGTTCTACATCACTGATCAGCTCTCTGTATAGAGAAATAGTAGAGGTGGACCGATCAGCGTTTTTAAGGCCGATTCCGATAGCTGATACCGGTCGAGGGCGGGGCTGTACGCCATGGCAGGGTACATGCAATTATTAGCGCAAGCATGTCATGAAACATGGTTGAAACGTGGTTATCTATAGCGCTATAAACTCAGTCACTCTGGCTGTGGTTTCTTTAGCTCTCTGGTTGTTGTTGCTGCTGTACTGTTTGTACCGGTCAGATCTGGTCTGTATGGTGTTCTGGGTTATTAGTTTTGTGCTAGCTGTGCGTGCTAGCTCTGCTGTTTGCTGATACTCACTGTATTTAGCCACATGGTTTACTCTTAACTCTCGTATCAGATTAATTAGTGTTAAATGTCTTTGTTTTGGTTCCCACACGAGACATGTTGATTTCACAGATGTTACAGAACGTCCTGGATGAGTCTGTGTCACATACGGTAAAACACTGCCAGACGGATGATGTTTTTTATCCGCAGTGAACGCTATAAAAAACAAACAGTAATCACCGCCGCACTCTGAACGTGTTACTGCATCAAATAAAAGTTAGAACTTTTGTTGTTTCTCTAAAACCCATGATACGTCATAATACGTCTTATTCACATGTATTTGATAACAACCAACACAAATGGCATCCAATCCATAACCTGTTTGCTGTGAAGTAACTGAATGCTAACTGTGGAGAGTTTATATAATTACTGTATGTGAACACTGATGATGTAATAGATGTGAAAGATTTAAGTCTAACTTATAAAGCATGTTACAAACGCTAGTTATACTGGAGTGATACGTTTAAGATTTGTAAGAATGTACTTGTAGATGCATCTAAGCTTACTGCTTCACAATTAGGTCTTAAACAAGAGGTACAAACCCTACACCTACTAAGACCCTGCCTGAACAAACACCAACACCAACCTTAAGGTCAACCAGAGATCAAACTGTTTCTTATCTTGTTAGTTCATGTCACTAGTCTTATTAAACACTTTTCAGTTCCTTATATATTATTTAAAAGAATATATCATTAAAGACACATTGTTTTCTTGTACACATCTTCTTGAAATGTAGTGATCATGTACTAGCAGGTCAGGAGAAATAACATTAACCCAAATAAATATCTTCCTGATACCGGGTTTCATTTATAAATACATTACATATAGTAGGAATACTTCAAGTGTCATATCATCAATAGTCTTTAAAATAATAATACTTAACTTGACAGGATACACCACTGAATCAGAACACAAGTTAGAAATGATGAGGGTCCGGACCTTGCCCTGAGAAGATCTCTAACTGGACCTTACTGAACTCTAATTAAATATATCTGCTATGAGAAATATTAGCACCCCCCCAAAAAACTTTTTTTCCAGAGTTAACTGTATTTTACAGTAAAGACACGTGTTATTATGTTATATGTCGTAGTGGATAGTAAACAAAATGAGAAATCAGTAGAAATAACATTAACCCAAATAAATATCTTCCTGATACCGGGTTTCGTTTATAAATACATTACATATAGTAGGAATACTTCAAGTGTCATATCATCAATAGCCTTTAGAATTATAATACTTAACTTGAAAGCTAACTCTTACCTGTTCGGGCTTGCAATCGCCGGAGATTATACCCCCCTGGACCAACAAAGCGAGCTCTTCTGGACATCGGCACACGGACGGTTTCTTTTGAGAAAGTGAATTTGCATTGTTAAAAAGAAATACTGAAAAGAAAACTTACAACAAAACAAGCGTACACAACTCAAACTAGCATACCAACAAGTGGGCCGTTCTCTTTCCGGGAGGCTCTTGGTTTTGAAATGGTTTTATTCATGATGCCCAGAATTTCTCTCTTGGCCACTAAAAGGAAGAGTAAGCAGTGAAACATGAAGTGTATACATGGGACAGTGTGATATGCACTGGTCACTTAGTACCTGTTGCCTGCTGTATAGCTTCCATTACGATCTTCAGAGGAAGGCCTGGTATCTTGATATCAGCCTGAGAGAAAGCATACAACAACATACTGTCTAGTAATATTGTGGTAAAGCACTAACAGTACCCACCTACATTCATAGGCAATGGTTTGCATGCTTCCGTTCAAATGGCATATTTAGTTGAATTTCTATGTGAAAGTGAGTTCATATATTCTTAAATATAAAACCTAAAATATAAAACTTAGGTTGGTTTTTCTTGCAGTTTTACATATAATAAAAATCAGAAAATATGAAATGTGCCATAGCTTTTGCATAGACCACATTATACGTTCAATTATGTTGAATTCGACAAATAAACTATAAGTGTGCATTCAATTGTGCAGAAACGTCCCCTGTAGAGGATTTATTCACTTAATCAACATTATAAACCATATGACCAATGTTACGTCCTGTGTCTCCCTCCTCTCTCTTTCTTTTTCTTGTTTATAATTAGATGCTCCGTGATTGCCGTGTGACGTCCTGTTTTCCTGCTATGTGATTGGCTGGTTCCGTTGGCGCTGGTTGTTAAAAGGCGGAAGGGGGCGCTTTTTTGATTCGGCTCGTTGGCGCGCTCCATTGGCTGCCCGTCCTCCCGCCAGTCCAACAATTCATTGGTTTTCTTTTGTTGGAAGGCTATGTATTTGGTTGGGGGTTTTTTTCTTTGTAAGTTATTATAATATTTTTTTTTTGAAGGATTGTAGGGGTGACCTGCTCTTTTGTTTGAACTTGTTTGTCTTTGTTTATGGTTAGAGTAGTTAGGAGAAGTGTTTTTGTAATTTGGTTTATTTTCTTTTGTTAGTTTAGTTAGTGATTCTTTTTTCCCCTTTAGAGTTTTGTTTGTTATTTTAGGCCTTGGGGTCACCCTGAGAAGAGAGATCCTTCTTTTTCTAATACTGGGTATAAAATTTCAAAGCCAAGTGAAACAAAATCAAGCAATAAACGACAAACTTGGCAATAGTCATTGTGATTTAGTTTAGTTTTTTGTTTTTTTTTTGCTTCATCAATTTAAACAAATTATATTGGTTTGGTCTGGCGGCTAAGCGGGCAGCCTCGCTTTCTCTTTTGTTGCTTCTTACCTCTAGAAGAAGTAACATCAAACGTTCACACATAACTATGAGATGCTCCACATTACCTGTAAAGCTGTGATGCCCTTGTTGGTCCCTGCCATTTTAAAGTCCATGTCTCCCTTGTAATCCTCAATTCCCTACAATTCCCAAACACAATGTAACTAGTTAGAGCAAAGCAATATATATATATATATATATATACACAGGTGAGAATGGTGTAAGCATGCATGGAATACTAAAAAATCATGTTTGTATCAGACAGGGATTGTACATTTACCAAAATGTCAGTTAATAATCTATAGTCCTGGATATCAGACGGTTTCTCCGGATTGGGTCTGGATATTAGACCAACAGCAACACCAGCCACGGCTGAAGTTATTGGGACGCCTGAAGAAACAAAGTTGGTGTTGGATATGATGAAAAATGGAATCAGGAAAAACATGAAAGGGGATTTCCCAGATTTTGTTTATTTATTTCTGTAAAATAAAATCAGTAAGATAAAAACACAGTCATGGTTTGACATAAAATGCTTCATTCTGAAGAACTTCTTTCAACTCTGAATTGTTCAGTGTTGGTAAAAGGAACCAGACGTCTGAAAGCTCCCTCACAGGAAGCTGCTACACAATAAAGTTGTGTGTCAGATACATGTGGGATGCTATAAGGCAGAGGTCACTAATAGGCGGACCCAGACGTTGTCCAATGCAGACCCAAACCATTAAGAGCGATTTCATTTTGAAAGTTTTTAAGCATTCAAATAATTTTAAGGGGCGGAGCTTTTCTCGTCTTTACGGTATACGGGCTTTGTGGCGTGCTAACCTCACAGACCAATCACGTGCGTTGTAAGGCACTCCTCAGCCAATCAGATCTGTGCATATTCGGGAGTGCTGCGCGCACACAGGCGAGGTACGAAGCGAGAAGCAGCAGTCAGAAAGTAAAGCAGGTCGGAGAGAGAATAGCGTGCTCTAAAACAGGAAAGTTGACGGAGAAACCCGACTGTTTTAACCAGAAACGGAGAGACTTAAGTTTATTCTTCCCACAGGAGGCTCCAAACCAACAGGTCAAGCTGTGAAACTGAGTTAACGAGAAGATTTATTTAAATATTTGCTTTATTTAAGATGCACTTTTTCTCAAAGCATTGTTTTTAATGTAGCCTTTGTTTTTACTTCACATTTATAATAAGTCTTATAAATAATTCATTCAGTTCAACATTTATACTGTACGGTATGTGTGGTGTGTTGGTGTTTCAGTAGCTGATGGTATTAGATGTTGATACTAGGCTACTTCAGTAAACAGTATACGCCACTGAATCATACGCCCTGAGTTATGATTACTATTGGACCATTTCTAGATGTCCTATAGTGCAACACATGCTTTTTTCCACACTAAATAAACCCTAAAGCTGCCATATGGTTCATTTTGATGCTGAAAATCAGCTGTTTACTTTACAAATGGTGTCCTCTTACCTGCATCCATTAGAGCCAGGCTGCCCCCACATGCTGATGCCATGGATGACGAGCCTATAGGATGAAGCATCAACAAGTCAAGTCACAGAGCTGCATCTGACAGTTAATTCAGACAAAAGACTTTCGGGAGGTAACATACCGTTGGACTCCAGCACCTCTGAGGTCACCCGTATTGTGAAGGGAAAGTCTTTAGGGATGACCGGTCTCAGGGCTTTTTCAGCCAGGGCCCCTAATCGCACAAGAGCTCAGGTGTTAGAGGAGTTTATACATTCACACAGGAAATGACACCGGACAGGGATAAGCATCAAATCACCAAATATAACATAACTGAACTGATCTCGGATTAGTTTTATCAAAGGATGCGCAAGATATTTTCTGTGGGGTCTGACTGGCTGATTGGTACGCAAGTATACATGATTTCTCTGAAAGGTCATAACCTTGATGGGCCCCTGAGGGAACGCCGGACAATTTACAATTGCAGAAGATCATTAAAGAAAATCATCCTGAATTAAAATCGCTCTACTCTCAGTCTGTAAAATCTACACACACTACAGATTCATACTGGATTAAAATCACTCCACTGTGATTACTCTCAGTCTGTAAAATCTACACACACTACAGATTCATACTGGATTAAAATCACTCCACTGTGATTACTCTCAGTCTGTAAAATCTACACACACTGCAGATTCATACTGGATTAAAATCACTCCACTGTGATTACTCTCAGTCTGTAAAATCTACACACACTGCAGATTCATACTGGATTAAAATCACTCCACTGTGATTACTCTCAGTCTGTAAAATCTACACACACTACAGATTCATACTGGATTAAAATCACTCCACTGTGATTACTCTCAGTCTGTAAAATCTACACACACTGCAGATTCATACTGGATTAAAATCACTCCACTGTGATTACTCTCAGTCTGTAAAATCTACACACACTGCAGATTCATACTGGATTAAAATCACTCCACTGTGATTACTGTCAGACTGTAAACACTACACACATTGCAGATTCATACTGGATTAAAATCACTCCACTGTGATTACTGTCAGACTGTAAACACTACACACACTGCAGATTCATACTGGATTAAAATCACTCCACTGTGATTACTGTCAGACTGTAAACACTACACACACTACAGATTCATACTGGATTAAAATCACTAAACAATTATTACTGTCAGACTGTAAAATCTACACACACTACAGATTCATACTGGATTAAAATCACTCCACTGTGATTACTCTCAGTCTGTAAAATCTACACACACTGCAGATTCATACTGGATTAAAATCACTCCACTGTAATTACTCTCAGTCTGTAAACACTACACACACTACAGATTCATACTGGATTAAAATCACTCCACTGTGATTACTGTCAGACTGTAAACACTACACACACTGCAGATTCATACTGGATTAAAATCACTCTACTGTGATTACTGTCAGACTGTAAACACTACACACACTACAGATTCATACTGGATTAAAATCACTAAACAATTATTACTGTCAGACTGTAAAATCTACACACACTACAGATTCATACTGGATTAAAATCACTCCACTGTGATTACTCTCAGTCTGTAAACACTACACACACTACAGATTCATACTGGATTAAAATCACTCCACTGTGATTACTCTCAGTCTGTAAACACTACACACACTACAGATTCATACTGGATTAAAATCACTCCACTGTGATTACTGTCAGACTGTAAACACTACACACACTACAGATTCATACTGGATTAAAATCACTCCACTGTGATTACTGTCAGACTGTAAACACTACACACACTGCAGATTCATACTGGGTTAAAATCACTCCACTGTGATTACTGTAAGACTTTGAAGTCTACACACACTGCAGATTCATACTGGGTTAAAATCACTCCACTGTGATTACTGTCAGACTGTAAACACTACACACACTGCAGATTCATACTGGATTAAAATCACTCCACTGTGATTACTGTCAGACTGTGAAGCCTACACACACAGCAGATTCATACTGGATTAAAATCACTCCACTGTGATTACTGTCAGACTGTAAACACTACACACACTACAGATTCATACTGGATTAAAATCACTCCACAATTATAAATGTCAGACTGTAAAATCTACACTTATTAGATTCATACTGGATTAGAATCACTCCACAGTTATTATTATCAGACTATAAAAACAACATGCTGCAGATTCATACTGGATTAAACTCACTTCACAGTTATTTCAGTCAGACTGTTAAAAACTGCAAAAGCTTTTAATACACACTGGATTAAGTTTACCCCACATGTATTACTGTGACACTGTAAAAGCTCCAAATTCATCACCCAATCACTGAGCTCTCACTCACCATGGCCAAGCTCTCTTCTGTTCACTCCACCCATCTTCCCAATCTCATTGGTTGCATAAGGAGGAAACTGAGAGGGAGCAGACACAAAGCATAGTAATGTACCACTGCACTGCCTATTATTAGAACTAACAAGGAGGATAACAGTACTCACCTCATAGTGAAGCATGAAATTCTTGTCTCTGATGCCGCTGTTAAAGAGGACAACAAAATCAGACTGAGCGGTTCTATTCCTAGTACCTCAACAGTGAACTCTGCTTTAACAGCTCGACACGGAGTAAAAACAGAGCAAGATGCATCTGAAAGTTTCAACTGTTTATAATTATTTTTTAATAAATTTGACCAAAATTTAATTCACAAGCTATTTTAAGATTTAATAATAACAATAATAACATTACAAGTATTTTTAAGTGTCTACATTGCAAGTCTATTAAGCGCGCCCAGTGACATATGTTTGTTCAGTGTATTTTGTAAAATGGCTCTGAACTCAAAACATACAATACACTATAAATCTAATCATGTGTCTGTCTGGTCTCACATGTTAAACAGAATCATGTCTAAAAGTGTTAAACGGCTTACAGCAAACATCTGAAACGTCTACAAATAAAAACGGGACGCTTTACCTTAGAGCTGTGGTTATGAGGTCGGGCTTCACGCTGGACTCTATGGAGTCAAATGTTACAGAACACAGCACCTGTAAATGTAAAGAGTTATATTACAACACAATAGAAGTAAATCTGTTAAACATTCATACAACACACTGGAATATATTTTTTGTCTGTTATTGTATTAGCATACGTTTGTGCTTCACCATTATTAAATTTTACTGAAGAAAAAAAAAATCTTATTGTTTTTACTTTTAAATTATGATAAAATAATACTGGCTTTGGTGGTGGGGTTAGAGTTGGGGGGCTCATACACTCATTTTCTTCATTACAGTGTACACGTAGAGATCTTTCTCTAAAAGCTAGAGTACACCGAGAGGACAAACCTGATAATGAACCTACTGATGTTTGTGGTTTGTTGAAAAAGAACATACCTGTACAATGAGCTGAAGTAGAGTCTTTCAACAATGAAACGAGGGTATGGCGCAGCAGCCAAATATGTGTTTATTTGTGTTTGTGCTGTCTGTGAGGTCTAGACTTTACATACACACAGATCAGTGTAGTTGATGTAGCAGTGTAGACAGAGGGCTGAGAGAAAGTCAGCAGGGTTCTAACAGTACATCTGGCAACCCTAGTTAAACATAAGAGCTATCAGTATCCGGCACCATCACAGTGAGCCTGTTTAGCTTACCACACTTTTTAACTTTTCAACCTGGACATGCTTCACATTCTGCTGATAATCTTAGTTAATTTTTGGAATATTTAAAACCTAAAAACGTAAAAATTCAGTCCAGTTAAATAGTTTGGCTTAACATTTCTGCACAGTATCATATATTTACTGGACGTGCTCCGTCATACCTGTGTTTGGCCCCTCTGGAAGAGAGCAGATCCATGCAGTGGCTTAAACACGTCCACTTCACACGAAATATCTCTTAAAGACGTCAGATCCCTTCCATCACACCTTAAACAGCACAACCCAATCAGAGCACAAGGTCACCACACTATCCATAAAACCCCCTGTAGTTCATTCAGCTGTGAGTTTAACCCTCAAAATAACTCCCCCAGGGGTCGAACACTGAAATTACAATCAATTACAGGTTATAATCATTAAGGTTTAACACTATGTAAAGGGCCACTGCTGTGTTGGAACGATGTACAGAAATCATATACGGCAATGATACGCAGCTACTACACACGGCCTACATTTCATTCTCTATGTAGTTCATTTTAGATTTTCTAGACCTTTTACCCATAATGCATCGCAAAATGTAGTGTAGAGACAATATACGCTAGAATTTCCACAGCATATCATAATGCAATGTGGTGGCATTTTACTACTGATGAAGAAGAAGAAGTGCTGGACAGATGCTAGAGTGGCCGGAGACGCCCAAGATGAAAATTTGAAAAGTACAAAGGATGTAGATGTTGTTTTTTGATTTAAATAAATAACAATGTCTATATAAGTGATTTAACGGTGCCTACGTATTAAGCTATTTCACATACAAACACTAAGAGAAAACTTTTAGAATGCTAACCAATAAAAATTCATTTTCAGCATGTATTTGGTGTGTAAACACAGTAATTACATCACATATTTTCTAAAGTCAGTAACAGACTATCCTACTGTTCAATAGTTATATAGGACAGGTGTGTTGGATTTGTTTAGGTCGTCCCGTAGTCAGTACTATGTAGCAAGTGCTGTACAGTGAAGAGTGAATGACGGGTGAACACAGTGTTAGTCACATCAAGTGTCCTGGGCTGATCATCTTGCTCTCCAATAGTGAAAAGGCCAAGTGTAAACAAGATACAACCAAGACGAAGGACTGCAATCTAATCGTTCAAATCACTTCACAAGTCAGCCAAGTATAAACGTAACCGTTACATACACTACCGCTCAAAAGTTAAGGATCACTTTAGAATTTCATTTCATGCAATTTTCATGCAATTCACAAACAATATTGTCCATTTCACAATAAATGTAAGTGTATCAGATGATTTTTAAAAAATAAAAATGTTTGTATTTAAGTCTATTTTTGTATAGAGGCTTATTTTACATATAGTCCTATTATCAGTAATTCTCAGTCCTCTGTCTAAATCTCCAGGTACGACCACCAATCCAAGTTAAGGATGTTATTGGACTAATTGGTTGTTAGGACACTCTTGCTCAATTGTGATGTACAGCTGAAAAACATTCTACTAATAAGTGAGTATAAAAGGGAACAGCATTCTAGGTTAGTTTAGTATCTGAAGCATCAGCAGTTGATGGCTTGCTGATCGACTCAAAATGACCAGAAAGAAACAACTTTCTTTAGAGAGCCGTCAGTCCATTGTTGTGTTAAGGAAGAAGATACTCCATTGAAAACAAGAACATTTCACTGTGATCCCAAACTTTTGAGCGGTAGTGTACGCTCAACTCCAGTCAGGCAGAGCTGTATCATCATTATCACCTGTCACCTTTCAGGTCGAGTGCCATGCAATACGGAGCCATGTTCATTTCACAGCATCATTTGATGATCACATATCTGATTAGTATGTGCCCAACCAAGTCGTTTTAGGAAGGAAATGTTGATGAATCTAATGTGAACATCGTCTGGATTCGAGATGCAGTAGATGAAGTGGTTAAGTGTAAACAGGCGGAGGGACTGAGATCTGAGACTTCTCTTACCTTCTATATTCATTAAGAACCAGATCACGGAAGACTTCTTTAGACACCACGTCGAAGGCTTCGATCACTTCAAAGGATTCCGCTTGAGCAAACCTTTCTAGAAATCAACAGTTAAATTACACAAATTTAACTTCACAGCTACAAAACATGACCTTTGAAACTTAACAAAGTTAATAAAATGAATAAAATAGTTTTTGAAAGAAATAAATGAGAGAACCTTTAATTTTTTCCTCAGTTTCAAGTCGGATTTTGTTTATAGCTTCATCTCTGGAAACCTGGAGGATCAAATATAAGCGATCACATACACGTTCCCTAACAGCGAGCAAGAAACAGAATAGTATAGGCTGGAATTACCTTGTCGTGTGAAAAGTCTGTAAAGACAGTATAGATCCTTTCAGTGGCCAATCTGCAAACATCAATTATTACAGTTTATAACAACAACAACAACAACATTAATAGTCGAGGGCAGAATTCTTAAAAGACAATTATGACTAACTTATTTAAACACGCCATTCAAAGTAGTTTAATGTGGTGCAACAAGTACAAGTACTGTCAACATTAACACAACACCTGCACACCTGTGTTGGAAGGAGTGGTCTAATGTGCCTGATTATTGAGTCTAGGTTTGGCGAATACCATGATCTGCCTGGTTACCTGCCTGACTGCATTGTGCTGAGTTTGGTGGAGGAGGGATAATGCTATGGGGTTGTTCTCCAGGGTTTGGTCTCAGACCAGTCTCAGTAATGGGAAATCTTAGCATCAGACATTTTGGAAAATTGTATACTCCCAACATTGTGGGAACAGTTGTGGGAACCTGTGCCTGCTGTAAAAGCTCGTTAAAGCACAGCCTCGTACCGCGTGTCAGGCTATGAGTCCCTGTCTGATTTTAAAAAGCAGGATTTCTTACTGCCGAGCGTATTCCACCATCTCCACTTGGGCACCGAAGAGCTTGGACGGTGTACGCTTGACCACTTTCTGCTCTCTGGCCAGCTGCTGGATGGTTTGAATGATCTGCTGTGTGTGTTTCACTCCCACTTTAATCGCGTGGCAGAAGTCCTGCTGCAGCACGTTCTCCGCAGCAGCCTCCATCATCACTGACGCAGACAAAACAAAGAGACAGTCAGACTGTGTGATGCCTGCAGTGAATTATGTGTGTAGGATGCAGGTCAGCCACTGGAAACGAAAGGAATAATATAATAATAATAATTTTTACTTAGGTTTAGGTAAGAGCCGTTCTCAGACACAAAGTCACTTTACTAACAACAAAACACAGACAGATTAAAAAGAATAACGACTAGAGTAATTGAGTGTGTAAGTAATTGAGTAATTGAGTAATCTAGCTAACACTTTTATAATTAGTATTATTTTTATTTTTTTTATTGATCTGTTTCATTTTTATTGTTTTCTTTTAGGTCAAACAATAAATACGGGCTTAACTGAACAATGACAATTATGTGCGGCCTTTTTAAAGAAGCTAGAACACTTTACTGGAAATGTGAATGTGAATGTGCATAGAACTGTGTGTTCATTGGGCCACGCTTCATAGTGTAAAGAAAAGCAATAGGACAGCTGAAAAAATTTAAGCTTTAAGAAATATTGAATATTATTTAATGCTGCCTTCATAATTCAGTTCCAATAACAGATTCAGATGGAGTAACAGTGGCAGGCCAATGCAAGCACAAACAATAGTCACATCAAAGAACTAGGAATTTCAGCACAACAGACAAGTTAATAATAAAATATAATATATATACTATAATAATAGTAGAATAGAATGTGTACTTGTGGATAAATGTAGATTTGGTACAATTAATAATTCAAAGTAGTTTGATGTGGTTCAACAAAAGTATTGTCAACTTTAACACAACACCTGTGCACCTGACTGCATTGTGTCGACTGTACAGTTTGGCAGAGGAGGGATAACGCTATGGGGTTGTTCTCCAGGGTTTGGTTTTGGACCCTTATTTCCAGTAATTGGAAATCTTAATGCTTCAGCATATGGGGACATTTTGGAAAATTGTATACTCCCAACATTGTGGGAACAGTTTGGGGAAGAACCTTTTCCTGTTCCAGCATGACTGACTGTGTTCTAGTGCACAAAGGCCTGCTGTAAAGGCTGGTCGAAGCATAGCCTAGATTTCTTACTGCCGAGCGTATTCTACTATTTCCACTTGGGCACTGAAGAGTTTGTAATTAAATTATAACGTCCAGGGATGATTTTCGGAGTCTTTCAGCTTTAAAGAAGTGAGCAGGGGTCAAGCTCAACGCCGAGAAAGGTGTTAGTGGATGAGCTACAGATCTGTGCATTAGCTAGACGTCAGGAACACCAGAATTACACTCACCCACTTGGCTGGAAGGAGCTCCTGCTACCACTAGGTTCAGCGTGCTGGAACTCATTTCCTTCCGGGTGGGATTCACAATAAACTCTCCATCGACAAGCCCAACGCGCACCGCACCTGCACAGCAAGGACAACAGCGAAAGCGTTGTCATAAAAAAATAAAAATAAATAAAAATATCCAACATATGGCCAAAAGTATGTGGACATCTGATCATCACATCTAATTGAGATTGCTAGATTTCCAATACTCTAGACTTTATACCTCTGTCCCAGCTTCCGCTTATCTGATAAGTATTCAGTCAGTTAAAGGAGTATTTTTGGGGTCTGGCATTGATGTTTATTACTCATTACTCATTACATTATTCATTACTCAGTGGCATTCCAGTTCATCCCCAAAGGTGTTCAATGGGGTTGAGGTTAATAATTAATATATAAACAGATAAAATCTTACACACCGAGTAAAACCTGACAATACAGAAAGTAAATCAAATCCAGGATTAATTTATTACAAAACTAATCACAGTAACTCTAATATCCTGTAATTACATAAAAACCATGATGCAACAGAAGACGCTTAAGATACCTCTAGCACAGAAAACTCAACCTACCAATAGGTCCGTTCCAAGGAATGTCAGAGAGGGCGAGCGCAGCAGACGCTTAAAAAGGATAAACAAGAAATTAGAGACGTATAACACTGTCCCACAAAGACATTCAGAAGACAAAGAGACAAACTGTATGTTACACCGCATTACAGTGTGTGAGAGGATTCTGTACCGAACACAGCTGGAGCTATTAATTACCTCCATTGATTGCAAGCACATCTGGATTATTGACGCCATCAACAGCTAATATGTTGCACAGAACCTTCAGAACAAACAGAAAGGACCGTTTATAGTTTAATGTTTTTACATTAAGTCACATTTGGTATTTAGACAGAGTTAGTGATTAACATGAGGGTATTACATATAGAGGGTATTACATATAAAGGGTATTATACCTGTGTGTCATAGAAGTAACCAGCAGGAAAGAGGGGTCTAATGGAACGGTCTGTGGGCAAATAGATACACAAACAGTTTGTATTTTCTGCATATATATATATATATATATATATATATATATATATATATATATATATATATATATATATATATATACACACACACACACACACACACACACACACACACTTTATTATCTGCCCAATTACTAGTATTATAGAGGGATCCAACGTCTGAAATCTGTATTTAAAACTATATTATCAACAGCATTTAAATATTTTAATTTTGTCAGTTTCAGAAATTGACAGTTTTCCCAAAAGCCTTTGATGACCACTAATCTCTAGTTTGCGAAAGATAAAGGACAAAAAACCAACTCATCTTCTTTTTTAATAATTCTCCAATTTTACAAAATCCTAAAACTTTCTGTTTTCAAGATTAAATGATAAAATTACCGGTCTGTAATGTGGTCACAGACAGTAGCACTACACTGTAACTTTTTTTTTTTATAACTTTCACATGCTGTGCATGTGATGCTTTGATTTCATAATGCAGTCTCAAAGTTGTACCTATTAGCCGGCTAGTTAAAATCTCTAGGTCAGTTGTGCCGATCTCTCTCCGCAGGTAGTTGGTGGGGATTCTTCCAGCAGCCGCTGCTTTCTGCCTATAATCAACCTGTTTGTAATGAAGGAGATAACTGTTAGAAGTAGAGCTTGTGTGTACTGGAGCTTAATAATGTAAAATTTTGAAATGGACAAAGGAGCTGGATGTGTAGACCAGTATCTGTTGAATGTATTATATATATATATATATATATATATATATATATATATATAATGTGGTGTATAAGTATGAAGGGATCCCAAACTGTATGGTAGCATACACCAGATTATATATAATATATATATATATATATATATATATATATATATATATATATATATATATATATATATATATATATATATAAAAACGTAATAATTTGGGTGGCAACTGTGTCCTGTCCATATACAAAGCTCACGGCTTAAACTGCAAGAAGGGGATAGCTGAACTTACCACGAGGGGCATGAAATGGGACGGTGATGGTTTTGTTTTGCTGACAGCTGTGACCATCACTGCCGTCTCTCCAAGCTAGAAATTATGAGCGAACACAGCATTAGTAATAATGTGGCAGAGAGAGCTATTACTCTATTAGTTATTTCTTTCCAAAACACATTGAATGCTGATTTAATATGTTTCCTTATTTTTTTCTTCTGACATACATGTTGTTACATGAATATGATGAATATTTTATTATATGAATATTTTATTATATATTGGATTTTGTTTATATTGAAATAATACATTGGAAACTGTAAATTCAATTACTCTATTCATCATCACACATACTGTGCTAAAATACCCCTGTTAAACAAGATTCACTGCTTGTCTTTGCAGTGAATTATGCAATTGGACCCACCGCTAGTCTTAAATCTTACCTGCACAACAGAACACCCGTCTGCAAATCTGGCGAGCTTCCCTGTCGATATTTCAAGGTTTCTTAGGAAAAGCAAAGAAAAGCATCAGAAAGAGATACCATGTGTACAGCAAGAATTTTAGTTAGTAACATGCGTGGATCCTTGGCATTGTGACCTTAGGCTCATGTGTGGGTGATCCAGAGCACTCTATTGGTCACTGCTTTTCTAGGCAGATTAAGTGTGCTGTGTGTGGACAGTCAAATGGGTGCACCTCAAATTTGTTTGGAAACAGTGTTTACAGAGTGCTGTCTCATCATTACATAAGATAACAGCTTCTATACAGGAACAGAATAGTCCACAGGGTTCAAAATCAAGGCTTGTGCATCCAAATCCATGTCTAATGAGATCATAGTGAGGGATTCTACAGCCTACAGAGCACTGCCTGGGTCACAAAAAAATAGGGATGCCAAATAATATTGGAATTATTGCCAGATATTGCAGATTGGCCAATATTTACATTGAAAAATGACCAGCATTTGTAACCCTACAAGAATAAATGCACATAATAGCAATCTAGATACAAGCACCTTCTAAACACTGGTATCACCATCAGCATATATGTAAATGACAAAACACAGCTATCAACCACTACTTCCCATATCAGTGGGTACCAAGTAATAAATTATTATGCTTGTGTTTCTATTCTAATGGACTAAAAAGTATGAATAAGCCTTCTGCTTTATATGTGGTGCACTGCATATATCATAAAGTAATAAAACCAAATAGTGCTCTACATAGGTCTACAATTAAAGAAAATCTCTCCATATGGTTTTAACATGTACACCATAAAATAGAGCAATCTACATTCTAAAGCGTAACACAACACAGTGCATAGTACACAACACAGGGCACCTGTCTGAACTGTGCACTGTGTAGGTCACAGAATAAAAGCTTTCATGCTGAAATTGTACGCTAAAGCTAATAAAGACCTCCAGTTCCTGATACCTTAATTACATAGGACATGAAATGAAATGAAGGCGTACACTGCTGCTACTATACACTACAAATAAAGACTCCATTGGGCATGAAATGAAGCCATCTACTCCCTGTATGGTAAACAACTTAGTGCACATGTTTAAAAAGTGCAATAAATAATTAAATAATGATGGGTACTCTCTGTACAGTGTGACTCCATACACAGTGCACTACATAGGGCATGAAATGAAGCCTGTATAGTGCACTACACAGTAATGGGACAAAGGTTTCCTAATCCAAACCCTGCACTGTATAGCTGCAAAATTGTCTGATACTCTCTGTACAGGGGACTACACAGTTCAGGTGATAAAGGCTTCTCAAGCAGACGAGTGCACACAGATATACAATCATACAGATTCATCAGGAGTGGCATCTTGTAAGCAAGTGAACTGAAGACTCCCTGAATAGTAAACAACACAGGGCACATGTCTGAATAGTGCACTGCGTAGGTCACAAAATAAAAGCTTCCATGCTGAATGTCTTACTAAAACTAATAAAGACCTCTAGTCTCCAAATCCGTGACTACGGTCCTCAGTCGGAAAAGGGTGGAGTGCCCACTCCAGTTTGGAAATGATCTCCTGCTTCAAGTGGAGGAGTTTAAGTATCTCTAGGTCTGTCTTGGTGAAGATTTAGCGGTCAATCTATGTCCTACTCTCAGCTATGGTCGCCAGCTCTGGGTAGTGACTGAAAGAACGAGATTGCGGATACGAGCTGCCGAAATGAGTTTCTTCCGTGCGATATCAGGTCTCATCCTCAAAGATAGGGTGAGTAATTTGATTATACATATGATTATACATTTTTATTATTTCTTTTTGTTTTCTTTATCTGTTGGTAAATGGAGGAACAGCAAAGTAAGATTTTCATTGTACAGTGTAACTGTCTGTTCTGCTGTGCATATGACAATAAAACTCTTGAACTTGAACGGACATGTCCGACCGGGAGGAGACCCCGGGGGAGACCTAGGACACGCTGGAGAGATTATATCACTTGGCTGGCCTGGGAACGCCTCGGCATCCCCCTGGAGGAGCTAGAGGAGGTGACTGGATAGAGGGAAGTCTGGGTTTCTCTGCTTAGACTGCTGCCCCCATGACTCAGATCCCCGGAATAAGCAGTGGGTGGATGGGTGGATGGATGGGTGGATGGGTGGATGGATGGGTGGATGGATGGTCTCCGATAAACGCACTACATAGGTTGCACTATAAAAGTCCCACAGTAAAGTCTGCTGCTTTAGAGTGACCCATAGAAACCCACAGCATACACTATACTAACCCTATTGTACACCACATAAGACATAGAGACTCTATACACAGGGCACTACACAGAGCATGAAGCCTGTAAGGTGCACTACACAGTAATGGGACAAAAGTTACTACACAGTTCAGGTAATAAAGGTTTCTAAACCAGACGAGTGGATAACATGACATACAATCTGAGGTTCATCAGGAGTGTAAGTAAGAATAATCTGCACCACAGAGCTCATGGAATAAAGGCGTACACTGCTGCTACTGTACACTACATAGTTCATACATAAACTCCATACACAGTGCACTACATAGGGCATGGAATGAAGCCTCCCTATGTAGTGCACTGCAGAGTAATGGGACAAAGGTCTGCACTGAGTAGATGATGAAATAATGATAGGTTCTCTCTACACAGTGAACTACACAGCTCAGGTGATGAAGGCTTCTCAGACAGACGAGTCATCAGCATCATCCTCTCCCTTCCTCTCCTTTCTTACCTTCCTCCCAAATCTACCGCTGTCCTCCTCTCGGTCGTATGACTGGCCCAGACGCTCCGGTGACAGCCGCGTGCGCTGAGCCGACACAGAGCGGAGCCGGCGGCGAGGAAGTGCTTCATGTTTGAGCTGAAATGCGCGAGTCTGTTGCTTGTGACACATGAACACAGCGACAGGGGGCAGCCATCAGTCACATGGCCGAAAACACCGCCGTCCTCCACTGCGATTGGACAAACAGCGTGCAACCAGATAGTGTCGTAGATCTACAGCGAGCGCGAAACATTAGTTCCTACGACACCAACACCCCGCGTGTTTCTCTACAGATCAGCTATAACATTAACACCACCTCCTTATCTCCTTATCTACACACACTGTCTGTTTATCAGCTCCACTTACATTATAGGATATATATAGTACACATATAGTGCATCTGATTCTCTGTAGACTTTGTTACCCTGTTCTTTAATAAGCTGGACCCCCCACATGACCGCCACAGAGCAAGTACTATTTGGGTGGTGGGTCATTCTCAGCACTGCAGTTACACTGACATGATGGGGTGTGTTAGTGTGTGAGTGGATCAGACACAGCAGTGCTGCTGGAGTGTTTAAACACTGTGTCCACTCACTGTCCACTCTGTTAGACACTCGTACCATGCCTGTCCACTGTGTAGATGTGAAGTCAGAGAAGATAGATCATCTGTTTCTGCACAGTTTGTGTTCCTCTGGTCCTTCATCAGTGGACACAGGACACTGTTGGCTGGACGTTGCTGGTTGGTGGACTAGTCTCAGTCCAGCAGTGACACTGAGGTGTTCAAACACTCCAGTATCACTGTGGTGTCTGATCCACTCACACTGGCACCATGGCAGTATCACTGCAGTGCTGAGAATGCAGTGCTAATAGTACCTGCTCTGTGGTGGTCCTGGAGGGTCCTGACCATTAAAGAACAGGCTGAAAGGGGATAAACAATGTCTGCAATGAAACAGATCTACAGTCTGCAATTGTTGAAGTACAAAGTGCTCCTGTATGGTCAGTGCAGCTGATAAAATGGACAGTGTGTGTGTAGATGTTACTGGTGACTTTATTGTTATGGCTGATTGGTGTGAGCTTATTGAAGAAATAATGTTTATTAAACCGATTTAACAAGTTTTACCAGTTTATACTGCACATCTGCGTCCACCTGCACTGACGTAAACATATTTGTAAAATGACTATATTATATATATATATATATATATATGTATATTCTCTTTCACAGTTATATATTCATATATTTACAGCTGCATATCGCTCATTTCTGTTCAGGCCCACTTTATTAAAACATTTGTCCTGTACTTCCGCTCTATGGCTTTATTAGAAACACCTACCCTGGGATTTCATTTATTGGTCACTTTATTAGAAACACCCACCTGGCTGTTACATCTGAATCCACCTTTTTACTCTTAGTAAATTATTTAGTAAAGAAAGAAAGAAACAAATAAATAAATTAATAATAACAAGAGAACAAAGATTTTATTTATAAAACACGTTTCCCTAAATTAAAACATTTTAGGACATTTTAAGATAACATCAAAATGTATTAAAATATAAATTAAAGGGGAACTCCCTCCATTTTTCAGAAATATTGAAAAAAAGTGAACAAAATAAGTGGTTGAGATGTTATCAAAGTCTTTCAGAGTGGTTTGGTGTGAAACAGAAACCAGAAGTCTGGAGAGTTGAATGCCACTTAAAGCTACATCTTATTACTTTATTACATAAAATGGTTGGATAAATACTGACTGATGTCTAAAACATAGTTCTATGACAGCTTTGGCTTAAATGTACTTCAATCAATTTATTTTAATGCGTTAATGGCAGAGAGTTAATTAAAGCAAGTTGTAAGGCAAAATAATCTCCAAAGAAAGCTTTACAGTAATTAACACTACATACACAAGCCCAAAATACGCATGTAGGCTCACTGGTGGTTTCGGATGGCAAATAAAATAGCAATCTTGGTGATGTACACCTGGCAACCCCTGGCTCCCCTTCGGTACCACCGTAAAGACATTTCATATAAAACCACTCTGAGCAAATTTGTTCACATCTAAGAGACATACTTATTCAGATATTTGAAAGAATTGGTGGAATTCCCCTTTAAATGAATTACACTGTGAAAAAAGGCTACAGTAAACACAAAGTAGCTTGTGTACTACATGTATGCATGCTGGATGTTGTGCACACAGATGTTGACAGATGTTAAAGCATACTAGATACTGTACACATGGTTTAATAATTGATCTCACTGTATCTGTAATTGCAACAATCCTTCCAAAACAAAATAACATCACTAGAGGGCGCCATTGCTTGTCGCATTTTGAAAGGTGGAACATACTTACATGGATCTCAAAGTACAGCAGTATTATATATATATATATATATATATATATATATATATATATATATATATATATATATATATATATATATATATATATATATGGAATATTGTTAAAGCTGTTGTCCATGTATTCTATCTTATTGTAAGAACTTTTGTGAACCACTACAGTCATATGGACGCAATGGCCTTTACTCAATAAAACATATTTCATAAAAAATAAAGTTCATACAAATGTGTTGGCTGCGAATCATTTATAAATTTAATTGAAAGCGACTTTTTAAACACAATTCTATTCTCACAGTTCACCTCCAGCGAGTCTGTACGGCTAGACGGAGCAAAATGAAGTACAAAAAACAAACAATATACAAAATTGCGTTTATTAAAGAAGATATACCTTAATGCGGTTACAACATAGTGTCAGTAGTACATCATTGAAGACTAATCAGGAGTGTGGAATGACTTTAGGTTTTCCAGCATAAATGCACTTTTCCTCTTGCAGCACTGCTCATATCCATCTCTGAATTTATTCCAGTCCAGCACTGCTACTGTACAACGTCTCCCCAATCCAGGAGATAAAGTGGGGGAAGTATGTTGACCTTACTTTTTGATGACCTCTTCTTTTAGTTTCTCTGCCAGATGTTTTCTCTTCTGCAACTTCTTCTTCTCTTCGACAGAGATTTCCTTAACATAAGACGAAAGGCAGGTTTAAAAATGTAGCTGCGGTGAACGAAACACTGCAGCTCAATCAGTCTTAGCGACACCATTCACTAAGCATATGTTCCTTGTCCATAGAATCCAGACAGCCCTTCCAATTAGCAAGCTCAGCTTCTTTATGGTGCACCAAAATGCTGACAATAGGCATTCAGTTGTGCACTCACAGCTTAGGTTATATCCATAAAACAGAAGCCACCACACATTAGCCTATGGTCACCATGCCTGAGCAACTGAGGGACTGTGTTCTCTGGAGAGATGGAGCTTCAACCTGTACCTTTGGAAGTAGCCAACTAGTCAACTAGATATTGATGAATATCACAATATTATATATTATCTATTTAATTATTATACGTATGTATTATCTTTGGTTATTCGTTTTAATTTATGGTTAGTTTAAAAGTGTACAGAAGAAAATACTGAACTTGTTTGAACTTGTATGTTTTGCATATTTAAATACAATTAAATGGTTGAGATGTCTTTCAGAGAAGTCTTTTAGAGTGGTTTAGTGTGAAACACTCTGTTCTAGAGAAACACCCACAACTGTCCACAGCGGTGGGGACAGCAACCAGACATCTGGAGAGTTTAATGCCACTAATAGCTACATCACATTACGTTATTACATGAAACAGTTATATATACACTGACTAATGTCTAGCACATCGTTCTATAAGATCTTTGGCTTAAATGTACTTATTTATATTATATTTAGATTTAATCCAGCAGAAGGTTAATTAAAGCAAGTTGTAAGGCAAAATAATCTACAAAGAACTTTAATTATTTAGAACCAGAACACTGCCAAATGATTAACTACACACTTATCCTGGGACAGAAGATTCTGGCACAGAATGCTGGAGAATATGCAAATTGCTAGAGAATAAAATGGCCAAACTTCACCAGTAAAACGAACAACAACTGAACGAGAAGTTTACAGTATAACATTCTGCTCTGTACAAATTATTACGCAATATTAGAAGATATTCATGACGGTAATTATATTGTAATTATACTGCCATGTGGCACTTTGTGACGGCATTTGGATCATGATGATATTATTTATTGTGATTCTACAGATGATAGATTTAGCTTTGTTCCAGCACCCCATGTAAAGCTTTCACAGAAGAATAGAGGCTGTCACTTAAGCAAATTTGCTATTATTCTCCTTGATTTCATAAGAAATGCTGGATGCGCTGGAGTCTTTTGGGCATATAGAGTATGTACCACAATATTTCGTTTTTCTGAGGTTTGCAAACGAGTCGGAGTGTACAAAACTCACTATCAAACCCGTAGTGCCACAATTAGAAAAGGCTATGGAAAACTAGCTACAATTCCTTTTACATTTGCATGTAGCTAATTTGTACAAACCTAATCTAAAGCTTTTGTTATCTTTTTATGACACAAAGAGCTAGAAGTACTGGCTACACTCATAATATATATTCAGATGGTCATAGTAATAACACCATACTGCCATATTTGCATTTGCATTTCTGCGATGGCTCATTCTATTGCATTTGCATTTGACTCATTATCATTTGAGCATCATATTCACAGGCTGGGCTAAATCAGGCTTAGTTGGAGCAAAGAAACTATGCAATACATGGACAGCTAAAACACTTAACAGTATAAACACTAATAAAGAACATTTTCTGAGGGTGTGTGTGTGTGTGGGGGGGGGGGTTCTGGGTAGCAGCTAATGACAACTACAGACAACTAAAGTGCCTTGCTACTCTAACACGGACACCTCTGCACAGGTCACCTTCTGAGCCACAGGGCTGATGCTCTGAGGCTGGGAGGCGTTCACACTAGCACTGCCTCCGTGCCTTTTCAGTGCACTCTCCTTTGATTTGCAGTGGAGGAGAAAACAAAAGCTCTGATTAGCTCAGGGACAAGACATCCACAAAAATAGCCTGCGGCTCTTTAATTTTTTATATCCTTTAGAAAATAATTCATAATTGAGTTGTACTCCAAAAGGCTGCCTAGGGGTTACTGTTCGGCTATTACAGGGAAAAAACAATAAAAACGATCACAATGTTGCTAATAGTAGTAGAAATCACTGGAGGATTAACTTTTAACTAGCGGTGAATGATTATACAACCAAGTTTATTATACTAAACTCTACATGTGGTTTAGTGATATTGTTTATATACATTTTGGGTGGAAATCAAGATCATATTGGGTGAATGTCCAGCATGGATCTGAACACACAGATAGACAAGTGACCAATCAAATGAGAAACTAATATAAAATATTGGGACACCACAAGAAGTCAGATCAGGTTCCATCCAGATTGGCATAGGTTCTATATGTCTATGGAACCCCATTCTTTTAAAATATATTTCCTCAGTGGTGATTTAATAATGGTGGGAGAAAGCTCTGTCTAAGACACTGTCTGAAAGCTTTCACAGGAGTAACTGGGTTGAGATCTAGTGTCTCCCACTGCCATAACATTTAAATTTACATCACTTTCATGCTATGTTTTATTTTCTGCTCTTTTGGAGGATATTAAGGATATTAATGGATAAAAATCATATTAAATGGCTGAATTAGTCCATCTCTGTGCTAGTCTTAAACAGTTAATCTTTTTATTTGAATGGAAGAAAAATGTAATGTGTGAACCTTTTGACAGGACCTGTGTGAAGAGGCTTGTTACCTGTGTGGCAGGTGTGAGGGTCGGGGCTGCGACTGGCTCCTCTGCAGACAGGGGTTTGGCTTTCTGCTCTTTCTTCATGGCCTGTAGTTTGTCCCTCTGCTGTCTCAGGTACTCTGCTCTCTGCTGCAGCTGCTCCTGCTGGGCCACTGATAGCTCCTGCATCCAAACAGAAAGAAGAATGGACGCAGGCAATCACAGTAACAGCATTCCTCTGATGTTAGATAAGCAACGAAGAGATAAAGAACCCGCTGGCGTCGGCCTGCTGTTCTTTACTCACTTTAAATGGTTTGGAGATGCCGGCCTCTTTCCGTGCCTCCTCTAGCCAACTCTCTGCTGCTTGGTTAGAAATCTTCTCCTTGGGAACTGGCTGTGGGGCACTTCCCTTGACTGGTGCTCGAACAGCTGGCAGTGTCTTGGTCTCCGCAGGGCCTTTTTTATCGGTTTAAATAAGTAAAGGCTGTAATACTAATACAAAAACACACTCATAGCTCTCAGTTTGTATGAAGTGAAGGATTTTCTATTACCTGTAGGCTTGTCAGATATTCTGCCTGGAGTTCGCTCAGTGCTTCCGGATACTGCAGATTCTCCTGCCTTCCCCTCTTTCTTTGACGAAGTACCATTCATCTGTGGGGGGGAACACACGAGCACGTATTATGTAACCAGTCTCAGATTATCCGGTAGATGGTGAAACCACAAAGACAGCATTGATGTATGCTTAAACTATAGGCCCCCCACAGCACAAACAATGCTGACCTCTTCTATTAAACAACAGCTTAAAACAAAACAGCTCAGAAGAAATACAAGGTGTCTGAAGGGATGGAATAAAAAAGAAAAAAAGAATGATCATATCAATAATGAAACTGTCTTTTTAAATTGAGGCCCATTATCATTCTCCTACAGCAGGTGAACCTACAGCATACATACGTTACTCAAGCCGTTGCTTGGCTGAACTGTAGTGTGGGCACGAGCTTGAGGGTCAATGCCGTTTCTCATAGGTGTCTCGTGGAAGCAAGCAGACGTGGAGCCCAACTCCTCTTCGAACTGCTCTCTGCGAGCCATCTCTAGCTCATACTCCTCCTTAGACCGTCTAAAGGGAGAAAGTATGATGCAATCACAAAGTAAACTTCCTTTCTAACATGTTGGGACTATCACTGCCAAACCAACTTTACAGAAAAAGGTCAAATATTCAACTGCGAGTTTCTAAGAGGAGTCACGAAACAGAAGCTTACAGCATTAAAATGTACATAAAAGGAATAACAAGGCATTGAACTGGCAGCAATGAAGATGCATACGCTCAATTGAATACCGTTTGGTTTACAGGACATAAAAACACCAGAACGTGCACTGGATGACACCGACAGGCTTGGGAATGTGAGCCTTGCTCTAGAAGCTTTCAAGGTTAATAGCAGAGTGTTACATAACACAGTATTTTTAGACCTGCAGGTATGAGCAAGCCAGGTCAGTAAGTTTACATCTGGTGCAGCAAAGGAGGCGACAGAGGGACGTTCTTCAACTGATAAATACTTGGCACATGTATAAGAGCTATGAAATAGTTATAAATACATATCAGGGTGAGAATCTGACTACTGGAAGAAGCTTACACCCCTGTCCTGCTCCATCTGATCTGTGCTCTGACACTTACTGTGATCTCTTAATGGACTTCATTACTATTATCTTCTTAATCAATCTACACAGAAACTTCCGGGGCACTAAACCAGGGCAAAAGACCTTCTGTAGTTCACATTCACATTCAGATATCACAGAATTTCTAGAGAAAAGCTTTAGAATACACAGCTTTCACTGGGCCTTGGCAAGAGGGAAGAAGGCTTGTAATATATGTCTATACAAAGTTGCTTCCAACCTGGCTGCAACAGCATTCTTAAGCTTTTTGCGCATAGCATATCTACTCTATATTTATAAGACCCCCTGGAATTAATGCAGATCAAAGAGTAAAATCAAGAAGCAGCATAGGAGAAGAGAATTACAACAAGGCTATAAGTGTTTACTCACTTGTCTTTTAATCCAACAGACCAATATTTGAGAAACCTTAAGGAGCTTAACTATCCATAGACACACAGTCTTATAGACCTGGCTTAGTGTAAATGTCACCAATCTCATTAGGTCAGTTACAGCAGTCTTCAGAAGTGGAGAGGTGGAGAACTGCTACCTACAACTAATTCTGCTTTGGAAGTCACAGAGCTGAGCTTGTGACCAGTGACAAACTAGAAAACCACAGGTATGAGGTTACTATAGGGTCAAAACACCACACTGTGATTGCAGCGCTGCATGCTGTGACTGTGATATGCATTGTGATATATTAAACCGACCTTGGTGAACCCTTGATATGACATGATGTTTACTATTTACACTATTTACAGCAGCAGCACAAGACTTATTTAAATACAAAATATGTAGAAATCCTTTTTAGAGGGCTTAGAAATGCAAAGACTTACATCTGTGTTTGTATCACAAACTATGATTTGAGCAAGCAAACACCTCAAGTGGAATGTACTTGCACTTCAGTTGCCTTTTACTGTTAATTTGCTAAACAAAAATGAGTAAATCTGTTTCCACAGCAATGTGAACTGTGTACATCCAATTGCTTGTATAACAGTAGCAGAGTTCTCTTCGCTTAATTAACAACACTACTACTCTAATGTACCATACTGAACCTCACAAACAAAACAGTAGTAGGTGACATATGGTGAAAGATAAATCAACTAATGCTAAGTGTGTTTTACTCTAGACAATACTACACACAAATATTTAATATCCTTTATCCATTCTTTCTAATAAATGTATATAATTAGAGTATATGATTAGTTTAAACTTGGGTTTATCTGTACTCTCACTATGTGCTTTCCTTTGTGGGCTGCACCTGCACAGCTGAATGAAACTTTCTTTTCTGCCTTGTTTAGTCAGTTTGCTTCTTCCGATAGCCATGCTGATGCACATACTAGCCAGCTTTGCCAGTGCATTTAATCCACAAGCTACAGATCAGATAAAATTGAGCAGAACCAGCAGAGAAGGAAGATTCAACTATTCTGAACCAGCCTAGAACAATAACAAACAGACACATCTCACATCCTTAAACACCACATCAAGCTCATAGTAGCACAGTAGCAGTAGCACACAGAAAGCTCCAATTCCACATGCTGCTGTATTTTATTATGGATAATATAGACATGGGTCTAGCCCAACTATTCTGGAAAAACATAAGGCCTCTGGGCTCAATGAATGCACGATGTGGCAAGTTTTGTAACTTACGGCAGATCATGTTATGTACACGTGTCTTCAAGACACTGAGAACGCTTCCTCAGACCCCAGAGGGTTACAGCCTGCTAACATCAAAACGGCAAGGCCCAAGCACAACAATATTGATTAGCAATCTATATCTATGCACAGCGAGCGGTTACTGATGAAATGTGGTTCAGTGCTCATTAGAAGGATGCTGAACATTGAAAACAACATACTTGAGAACTTCCTGTAGGATCTGCATCTCCTGCTGCTCCAGCTCACTCATTACATCAACACCGTCAGTCAAACATTCAGGCAGTGCACCTAGCAATGACACAGGGATACATCATCACCTAGACGTCACCTAGAAGTGCTTCACATGTGTACATCACAGAAATAAAATATATTACAGACACAATGAAGTAAACTGAACGAATTACTTTTAACAGTGTGGACTAATTACATCATTTTACGATGACAGAATGATATTCACAACAACAGCACTGCACAAAGTAGACAAGCAGTGAAACAAGCCGGACAGGAATTGTGTAGTACAGCTGAGTACCGTTTCTCTCCTTTATGACTCGCAAGGCCTGAAGCTGCAGCTCCACATTCTTCTGCACCATCAGAGAACGAAACATCTGAAAGTCGTCTGTGGCCAGCACCGGCTGAAACAGAGTCTAAAAAGGATTAAAAAAACACAGGGAGCAATAGCAGCACTGAAGTAAACAAAGCAAGAACATATTATTCAACACTGCAGACAATACAACTAGTCCAAAATAGCGTATTCTAACATTTTAATGAATGTACATAAAAGATAAAAGCATTTCCCCACTATGCTGTAGTTTCTCTCTCTTTCTGTTACAATAGTGATGACGTAATGAAGCTGTACTAAAGGTGCTTTGTTTTCTGATGTCATTTGATCAGAGAATAATTAGAATGATAACATTACAGTGCTTGTTACAGTAACCTTGTTAACAGCCCTTCCCAAACCAGACACCTGCATCTGACCAATTGAATGAGCTTATAATAGCGAGCAAGGCCAACTACCAACAGCACACGAACCAAGCCTGCAATCTACCAGCTCAAGACAGAGAAAGGGCACAAACGTGTAAACCATGGAAGAGAAAACATTAGAAACTACAGACTCAGAGACCAACAAACACTTAGATTCTTAGAGCTTATAGCAATTCAATTGAATTTTCACTGCCCCAAAATGAGGTTTATCAGCAGAAAACATGAAGTTTCCCTCTTTAGTTTTACAATCGAGTTAACGTAGCAAATACTATAGAGTATTTATACAGCAAAAAAACCTTTATATGCAGTCTGTCTAAGGACAGATTTTTCTTTTCCTTTGTCTGTTTTGGGGGGAAAAAAGTGGGAAAAACAGTGTCAATCTGATTTCAAACAGAACTATTGCTTTTCACTTCAATCATCTGTCAAAACAACACCTGTACATGAAGGCCAGTGAGAGGGGGATCTGCTCTTATTATAATTGCCTTCTGTTTTGTTTGCGATAGCCAACTTAAATGCAGCATCTTTAAATGGCAGCAGAGGATGGAAAGGCTAAAGCTGTGCAACTAGAACTGAGAGCTGTACAGCCCAAGCAGTAGCCTTAATCATACATCAGTGACATGTTGGGTCTTTTGGGTGTCCATGTGAGCTTCCATCAAGCATCTTCTCACAAGGCTATGGTAAAAGATAACCATTGTAGTCCATTGTACTCAGACAAAAAGGGAGGCAGTCTAAATGCTGAGGCACGGAGAAAACGTCTTAAAAGACAAAAGAGAAAAAAACACCTCCACCCACTACTTGCTTTGTCCATTCTGTCAGAAGATCAGAAGTATTGCTTTCTCTCTGCTCCAGGTCTGAAACCCAGATTCGTAGCCCTGTCTGGCAACCTAATCACATGTGGAGGCTTTTTCTAGCTGCTCTCAAAGGGCACAGTTGGGACCGTGTCGCTGTCCTGAAAGCAACAGTTCCCCAAAGCCGCTTCCTCTGTCTCAGTAACCCAATTCAGGGCTACCCCACTAATCTCCTAATAGACTGGGTTTACCTGAGTCACTGAGACTTAACTCTTTCACTGCCAAGTGCCCAGTAAATATTGCCTTTAAAAGTCAACATGCTGCTATTCCAGGCAGATAACAGTTCAAAGCAACATTATGGTGAACACCTGCCTGATTATTAATGCCCTTGGTATTAACAGTAAGGAATAAGATGCTGATTAAACTCTAGGGGATACGTTCTCTTGAGCATGAAGTCTCATGTTAGTTCATTAACTATCAATCTCCATTATGTCTTGAAATGAAATGCACAGCATATCTACTGTACTTTACTAGTTAGGTTTAGGGTATTTTTTAGGTTTTTTGTTGGAGCTGAATGCTTTTAGCCACCTTACAGCCAACACACATTCAGCTCAGACACAAATGCTGGCCTTGTTCGCAATAGTCCATTAAACTACTTATTTAAGACATGTTATTGCAACATATAAACATACTGATTCATCAAAGATGGGAACAGGACAGAAACCAGGGGTTGCAATGTCTATATTGAAAATATAGTTCATTTGTTTGTCAGTGAACCTGCATCTGTCCTGATTAAAAAAATAATAAAAATATGTTTTATTCAAGGACTAGTTTGCCCTAGCGTGCCTTGCATGTAATCTCGTCATCCGGAAATTATTTTTAAAAACATTTTCAACCAAAAACTTCACTGTGAAACAATGTCTCAGTCATCTGGTAATGTATTCTTAACCACTTCGTCAAATTTTGTTGTGTTAGCTTTTAGACATAAGATGTTCTGTTTCTCCAGAACGGTGAGCTTCACATTAAATCACTCAGAGGAAATCGTAATGACTGAATTATTTCAGCAGAATTTCCACTTACATGAACTCTTAACCTGAAGATATGGTGGCTATATAGGTTTCAACCATTCGACTGAATTTTGCTTACCTGCAAAGTCTTCGACTTGGCGAACGGAGACGAGCATGCCTCCAGGAACTGCTGTTCACTAATGCCCACTTCTTGCATATAACTTTCTAACAACTTCTCCACCTGAAAGACAAGTTCATGAAAATGTATGTGAATGAACTTGTAATTAAACTCACAAGTGAATAAGCTACATAATAAAACTAAACTCAGAACACATCAGCCTATCTGACGATAAGCAGTGGGCAAATTAGGTTAAAGCTTGAGCGAGTAATGTAGGAAAAGTTGGTGTTCTGATGTTGCCTACAAGGTTTTAGCACTTATTACACTATTCCTAGTGCAGTCTTAAGAGACCTCTTTACACTGTACTCACCAGTTGCTTGTATTGCTGATGGATTTCTGTATAGGTTAATTTGTTTTCTTCCTCGTCATCAAATACTGCAAAGAAACATAAAAACATAATTGATTAGCAACTTAATGCAAAAGGCATTAACTCTAAATCCGCTCCATCCTTAATGAGCGATGGGCTACCATACCTGGATTGCGCGTGGGATGATTGCACTTATTCACTGTACTAAACGTCTCACCATCTCATCACAGCAAAGATCATCATAGTTTACACCAAAAGTATATGTATCCACACAAGAGCTTCATATTAGCCAAAATACTCAGAAAAACGTAACAAGGCTACATTAATGCAGTGGTCCTAGCCTTTAGGGACCTCCAGACACTTTTTTTTCCATCTGAAGGACCGGTTTGCAAACTGCTTACATATTTGAACTAAAGCTATTAGGTTAAATAAAGTCAAGTTTTATTGGATGTGTATCTTTTGGAGTTTTTCAAGCGATAATGCTTTCACTTGTAAGTACATTCACAATGAAAGGAACCTTTTTTCCCTTACTTTTTCATTTCAGTCCCTCTCTTTTTAGTTCCCTTTTGAGTTTAACTTTGTTCTGTCGACTCGGCTTTGCTGTTTCTCACAGCTCTCAGAAAATAGACCAAAAGCATTCCAGCAGAACTAACTCTAGTGTGACAATACTAATAGATGCTGGCTGCTCTGCTGGGTTTCTATAGGAAAGTCAGTAGATGAGATTTTACTTGAGGACAGTTAGCTCGCTATAGCTTAATCTCTCCAGGGGTTACCGTTAAACTGAAAAAAGCCTGCTTTCTTAAATTAGCTTCTTATTAGAATTCCCCGTTCCACCTTAAATAGTGCAGCGGTTACATTCTGGCGCCTGAGGCATTTAAGGTGGAACTGTAATTCGAATAAGAAGCTAACTTCAGCCACCTCTTTCTTCGGGTTTACGCTTAATAACTGGTCCCCCATATGAGCGTCTAAACGCAATAAACTAAACCAGAAATAGAAACTGAAGAACTGAAGATGCCAACGAGTTCAAAACCAGAGAGACATAAATATCAGCTCCTGCCAGGCAGCAGTAAGCTAGCTCGCTATAACATAAACAAAGCTGTGCGGTGTTACATAACGGTATTTATGCAGAACAACCGCTAAAATATTCCCTTTTTACAAAAGATTAGAGGTTTAGCTTCAATGCGGGGTAACCCTAAGTTACCTGAACACTTATTCTCCATGAAGTCTGTGACCGGAATCACCCACTCGGGGCTGCCGAGGTATCCGGCGATGCTCTCCACAACCCACTCGCTGTCCTCGGCCATGACGGCCACGGCGGCTCGGGGCTCCTTAGCGCAGCTCACACAGCAGCTCACAGCACACACACGGACAGCAGGGCGACGTTCAGACGCGACAAGCCGGACATTAGTGAGGCATCGCTCGGGGTGTGAAACCCCTGCAGGGGATAGAAAAGCCGCGCGGGAGACAACCGCCGAGAGAAACTGAGCAAAGCTGCTAACGCAGATTAACCTGGCACCATGGCAACGCGTTACGTCAACAACGCCAGCGCGTGGCGAACCTACGTCACATCAACAATAAATAAAACCACGTAAAATACTACATACTGTCATTAAACACGATTTACACACTATATGTGAGTTCAACATAATAAAGTTAAAAAAAGTGCTCTACACTTTGCGTCTCTTTAATTCACAAACTTAATATTTCTGATCTTTGTTGTTATTTAACTTATGATGTCACTGAGTAACCACCTTACAGTAGGGTTGTTCACAGCATCTGCACAAAGTTCAGTTACACAAAGCTAATGTATGTTCACAGACCACATCAATGCTTTGTGTTGTTATTCGTGATCATATTACAAGTTTATAGTATTAGTTGTTCCACGAAGAAAAACAAAAACCTTTGGTGAAGCTGCTTTTAGCCACTATGCTCCAATGATGTGAGAGAAGCTCAAAACATTGAACATTTTAAGAGTAATTTTTATGTAGTGTTTTTTATAAACTTTTTCTTAGTTATAATATCCATACTTTTATACTTTGATTATTTTCTCCCCTCATCTTTTAAGCTTTTATAATTTTGTTTGCTCTTGTTTTATTAACTAACTTTTATCATCTTAATTATTCACCTTTTATTTTATATTAAATGCTTAATTGTATTATTATTATTATTATTATTATTATTATTATTATTATTATTATTATTATTATTATTATTATCATTACTATTATTATTATTGTTATTATTATTATTATTATTATTAGTTGTAGTAGTAGTAGTAGTAGTAGTAGTAGTATTTTTTCTTTTTCTTTAATATTTTCTTCAATCACCTGTGATACCTTGATTTTCAATTTTATTTGTCTGAAAGGTGCTATATAATTAAAGTTTGATTGATTGATTGATTGATTACTATGATGGAGTATAACCCACTTGGACATAAAAAACAGTTTTGGTATCACACATGTTCTCTAACTAAAATTGATTTTGTACCCATGGAACCACATAAACAGCTCCTAAATATGAACAAATTTTCAAATTTTACATAGTAGGAGTAAAACGAATTGCTTTTCTAACCCAGTGTATATATACTGATTTAAATAAATGTATCCAAAACAAACAAAGGGTTAAAACAGTTGAGGAAAAAAGTGAGAAAATATTGCATAAACCATATTACATATTACATGCATTTATATGTAATATTACAAAAAATACACATCAACCACATTTTAATAAGCTAGCCCAGTGACCAAAACAATGTTTCTATGTTTCTGAAATAACTCAAACACAGCCCGTTTTGTTGAGCTAGTGAGACAGACACACTTCCAAGTCCAAATCAGGCACTGATTATTTCAGGAATGTATATAATGTGATGAATGACAGCAGATCTATGAATTTGGGAATAACAACGTTTTATAGTGATTTCAGTGGATTTCACTGTCCAACATACTGGACATTTTCAAAAATGAACACACTCTTATCTAACAAAAAACTAAATATTTCCCGTGTTTGAGTTATTTCAGAAACATAGAAACATTGTTTTGGTCACTGGGCTAGCCCTTTATATACCACATTATATACATTCCTGAAATAATCAGTCTGATTTGGACTTGGACATGTGTCTGCCTCACCAGCTGTCAAATTTGTTTTTGTTTATGTTCAAGTTCAACAAAACGGCACTCCTCCAGGACCATATGGTGCAACACAAAACAGTAATGCAAAACAATACAATATACACAATGCAGACAAGCGAGTGCAATAAATACAATACATACAAAAAAAAAGAATAAATACAAAAGAACAGGACACAATACAGTTCTGATAATATGTAGAGCTGTGCAACATAGAGGGATGCAACATGCTATGACATCCTAGCACATAGTCCTTTATATGAACATAGGAGGCAACCGTGCTATTAAATGATCAGTCAGTACAAAGACTGGTTTTCACAGAAACACATAAAAGTGAGTGTGGAAGTACCTGCTTCGCTAAAGCTACGATACTTGGGAGAACAATGTCCAGTTTATTGCATGTTTGGAATGAGGAGGTTACGTTTCTGACCACTGAAGAAAACTGGACACTGCCATTTGCATTCAAACACTCAATAATGACGGACCATACTCGCAATTATAAAGTCAGATGTAATCAAATGCCAGATCTCATGACATGGACTTATGGAGAACATAGGCATTAAGCTTGAGAGGCTGGACTGAGAACTGTAATGAGCAGTAGGATTGATTTAGCCACAGGTCTTGACCTGAGAGTGTGCTGCAGCTTTAATTAGGCTGAAATCACTGTAAGGGAGAAGGTAATCTGTGGATCACAGCCAAGCAAAGGTTAAACTGTGTGAACAAGCATGGTGTCCTTGGAATGATGACTAGGGCTTTTAAGGACTTCAGCCGGTCTTTTACAGGTACCTGTATGTTTCACACTGTACATCTCACATCTTCTTTTTTGCACATTTGCAACCGAGTGCACTGATAATCATATCCCACATTAATCCCCAAACTGAGCTACTTTTACATTATTTGTGATGCTAAATGGTTCCAGAGCTTCATATAACATGTGATACAAGAGAAGAAGAACAAGTGGAAACACAAAATACAGTTTAAATGTAAATAATTTTATTTATTGAGGGGAAAAAAACTCTGCAGCACTCATATACCCTGTGTGAAAAAGTGATTTCTCTCCTAAACTTAACAAATGATTGTGTCACGTTTGGCAGGAACGACTGCAACCAAACACTTCCCATTAATGGACATCAATCTTTCACACCGCTGTGGAGGAGATTTGGTCCTCCCTTCTTTCCTGAATGGCCCTAATTTCCAACCTTTCCAACCTGAATTGTCCCACCACAGCATCCAAATAAGGTTAAAATCAGAACTGCAGAATTGGCTGGTAGACAGATGTCATGGTATTATCAACAACCCTGTCCTCCAAAATTCTCACTTTTATACTCATCATTCCACAGAACATTATTAGTGGTCATCAAGTTGGTTTTTGGTGAATGCAAGACGAGTCTTTATGATCTTCTGGTGGTTTTTGCCCTGTTGCTCTCATATGGGTACCACTCTGACAGCAGCAAAAGCTGCAACTCCTCAGATACTCATTTGGGATCTTTCATGTCTTTCTGGATGTCGTCGCTCTGCTCTTGAAGGACATTTGGTAGGCCTGCCAATTGGTGAATAGATTTCTCACCGATGTCTCCAGGTTCTCTCCATCTGGAGTTGGTACTATGGTTTGCCAGAGTCTCATAGCACTTTGTTGTTCAACTATTACGGAATGTAGTCCATCTGATTCTCTGCCTACATCATTTATCCTCTTTTACCCTGTTCTTTAAAGGACAGAAACCCCACAGGCCCACCACAGAGCTGGTACTATTAACAAGGGGGATCATTCTCAGTACTCCAGCGACACTGAAACTTGTGTGTTAGTGTGTGTACAAAGCAGTGTCTGTATCTCTGGTTTCCTGAAGGCTAACAGGGCCGCCCAGGCCTTCTTAGAAAGGGTACATCGGATTTCTGACCTGTAGAGTTTGGATTTGCTCTAACATTGTCTGCTGATCCACAGTCCTTCAAAGATCATATATTGAAGCTCATCTTCTCCAGTTCCCTGAATACTATGATAAAAAGCCATGCAAGGTTGAAGAGCAGGCAAAACAGTTTATAATCCTGTAAAGATTGAAGCAGATTAATCTTATTTTTGGGTGAATGATGTCATCTCTGGTTCCCTGGAGGCTAGCAGTGTGATGCAGTGTAGGCTTGTTGGGAAGAGCTCATCATGCTGTACTGTATTTTGTTGGATCGCTGGTTGCAAAGCATTCCCATCTCCTGTCTTTTTATACGCACCATTAGAGATTAGTTGACGTTGACTTTAATCACGTGACCCATAATTACAACACACCCCTGAACGTTATTTAACTATATTATGGAACTGAGTAGCTTCCTGTACAGATAAAGTGTAGGTCAAGGTTTTTTATACCTTTTGCTAGACTCTGTAATCTAAACTGAAGCAGAGATAAGACCGTTTAGAACAGGCTTTAAAGAGCTTTGGACATAAACTGAAAGGTGTTTATGATGCTAGTAATTACAAGTCTGATTTTGTAATGCTTATGTTAACCATGAAGTCCTAATCAAGTCTTAATATCAGAAAAGTCCTCTTGACTTTGCATTAAATGCATTAAAATGTTAGACAGAAACAAACAAATGACTCTAAATCATTGTTAAGTGGTTAATGATAGTTCATTGTCTTAGATAGAGTAGAAGAAAACACCATCATGAGCAAAGTGCAGCTGGACCCAAATTCAGCGACAGTTCTTGGATATTCCTGTTTTTCCTATCAAAAAGTAAGGAATACTTCCTTATCCATATCACTTAGCGGTGGCCTAATAAAAATTTAAGAGCCTGAATGTCCTGAAACGTGCCTGTACACATGGTCTGCATGCACCAGCAGGAAAAGCAACCAAATTTATTGATGATGTAAAAGTACAGCTGCACTCAGATAATAACTGGAGTCCGTCATCTTAAGCATGTCCAACTTTCATGTCCAGCGTTCCTATCCAAAATTTAGCCTCACAAAAATGTAGCAAGTGCAATTGGCAGTGTTAACGTACTCTGTAAGGGTTGGATGACGCAACATGATGAATCCAATATCACCAGAAACTTGTGGTGTCCACCCCATCATAAGAAACACACAGTCCACTGTCCTCCATGTTTGCATGAACATGTGTTACTTACCAGTCTAGAAGAAACATTGAGAGCTCAACATCAAACTTCATCCTATTACTCTCTAAGAGCGTCTCCACTGGTGGAAAGCAGCATCAATGTTATTTCTCGTTTTGCTTCTATTCATATCACTTCTGTTGTTTACTGATGAACGAGGATTCTTGCCGAGAGGGGGCAGTCATCATAAGGATCGCTTGCCGAGAGCTGTACCCATTTCTGTGTTTACTATTCCTTTCACTGGCAACCTGCACTTAAATGATTTAACCAGCAGCAGCACCTTCAGCATGATGGACAAGAGGTTAGAATACGCCGCCAGGGCAGCAACGCTGATTGTTGGAAGACTCAACACTACAGTGACTTGCTATCACCTCTTGAGGTAAAAAGTGGTATAACAAGGCAGGCCAGGGCTAGCTGATTAGCGTGCTAGCTTCAGTAGATATCTCTGCAACACCTTAAATAGATGCATTTGACACACCGTCACAAGTCACACATAATTTAGCTCAAGTTTTATGTTTTAAACTAAAAAAAATGAACATATTGCTCCGTTAACCCAGGTTTGGATGCTCAAACTATGATTAATCCTTGTGCGTGTGCATATAAAAGCATTTAAATGAGTTAAAATATGATAACTGCTTTATATTCTTAATTTCTGTTTCTTCTACTAAAAAATTGTATTCTTCACATGACAGTTGACAAAACTACAACCATGAAAAAAGGTCCGCCTCGGTCAGTTCCTGATTAGTGAAAGTAGATCAAGTTCATAAGTATATCTAGGAATTTAGGAATAACAAAGTTTTATAATGATTTCAGTAGATTTCACTGTCCAACATACTGGGCATTATAATTAGGCTACTGACATTTTCAAAAATAACCACACAAAATACTTCCGGTGTGAAAATCTTGACCAAAGGCTGGTCTAAGAACTGTTGATATGAAGTTACATGATATTATATGAAATTCTGAACTTCGTCTACCTTGGAGCAGGTCAGGCATGCAGCATAATCTGCCATGGAGATGTCACCTGATCCACTGTTCATTATAAGAATATTATATCTTATTATATAGATTTAATTGATTCCTTTCAATGTTTACTATGATCTGACCTTCTTTTGAAACCTTGAAAACCTTTTCACTGTTTTGAGATAACCTAGTTTTCTAAAGATATTGGCTCTTGGATGCTCAGGTTCATTAAATTCCAATGGTTTGCTGATACTAACTAGACTACTATTCAAAATGTGTTACATTTAACACAGACAGCTCACCAGCAATCAGTATAGTACTCATTATGTTATCATTTACTTCACTACTGAACCTCTTAGACAAGGATGAATAAATCAAATGTGAACTTGCTGTGCGCTTACAGATGGACGTGTTTTGATCTCTCATGCTTTTGCTATATTGTCCTGGAATACTTCACCAATTAATGCTGGTGAGAGTGGTCAGGGCAGTCCAGAGACCTTCTTAATCTTACTCAGAATTGGCCATACAATGGACATCCAACTAATGAGTCCAAAACATATGGATGTAACAGCCCAGACAATCCAGTAATATGTTTATGACTTTATCCATTTTTATGTTCAGTTAATCATTATCTGGACTGTTTGACGTTGATTACAAAGGCAACTACATTGTTTATGACTTAGTTGTTGGAAATATTCAGAATTACGAGCACGTGGTCTGACAATACGACAAGTGTGGCTCAATAACACTGCAAACAACTTACCTGCACGTTTCCTAGAATGAATTATCCACTGTACAGAATATAAAAGGAAGAGAACCAGGAGAAGAGAAGAGAGTAGAAGAGAAGAGGAGAGAAGCCAGGAGAAGCAAAGAAAGGAGAGGAGAAGAGAAGAGAAGAGAAGTTTCAGAATGAAGTCTTTAGTAACTGTGTTAGCTGTGTCTGTGTTGCTGTGCTCTGGTGAGATGATGAGCAGTAATGAGGTCAGTGATCAGCTTCTCTCTGGAGATGAACACAGCACCAACAATGAAATTCAGTCTGAAGCTCAGAGAACTGAGGCCACCGTCTCCGACCAACAACCCTGCCAGCCTGACATCCACACAGTGCTGAGAGAGCTTAGCGTTAAGCTCACAGAACAAAGTGTGGAGCTGAGATACACCGAGAACCAGATGGAGGAACTGAAGAAGCAGAATGAAGGTACAGAGATGAGATTACGTTATGTTTAATAGTAGGCGTGGAAAATTCACCGGCTTGGATATCAGAAAAAAAAAAACTTAACATAAACTATCATGTAAATGCTTAACTAAACTATTACACCAAGTTGAACCTTAAACTTCATTGTGAATGTTTGAAGGTGCTGACCAATCAGAAATGCTGCCAAAAGCACTGCCTGTGATTAAAGTTGACATAAGAAAACAAAAGAAGCAGTGTTGCATAACTGAGTCTTGTTGTGGACCATGCATTTCTTCCTTTAGAAATTTCACAGTTGGAGTAGGATGTTCTTTAGATGAGTGGATTAAGTGCATCCAGACAACTGTATTATTGGAAAGCTTAGGTGTTTAGAAGAGGGGAAAAGCTGTCGGAAGGGCGTCGGTATCAGCAGGTACTCAAGGTTTCAGTGTCGGTATTGAGCTGCCCCTTGCTAATAAAGCTGTATATCCTGCAGGGTTTGTAGCTGATGTGTTGTGTCTGTTTTGAAGCTCTCTCAGCTGAAATCAAATTAAAAGTCAGTGGTTAATGCAAAATATAACTGTTTTCATTCTCTATCAATCAGAAATACTGTAACTGAAAACAGTCTTGCCAACAAAACTTACTGATGGCTGATGTGTCTGTTTTGAAGCTCTAGCAGCTGAACTCAGATTAAAAGCCAATGAGAAAGAAGTGGAAACACTGAAGATGCAGAACGAAGGTACAGCTATGTGATTAAGTGGTTAATGCAAATTGTAACCATATTCATCCTGTATCAATCAGAAATATTATAACTCACCAGCAAAGCTTACTGATGGCTGATGTGTCTGTTTTGAAGCTCTCTCAGCTGAAATCAAATTAAAAGCCAGTGGTTAATGCAAAATATAACTCTGTTCATCCTCTATCAGTCCGAAATACTGTAATTGAATACAGTCTTGCCAATAAAGCGTACTAATGGCTGATGTGATGTGTCTGTTTTGAAGCTCTCTCAGCTGAAATCAAATTAAAAGCTAGCGAGAAAGAAGTGGAAACACTGAAGACGCAGAATGAAGGTACAGCTATGTGATTAAGTGGTTAATGCAAAATATAACCATATTCATCGTGTATCAATAGGACATTTATAACTCGCCAGCAAAGCTTACTGGTGGCTGATGTGATGGGTTGTGTCTGTTTTGAAGCTCTAGCAGCTGAACTCAGATTAAAAGCCAGCGAGAAAGATGTGGAGGCACTGAAAAGAGAGAATGAAGGTAAAATGTACACACCGCTCATACCATATGGATACAGTGTAAATTCAATAGACTTCCTAAACGGTTTCTGTACGGAATCTCAGGTCAGGCTCTGGAGCTGAGAACTCTACAGGTGAGCTCGAACATCACTGGGAGCCAAGTCAGAGAGCTGAGAAGAGAGAACGAATGTAAGTGCTGTGTTTTAGAACGTCTACTGAAATATACCAGCTTGGTCCCAAAATCCTCTTAAACTAAGTTTGTCAATAAGTTTCCAAGAAATACTCTGAGGTGTAACTGCTGCAGGAGATTTATTTAGTAAGTAAACATGAATGTTTTTTTTTAAATACTTAAAAAATGATTATTTTGCTTGAAATGTTGTTAAATGTAATCAAACAATGAAAGAATGGTTATGTATTCGTCCATGGACCTTTCAGATGTAGCAGTAATGTCTAAGGCAGCGTATGACGTTCTCAGTTTAAAAAACAAATGGTGTCTTTTTCCAGAACAAAGTCATATTTCTGGGTTTTTCCTTCAGAATGTAGTTCTTGGTTGGCTTGGCAGCCCATTTCCCTACATTGATAGCTTGCTTTGATTGTAACTATACACTGGAAAGAATCAGTCAACTTAATATTTGAAGGCAACCTTCAGCATCATTTTTTTTTTTCTTCTATTTCCTCAACTTACTTTAGTTAAATGTTCTTATTAGTTAATTTGCAGCACAACATACCCTGCCTGGTCAGGTAGTAGCTGAAATCAACTGTGACCTGTGGCATGACCATTAAACAGAGCATGTGAGGTTTTTTTTATGCCCAATTGCTAATAATTAATATTTTTATTCTTGCTTCACAGACAAAATAGCCTTTTCAGCATCACTTTCTACTTCTAATGATGAAGTAATTATTGGACCCTTTACCTCTCATTTTACTCTAACTTACACTAATGTCTTCGTGAACATTGGCAATGCCTACAATCCAAACACAGGTAATGTTCACCACTCCACACCTACACACACCTATAGGTTATTTATCCAGTATCCATATCGTGATTCCTTTCTGTACAGATTAGAGGATATGCAGTACAAATCTCTGGACGAGCTGTTTTTCTATTGTAACCTCTCCTAAAAGAATTTCTTTATGCAGCAACAGACTAAATAGGCTAAATGGGATTTTCACAAATTGAGGTTCAAAAATGTATACAAATATACAGACGGACCTGGTACATCACCAAAACAAAAACAGCAATGGCGTTCAGTGGAGGAGAGGAACAGCAGTAACAGTCAGTAGAGGAGAGGAACAGCAGTGATGACGGTCAGTGGAGGAGAGGAACAGCAGTAACAGTCAGTCGAGGAGAGGAACAGCAGTAACAGTCAGTGGAGGAGAGGAACAGCAGTGATGACGGTCAGTGGAGGAGAGGAACAGCAGTAACAGTCAGTGGAGGAGAGGAACAGCAGTAATAGTCAGTGGAGGAGAGGAACAGCAGTAACAGTCAGTAGAGGAGAGGAACAGCAGTGATGACGGTCAGTGGAGGAGAGGAACAGCAGTAACAGTCAGTGGAGGAGAGGAACAGCAGTGATGACGGTCAGTGGAGGAGAGGAACAGCAGTAACAGTCAGTGGAGGAGAGGAACAGCAGTGATGGTCAGTGGAGGAGAGGAACAGCAGTGATGGTCAGTGGAGGAGAGGAACAGTAATAACAGTCAGTGGAGGAGAGGGACAGCAGTGATGGTCAGTGGAGGAGAGGAACAGCAGTGATGACGGTCAGTGGAGGAGAGGAACAGCAGTGATGGTCAGTGGAGGAGAGGAACAGCAGTGATGGTCAGTGGAGGAGAGGAACATGTATGAACATGTTCTTGATGATGGAGGTGAAGTGTATAAATGTATCAGTTTGTCCATGTGTGTCGTTTCAGAGACAGATTCATTCAGAATACAGACACATACAGGAATGTGAACCGTAAAGATCCCTACCGCCAAATCCAATCTAAACAAAAAATGTCTGAGGTTTGTAATGTGATTGTAGCCTTTGGGTTGAAGTGTTTACTCTTATTTTCGTTCTGCAACAGGTGTCTTCACAGCCCCCGCCAGAGGAGTCTACATGTTCAGATTCTCTATTACTGGAAGAGGAAGTACTTCAGTTGCTGTTGGAGCAAAGTTGTTAAAGAATGGACGTCATGTGGTTATTGGTTACTGTCACCAACCCAGTTATATAGTGAGCACAACCAATGGAGCATCTCTGCTGTTGAATGTGGGAGATGTGGTCTATATGCAATTGCACCACACCTCACAGATATTTGATAATTTTAATCGCTACAACACATTTAGTGGTCAGTTGCTGTTCACAGTGTAAAAGAGATCATTAGACTGTTCATTTAGTTAAAAAGAAGAAATGAGTTCATACAGGGAGACCGACAAGTTCCTCTATTTGTATTGGGTTTCTCTTTATTAGGAATATAAATTTAGATCATTAAATAAATCACTTATTTGGGTGATCATTCATTTATTATCATTTATTAAGGTTTGGGTGGCTTAAAATAAGACAGCAGTTTGAACAGAAAAGAAAAGGCACTGGCAATATTTATAAAGGCTAAGGCTATAATGTCAAGTACACCCAAGAACACAGGCATGGTATTCAAGATTTGTATCTTTTACCTGCTGTAGCTGCTATAGTACTGTATATATTAAATCCAGTATTTCAGCTGGAGATATGGTCACCAAGTCCTACACTGAAAAAAAGAAAATGGGGACTTGCTGATATTATTAAACCAGTTTATATGTCTTTAATTGAACAACATTGTCTGTGATTATATTAAATGACTCTCAAATCTCAAACTGACTGAAATACTTAGCAGAAAATGATTTAGTCGCGGTGAGTTTAGACCTTTCAATGTAATTAACATCAACTCCAGAACTTTAGAGGAGGAACAGGAAGGTATAGCATGGCAAAGAAACTCGGAATGCATCCATCCACTCTTTCCTAGTGCACAATAATCTAACTTGTCATTTTATCAGAAGCTAACTCAACATTTTTGGATATAGAAGCTGTAACTTATGTTTAAACATGTGGGTATTATGTTGGCTATTCCTATCCCTTGACTAGTTTTGCCATATTTCAGTGTTATGGACTTGTTGGTGGTGGTGCATCAGGTAGCGCTATGGAATTACCGAAATCAACTTCTGCTAAAGTCTATTTATCCAGCTGTAGCTTGCCTACACATTTAAGAGAACTGTCTGGAACTTTTGGGTTTATTAACGTGCAAATCGGACAGATATGACTTTCTAACAGAATAAATGGATTCCACAGATTCCGTGAGAGTCATTCATTTCCTATCAGGGATTTTGGGCCCCGTATTAAAAAAATAAATAAAAAAAAAAGATACCACATTATATCCCACCATCCCAGTCCACGCAAACCCTAAAAATATATCACCACACCCTGTCTTGCTCTGCCCCACCCCTGCTTTTCTTTACTTCTACCTGTTCTGGCACCTCTGGTGGCTTCAGTTCCTGCACCTTAGTACCCTAAGACACCAGACTCCAGTCTCTGGTTTAGTTTCAGTCCCTGTGACTGCATATGTGTCTGTGCCTGTCACCATTAGTCTCTCAGTCCCTGTCTCAGCTGGTGTTTCTGTCCCTGTATCTGTCAGTGGGTGCTTTCACACCTACCTTGTTTGGTCCGATCAAAAGAGCCTGTGGAACATCTAGAACAAATCTGAATTTGTTTAGTTAGATTGTGTTGGACTAGAATTGTGATTTATGTAACGGGACTAAGAGGACGCTCGCAGAGCTAAAAGCCAAGCTGGTTTTATTTGCAGGCATAGGTGACATGGTAACGCATCTAGTGTGGATTTAACCATGTAGAACAGAGCAACATAACCAAGAGAGGTGAGACAAAGTCAGAAACCAAAAGACAATCCAAAGTCTAAACCAGGAGACAATCAGACCAGCAACCAGAAAACAAGAACAAACCAGTACGCAACAGGACCACTGCTACAGACAAAAGAGGCCACTCAGTCAATAACATGAAGCAATACCTCACAAAGGACACACAGAGGAGTAAATATATATACACACAGGTTTGGTTAATGAGTCACAGGTGGCAGGAACAGTGAGGCAGTTTGTAAGAGGTAGACTCTTGACGTGCAGTAGTCAAGCCAAGTCAAGTGGGTTCTATTGTCATTTCTTCTACGTACAAGAACAGAGTGGAGTGAAATCACAGTCCTCCAGAAACAACACGGTGCAACAAAGTGAAAATGTGCAGACGTAAGTGTGCAACTACAAAATTGAACTACAAACAATAAATATAATAAATTAAACAGACAGTATATACAGTAAACAGACAGGACAGTGCAGCACCGACACAGCACTCATTTCTAATTCGAGGCAGTGGAGTGAAGTGCAGAGAAATCTTCATATGACGGTTAACAAAACTGGGATAACGGAAAACAAGAGCCCACCTCCCTCAGTCTCTGAGGTGTCAGGTAACGAAGTACAAATACTCTGTTACCTTACTTAAGTACAGACATTTGTTATTTATACTTTACTGGAGTAATTATTTTTCAGACTTTTTTACTTCTCCTCCTATGAAGTTTGACTGCATCATTACAATACTTCTAGACAACTAGTCTTCATATCTTCTGCTCCATGAAACACATGTTAATGTTCAGTAGTACACAGATATGCTTCTTTAATATATTTACATTGTACTAAACTACATTCATTTTCAATGGGCGTATATGTGGCTGAAACAGGAAGCCTAGCGCATCCCAAACTTATCAACATTAACGTTTTAATATAACATTATAGTCATTACGGCTTTTAGAAGAAGGGGGTTTCTGGGGAGGTGGGCTAGCGCACTATAGACCCCTGTGGTGGGGCCTAAGCTTTTGTCCTTAATGGCATTTTTTTTCTTACATTACTTTTACTTTTCTACTTTAAGTAGTTTTGAAAGCAGTACTTTTACACTTTTACAAGCTTGAGTTGATACTTTAACTTCTACAGAAGTATTTTCAACTCTAGTATCTATACTTCTACCTGAGTAATGGATGTGAATACTTTTAACACCTTTGCTGATTAGTCAGAATCTTGACCAAACTCTGAGCAGGTTAGGCATGCGGTATAACATGCCATGGTGATGTAGGCTTGTGAAAGAAACTCCAGGCGTATCACTGTACAAATTCAACAAGTACTTATGATACTTACGTTCCTCTCTGAGCCATTTCAGGTTCAATATATGGAACCTGTAAAAATGTGTCAGTACAAACTGAAAACTAAACATAATGAAAAATGTTCAGTTCTTGTCCTGTAGAGATTTCTGCCAGTACGCTATTTTGTCTACTTGACTATTTCTGCCAAACGAAGTATAAAAGGGAAGCAGCATAGCAACATGTGTTTTGATATTACCCCCCAACACACACGCACACACACACACTGAGACTGGGAACATAAAAGCACTAACTATATTCATAGAATTGGTTCTTTTTAATGTTTGACCATGACGTGACCGTTAACTGAAACCTTATCCCCTATTTTTTTAAAACTATATGGGACCTTGGATGCTCACGGTCTTCACACTGGGCCAAATACCCTCCAATACATCAAATTCCAACAGTAGTCTGATACTAACTAGACTTCTATTCAAAATATAGTACATTTAACACAGACAGCTGACCAGCAATCAGTATAGTACTCATTCCGTCAATCTTAACTTCAGTATTATCATAGCTTTGGTGTCGAGCCTCTCAGATAAGGTGAAGAAATCAAATGTGAACTTGCTGTCTGCTGTATTATCTGGACTGTTTGAAGTTGATTACAAAGGCAACTGCTTTGTTTATGACTTTGTTGTTGGAAATATTCAGGATTACGAGCACGTGGCCTGACAATAATGCAAGCGTGGCTCAATAACACAAGCAACTTACCTGCACGTTTCTCTAGAATCAATTACCCACTGTACAGAATATAAAAGGAAGAGCACCAGGAGAAGAAAGTTGAAGAAAAGACAAGAGAATAGAAGAGAGGAGAAGAGAAGTGATCAGAAGAGAAATAAACAGAAGCGAAAGAAAATACAAAGAAAAGAAAATTATTTTTTTGTACAGGGCCCAGAATTTGCTGCTACGCCCCTGAGAAGAGATATATAAATAAAACTCTGACTTATCTCACTTACAATAATAATTTAACAGTCTTATCACTTCATATCAGCACGTGTTAGGCTCATATACTCAGCGCATATTCTGCTGTAGCTCACAAACAAACAAACAAACAAACTAACTAACAACCAAACAGCCTCCTAAAATCTCTGAAACAGCATTTTGTAAGTGGTAGTGAAGCAGAGAAATAGTAAGTAGATTAAAATTGATGAACAGATCACTAAAAGTAAAGTCACGATTCTGTTTTAAAAATTGAGTGAGTATAAAGTACAGATTGCTCTTTAGAAATGTAGTGAGTAAATAAGTACTAGGTGACAAAAATACTTAAGTAAAACTAAGAAGTACATTTACATTTACAGCATTTAGCAAACGCTCTTATCCAGAGCAACTTACAAAAGTGCTTAGTGTTTGGTTAGAGTATGAATCTCTATCTAGTACAAACAGGTTTAAGTCCAAACTTCTCTTATACTCAGACACTGCCATAACACAGGGCCAGTGCTGATACCTAGAAAAAAGACCTAGTAAGACTGGAACACCTACAGAGAAGAGAATAAATACAAGACTACATACAGTATAAGTGCAGTACTTAGCCAGTGGTCCTAGAAGATAAAGTGCAATTACAGTTTATACCAGTACTTTAGTAGATTAGTGTTTATAGGTGCTTTACAAAGAGATGGTGGTCTTCAGTCTGAGTTTGAAGACCGCGAGAGAGTTCGCTGTTCAGACAGCCAGTGGAAGTTCGTTCCACCGTCTGGGCTCCAGGACAGAGAAGCGTCTTGTCGCGTGTCTTCCATGAATCTTGAGTGATGGCGGGTCAAGCCGAGCCATACTTGAAGCGCGAAGGGCTCGAGGTGCGGATCGACTTTTGACCATTGCCATAAGGTAGGAGGAGCTGGTCCATTCTTGGCTTTGTAGGCATCAGAACTTTAAACTGAATGCGAGCAGCTACAGGAAGCCAGAGAAGGGAGCGCAGCAGTGGAGTGACATGAGTGAACTTGGGAAGATTGAAGACGAGCCTTGTTGCTGCATTTTGGATCAGTTGTAAGGGCCTGATGTTCTGCAGAGGAAGACCAGCCAGGAGCGAGTTGCAGTAGTCGAGCCTTAAAATGACAAGAGACTGGACGAGCACCTGGGGGGCCTCCTGAGAGAGGAAGGGTCGGATGCGTCTGATGTTGTGGAGAATGTATCTGCATGACCGAATCAGGTTCGTAATATGGGCTGAGAACGATAACTGGTCATCCAGAGTCACCCCAAGGTTTCTTGCATCTTGTACTTAGTATGTCCCATCTCAGTGGGAATGAGTATACAATGCAGGACTGGTAACAAGTTTGCATGCTTGTTCTCTAATGATGATGAAGATATTTATCATTATTACTGTTATTCACAGATAAAATAGCTTTTCCGCATCACTTTCTACTGAAAAAGAAGTTAGGACTACTGATTTTACGCTGAAGTACACCAAAGTCTTTGTGAACATTTCAAACACAGGTAATGGTGACCACTGCACACCTACACACAGGCTACTTACAAGAATGTTCCCTCATTTAATAATATAATATATAATACATTTTCTCCATCAATGGAAGGGGTAGTACTTCAGTCGCTGTTGGAGCACGACTGTTTAAGAATGAACGTCATGTGGTTATTGGTTACTGTCAACAACCCAGTCACAGAGTGGCTGCTACCAATGGAGCCTCTCTGCTGTTGGAAGTGGGAGATGTGGTCTATATACAGCTGTTCCCCAAAACACAGATATTAGATAGTGATAATTACCACAATACCTTTAGTGGTCAGTTGCTTTTCACAGTGTAAAAGGGAACCTGTAGTAAGTCATAATTAAATAAACAGTGTTTTGGACAGTTTAATTACTACTAACTCTTTATATACCAGCCTGGCACTGTAAACAGAAATACCTATTTGTGATAGGTTTATATTAAATATCTATTATTTCCTTTTTTACATTTCACAAGAGGAACCTGCTACAGGGACATATACTGAAACATAAAGGGTCATTCAGAAACAGTGTTTAATTTGTTGGGTGGGGTGTCTATCTTACCACCTGCCATGTTTGTTAATGTTTATAAAAAGACAAAACAATAACTCACTCAATAACTAACTATTAAACAATCAACTAATAGCATGTAGAAACACATAAAAGATGACGTACCTGCTTCTGAACAGCTCCAATACCTGAGAAAAAAAATAAATGTCCACTATACTGTACGAGGATAAAGGTTTATATATACACTCAGAAAATTCTACAGTTTAAGTACCAATATTACTACATACTTACTTACTACTTATTTACTTATTTTTTAACTATTACTTATTTTTAACTGTAGGCATTTCATTCTTGGTACTTAATAGGTATTTACACTGTGTGTTTAAATGGTTCTTATACTTGGTATTTAATGGCTACTTGTATTAGATATTTAATAGGTACCTGTAATCAAGTATTTTTTAATAAGTACTTGTAGCCAGGTATTTAATAGGTACTTGTAATCAAGTCTTTAATAAGCACTTGTAGCCAGGTATTTAATAGGTACTTGTAATCAGATATTTAATAGGTACCTGTAATCAGGTATTTTTTAATAAGTACTTGTAGCCAGGTATTTAATAGGTACTTGTAATCAGATATTTAATAGGTACCTGTAATCAAATATTTTTAATTAAGTACTTGTAGCCAGGTATTTAATAGGTACTTGTAATCAGATATTTAATAGGTACTTGTAATCAAGTCTTTAATAAGTACTTGTAGCCAGGTATTTAATAGGTACTTGTAATCAGATATTTAATAGGTACCTGTAATCAAGTATTTTTTAATAAGTACTTGTAGCCAGGTATTTAATAGGTACTTGGAGCAGGTATTTAATAGGTACTTGGATCCGGTATTTAATAGGTACTTGTAATCAGGTATTTAATAGGTACTTGTAATCAGATATTTAATAGGTACCTGTAATCAAGTATTTTTTAATAAGTACTTGTAGCCAGCTATTTAACAGGTACTTGTAACCAGGTATTTAATAGGTACTTGTAATCAGGTATTTAATAGGTACCCCGTAATCAAGTTTTTTTTAATAAGTACTTGTAGCCAGGTATTTAATAGGTACTTGTAACCAGGTATTTAATAGGTACCTGTAATCAAGTATTTTTTAATAAGTACTTGTTATTGAGCAAAACCAATGGAGCTTCTCTGCTGTTGGAAACGGTCGATGTACAACTTCCCCCCACCAAACCACAGATATGAAGAAAAGGGTCACTACAGCATATTTAGTGGTCAGTTGCACACAATGCACGAGAAAACATCACACTGTTAATAAAGGTAGACATGGAAAATTGTAAAAAAAAAAAAAAAATTCAAAAATGACTTCAAGACAGGACGAGTACTTCTAATATTAGTTGTAACAGAGAGACTTTTCTTTTTATTGGGTATATAAATGCAAACCATTAAATATCTTCAATGACATTACCAAAGTTATCCTAAATATACATTAGCATGCAGGGCTGCCAACTTGGAGAGGTTCAAAAGCTTGCTCTCCTTTTGGTACGAGGAAAGAAATGTTTCAGCGCCTGTTCTGAGAAGAAGGTTTTAACATCTTGTGACTGAATTTGAAAATCTGTGCGTGCTAATTCAGACACGGAAGAGTCGGCAGCCCTGGATTTGCTGTAGAGGTTTGTGTGGACACCCAGGAAAAGTCTACAGTTTAAGGCAGAACATGCAAGAAGCGATCATGCGAAAATACTGTGAATGTTGATGTTTGTCACGATGGGAGCCACGGAGCAGCTCCTCATCACACATTCTCTTTGTTGTCTTGCTTTGCGTAAAGGCATTATTCGACATTCTACATACAAACAAGAGTACATTTTGCATGTTAAAATAAAGGCTGGTGACAAAGGAAAAGAATGCTGCAGTGCAAATAGGGGGCTTTTGGTAAAGGCTAAAGTGTGTTTGTGCACTGATTTGCATTGCTATGGATCGATGTGGGTAAAGCTTTAGAAGGCAGCAGGAAACACAGAGTATAAACCCTCGCGCTCATGTGCTTGTGCAGGACAAACCCTTTTTCTATATTTTTTTATTGCACGAGAGTCAAACTTAATATGGAAGCGTTACAGCCCATGAATTTATACATTTTAAATTGTTGTCTGACCTCAGAGCGCTCACTGTGTACACTGGCTAAGCTAGTCTGGCTTAATTATTGAGCTGAAAACAGTCTTTCCTTTACACACATTTAAAAAAACTGGATCCCAGTAATGAGAACAGCATTATCGTTTTCTTTTTCCTAAACAAACCAAACTATGGGGCATTCAAATAAATTATAAAAATCAGTTACAAATGTTAAAAAAGTAATATAAAAAAAACATTTCATTCTATTTCCACAGATGCAGCCCTGTATAGCACTCTAAAGGATCCCCACAGCCTTGATTTTGGTCTCACTGCGTTGGTAAGCTATGATAATTTGAAGAATTTCAGCATAAATCAATGGGCGAGTTGTAAAGAAAGCCATTCAGAGTAGTTTGATGTGAAGTGATTCACTGTAGAGAAACTTTGGGTCCATTTACACCTAATATTATCATCATATATCCTTAGTGATCTGATCATACATGGACATTGGCCAGGACGCATATGACCACATAACCTTCATAGTATGAATTCTAAAGCAGCTTTATGCATCATCATCAGCTGTGAAGTCCCACCCTAGTTAACAGTGTCATCACAACAGAGATAAAATTTATTTTAATTTATTTGGCTCGTTTCTTAACAAGTAGCGTTAGCAATTTATGCAATCCAAACCATTACAACAGCCTTTACATTTAGACAAACAAGGATTCGCATACAAAAGAATTGTCTACCAACAAAGACAGCGAGAGAGTCCAGTTCCTCCAGTCACGAAATCCAATCATGTGAGGAAATGCCAGGTGCAAATGGCTATAGATCTCTCTGACGATCACATCACTCGAGATACTTTATTGATCCAGAGGGAAATTCAAGATCTGCGCATTTAACCCATCCCTGCAGTGAAACTCACATATACACACACTAATTAACAGACGCCTTACGGGGCTGTGAGCACACTTGCCTGGAGCAGTGGGCAGCCCTACTACAGCGCCCATGGAGCAGTCTGGGGTTAGGTGCCTTGCTCAAGGGCACTTCAGTCGTATCCCCTCGGTTCATGGGATCAACCTTCCAATCACAAGGCTGACCTCCAGCCCACGACTGCCCCTGTTCTTAACATGGTGTGTAAAGACTGATTACTGTTCCTTGGTGTTGTTAAGAACCACAAGTCAAAACACAAATATGGGCATTCATTCACTATCCAGAATGACCTGTGAACCAACAAGTCTTTGGAGTTTACAATAGTAATATTAATAAACCTGAAAAAAATCAAAAAATCAAATAAAAAAATTAATAAAACTGTCTTACATCACCCTGTATGAGTAAGTAAGGTACCAGACAAGTACTGCATATATATATATATATATATATATATATATATATATATATATATATATATATATATATATATGGGAAAATCTCTAAGCTATAGTTAGCAGTGTCTCAGGCACTGAGTTTGTAAACATTCCTGGAAATAAAACTTACAGTAAGCAAGCTTTTAAAGACTTGAAGGTTCCTACTACAGCCGTAAACCATTCTGACTGTGCAGCCGGGTTCCAAAAATGAGCTCCTGCTAAGAGAGGCGAGTCCTCAGGAGGACTGCTGTGCGATAAAGGCTCCTCATTTAAATTACATAATGCAAAATGATGAAGTCTAGCAAAGCAAAACAATTAGTTTGGAATCGAGTGCTACCCTGCAGCTAGAAACTGTTGAACCCACAGAAAGCAGGTACATCTCACACCCTGTATTCACCTTCTCACAGATTTCTAACTACAAGAATAATAAACAGAATATGTTATTAAATGTTGGCATATATGTTTTACTGGTCTTTACTGGTCTAAGTAACGTGGAGAAGTTGGTTTCATCTGTTGCCAGTTCCCTTGAGCTTTTATTGAATTAGGTGCAAAAGAATACAGTTAACTGAAGACTGTGAAGGTCTTGGATGATGTAATGATCTATGAATGCAACCCACCTGGATTACTGCCTAGCTTTCAGAATGCAGGTTCTATGTTTCTCTAGAATGAAACACTTCACATTAAGCACCCTGGTTTACATGGTAACTATTTCATTATGCATTACTATAATATTACTACTGAGGGGTGACTTTTTCACTGTAGCATGGAGATCACCAGAGGATAGCAGAGAAAGTTAATACCCTCTTAAAATGTTCTAAGGAACCGGACCGGAACAGTATTTTTGAAACATATAGAATCCTATGGGTTATAAATATAGGAATAACAATACTTGCCTCAAAGCTTTGGTATGTGCTATACACACACTTTTTTTTCTCCAAATAAAGAAAGTAGAACGTAGTGCAATATAAAAATATAAAATTCCGTCTGCAAAAACAAAGCAATAAATAAATAAATCAATAAATAAAAGCAATGGCAAAGAATTTCATACAGACTGCCAACCAAGTGGCTACATGAAATGCATTTCTCTGGTCAAAGAAAAGAGTCAAATAGAAAAATAGAGTCTCTGTTCTCAACATAATTGAAAAATAAGGCAGAATTAAACACTGACATCTGCTTAAAATCAAAGAAGCGGCAACTCTCGTTTACCATCATTCGAAGTCCAGTGCAAACACCAGTGCAAGCTCAATGACTCTTTCTTTTTTCCTCTAAAAAACTGGCATCATCAATAAAACGTCTCAGGTTTACGGCGCCAGAAAGATGAAGCACATTCTTATTTGGGAATAAAAGGAGCGACTGTATGAAATCCGCCCCCAAATTCAGGTTGAAATTAAAGTTCCTTAGTGCTACATTCCAACAGTGAGGAGCTTCTTTCCTTTTATATAATAAATCCCAGTTTGATATAAAACACAGAATATGAATGACATACAGTACACTGAAGTATAAAAAAGTATACATAATGTGCAGTATCAAAACAGCCACGCACTTGCAAAGGGAATGGCTTCTCATCTCAACCCACTTCCATAATTATTAAAATGACGCTGGTAAACTTGAATTCCACTACAAATAAATAGATAAAGAATGAAAGAAATAAGCAAGGTTAGAAAGTATGAATGCTTCTTTCGGTAATAATAAAGAACGTTTCATGCCAAATACATTAGGGTATACAGTGATCCTAGTAACTCACTGCTCTATATACAGTAATGGTCATCATTCTTGCCATTAAAGGGTGCCTTTTCTTTGTAACGACGAGGAGCCAGTCCAAAAAGTTTGGCGTACAATGTGCTGTGGACAACATGTTCTGCATTTAAATCACAGATAAAATGTAATGTGGTGGCTGACCATGTTTATCTAGTGTTAATGTGGTCTATCAAGGATGAGGACTCACCCAAAGATTTAAATCAAGTAGGTTTAAAAAATAAATAAAACTCTAGACATTAATCTATAAAAGAAAAACTGCATTAAAAGGTGCAGTTGGAGTTATAAAATTAACAAATGAACGTTGTACTCTGTGAGCAATGACGTAATCACCGGATTCTCATACAGAGGTGTTTGGGCCACTCCCGTGCTCTGTGTGACCGGTCTGACCTTTCAGCAGTGGACTGGGGAAGACAGGGATTGTGCTGCACATGGGAATTTTGTTCGGTTGCAGAGTTTTAGTGTATGCCGAGCGCCAGTCTCGCTCAAAGACAGCCTTCACCTGTTCCACTATAGTGGAGCTTGTCTCCCTCACACCGTCCGCCTTACTGATGACCAGTCCAGCTCCAGCATTGTACATGTACTCATTTCCCACCCAATCCAAGTTCCCTGTAGAACCACAAAGACAAGAGCTACATATAAATAACTTTTCTCAGCAGGTCTTTGATAAGCATTAGGAGAGCATTTTCACAAAACCACTTAGGTTAGTTTTCAACTGAGTAGCATAGCATGTACAGTCAGGTCCAAAGATCTGAGACCTGGAACTATGAGCTAGACAGTGACCATGTTGAAACCTTTGTAGAAGAGGTCTGGTTCTTTTCCTTATTCCTTCTACTGAAGCACATATTCAGATGTCAAATGTATTTAAGGTACTCATCAGAATTCAGGCCAGTTTTTGTGCACGACTGAATTAATGCTGTCAAATCAAATTCATGTAAATATTTCAGAATTTTTTAGAATTTGTAATACAAATCTCACTCTGTCCTCTGCATCCTCTGTCCTCACACTAACTACTTCTATGTCCTCTCTAACTGCATCCATATATCTCCTCCTTGGCCTTTCCCTTTGTCTGCATTTCTAACATCCTTCTACCAACATACTCGCTGTCCCTCCTCTGGACATGTCCAAACCGTCTCAGCCTGGCCTCTCTAACTTTATCCCCTAGTGGTTCAACCTGTGCTGTACCTCTGATGGTCTCATTCCTAACCCTATACATCCATACAACCAAATACATCCAAACCATACAACATAGCAGGTCTCACTACTGTCTCCAAACCATACAACATAGCAGGTCTCACCACTGTCTCCAAACCATACAACATAGCAGGTCTCACCACTGTCTCTAAACCATACAACATAGCAGGTCTCACCACTGTCTCTAAACCATACAACATAGCAGGTCTCACCACTGTCTCCAAACCATACAACATAGCAGGTCTCACCACTGTCTCTAAACCATACAACATAGCAGGTCTCACCACTGTCTCTAAACCATACAACATAGCAGGTCTCACCACTGTCCTAAACCATACAACATAGCAGGTCTCACCACTGTCTCCAAACCATACAACATAGCAGGTCTCACTACTGTCTCCAAACCATACAACATAGCAGGTCTCACCACTGTCTCTAAACCATACAACATAGCAGGTCTCACCACTGTCTCTAAACCATACAACATAGCAGGTCTCACCACTGTCTCCAAACCATACAACATAGCAGGTCTCACCACTGTCTCTAAACCATACAACATAGCAGGTCTCACCACTGTCTCCAAACCATACAACATAGCAGGTCTCACCACTGTCTCCAAACCATACAACATAGCAGGTCTCACTACTGTCTCTAAACCATACAACATACCAGGTCTCACCACTGTCTCTAAACCATACAACATAGCAGGTCTCACCACTGTCTCTAAACCATACAACATAGCAGGTCTCACCACTGTCTCTAAACCATACAACATAGCAGGTCTCACCACTGTCTCCAAACCATACAACATAGCAGGTCTCACCACTGTCTCCAAACCATACAACATAGCAGGTCTCACTACTGTCTCCAAACCATACAACATAGCAGGTCTCACCACTGTCTCCAAACCATACAACATAGCAGGTCTCACCACTGTCTCTAAACCATACAACATAGCAGGTCTCACCACTGTCTCTAAACCATACAACATAGCAGGTCTCACCACTGTCTCTAAACCATACAACATAGCAGGTCTCACCACTGTCTCTAAACCATACAACATAGCAGGTCTCACCACTGTCTCCAAACCATACAACATAGCAGGTCTCACTACTGTCTCCAAACCATACAACATAGCAGGTCTCACCACTGTCTCCAAACCATACAACATAGCAGGTCTCACCACTGTCTCTAAACCATACAACATAGCAGGTCTCACCACTGTCTCTAAACCACAACATAGCAGGTCTCACCACTGTCTCCAAACCATACAACATAGCAGGTCTCACCACTGTCCTAAACCATACAACATAGCAGGTCTCACCACTGTCTCCAAACCATACAACATAGCAGGTCTCACCACTGTCTCCAAACCATACAACATAGCAGGTCTCACCACTGTCTCCAAACCATACAACATAGCAGGTCTCACCACTGTCTCCAAACCATACAACATAGCAGGTCTCACCACTGTCTCCAAACCATACAACATAGCAGGTCTCACCACTGTCTCCAAACCATACAACATAGCAGGTCTCACCACTGTCTCCAAACCATACAACATAGCAGGTCTCACCACTGTCTCTAAACCATACAACATAGCAGGTCTCACCACTGTCTCCAAACCATACAACATAGCAGGTCTCACACTGTCTTGTAAACTTTTCCTTTGACCTTTGCTGCCACCCTTTTGTCACAAATCACTCCTGAAACTTTCCTCCATGCACTCCATCCTGCCTGGACTCTCTTCTTAACCTTTGTGATCTCTGCTCCATGTAGCCTCACTGTTCCACCTGTCTCCCTCCAATTCACACTCATGTACTCTGTCTTGCTACGGCTGACTTTCATTCCTCTTCTTTCAAGTGCATATCTCCACCTCTCCAAGTTATCTTCTACCTGTTCCCTGTTCTCACCACAGATCACAATATCATCTGCAAACATCATAGTCCAAGAATTTGTAATACAAGTACTGAATCAAATTTAAAAGGAATGTAACCTCGAAGCATTTACCTGCGATCTCAGACTTTTGGACCCCACTGTATGATGAGTATGATGTTTTCTTTGTGTGTTTATATTGGTGTTTGTGTTATGCCATCATTCTGCTCAAGGAAACCAGATGCCAATTAACCATTTATCATGACTGTAAACAGTTAGTTTATATGTCCTCGTGGTCCAATAAAGAACATGCATCACCTTCAATGTAAGTCAATGGAACCAAATTTTTTTTCCAAGCTATTTTGGAGCATTTCTATTGGTCCATTCACTATAAAATTTTCCCACAACAAAAACAGCACTTGTCGTGTTCACATGATGTACAGAATAAAAATGGCCAAAAATGTGCATACAATCTTCATTGGACAGTGACGATAAGTTTATATATGTTTAAGGACTCATGAGCAGGCAGCTAAACACAATCAATTTCAACTCATCACTAAAGCCATTAACTGAATAAAGTGATTGTTCGCACCTAGATACACAGAGTTGTCGGTCACCATGTATCTGTGATGGTTGATGCCTTGCAAAGATCCATCCTCTTGCAGCCGTGGACCAAAAAACCTCTACAGAAACATTGAAAACACGAAAACGTGATAACATTCAGTGTGATCAACAAACAAGTCTCTGGATTTAAATATAAAAACTAATGAACGTGAACAGTGAACAGCCACTTTACTACTAAAGTCTATCTTGTGCAGTTACCTTGTGTAGAGGAAGCTATTGCATGTAGAATGCTGTGCATATGTATTGTGGGTAGCTGGAATATCTAACATGGTTAATGTGTAGCAGTATGTGCTTCTAATAAAGGAGATTCAATGTAGATTCAACTTGCATTAACATGCACTGACCAGTAGGTGGCACACCATTCTTAGCCATTCTCATAGCTGAATGTCACCACCCAGCTCCTGCAGGGCTGTAAAGTTCCAGCCGTCTTGCTTTAACAGAACAAAAGCTCTGCTCTGATTGGAACCTAATTTCATGATACTGGTGCATCCAAGGCCTCCATACTGAACTACTTTTGGTTTTTACAACCAGCAGTAGTGTTGGGTTGCAAACATTTACTGCTCCCTCACATAAAAACAAATCACATCTAATCTTGTGTGCTGGCAGAGATGACAATTGCTGTTGGACCCACCTTGCTTGTTGAAGGGGGTCCCTTAATTTTGGGAAATATTTTGGCAGGTGGACTCGTGTGGCGTGACGTGCTGTACCCTCCTGTAGGTAAAGCCTGCTAGTGAGTTTTCAAGTGTTTATGGCTTGTGCGGTGACTCAAGTCATGAGTTCTATGATTTTAATGCGTGTCTGAATTTTCATTGACGTTAAGACTAAATTTTGTTTGTCTCAGCTTCCTCTTTTCTTATCTCACAGTAAGCTTTTATAATTGCCGAAGCACACTAGCTTTTTACAATGGCCAGTAGATACGATGGACAGTGCTGAGTGTGGCTATTTTATAAGTGGGTGCCTCCTAATGACTGTGCTGCAGGTGGTTCTGTTTTTCAGACTGTAGTGGCTATGAAATTATGGGATTTAGTTCTGCAGACAGCACATAGTCATTAAGGTTGAAGAAAATGAGCAGAGTTATGCAATAGTTTTACTGGCCAGATGACAGGTAGAACATATCAGACTATTAAAACTGCTCCACTGTATCCCAATCCTGGAGTAAGTAAAATATTTCAGCATTAATTGCTGAAATAGGTTGTGTTGATCCTTTACAACCATTAAAATCTCAGGCTTATATATTGCAAACAATTACAACCAAGCCTGTGGTTAAAGCCTTGTCTCAGAGTAGCTGCCATCAAGCACAAAGTTGGGGGAATGTATGCTAATTGTACAGCACAGAATATATATATTATATATATATATATATATATATATATATATATATATATATATATATATATATATATATATACAGACTGATAGGCTACTACTTCAGCTATTCAAGTGTCAATTGTAAAATTCAGTGTAAATAATTTAGTTTTTTGAGCATAATATTCAGGGTCTGTGGACTGTGTTGCATGATGGATTAAAAAACTAGATTCTCTGAATGACTTCAGGTGCAAGTCATTTTTGGCCTGTGAACAAAACAATCACAAACTGGTCCAAAGCTTGTTTGATTAGACAGCTTAGAAGTCCACATCTTGGCTTTAGTACCCATTAGGGATCATGTGACTGCTATTTCAGATTAGAAGAGACAAGTTCGCCATATTAAAGTTGGGGGTTGGTAAAGATGAAAAGCCTTTTCTACTAGCCACAGTTAATGGACCTCCTGGTGGCTTTTTGCTGTCCTGATGAGGACGAAAAGTGTATTTGAACAGATTAGAAATTCAGAACAACTGAGGATATTTTCTGGGGACATTTACCAGAAAAGAAAGCAAGAGAACTGAGGGATTTGATTTTAGGTCCCTATAGGTTTTCAGATATTCCATTATGTTCTCTTTAATTGAACATGATATAGATGTGGGGGATGCACAGCTGACTCCTCAGCGTTTTTTTTTTTTATCATGTTTCATCTAAAAAGCAGCAGTACTAGGATATTGATGCTTGGTTAAGCATCACCGTCGTTGTTGGTAATCGAACTAGAGGATGCCTTGAGATTTTGCATTGACTGTTGTGAGGTTAATAAAGTGGCAAAGCGTGACTCTTCTGCTTTTGCGAATGGAAAACTGTGGACACATATGAGCTGTACATGACAAAGTACAGATGCTGTTGATTTCCACAATGAGGGTCTGAGCTGAGACCTCTGCATCTGTTTGCTGTGTGCCCGGAAGCTCCTTGTCTTCTAGTGATTTGCTACTTAACCTTTGAAAAAAATGAATGTAGTATTTTTGCTTTATTGTCATTCATGTCACGTCATTGATATTGGCCCCACCAGGCAAGTGAAACATCAAGCAAATTACAGGTATAGGAAAAGGATTGTATACAGCATTGCTAAGTCAGAGACCACTTTAATTCATGTAATTCATAGTAACAAAATGTAGCAAAAATCAAGTCATTATGTAACAAAATCAAGTCATTCATTTCCAGCTTCAGGAAAAGTCTGAAAGCCTAAACAACACCCTTTGCCTTACATTTGTTTGGAAACTCAGACACTTATTGCCATGCTTTAGCAAATGCCTCCAAAGTTCAGTCAATTTTTGCTTCTCACAAGCCAAATAAACCCCAAGTAAACTCATCAGTCCAAAAAGCCTTGCTACACACCTCAGTTACAGTGTTCTAGTGTAAATGTTGTTCTTATTTGTCTATTTTCTTTTCTCATCAATGTTTTTTGACAGCTTCACATCTATTCAGATCCACAGCAATGAGTTGCCTTCTCACAATAGAAGGATGGACAACAATGGCTGTGGATTTTTGCCATTCTGAAACGAATGTGGATCGTGGATCTCAAGTGGAGCTTGATTTTCTCCTTTTATCCTCTAAACTGGTGTTATTTAAGCATCAGTTACTAAAATCAAGCTTATACTGGTGGGTTGCACATGTAGCCATGCTAGCATTAGCGTCGCCCAGCAGGGTACTGCTCAAAGCACCACAGAACAATTACAGTCTTTATCTTTCTGTCACTTCAACACAAGACATAATATGTGCCTTTAGACATAGAGAGTTTTCACCCTCTCAACGCATCAGTTTGCTAGGGATGAGCCTGTACTGCGATGGGATGCACATATGCTAGCGCTACCTTGGCCTAGGAAACTACAGCAATGTTTATGAAAGCAGAGCACCAGTTAACTTAATTAAACCTGTACTGGAATGCCTGTATCTCTCTAGATAAGCTAGCGAGAAGAGAGATGTCTAGTATTAGCCTAGCCAGGAGACTACAGACCCAAACACCACAGAACAGGCTTTGTTTTGCCATTTTGACCCTCTAACACCAGCTAACTGATTTAGCTGATTTTCATCACCTTATCACACGCCAGTAAAGCTTTAGTTAGACAGAATCAAGCCTGTTCTGTGGTGAGCAGTCCAGGCAGCACACTAGCTAATCTAATACTAACCAGCTACTGTCTCCTGGTTAGCAGCACTGTATAATATTTATAAATAGTTTTTAGGTTATGGAATGGTAGACCTAAAATCGTGCACTGTTTTTTTTTATTTGGTGGCCATGTGAACAAACTTATTTGATCATTTCAGGGTTGAAATAACACAAGATGTTGCCACACAACACTGACATACATGTAAAACCAGTTAATAAACAGTAATGTCTTTATGTCTATCATCTCACCAAACGGTTCTACAACTTAGCTAACTAAGAGAACTGCACTGAGGCTGGTTTTTAAGCATTCTTAATGCCACCAGAGGCCTTGCAGTGGGAAAAGGGCACACTGACCCCTCAGGAAACAGCTTTTGTTGGGAGGCCATAGCTGTAAATGTTTGGGTTGAGGAAGATTGGAAGGCTGGAAGAGTTAAAGTGTCAGTAAAACACACAAAAGCAAGAAGCAGAGAAATTAAATATTAATACTAATAGATTTGATATTGTACGTAGTGCTGGGGGCTTCTGTGTAGTTTAATGTAATGTAAATGAGTTCTGTTTTTTCCTTGCCTCCACTGAAAAATGAATGAAATATTGGCTGTTTTGACTAGAAATTCAATAAGCAAATGAGTGGTCTCTGACTATTATCTTACTCACCACCTCCATTGAGCAGTTGGACATTTCCATGCATAGGCTTTTCAGAGACCATACGAAATTAAAGGTGAGGGGATGCGTCTGCTCCCTGCAGCTTATCAGCAAATGAATTTTGATGTGCTTCAGAATCAAGGCCACTCGGAGCATCCCGTCGATGCGTGACCAGTATTTCCTGGAGCACACATACCAAGCAGGATAAATGAATACCAATTGAATATGAACACACTCAAGACAAGACCAGAGAACTAAAGTCTAACCTAAAAATGCTATAATATAATGACTTTACAAAAGAAAACATAATCCTTCTCATCATTCAAACAGCAGTGAAACATGAAATAGCATTCAAAACACAAAACCTAAAGCAGCAGGTAAAATAGTCCTAAAACTATAACTACAAATAATAATAATAATAATAATAATAATAATAATAATAATAATAATAATGATAGAAAAAATAAGAGCAAACTAAGTGTGAGTCAGAGCCATAAGATGTTTTTTTCTCTGTTGACAAATAAAGGACCAGTGTTTGGCTAGTTGCATCATCAGTGCTAGTCCCAGCTCTGTCTGTCTGGGTAGACATATTGCAACGTTGGAGTAATCACCCAATAAATGTTACCATCTTATTATTTTATCACAAGAGCTTCTTTAGTTCTACACTGGAGCCATGAGACTAATGTAGACTAGAGGCATCACCTCAGAATCATGCCTACATCACTGTCTACCTCCAATTGCTGTGTAATCACAGATTACAGTTATGTGGCAAAGCTAGTATGACACGGTTATACTGCAAAATGTACACATAGCTGAAATAGTAGTATCAGTCAGCCTGAGGTTTATATTTTGTCTGTACACCTGACATAAAAAATATGAGTTACGTACACAGCAAAATGGTTATTATTTATATGATTAAATTGTTTTATTTGTTTTGCTTAAATGAAGGTACAGAATTGTATCAAATGGTCCCACATTAAAAAAACACATTTAAAATAACAGTTAGGTATTAAGATCCTAACAAGGATCATGCCCATTTATGCCCAATGTATTAACATAGAGATAGTAATAAGCTAAGAATATACACAACTGTAACTTCTAGGTCACTTTCTACTGGGAGGTGTCTGTCCCAAACCCCAACCTCTAACCTTGTGAATGATATTGTTGATTTTTTGCAATGTGAAATCTTTAGTTAGACCATTCATTATTTAAAAAAAAATAGCCTCACCCTACAGTAAGAATTAAGACTGCATCTCTGTCCCACATGGTTAGCACTTAGACTGCTTTGTTTAAAAGTAAATTTGTCTCCAAGTCTGGAAATCAGTGTGTTATTTTAGTAACTGTCAACTGTTTATTTTGATTAATGTGTATTTAACAATTCATTGCTGTGTTTACACTGAGCTGAGTCATATACTGGCTTGCATTTTTGAGTTTTCACTAGCAGAACAGTCACTGAATGGTACAACTTTGGTTGTGTATGACTGTTTCAGTACTGACCAAACTGGATATTCAATCATTTGTCTTAACAAAATAAACATAATCAGTGTAAAGTCATTCAAACAAAAGCATCCAAAGACCAAGTCAGTCCAAAAAGAGTTTTGAACACTTGCAGATCTGTAGGATTTTAACTGGGATGATGCGACATTTCATGTAACTGACTGTGAATTGACTGTGAATTGACTCACCTGTGTGAATCATTATCGATGAGAGGCAGATAGTCCGTTATAGATATATAGATGAACCTCTTGGCCTCCTGAATGACGTGCAAAACAGCCTCGATGTCTCTGGTGCGGTCTTTGGGGCAGAAGATATCTGGGGAACTCTAACACATTACACAGTAACATTAACAACAATGGACACAAACGTTTTCTTGTAGGTAAGCACTTTCCCTGGACCTCCTGGAAGTTTAAAAGGATAATATCTGATAATAACAGACTTTTTCAATACATGAGTTTAATATAGAATGTAATCAATTAAGTATATTGGAAACATGCCACTTATAGCCCCATCAAAAACCCAACCGATTTACATATTTTACATATTTACATAAACAATTAAGCCTACAGGTATTTAGCCTTACCATTTACCCAAGTTATGAGGAGTGCTTCAATCTGGACTCATTTTTGAAAGAAGCCCAGTACAGGGCAGCCAATCACAACAAAGGTAAGCTAGATACAATACTATTCAAAAATGTGCATAATTTATATGCAGCTCATTTATCATAGCATTAATCTATGCCATAGGTTTCAACTCATTTCTAGAAATCTTTCACAATAAAAAAATGTATGTGCTTGGAAAAATAAACAGAACTGGAAAAAGTTTGATAATGACAGAATTTATTCGTTTAAATCTTAAGGTATCAGGAAATTACAATGAACAGATAACAGGAGTATATTACTTAACATTTAATATTAAACATTACAGTATTCTAAAAGCTTGTATTATTTTATTCTACAGTGTATAAGTTAGTGTGGAATAAAATAGTAGTAAAAAAAGAAGTAATTCCTAACTTCTGAACTCCTCTCTATCGGTCTTAAAATCAAACATTTGCTTATTGATAAACATATATATGTTCTAGATCTAAATATTTAGCAAAGAGTTAAACACTTTCAGATCTGAATACATGTGCGAGTAGCTGTGTCTTCATGAAGCCTCCAGCCCTGAAAGGCACAGATTAGTCATTCTTTCTGGGAATTAACGGAGAAGTTTTCAGTATCTAAAGATAGCTCTCCGAAGAGTCCTCAATCACGAGGAGAGCCGCTCTGAATGTGACAAGAACGCTGATTGATTTCAATTCACAAGCTCTTCATAAGAGCCATAACGCTCTCAATGCTGTCTGTGCATTTCTGAAGAAGTCATCGATCGCAGATGAGCAAGGTTCATTTATAGCCGAGTCCAGCGAGGCAGGCTTCTATCCTAGTGCATGTGTTAATCTTTTTTTATGGGAGGGAGAGCTAAATACTTATGCTATTGCAGAATATTTAATGTACACATCCCCTTCCCTTAAATGTAATCACATGTAATCTACACTGGTGCCATCAATACAGATGCCTTAATGTTGGTTTTTCAATTTTTTTATGTAAGCCTATAAACATTTTGGCTACATGGAAGAATTAAGGATTTAAATATGATAAAACTATGTGAGTAAACAATACTTAGAGCTTAGTGGACTGTAAAGGATATGATGGAAGTACTGAGAGGAAGTACTGAGAGCTACTGAAAGGAAGTACTGAGAGCTAGCCCAGCCATCAATGCATCTTTTGTGTCTAAGGGTTTGCAGTACAACTGTAATGTATGTAATAAATATTGGAAGCTCATACATACTAAAACAATCTCAAAGCCAATATTTTGACTGGGCACTGGCTATAGATTTAAAACAACAGCCACTAGAAACTTGAACAGGAAGCTTCTTCAGTTTCATTCATTTTCCTCCCTCATGAACAACTGCTTCTGGATAAAAGCTCTCATTGGTCCTCGGTTAAACTTATTTGAGCAACTGTAACTGCATTGTAATAGAGTGTAATAGAGCTCCCCATGTGGAAATTAATTTCCAGCTCGCCATCTGCAGTTCGCACCATAGCAACGTAGAGACGTGACGTCTTTTTACAAACTAAGCTATTGTGAACACACATTAGCTAACCATTGCCACCAAGTCACTTGAGCCACTCGTGTTTGGTTTGGTTTAAGTATGTAATTCTTTAGCCCTTCTAAGCATATGCTTTCATTATCTACAACTCATACTGTGCATTAACGTTCATACATCATCATCATCATCAAACATTTATAACATTATAAGTGACATCTTAGCTCACCAAGACATAGGCTGTGGTGTTGACACCATTCAGTTGAAGGTTAACGGTCCTTTCTTTGTTGTACAGTGCCGTCAGCCTCTTGGACATTATAGCTGGCACAAAGTCTTTGTACTGTAGCTGCCTGTACAGGCTGAATATCCTGTGGAGGTCTAGCACCAGGCAGCTGCAATTATAAATAATGACTCCCAGCTCCTTCCTCTGTCAGGAAATAAGAAGTTAAATGAACAAGTTAATACTTTATTGGCGCTTAATATATTTCACATAATATATTTTTATTCTAAAAAAAAAAACCCAACAACATCTTTTCTAATTTCCACAACATGCTCTGATGTTGGCAGTGCGTTGAATGTGGACTTTTATAGACACTGGACAAAAATAACCTATCATAGACTTTTACAGGACGATTAGAGCACACACAACTACTCAGTTTCAGGTTCCAGGTGGTCTTCTACAGAAATAGCTGAAGGTGATTTGTAAAGAATGTCATTTATGTATTAGCTCAATAGCAGTCTGGATATATTAGCTTTAGTTATAGAAATGCATGCATCAGTAAAGTTACTGTGAACAATTAACTTCTTTATTTTCGCATATGCACTACCGCTCAAAAGTTTGGGATCACAGTAAAATGTTCTTGTTTTCAATGGAGTATCTTCCTTCCTTAACACAACAATGGACTGACGGCTCTCTAAAGAAAGTTGTTTCTTTCTGGTCATTTTGAGTCGGTCAGCAAGCCATCAACTGCTGATGCTTCAGATACTAAACTAACCTAGAATGTTGTTCCCTTTTATACTCACTTATTAGTAGAATGTTTTTCAGCTGTGCATCACAATTGAACAAGAGTGTCCTAACAACCAATTAGTCCAATAACATCCTTAACTTGGATTGGCGGTCGTACCAGGAGATTTAGACAGAGGACTGAGAATTACTGATAATAGGACTATATGCACAATAAGCCTCTATACAAAAATAGACTTTAATACAAAGATTTTTTTTGTATTAGTGATCCTAATACAAAAGTGATCCTAAACTTTTGAGCCCTAGTGTACATGTACATGTACAGCATATTAGAGCTAAACAGATTGTTACGGTTTCATTCTGTGCAAACATAGAAGATGTTCTGCACCACATTGTACTTTCAAACCACTCACTGCTTTTGGGACCACCCAGTGACATATATTTTGTTTAAATACAAAAACACTGACAATACAGCATGACAGTAGTAAGCTGGATTCCTTTGTTCAGTGAAAAATAGATAAATAAAGGTGTATCTTAGAAGCTGCATGAGGTTTTACCACCAGCCGGCATGGACAGGGCAATAGAAAAATTCACTGTGTGCGTTCTCGGGTTATTCTAAAGGTCGAGTTGCAATACTGTGAAGATGCTACCTCCCGCGTAAACACTGTTCACAGACACGCAGTTGTGGAAATATAATTCAGCCTTAAGAATGAAATGCCATGCTGTGAGGACATCTGTGTTAAATCCTGGAAGGGAGTCGCACTAGAATCACTTAGAGAGTCCGAATAAGTTCTGAAACCCATGTAATGGAAAACAGACGTTTCTATTCTGAATAGACATCACACCTAAACTCTACCTAGCAGCTAATCACAGCGCTCACACTGATATGACCCTCCTTTGTACTGGGAATCAGATATGGAGGGCAGGAGAGCCGATCAGAGGGTGTCAGGAACTCTGTGTTTTCCCTTCATGATAGCCCTCCAGCCTTATCCACCTTGTCTGCTGCCTTTTGGCACCCGGCCCGGGCCAGCTGCACTCCAGGCATTTCCAATTATGATCTGCTCTAAAAGCCTATCCCTCAAACAGTCCACACATCTCCAGCCTTGATTACCATTTCAAAGAGCAGGTTCACTCTCTCTGTGTGTTTAAATACGAGCTACGGCTTTGGCCAGTATGTTTTACTTTGGGAGCTGTGACAAAAAGTGTCATAGATTCATAACGGTGTTCATGAAAGAATAAAGAACTGTTGAGAAGATGTAACAGATATGTTGTAATGACCTGACAGAGGATGATATATGATTCTGTCTTCTTGATTCTGTCTTCTATGATTGTGTCTGGGCAATAAGTTGAGTAAGGACTTAGAGCAAATACTAAAACATGCACTAAGCACACACTTAGGCTTCATTCGCAGGACAGGTAAAGTTGTCCTAATCTAATCTAATCTAATCTAATTTAATAACTATTTGCAATACTGGTCCGAATGGATAACGCTCCTAAACTGTCCAGCATGTGCAAAAGAGCAATGCTTCATGTGGCACGCTCATCCAGAAGTAAGCAATCACGACTGCCAATGGATGCAAGTCCACTCCTGTAGGCTTTAGTTTCGTCCAGTCCAAGCATCATAGGAACCATCAAGACGTTCCACTGGAAGACAGCTGAGCTCTCGTCCATCTTTTCTTTTCTGCAGCCCAAGATTCTGAGGAATGTCGAGTTCAACTGAGGTAAAAGTGGAATGAATTCCAGCCTGGCTGTACAGTCGCATTGCCACGTATCAGACACATGCTGGAATTCAGTCCTATATATGAAAATGTCCGATTCAATGTTTTTTTGCTGACACAAGCCAGGGCTGGACTGGTAATCTGGCGTACCATTTGCCCGGTGGATCGACAGCTCTCAGGGACTGATGCTGTTTTTCTTCCCTTTTTTTTAAGAGACCGACCCACAATTTAGAGTGACTGAACCAATCAGGATATAGGACAAAAGCGGCCCCACCTTTTCTCTGCATGGTCCGCTGTAACTCCTGCTAGTTTCAGTGTTGAGTGTGTGTGTTAAAGGAGAGGCAACATGGAGAAACCAAAGCGGCACAGAGGGGATGCAGAGAAGTTGCGTGCAAAGAGATTGAAGAGTGTCACTGTAGATGAAGAGTGTCACTGTAGATGAAGAGTGTCACTGGAGATGCTGCAAAATGTGCTAAGATCACAGACATGTTCTCTGCTGTAGCCTCCACGTCCTCTGTGACAGCAGAGCTCCAGCTACAGCAGGTTTTAGGTGAAGACAGCAGCAGCGGGTGGAAGAGCAGCCAGAGATACAGGCTTTTGACAGAGAACCCGAAAGACAGACTGAGCGGGAAAGTGTAAGAAGGTAGAATAGGATAACGCTGGGACTGTGAGGTGATGGAGGTAACGTTAGCTCTATTACATGAGAATGATTGAGTAATATATATTTAGGATTCTCCATTACCGTAGACAGCGATCTCCAGTCCATGTCAGCGCTGCCAATGTACATGTGTTTCCTGTCCACAACCCAGAAGGAGGAAAGGAGTTTGCCTTTGGTGAGGGCCGTCATGTTCAGATAATACACTTCAGCACCTGCGGGACGTTGCAGAAAAGGAAGCGTAGAAAATTAACAGGCCAAAATACTTGTAAAATATATAAATGGATTTTTTTTACAAAGACAATGTTTTTAGCTTTTTCTTTTGGCTTTTAACATGTGCTACAATGTTTCTGACCTTAAAACAATTTATGTTTAGACAGTTCTACATAGCACGCCATTAAATCTAGCAAGTTGGATAGTAGTCATCAGTTTACTTATTTAGCTAGCTGAGATAAATATTACATAGCCTCCTCGTCAACAAGCAAAACACTACTGAAGTTCTGTCTGTGGCCAAAGCTTCCATCGCTATTATCAGAGACTCTGCCTACTTTGACAGGAAGGGGCCGTTTCAGTGACATGCAAAATGAAGAACGGACAGTGTTTTTGCACTGGGTGTAGTGGCAGATATACTGTTGGGACAGATTCAGAAATCCTACAACATCTCAAATTCATCTTAAGTCCATCTCAAGTCCAAATCCTTCTTTTCAGGAAAAGACACAGATAAACTTTTGACTTTTACTAAACTTTCATACAACTTTTTTAATCCAGTGACCACATCCTTTGCCAAAAGGGTCACTGATGCCACTTTATGCATGGCAGGCAACTGGTGGCTGAAGTTAGCTATCACTTTGTTTGATGAACGAAAGGTATTTTGTATTGCACTCTACGGAACATTTAAAAAAAGTTTAAGATATAATTACTTTTACAAAATGATTCAATATGTAGGTTGTATTTAACAGGATTTTACAGTTTTAAGTTCAGTAAAAGCCTGAACACACGGTCTAAATGAAATAGAAAGAATAAGATAATATGACAGACCTTTGAGGTTCTAGCAACAAAGCAATAAATAAATGTCCCATGTCATAAATCTAAAAAATTTCTGGTTTTGGTTTTGAGTTCTAGAAAAAGGCTGTACTGAAGGGCATTGTGTAGTACATACTGAACACTATTCATTCAAATTAAACAAATACAACTTCCAACATAATTGAAGTCTGGTATCAGTTCATTACCTCTTCACAAACCTCTTCACTATTACCTCTTCTTGATTTATGTAAAAGACTGAGTGCTTCCTTGGTGAATTCCTGAGGCCAAGTGGTGCACTGCGACATACTGAGAATTAGAATGTGAGCTGATGTGTGTGTGTGCCGGTATGTGTGCACCTTTATTAAAAACAAAATATTGAAACAATGTTTGTTGGCCTTTCTCTACTTACTCTAGCACGGCATGGAATGTGCTGTTAAAATGGGTATCACGGCTAAATTTTGCAACAATGATTTCCAGTAAGATGCTCTACTGACCAGAAGCAATAAGAAGGTTAAGCTCTGGTAATGAACTGTTGCTTGGCATCCCACTGGCCACCCTTAAATGAACATGCTGAGCCTTCAAGCCCATCAGCCGCTGGAGCAGGAGCTGACCCTGTGGATGATATTACAGTTAGAAAAGTGGAACCCGAAGCATAGACAAAGCTAATAATGTTTTCATCACAGTAGCTGCGTTTTTATGTCTCAGAGGTGGGTCACTAAGTACACATCCTGACTTAGAATTTCATTTACTGGACCTGCAACATCTAAACAAAGCCCAGAGAACCAGAAAACACCACAGGAACAGTAAAACACAGTTAGACTGAGAGCTGGATGTTCTAGATGATGAGATGTAATTCCTGTTTGATCTACGTTCATGTTTCTAATGGCAGAAAAACATATCTCCATGTCACTGGGATCAATAATCCGGTAATACATAGGAGGTAAGACCCCTTTAAAATATTTGGAGCTCCAATATCTTCAACAAAAAAGTAAATCCCAATCATAATGCAATAGAACCCTGCCAGAGGCTTTATAGCTTTGTACCGCTATAGTCTTCCAGAGTTCTATGGTCCAGCCCCAATAGGCAGTTAAAAAGAATATGTTATCATCTTCCATTACTGCTTAATTTCGAAAGAAAAGTTATCACCAGAAAAAAAAAACAATATGCAAGATGGTCCAAAGAGCTCTTAAATATATTTGTGATTTCCCATCAGGAACATTAGTATGTAACCCACAGAAACTCTTTGGATCACAAGAAAATGAACCAGAGTAGCATTTTTCTTTGAGCATCTTCCTTTGGGAGCAAGACTGAAATTTGTTTCAAAGTCGAAATGGATGTTCCCGGAACAGCATTTATTGTGAAGCAATTAAGCTATTTAACTCAGCATTGAAGTTGCCATCTGTCTGTGGATTCTAATGACACTTTAATGAAGAGTGGATGGGGGCTGTTTTGTATGTTTTGTACACCAGAAACGGGGTATAAATGTGGGCCATTGCTCTGTGTATCTGCTACATAAGCAAGTAATTAGTTTCCACGTCAGGGAACAACTTGTGTGTTATTAGAGCCCACCACAACAACTTCTCAACAGCTCCTATGGGTTTCTCGGTAATTCATTCGAATAAGCTCCACATATAGAGGAGGATATTGACAGGAAATAACAGTCAGCTGCTTTAGAACATTCTGTGGACTGTTTCTCTTTCCTCTTGAGATGCCAAGTTTCCAAATTAAGCAGTAATGGATGATGCGAAGTAAATGTCAGACAGACAAAACCTCACATAATGCCATGGTTGCTTGTGCACAAATCAAAAATGATCTAAATTGATTTTAACAAAAGGTTAGAATTCTACCAAAATGATATAATCATGTTTCAGTCTGAGATCGACGTAGGAAGGAAACAATCACACCCGATTGTGGTTATTGTACTGTTCTACCACCAGCCGCCTAGAGAGCAATTTTCCCTCCAGCTAAAGTGCTACGGGGACAACTCATCTTCCTTTACTATAATGAGCAGAGTGTTTTAGCAGTGCATAAAGCTACTGTCGAATGAGAAAAAGACTCCCTGTTCCACAGCGTGCAATGATTTACACCGTTATAAATATTGGCTGTTGGAGATTCAGTGTCTGAGTCTTTCACTTTTACCCTAAATAAAGCTGATAGGCCTGATTGCTTCTTTGGTATTGTACTGGAGTTATAAGACTACTGCAGACGTTAGCCACTCATTAGCAGTGTGCAAACCGGGTTATATTGGGGGACAAGGAGAACAGTATACAGCATACATTATAAACAAATTATATAATAAAAAACTTATATTATAAATAAATACTCTTCTGTGAATTTTGGATGGCATGGTTACCTGTTTGGCTTGGGCAAAGCGAGACCCATGACCTGTAGAATTCAGAGCCCACAAGGGTGACACAATCTCCACCGATTTTTGGGCCAGGTCCAGAAGCCCATGTAGCCCCATGGTCAGCGGCATGGTACCTTCATGTGGGATGGTGAGGTCTTCCGGAATATTCTCCACAATCACTACTCTGTATTTGCAAGAGGAACAGCAGCAGTGGTCTTACATTATGGGTAATCGTTCGATTCAACAGCACTGTTGAGATAGGGCATGACATGTAAGGTAAGTAAATATGTAAGTAAATAAATTATAGTCTCACTAGTGTTTCATCACTGGACATCCAGTGTCCCAGATGAGAAAACGTATTTTCCTCATTACAGTGTTGGTAGCAGCTATTTTGTCTGAGCTCATAATGTCCCAACAACTTGAAAAGCTTTCTCAATAGGTTTTCTGAATAAGAACACATTTGACAGTAAGTTTAAATATCTCCACCTTCATCTCTCGGGCATGCTGAACCAGTGAGAGAGTTACATTCCTCATACACTGGCAGAGCGCTAATTCAGTACTGAAAAACAAGCATGAGGGATGGTAAATCACATCCATTTGTAACAGAAGGAATGAAGCGTACAGTAAATTCACCCATCGATTCATTCCACCTTTCCTGAACGATCTGGCAAATATCCATTGCCATGCATATGAGGATAGGAAGGAAGCATATGTATATAAAATGAAAACATGGAAAATTAATGATATAGCATAGCACAGCATACATTATTTTACACTCCTTTGCATTATTAATTATTGAAGTTAGAGGTAATGCACTTTAAAGAGGAGTTGTGAAAAGAACAAAGAACCTTAGCACAGCAGATGATGCTGAAAGCTGGAACATTACCATTACTGCTACTGCCTTACTGCACATGCAAACCCTAACTTTCTCCCAGGCCACAGGCAACAAAATTAGTGTGGAGCCAAATTCATTAAAAAGGTGTTAGGTGTTGGGGACAAACTGAGATTTGGACCATATGTTCACATCATTGGAAAACAATGCAAGATAGATACGCAGTAAACTTCAAGATCAAGTTCAAGATATTGTTATGTAATGAATGTCATTAAGCTCAATTGAAAGTCTAAATGGTGAAGAAGATATTGTAATGTAATGAATGGCATGACCAGTCTTCTTGGATTTTATAGGGTTTACTTTGTCATTCACCGTTGACATCAGAATGCATGAGTTGATACTACAAGAATTAATTTGGAAATTAAGCAAGTACAGCTATAATATCCATTACAACAGATAATTGTAAGGATACTTGGTCAAAAACTGCACTTCAAGCAAGAGTTCCCCGAATCAGTGCTGGAAAAGGAGCAGTAACAGATAACTCTGTGGTCTCTATTGATCTATTCAATAATTCATTTTATTATTCTGACTTAATGTGTTTACTGCTACATAAATTCATGAAGACAGATTTAGCTAGCACTCCAGCTAGGCCTGAATTACTGTAACAGACTCTAACATGGTATCTGCTTGCACAAACACTTGCACACACATCTAGAGTTACTCAGAATTGAGCACGTAATAATAAGAGTAAATCAACACTTTCTATATCTGTTAGCAGCATACATGCTAATAGTGTTAGCGTTACACTGAAAACCAAATGCTATGGTTTGAAGTCTTCATTCTTACAAATACCTAGTTACTCAGAATCATGAGAAGAATCAAGAAATAAAATGTACATTTTCTTGAAAGTATAAACATAGGAGCAACCTTGTTTCTTAGCTGCTAGCATATATGCTAACATAGTATCATTGCTTCCGAGCCAGTTAATGTTACACTGGAAACCAAATTATACTGTGTAGAACCAGCAAGGCAAAATTTCCACTGATGCAAAGCTCTGCCTAAACAACATTTAATGGGATATACACAAGAAAACCAGTGGTGGACCTAGAATAGTTCCCCTAATTCTAAAATAATTGATTTGCATGTAATAGCATGATTCCAACATTCTATGGCACTTATTTGTCATGTACTAATACTTGGTGACTGTATTATCACCTTCAACAGTTATTAATAGCTCAATAAGGCTGTTTATTGACCTCAAAAACATGCCATAGTGTTTTTCCTCTAACATTAGGTCACTGTTATTGTAAAGCCAATAATGTGTTTTGATAGACATCTTTCAGCTGTCCTAATCATTTGTTAGTCTTATAGTAGTAGCATAGGAAGTAGTAACACTAAATGGTGCAAAGCCTACTGCTTGTCTTGGGCTAAGCTTACGCATGTGTGTTTCAACAAACATTGTCTCAACAAACATTGACTCTTGTCCAGCGAGTCCAGTAAAAATGATTAAAACCTATTGAAAAACGGGACACCTAACGACTGTGCAAGCCTGGCAGACAACCAAAACAATCACCGTCAGATAAACAGTATTTAAAGCCATCACCTTTGAGAGAAAGAGAGAGAAAGAGGGAGAAAGAAGCCTCATTTTTGCTTCAGACCTGAAAGTGCACAGGTTTTTCTGGCCGTCCTTCTGCTGTAAGAAGACATCTCAACACTGTGGGTCTGCAAGGATGTGCAAGGATGGAAAATGAGAATTATATTAACTAATTAAAGAAGCTGACCCCTGCTGAGTCCTCAGCATCACCAAATGAGTTTAGGATTATTTTAATTATGTGTAGCAGAAAACCTGTAACCTATTTATTAGACTGAACTTTGAGGAGTGCACACTGAATACTAAAAAAATACAGAACAATTAGGAACTCAATTAGTTGTTAAGGCTTGTGTGAGTTTCTGTTCAATAAGCATTTTCTTTGTCCTGATCCTGGAATATAAATAATTTTAATTTTTAAACTGGATATCACATATAAGAGGCTAGTCTCCAACTTCTGCACAGAGCTGTCTGTGTATAAAACCAGCTTTATTTACACGTTTAACATTTTTCATATTTATTTATTTTACTGAATATTCTGCCCGTTAATGGCAGCAAGGACACTTAGTGCAGACCCTTGCTCTAACCTTCATACTAAATCCACATGGGTATACTGTGGCCAGACTGTTTTCTGTGGTCAGATGCTGCAGCACTTTCTCGGCCAGGATTAGGGATTTAAGCCGTCTGGGCTGAACAGTCACCGAGATACACCAAGCAAACTGGCACAAAACTGCTGAACTATGCTCATGTTCCATCAAATGGAATGCTGAATGGAGTCCAAATCTTATTTGTCAAATGGATGTTTTTTGTATCGACCAATTAGCCCCTCAGAATGCCCTGAATACAATTACCTGTGTACAAGGAAAGAACTCATTTTGCTGTCTGACCGATAAACCAGGCCGGTATACTGTTTCAGGGTTTGTGCATGCTGAGGTAACAGAAGACCTAAAGACCCTTTTTTCAAAGCCAGCCGAGCTGGACTATGTTCAATATTTAGTTACACACTCCCCCATTAAATAGCGCTGAATCAATGTTTTCCCCACCAACGATATTCAAACCCACACAATTGGGTTTGCTCTAAAGCAAAAATATCTTTAATCTCAGTGTGTAAGAGAACTGAACTGCTCCATACTGAAATATGTACACATGCACATCCGCACAATACCCTCATTTTTTATAATAATAATAATAATAATAATAATAATAATAATAATAATATAAAAAGTGTTAAAGGTACCATACCATTGGAAAGGTATGTTCTAGGCACTTTTTTCACAAAAGTTTGATGCAGTTTGTAAACACTGTTACACTCCTGAGTCTATACAATCCATATATAAAAAGTCTATGGTATAAAAATAGACGGTACTGAATTTTTACGGAATGAATGTTTGGTGATGTCGCAAGAACCTCTATAGCCTGCTGCAGACCATTTCAGTCCACATGTCTTTTTGACTAAGACGCAATACAAGGTGGCCAATCACAGCAGAGTTCATTTACATATATACAGCCAAAAAAGCCAGGAGCCCATTCATATCATTTACATATAATCATTCTAATAAGTAGAGTAACACAAACAGGCTGTTGAACTCTAAGACAATAAAGAGGGGCTGGAAAATAGTGATGCATAATTAATGATGGCTGTTTTGCAGGACATAAACCACACAAACATCGGCAGTGCTCCTCAGGGAAAGATATAAGAAAATGGATCTGAATTGCAAAAAGGCTGATTAATAATAATAATTCAGAATGCATTCCACATTACATATATTCTGGAACTGGTGCGTCAAGCTTTGCATCAATCTTTAGCTGACGGAGAACAAAACTAAGGCTCTTAACCACTGGAGCCCATCTGATTGCAGCTGACACCTAACTGACAGCTGCCTGAGCCCTTATTCCCCAGACGGCAGAGTAGCGCGCCACTGTAAATGAACACTCTGAGCCTTAACAGAGAAACATACTCACACTCCACTGTTGCAATACTGTATAGTAAGTTGGTAATACTTTAATACAAAGTCCCCTCAGCACAGACTACAAAGCATATTGTCACATATTTTCATTTCTTGGCATCATTTTAGCTCAACAGCTGCCCTTTAAACTTAAAATCTCTTTAACTTATGTTGGAAGTAAAGAGAGACATGTGTCCTACAGTAGCTGGCAATCAGAATCAGCAGCAGATCTAGATTGGAAATAAAGATGTTCTTTATTCTTGAACTCCTTTAAACTTGGATTTTAGCTTTAAGCAAATTTGGTTCTAAAACTAGGGAGGATCATTTCGGATAATTCTATGAAGTTTGTAGAAATTCGGCCTTCGGGAATCAGAAGTCAAGAGATCTTCTGCATTGACTGGAGCTCAGTCTATCACAATCAGTCTGTTAGCAGTCGTAAAGCAAAGCCTTAATCACGTGCATGCAGAATCATACCGGTCCAGTCTCTTGAAGTCCAGTCAAGTCCGTCTCTGACTCTGACTAACTCAGTCTAGTCCAGTCTGCCATGGTTTTTAAGTAGAAGAGGGTCATATGGGGAGGGGATGAATGTGGAGGAAGACAAGGAGTTTAAGGAGAGGCTGAGAGGAATGAAGATGAGACCAAATGGAGATAAAGAGTAGATGGGTGGGGTGATTGGTATCACCTTAATGGCAGGAGACTAAGGATCAATTCAATATAAACAAAGCAGGGGGGTGATCAACTCTCTGCAGAGAGGGGGTAGGATGAGGAGGTCATAACAGAAGGCCATTTGCTAAAGCTCCACAAAAACAAGGTTACCACCATGGAGAAGTTCATATGATGAGAAGTATTTCTCTCAAAGTCCTGAATCATTTGTCATCTGTCAGCAATTAGCCATGCATTAAAAGGACACGGCCCATCAAAATATCAAATCTAAAACACAGTTCCAGTTCTCAGTCGGACCAAGTCCAAAGCTATTGTGAAATACTTGAGAGAAGCACAATCACACGCACACACGTGCACTGAATAAATATTACAGAGATTGAAAACAGTGTTGCTTGTATGGACTATAGTGCAGATAGATGGGACCTGAAAAGTTGTGCTTATAGAAACAGTAAGGTGACCAGCTTTTGGTTCTGCTCGATTGGTGGTGGTGTGAATTTTTTTATACACACTATAGCATTTGTTAAAAGCGTATAGGTTTACAGATGGGTCCACTGAATGCTGCAGAGCTTGACGGAAGGGCATGGCTTTGTGAGCCCCGTTTTTGGGATTTTATGGCAGGCCACTCCAGGCCCGAGAACAAGACCCTGCAACGTTATCTTAAGAACTTCTATTCGAGAACAAGACCCAAGCCCAGGAGATAACGACTTGGCCAGGTGTAGAAGGAAGCTGGAGTCACCTGTGGTACCTGGACTCCGGCCAGAAGGAGCAGGAAGGCAGGCGTATAAAAGACTAGGGTTTGAGAGCTCAGAGTATGTTGGCACTGCAGACCTTAAAATAAAAGCTTTTTCTCAACAGTGGGTACAATAAAGAGAAAAGCCTCGAGCTTGTGACTGGCAAAAACTTGCTGAGGAAACTTCCTCGTAAAAAGATCAAGTCATCGGGACCCTGGTCCACCTGCACCTGGCCAGGTGGCAGGAGCTACATGCTCTCATTCAGGGAGCAGAAATGCACGGGAAGCAGCTAGAGCAGCAGCAGGTGGCAACCTGTCAGATGGTCAGGAGCCTGCTAGCGAAGCACCAGTCCTAGACGAGCACAGGGGCAGGAGGGCTGCTCTCATCTCCCCTCACGCTACTTGTCTATGCTCGAGATGGCTCGACACTTTCCCTCTTGCCCCTCCCATTCCTGTTCCGGGAAGGCAGGGAGCCTTCCCACTTACACCTCCCATTTCTGCTCCGAGATGTCCCAGAGCTCTCATGCTTTGCCCTTCCTTGCACCTTGATGGCGAAGGGACGTTTATATAAAATATATAATTTTAAAAAGTGCCCTTCTTGATCCCGACACAGCACAGGCAATTAAAAAAAGTTGCCTTAGAATTAAAAAGTGTATTCATGTTGTCATAGTTGATTACAGAGAATTCAGTACTTAGAACCCACGAACCTCATACACTCTTGCCTGTTTCTTCAAATACACCCGCATTACAGGGCGGTCAAATAAGCCAGCTCCAAAATCCGAGGCTGTTATGTAGCAGTCTTGACTCCACTGAAAGAAAAGATACCCCCAGAAAATTTACATAGACCAGCTTATGTTCCAGCCCATCAGGAAATAACGACAACACAGCAACAACCATGGAGGACTATATGGTCACCAGGCTGTGAAGGCGACGTCAGCACTTTTTATACACTGTCCTGAGAACAGTCAGCAGGCATGGTTGATGATCTCTGAACAAGGCTGTGTTTGCTTTCCTATTTGCCAGCTTCGTAATCAAATGTTCCCTTCTACTTTAAATGCACAAGAAGGCAACGGCAGCAACGGCATTTAAAATAAAACAGAAACAAGGTGGGAAAGAGAAGCCAGCTCTAAAAAGCGTCACATCTTTAAAAAGATCCCGGACAACTTTAATTATAACAAGTTAGTTTGCTCTCCAACAACAGCGAGCAGCTTCCCTCAGCGTTCGACACTGAAGAGACTGAAGAGAGTTGCAGTGCCACCTTTATTAGCATCACAAACCCAACAGCAGCCCATAAGTAGCAGCCATGCTGTGTGACGTGTGATTCTATCTACTTTTTGATGGTTTAGGAAGATACTAAAGGTTTTACAGTGAATAAACACTTTAGTTTACTTGTAAGCAAGTAGCTTCACTGGCTTCCTATAGCCAAGCATGGACCAGCTCCTCCTTACCTTATGGCCGCAGTCAAAAGTCGATCTGTCCCTCAAGCCCTTTGAGCTTCAAGTACAGCTCGGCTCGACTCGCCATCCCTCAAGATTCAAGAAAGACAAGCGACAAGACTCTTCTCTGTCCTGGCACCCATATGGTGGAACAAACTTATATTGGCTGTCCAAACAGCGGACTCTTTCACAGTCTTCAAGCACAGACTGAAGACCACCGTCTTTTACTTATAAGCACTGTAGTGCTGAAATGAACCAAACTGCATGTACGCAGCTGCACTTAACTCTAGGTAGGAACCCTGGCTGGTTATTACACTTCTACTGTATGTGACCCTGTAATTTATTCTCTTCTTTCTAGGCATTTCTGTCTGGCTATCTATTCCTAGGTATTGCACTTGCACTGTATCTAAACATTTTTTTTATTTTTATTTTGTTGTCTTCTCTCCAGGAATCAACACTGGCTCTTGTTTCTGACAATGTTAGAGCTCAAGAGTAGTTTGGACTGTCTGTACTAGATAGAGATACATACTCTGACTGATCACAAAGCACTGACGTAAGTTTTTACCAGCATAACTAAGTACATTTGTATGACCACCTACATTATTCACACAGAGGGGCATTTTATTGTCCTGCCTGTGTCTGTTTTGACTTCTCGGTGTCTCGCTGTAAAACAGCAAAGCAGAACAGAGTTCATGAAATTATTCATGAGCTCACCAATAACAGGAAAAACACTTGTTTTATGTGAAAGCCAAAGCATAGCAGGATAAACAGGTATGCAAAACAGCATTTGGGCATATTTATCCTGACCTGATCAAGTTAGACCTACTATGTAGAACATCAGAGAACAATGGCATTCTGTGTAACTTTAAACTGATGGGCTGAAGCTAAAAAATGACTGGAATATACAATAATTGACTTTTGACAGTTGTATATTAATTAATTATGTATTACATTGACAGGCTATTTTTTTAAACTAATACAAACACACATCATCATCAGTCAACAAGTGATAAGTTCACAATTTACATCCTTACTAAATACCGCTGCTGTGTTCCAATGCTCCAGGTTTTCATTGCTCTGGGCTTTTCCAGACACCAAGTGAAATCACAGTACAATGTGTAGTGAGAAGCAGAAACAAACCAATCTCCAGTTCTGATTTCATTTCTATATGCTAATGCAATCACAGCCAAAGATAATTAGCTAACAAAACATGACGTGGGCACAGTGCAGGGAGAAAACAGAAAACGAGAGAACTGCACAACGAACACTACCTTTCCTCTCCACCTGATCTCCCCAGGCCTGGATCAGGTCATAAAACTGAAACAAGGATTCCTCTGCCTTTCCGATTTCTCAGAACCAGCTCATCAGGAATGCAGTGATGCTGGAGGTGCTATTACGTAACGTCAGCAGATCTTCATTCCAAAGTCAAGAGAAAGGAGTGGAATCCTGATAACCTTGACATGTGCTGTCACACAACAGCACTTCCTGAGGCGCTCCAGAATAATAATATAAAATAAATAAATAAATCATCTCCACAGCTCCACCGATATAACAACAACAACAGACTACATGACCGCATCCAGCGAGGGATGGAGCTTCGTTTTTTTTTTTTTTCAAACGGCTCTGAGCTCCCATTCAGAGCAAAGGGGAATCAATTTCAACTTTGGAGTTCCAAATTGCATTTTCAGCACTTATTAGGAGAAAATGGTGGACAGATTGCTCCTGGGACTGTGGGGAAATGGCTTAGTCTGGAAAATGTTCTCGGGTAACAAGCTGCCCACTGAGCACTGGAGGAGAGTAGGATAACAAAGGAGTAGAAGGAGAGGTCAGCGTAGCCATGGGCGCTCTTATTTTAAACAGTGAGTCCGGCCATTACGCGGACAGGATTGACTGCGCATAGAGCCGGACTCACTGCAGCAGAGACTGTAGGCCACATGGGTATGACTCGGAACGTTTAATGGCAGGCACGGCTAATGTCCTGCTTTTATGGTAATTAGATTCCAGAGAATTATCATTAGGAGCTATTTTATACAGGCTAAATTAGTTCTGATGTGAAACGGCTGAAGGATCTGCACGGTTGTAATTTAACACAGGCATGAAATCTGATTTAATGATGAACAAAGCTGAGACATGGCTAGTTTGGGCTCAGTTCCTCTGTTACCAAAAATAGGGTCTCTGATATGTGATTGTTTTCAGACAGGCAGCGTTCCAGAAATACCCTATACTGGGTGCACATTTGATGCCAGCGGATAATTATAGCATCAAAGCTTTGTTCTAGTTGTTCGCACTTCACTCAGTTTCCCTGAAAGAGTCGGCCTTTGATATCATTCGATATTAACTGATAGCCTGTACACATTTTTTTTCTCTAAGAATCTCTAAGAAAAGTCTTTCATATGCGGCTAAACCAAAGGACTAGACTATAAATAAGTCCAAGTCAACACGCTTAGGTTGTTTCATGTCCTGTTGTTGAGACTGAAAACAAAGCTAGGATCGGTCTCTGAGTTCACTGCGCCGTAATAAAGCCCGTATACCGTAAAGACAAGAAAAGCTCCGCCACCTAAAATAAACACAGTCCTATATACACTACCGCTGAAAAGTTTGGGATCACAGTGAAATGTTCTTGTTTTCAATGGAGTATCTTCTTCCTTAACACAACAATGGACTGACGGGTCTCTAAAGAAAGTTGTTTCTTTCTGGTCATTGTGAGTCGGTCAGCAAGCCATCAACTGCTGATGCTTCAGATACTAAACTAACCTAGAATGTTGTTCCCCTTTATACTCACTTATTAGTAGAATGATTTTCAGCTGTGCATCACAATTGAGCAAGAGTGTCCTAACAACCAATTAGTCCAATAACATCCTTAACTTGGATTGGCGGCCGTAGCAGGAGATTCAGACAGAGGACTAAGAATTGCTGATAATAGGACAATATGCAAAATAAGCCTCTATATTCTTATTTTTATTCTTTAAAAATCATCTGATACATTTACATTAATTGTGAAATGGACAATATTGTTTGTGAATTGCATGAGATTGCATGAAATGAAATTCTAAACTTTTGAGCGGTAGTGTATATATATATATATATATATATATATATATATATATATATATATATATATATATATATATATATTATTCATAATCTAACCTAAAGGGGAAAAGAGCTTTATTCTAGAGTTTGTAAGTTTGTAAATGGGTGTGTAAAAGCACATCTGGCCATTTTTCTCACAAACCAAACTCACATACCTTCTATGTGAAAAACAGAGAACAACATACTCAATAAAAGCATTTTACCTATAACGTTACAATTTCCTAGACAAGGTTTTTTTTTATGAATATGGCAATAAGAAAGTTGTTACTTATGAGTTACTACTTTACATTTTGCCTTTAACGCTCTAGAATACATGTTTAGTTCTTATGGCACTACTGACCAGTTGTGATTACTGACCAGGTTCCTGGAAAGAGAGCACCTGGTTACGTCCTTTGTATTAAAGGTATTTCATGGAAGTGCTTACTGGCAGTTTTTGCTGCAGTTCTCCTCATTGATGCCATCTTCATCTTCTCCCAGCACATCCACCGCTGAGAATATCAAAGCCACCAGGACAGCGAAGCAGCACACCAGAGCAAAGATCACAATGCACTTCTGCTGAGACTGCAACAAAGGGGTGAGAAACACACACACACACACACACACACACACACACACACACACACACACACACATTGATTCATAGTTATTTCTGTGCATTGCCTGAGAGACCAACTCTTGCCTAAGCTCTATTGCCCAGCTCAGTAAATCAAACTGTGGCAGTGTTTTACCAAGATATGGTGAAACACGTCCTTGAGAACTACAGGCTCTAAGTAAACTGGGTGAAAGGTGAATTCCATAGACTGAAATACAAATTGATTTCTTTCTAGTATATCAACTTGTCAAGCGAACACAGGTTTTCGGCGCTGTCCAATGAAAAACAAGTACAGGAGAGGACGAAAACTGTCTTCACTTTCAATGTGAGTCAATGGAACCAGATTTCCAAGCTATTTTGGAGCATTTCTATTGGTTCACTCATCATGACATCTTGCCACAGCAATGAAATCCTGACTTACCACCTTTATATATCATACCTGTTCAACCAGACATGTTCTATTCAGCTACACAGTGAAATGGGATGCCTACTCATGCTTAAGGTAACCAAACCCAGAGGCTCAAGAAACTCTCAAAGATGTTTTCACTTTTAAGCATTTGATTTACATCACAAACGAGTTTATAAAAATTAGAAATACAAAGTTAATTACAACGCTAGTAACGTATTGCATTACATTCTGCATCAGCGTTCTTCCGTCCTTTATGTTTAAGAAATGATAGAAATGAACAGATTTTCTCTCTGCTTTGGAGAGACTCTACAGCAAACGTGTAATAAAACTCAAGGCAAGCAAAAGATCTACAGATCAGAAAATTCCTTAGTGCTAAATACTAAGCTCACAAAACGCTGAATGGTCTATCTTTAAATAAAAAATATATTCGTAAGTAAGCGGGGGAGTAGTAAACTTTTTCCATTCTGCTTTTCTTGACAGTTTTCAATTGAAAATTTAGAATCTGCACTTTCAGCAGAACTTTTCTGCCTGTTTCAGCAACCTGTGAGTTGGGGTTGCATGCCTTCAGATTTTTCAAAGTCGAGTTGACGATGACTAATTGCTGATGACATGAAGAAGGTGAACCATGACCACAGGAGAAGGGGATGCTTTGCAACAAGCGACAATCTGTTTTCGCACAAAGCAGGTGATAACACACAGCTCACACAGGCAACAGAAACAAAACAAACACAGAAACAGACTAATTATGTAGGTAATATGACTGTGTGTCCAAACGTTTTAGATACAATACCAGTCAAACGTTTTAGATACACTACCAACCAAACGCTTTAGATACACTACCAGTCAAACCTTTTAATACACTACCAGCCAAACGTTTTAGATACACTACCAGTCAATCGCTTTAGATAAACTACCAGTCAAACGTTTTAGTACACTACCAGTCAAACCTTTTAATACACTACCAGCCAAACGTTTTAGATACACTACCAGTCAATCGCTTTAGATAAACTACCAGTCAAACGTTTTAATACACTACCAGTCAAACGTTTTAGATACACTACCAGTCAAACGTTTTAGATACACTACCAGTCAAACATTTTAGATACACTACCAGCCAAACGTTTTAGATACACTACCTGTCAAACATTTTAGTACACTACCAGTCAAACATTTTAGTACACTACCGGCTAAACGTTTTAGTACACTACCAGCCAAACGTTTTAGATACACTACCAGCCAAACGTTTTAGTACACTACCTGTCAAACGTTTTAGATACACTACCAGTCAAATGTTTTAGATACACTACCAGTCAAACGTTTTAGATACACTACCAGTCAAACGTTTAAATACACTACCAGTCAAACATTTTAATACACTACCAACCAAACGTTTTAGATACACTACCAGCCAAACGTTTTAGTACACTACCAGTCAAACGTTTTAGTACACTACCAGTCAATCGTTTTAGATCACTACCAGCCAAACGTTTTAGATACACTATCAGCCAAACGTTTTAGTACACTACCAGTCAAACGTTTTAGTACACTACCAGTCAATCGTTTTAGATACACTACCAGTCAAACGTTTTAGATACACTACCAGCCAAACGTTTTAGTACACTACCAGTCAATTGTTTTAGATACACTACCAGCCAAACGTTTTAGATCACTACCAGTCAAACGTTTTAGTACACTACCAGTCAATCGTTTTAGATCACTACCAGTCAAACGTTTTAGATACACTACCAGCCAAACGTTTTAGTACACTACCAGTCAATTGTTTTAGATACACTACCAGCCAAACGTTTTAGATCACTACCAGTCAAATGTTTTAGATACACTACCAGCCAAACGTTTTAGTACACTACCAGTCGAACGTTTTAGATACGCTACCAGTCAAACGTTTTAGATCACTACCAGTCAAACGTTTTAGATCACTACCAGCCAAACGTTTTAGATCACTACCAGTCAATCGCTTTAGATCACTACCAGTCAAACGTTTTAGATACACTACCAGCGAAACGTTTTAGATACACTACCAGCCAAACGTTTTAGATAAACCACCAGCCAAACGTTTTAGATACACTACCAGCCAAACGTTTTAGATACACTACCAGTCAATCATTTTAGATACACTACCAGTCAATCGTTTTAGATACACTACCAGTACACTACACCTAGATACACTACCAGTCAAACGTTTTAGATACACTACCAGTCAAACGTTTTAGACACTACCAGCAAACGTTTTAGTACACTACCAGTCAAACGTTTTAGATACACTACCAGTCAAACGTTTTAGATCACTACCAGTCAAACGTTTTAGATACACTACCAGCAAACGTTTTAGATCACTACCAGCCAAACGTTTTAGATACACTACCAGCCAAACATTTTAGATACACTACCAATCAAACGTTTTAGATCACTACCAGTCAAATGTTTTAGATACACTACCAGTCAAACGTTTTAATACACTACCAGTCAAACGCTTTAGATACACTACCAATCAAACGTTTTAGATACACTACCAGACAAACCTTTTAATACACTACCAACCAAACGCTTTAGATACACTACCAGTCAAACCTTTTAATACACTACCAGTCAATCGCTTTAGATAAACTACCAGTCAAACGTTTTAATACACTACCAGTCAAACGTTTTAGATACACTACCAGTCAAACGTTTTAGATACACTACCAATCAAACGTTTTAGATACACTACCAGACAAACCTTTTAATACACTACCAGCCAAACGTTTTAGATACACTACCAGCCAAACATTTTAGATACACTACCAATCAAACGTTTTAGATCACTACCAGTCAATCGCTTTAGATAAACTACCAGTCAAACGTTTTAATACACTACCAGTCAAACGTTTTAGATACACTACCAGTCAAACGTTTTAGATACACTACCAGTCAAACATTTTAGATACACTACCAGCCAAACGTTTTAGATACACTACCTGTCAAACATTTTAGTACACTACCAGTCAAACATTTTAGTACACTACCGGCTAAACGTTTTAGTACACTACCAGCCAAACGTTTTAGATACACTACCAGCCAAACGTTTTAGTACACTACCTGTCAAACGTTTTAGATACACTACCAGTCAAATGTTTTAGATACACTACCAGTCAAACGTTTTAATACACTACCAGTCAAACGTTTAAATACACTACCAGTCAAACATTTTAATACACTACCAACCAAACGTTTTAGATACACTACCAGCCAAACGTTTTAGTACACTACCAGTCAAACGTTTTAGTACACTACCAGTCAATCGTTTTAGATCACTACCAGTCAAACGTTTTAGATACACTACCAGTCAGACCTTTTAATACACTACCAGCCAAACGTTTTAGATACACTATCAGCCAAACGTTTTAGTACACTACCAGTCAAACGTTTTAGTACACTACCAGTCAATCGTTTTAGATCACTACCAGTCAAACGTTTTAGATACACTACCAGCCAAACGTTTTAGTACACTACCAGTCAATTGTTTTAGATACACTACCAGCCAAACGTTTTAGATCACTACCAGTCAAACGTTTTAGTACACTACCAGTCAATCGTTTTAGATCACTACCAGTCAAACGTTTTAGATACACTACCAGCCAAACGTTTTAGTACACTACCAGTCAATTGTTTTAGATACACTACCAGCCAAACGTTTTAGATCACTACCAGTCAAATGTTTTAGATACACTACCAGCCAAACGTTTTAGATACACTACCAGTCAAACGTTTTAGATCACTACCAGTCAAACGTTTTAGATACACTACCAGTCAAACGTTTTAGATCACTACCAGCCAAACGTTTTAGATACACTACCAGCCAAACATTTTAGATACACTACCAATCAAACGTTTTAGATCACTACCAGTCAAACGTTTTAGATACACTACCAGTCAAACGTTTTAGATACACTACCAGTCAAACATTTCAGTACACTACCAGCCAAACGTTTTAGATACACTACCAGTCAAACGTTTTAGATCACTACCAGTCAAACGTTTTAGATACACTACCAGTCAAACGTTTTAGTACACTACCAGTCAAACATTTCAGTACACTACCAGCCAAACGTTTTAGATACACTACCAGTCAAACGTTTTAGATACACTACCAGCCAAACGTTTTAGTACACTACCAGTCAAACGTTTTAGATAAACTACCAGTCAAACGTTTTAGATACACTACCAGTCAAACGTTTTAGTACACTACCAGTCAAACGTTTTAGATACACTACCAGTCAAACGTTTTAGATACACTACCAGTCAAACGTTTTAGTACACTACCAGCCAAACGTTTTAGATACACTACCAGTCAAACGTTTTAGATCACTACCAGTCAAACGTTTTAGTACACTACCAGACAAACGTTTTAGATACACTACCAGCCAAACGTTTTAGATACACTACCAGTCAAACGTTTTAGGTCACTACCAGCCAAACGTTTTAGATACACTACCAGCCAAACGTTTTAGGTCACTACCAGCCAAACGTTTTGGATACACTACCAGTCAAACGTTTTAGGTCACTACCAGCCAAACGTTTTAGATACACTACCAGTCAAACGTTTTAGGTCACTACCAGCCAAACGTTTTAGATACACTACCAGTCAAACGTTTTAGGTCACTACCAGCCAAACGTTTTAGATACACTACCAGCCAAACGTTTTAGATACACTACCAGTCAAACATTTTAGTACACTACCAGTCAAACGTTTTAGATCACTACCAGTCAAACGTTTTAGTACACTACCAGACAAATGTTTTAGATACACTACCAGTCAAACGTTTTAGATCACTACCAGTCAAACGTTTTAGATCACTACCAGACAAACGTTTTAGATACACTACCAGTCAAACGTTTTAGATACACTACCAGTCAAACATTTTAGTACACTACCAGTCAAACGTTTTAGTACACTACCAGACAAATGTTTTAGATACACTACCAGTCAAACGTTTTAGTACACTACCAGACAAATGTTTTAGATACACTACCAGTCAAACGTTTTAGATCACTACCAGACAAACGTTTTAGATACACTACCAGTCAAACGTTTTAGATAAACTACCAGTCAAACGTTTTAGATCACTACCAGTCAAACGTTTTAGTACACTACCAGACAAATGTTTTAGATACACTACCAGTCAAACGTTTTAGATCACTACCAGTCAAACGTTTTAGATCACTACCAGACAAACGTTTTAGATACACTACCAGTCAAACGTTTTAGATACACTACCAGTCAAACGTTTTAGTACACTACCAGTCAAACGTTTTAGATCACTACCTGTCAAACGTTTTAGATACACTACCAGTCAAACGTTTTAGATACACTACCAGTCAAACGTTTTAGATACACTACCAGCCAAACGTTTTAGTATCACTACCAGTCAAACATTTTAGATCACTACCAGTCAAATGTTTTAGATCACTACCAGTCAAACGTTTTAGATCACTACCAGTCAAATGTTTTAGATACACTACCAGTCAAATGTTTTAGATACACTACCAGTCAAATGTTTTAGATCACTACCAGTCAAATGTTTTAGATCACTACCAGTCAAACGTTTTAGATCACTACCAGTCAAATGTTTTAGATACACTACCAGTCAAATGTTTTAGATCACTACCAGTCAAATGTTTTAGATCACTACCAGTCAAACGTTTTAGATCACTACCAGTCAAATGTTTTAGATCACTACCAGTCAAACGTTTTAGATCACTACCAGTCAAATGTTTTAGATACACTACCAGTCAAATGTTTTAGATACACTACCAGTCAAATGTTTTAGATCACTACCAGTCAAATGTTTTAGATCACTACCAGTCAAATGTTTTAGATACACTACCAGTCAAATGTTTTAGATACACTACCAGTCAAACGTTTTAGATACACTACCAGTTTTAGATCATGTTATATAAATCGTAGAGTAAGGGACTCTCAGGTAAAACTGAGAGTTAAATATATTTAATGAAGTACTGCTGCTGTTTTTTGCAATGACCCATTAGACCTCCTCTTCCGTGTCCATGTTGTCAATGTTATAATCACATGATCAACGACTAGTCGACAGGTAGACAGATCGATAATGCGGCTGCTCTGTGCAACCACTAACGTAAGCCTACACAACTACATGTAAGCCTTATGTGGGAGCCTTGTCATTCATATCATAATGATATTATTTGCATGTATTCTTTGTTTCCAACTGGTTAAAACAGAAACAGCCAAATTAACGACAGTAAAAGTGCAGGCGGGATGATTTACTGTTATTCTTCTGAAAGTTGTCAGTAAATCAATGAGGCACAGAGAATAAATCACTGCTAGTGAAAGGTTCTCTGCATCCTCAGCACGAGAACACAGCAGGGCGTAGGAAGCAGACAGATTACGATGGAAATGAATATCCCAGCTGCACCAGCACCAAGACCTTGCTAGGTATATAACCGGATCAGTAATGATTGATATCTAGCCCTGTGTCATCCCATCGTAACCATTCTATTCATTTTTTGACACACAATTCCCCAAATCATCCATCCTGCTCATAAAAAAATTACATTTTCTCAAATTTACTAGATGAATGTTTCATTTTTACATGCAAAAGTCATTTAAGATCCTTTAAGAATTTAAGATAAAGAAAAATGCTAAGATTTTGATTACATCTGATCACTACTAATCCATTCATCATGAATAGTCTACACAATGTAAGGATCAGTTAACACAAACAGTGTAACAACAACAAACACATTAATCTGGTTAAAACAAGACTTTAAAGTGTGTCCATCATTCCGAGGTAAGGTGTGCAGGCAGGTATAACTCCTTTTGTGTGAATCATTTATTGTTTACTCCACTGAATAGTGCCCAGGAGACAGACAACCCCAAACCTGAGCAACTGCCAGCACTGTTCAGGGCACAAATCCAGAATCAATACTCCCAAAGTTACAGTTGTGGCCTAATCCTCTCCGGCTGAACGGTGCAAAAACCCAGCAGAGCCCACCGCCTTGAATGATTATTAGACACGGTACGCATACCTCAGTAGGAGTCTAAGCAGACTCTAGCGCATGCAAATCAATATAAAATAAGACCGTCCAGAGCTGGGAGTGAACACTGCAGGTGCTGGTTAACCACTTTTAAAGCAGGCAACAACCCTAGCAGTATTTACTCCACAGTTTACTGTGCCGGGGGGCGGGGAATCCTTAAACACACTCTGGATTGTCTAAATTCTGCATCCTTACACACAGCATTTCACTTGCACCAGCAGAAATCAGATCAGCACCATGGACAGCGGCCACATAAATATCAACACCACTGTTGTGGACAGAGGCATTCATCAAACACAGCTACAGCCTTCCATCCATCCATCCATCCACATATTAAAACAGCACCAGGAACTCGTCTCTACTCTGAAGCTATGTAGAGAAGATTCATTCGGTTTGTTCTGTGCTTGGGCTGTTTAGATGTTTTAGATGTTACTTTTATACTTGAAATGAACTACAGTTCTCATGCTTTCTCATGTTGGTTTTTTGGCTATAGTATGCACCAGATCTTTTGGAACACTGTATCCACTGTTTCTATTGGTAGGTTTCAGTGCATCATATCACACATGGCTGTTCTTTGTATTCTTGACTGGTTCATATCATATTTACCCATCCAGGACAGCCCCTCACTTGCGTGTGTATATTAATACATTATATTTGTTGATCAAATGTATTATTATTTAAAAAAAGCTATGCTTATTTATATTTCTTTATGAATTTTTGGTTCAATGCACTTATTCAGGTTGCCATGTTTGGCCAATCTGATCAAAAATACTACGCAATTAAATATAAAATGCTTCTCTGACACTATTTAGAGCAGTTTGTGCAAGAATGGTACAAGGATCTAAATGCTAAAGCCAACAGGTTATGTGGAAAAGCATGCTTTGGCAGGAAGGTTTGCCTGGAAGCACATGTAGAACTAAAGAGAAGGTTTGATTGGTCTGCACCACATAAGCTGAGGGGACGTGCCCCAACAGAGCAATTGTACCAGGGATTGTTTTAAACCAAGCCTGAACATAAAAATAATCCAGACACCTCTTCAATCGAGTGCTTTCAGGTGCACCAGTTGTACTGGACTAATCAGCCAACATCAAGAGGATCTGATGTTCATCAAACCGTACATCAACAAAGCACACCTGCAAAGTTTATGTATAAGTGCATGACAGGACACCCACAAAGAGAACGAAGGCTTCTCACACAGGGATCGAAAGGACCACCTTGGCACCAGGCAGGCTGTTCTCTGTCTGCTGCATTTCAGTTATTGACCATTCGACTGGCCCCTTTTCCTGATTCGTTCCAACTGGCAGAACACAGATCCCCTCTCAAACCCAGTTTTGCCAATAAACAAGCCCCCATTCACCTGCTTGCTGAGTGGGTCATTGTTCAGAAGCACCACAGCCTTCAGTAAGAAGACACAAAGATGGCGGTGCTTGAGTTCAGTTTCTTTTGACCGAACTGCCTCAATTGAGATGTTATGAACATATTTATGGACAAAGCTTTGGACAACATATATGGACATATAACTCTGTGGTTTCCAAGCTGTTGGCAGTCCTGTAAATCAACATCCAGTTCTCTGCAGGCACCATATCGAAAGCAGATATTAGCAAGTGATACAAACTATTTTGTCCATGTTTTCCAAGAAAGAGTTGAGGACGAGAGGAAATCACTCAAAAACAAAGAAAAGGATGTGGTGAATGGCGTTGGTATTCAAGAGCCAATAAGGTACTCTGAGAGCCAGTCCAGTTATAGATTAATTTAACAATTAAAATCTGTGTATAGGCCATTCTCCATGGTCATACTACTCTCCAAGACTTGGCTAGGGAACTCTGGCAATCGTACAGGCCAGTTTTACTCCGCCTCACGCTTCACATTTAGACTCTGCTCCATTGCTGGCTGGCTAAATAGAGATATAAGCAATTTCTGCTTTCTTTAATTCCCGATGACTGGCAAAGGCATGTAATCAGGATTCACATTGTGCTCTCTATAGAGTAGATGTTTCTTCAGAGAGAGAGCGGTGCCTGGGGAAGCTACCCAACCACGCATCCCATAGCAGAAAATGGCAAGTCGACAGAAAACAGATGCCCTGCGTCGTGTTCTAGTCCACAACACGAGCACCAGATGGCCTATAAACCTGCCCAGAATCCCGCTTTCCATAAACACTCAACTTTCACCCATTAACCTCCTGCTGGAGGACTGATGAGCTAAAACCTTGGTCCCTAGGCTCTAACTGCGCCGCACTTTCATGCCTATTTGCCAGGGGGCTCCGTTCACCAATCACCAAGTGTCAAGCCCTGGCCTCATTTTGTAAGACACATTGTGCTGTGCTCTTGACTCCAGGGTCAAATTACAATACAGTTCAGAGCTTCACTACAAAAGACTGCAGCTCTACGAGCAGTGATGCTATGACGCAGCTTCCAAAAGCCTGGCACGGAGCATGAGCGTACAGTGACCCATTATCATACAAAACCAAACTATCCTTACTCTTTTAAATCTAAAAGCTTCATAGTCCATGGAAACACTGGTGAAGCATCAACATGATCCCAATCCGTATATGAAAGCCAGGCTGCAAAATAATCCATTTTGAGTTCCTCATGATTCCGAACAGTGTTATCCATTCAACCAATAACTGCTTTCAAATCAAAAGTCAGATAATAGATACAGAGGTTTATCGAAATTATAACTGGTGTTAAGTTCCCCTTATGCCCTAGGCTGACCTTGTTAGGGGACGAGTCTTCGCTTTCAGCAAATGGGGAAATTACCAAAACTAATATTAGGTTTATTAAACTGGCCTTGATTGCAGCAAACAAATGTATAACCCAGAAGTGGAAAAACAGTGAGCCTCCAAACTTTTCAATGTGGGTGAAAGAACTCTCTTCTTCTCTCTGTTCCATCTGAAAAGATTCTGTATAATTTAAGAAAAAGGCCTCAGACATTTGAAACATCATGGGGAAGTTTTATCACCTTTATGTCTTCTTCCAATTCTCCATAATCTGTTAAAAGAAGATTGATATCTACAGCTACTAAGGACCTTGAGGTAGATGTGAAGTTCAAAATTACTACAGTGCTTCTATTATGGACTATTTCTGATGTGTGAATATAGACATTGCAATGTTTTTGTCTGTTTATTTATTTATTTATTTATTTATTTATTGTCTTTGTCCTTCCTTTGTTCTGGGGTGGGGATGGGGATGATTTTGTTAATCTGGTAACATTACTTTGTATAAGTAATATTTAATGTGTGACTAATAAAGGTAAAAAATATTCATTAAAAAAAAAGTCAGATAATAAAAAAATCCATTATTTAAAGTATTCTCTTTTAAACCAAACATTTGCTTAGATTTTCTCAAGTAATTTTTTTTTTTTTTTAGTAAAAACAACATATAGAAATATATAAAGTTCCCATTGTAAACTTCAGGACTCAAGCCTAGTAAAAGATAGTGGCAAGGAGATAACCATTCAACTGTTTAATAACAATTAATATGGCTCACAGTCGAACATACCCATCTGATAAGTAATCACAAACAGATCCCTACAGAAGCTCTTTCATCATGTACACTACCGCTCAAAAGTTTAGGATCCCATTAGAATTTCATTACATGCAATTTTCATGCAATTCACAAACAATATTGTCCATTTCATAATTAATGTAAGTGTATCAGATGATTTTTAAAGAATAAAAATGTTTGTATTAAAGCCTATTTTTGTATAGAGGCTTATTTTACATATAGTCCTATTATCAGTAATTCTCAGTCCTCTGTCTAAATCTCCTGGTACGACCACCAATCCAAGTTAAGGATGTTATTGGACTAATTGGTTGTTAGGACACTCTTGCTCAATTGTGATGTACAGCTGAAAAACATTCTACTAATAAGTGAGTATAAAAGGGAACAACATTCTAGGTTAGTTTAGTATCTGAAGCATCAGCAGTTGATGACTTGCTGACCGACTCACAATGACCAGAAAGAAACAACTTTCTTTAGAGACCCGTCAGTCCATTGTTGTGTTAAGGAAGAAGATACTCCATTAAAAACAAGAACATCTCACTGTGATCCCAAACTTTTGAGCGGTAGTGTATAAGCCTTTTGTGCATTTGAACAAAGGACGGCCATTGCATCAGCAACACTTTGATGTGAAAGCAGATCCTCAATCACTCCCAGCGTGAGCTGAGTGTTCAGTAGCGTGCACTAGCCCTGTGTCACATGGTATCAGGTGGTACCATTTTACAAGTACTACTACATTGAATGAATGTGGCACCAGGCCGATATCCAATGACAGTACTGGAAGCAACTACACTTTATGAAAGTTATTGGATTTTAAAACATCCACACATCCAAAAGGAGCCAAGATTGTGGCTTGTTTTCTTGTGAAGGAGGCAGCTACACAGAACTGAGGTCATTTACAACTTCTTAACTGTAAGGGATAAAGAGAGGTTGGAAAATGTTCATGGTAAAAGCAAGGACAATGCTATGAGCACATCCACCCATACAAGCATTATACTCATCACACTTTAAATGAACTTAGGAGGAAACAACGAAATCCTAAAAACAGCATGTACGCACTGAATACAGGGCCTTCCACCAGCTCATCAGTAAAAGAGAGGAGAGTCTGTTGTGATGCAGAAGGTGCTAATGGACAGCACGTCTATGCAGACATTCTGCCTTTTAGCACACAGATGTTCTTGGGACACGGTGACTCACCTACGCCCGCTCAATAACCACTCATGCTCTTTTCCATATGCTGGTGAATCACGGAGTTGAAATAATCAAGCCGGCGGCTGCAAAGAACAAAGTTCTGCACGGAATCACAGCACATCTTAAACAAATTAGCTGAGAGTAGCTGGGCATTCGCAGGGAAATATGGAGAACCGTGTAGGTGTTGTAATTCTTTAGAGGAACAAAATAAGGGCTTTGATGACTGTAATTACTGCGGATTTCAGCTTATTACGCAACGGCTGTCTTGTGGGTAGGAGAGACGGTAGCTGTACTGTAAAGAGAGGAGTGTTCAGAGACCGCGACTGGAAAGGTGCAAATGGAAATTCACAAGAAAGCTATTGGTCCACAATGTTTAATACTTTTTACCATTTATACATGGAGCTCAACTTCGATCAGTTAAAAGAGCACAGTGTTTGAAAAAGACTCGTATGGATCATTTGAACTGAATTTGGTGTTTCATTCGAGGATTACTCATAACCTACTTCAGTGGCTTCAGTAATGACTTCAGTAGAGTAAGTGGTCCTTGGATGCTTTCTGCTCTGAGGAGTAGAACAAAAAATATTTCAGCTCATATCTCAGGGGGCTTGCATAAGCCTGTTATTTATTGTATGGTTTCAGATAGTCACACCTTACTGTATTAAGGTGGGCAATATTTCCTTGATATCTGAAAATCACAATATACAAAGTGTATTGTGTTACGTTCGAATGGACAATATGGACCAGCAAAGAGCACGAAACCATACGTATTATATTTTAATTTAGAGATAAGATGATCTGGGTTGGATTCCCGGTCCGCGTCATTCTGTGTGGAGTGTGCATGTTCTCGCCGTGCTTGGGTGGGTTTCCACCCACACGTCCAAACACATGCGTGATAGGTTGATTGGTCACTCTAAATTGAACGTAGGTGTGAGTGCGTGAGTGAGTGTTGGCCATGCGGTGGACTGGCGAACTGTCCATGGTGTACTCCGCCTTTTCCCGATGACGCTGGGATTGGCTCCAGCCCCCCGTGACCCCGACTAGCGGGATTAAGCAGCAGATAATGGATGGATGGATGGAATTAACTCATATACACCACTCAGGACGTAACAGTAGGAAAAATCAAACAGTAAATAGTAAATAAATGAATAAAATATGTGTAATATACTACAATTGGCCTAACTTGCTAATAAAATGAGTTATGGCTATTTTAAACTGGGCTGTGCTGATAACTGCATTGCTGTCATCCCCGTTATTTTTTCTCTTTTTTTTTGCTGGTGTCATCCAGATGTACCAGCATGATGCGACTGTTCAGCTCACTAGTTTCTAAAGCTTTTCCAGTTCAGTCTTCAAACAGAGACTCTCTTAGTTCTATTTTAAATCCAACTCAACAAACCGTAAATACTGTTTTTAAAGAATATAAATGTTTGTATTAAAGCCTATTTTTTATAGAGGCTTATTTTACATATAGTCCTATTATCAGCAATTCTCAGTCCTCTGTCTAAATCTCCTGGTACGACCACCAATCCAAGTTAAGGATGTTATTGGGTTAATTGGTTGTTAGGACACTCTTGCTCAATTGTGATGCACAGCTGAAAAACATTCTACTAATAAGTGAGTATAAAAGGGAACAACATTCTAAGTTAGTCTTCAAACAGAGACTCTCTTAGTTCTATTTTAAATCCAACTCAACAAACCGTAAATACTGTTTGACCAGAGAAGAAGGGGTCGCCCCTTGTGAGTCTTGGTTCCTCCCGAGGTTTCTTCCTCCAGTCTTGAGGGAGTTCTTCCTTGCTGCCGTCGTGTCTGGCTTGCTCACAGGGGGATACATGCTGTGACTTCATGTTTTCAAACTCCTGTAAAGCTGCTTTGTCAACAACATTGTAAGAAGCGCTATATAAATAAACTGGACTTGGTGAAGTTTGGTTGACCATCATTAATTTCGCTTGGCACCAGCTTACTACATCACTAAAAAAGACCTGGCTGTAGACCTGTTTATCTAAGACTGGCTGCCTTTCTCAGCGTACATTTCAAGCCTCATGTTCTACAGTGGCTTTCTCTGGTCTCGATGTGGCTTGTATTGAACATAGTAAATACTGAGAGCTGTGTTGTGACACAACAAAACCAAGCGCTGGTGTGCCTACCTAGATGTTTCAGCAACGGCTGCACACACCATCAGCTCACAGGTGTCCTCTAAACGAGCAACGCTTCAGCATCAGGTAACTGGAGCAAGCCTGGCCTACTAACTAAAACACTACAACCCCAGACATGACACACCGTCAAGACAAAACAGAGAACTCTATTTTTGTGGGGTGAGGTTTGGGGCATTGCCAATATACCAGCAAGCCTCAAAGATTGTTCAAATAATCACAGCCCTAAAAACAGGCACTCTTTAAAGCAGAACAATGTTCTGGGACTGATATTTGAGGTTAACGTGCGTATCCTTTTCTTTTGTGCATCCAGAATCCTTGGACGAAGCACTTTCTGACAGCCATTTGATAGCAATCCTAATACTATAATCACGGTTTGAGCCTAATGTATGTTGTTCCTCGGTGTACTTATGATACCCACCATATATGCCCAAAAGCTTGACATAACTTTTCACAGTAACAGTAGCCCACTGTTACATTGCCACCCCCTAATACTCTATAGAACAGGGGTCACTAATAGGTGGACCACTGTCCGGATCCACACCCAGACGTTGTCCAATGCGGACCCAAACTGATAAACTATTGAGAATAATATTAATTTTGACTGTGTTTATTTTAAGAGGCAGAGCTTTTCTTGTCTTTACAGTATACAGGCTTTATTACGGTGCAGTGAACTCAGAGACTAATCACGTGTGCTGTAAGATCACTGAAGGCTCCTCAGCCAATCAGATCTGTGCACATTGGGCACACAAGCGAGTGAGAGAATAATGTAAAAATAGAAAAGTGAACAGTGAAAACTGAGTGTTTAACAGGAACAGTTCTGGAATGTTTTAGAGAATACCGCTCTGTAAAACCAACATGTCAATCTGTGAAGCTGAGTTAACAAGAAGACACACATTTTATTTACTTTCTCTATAAATAAACACTTTAAGATGCTCTTTTTTTTCAAAAGCATTTTGTTTTTAAATGTAGCCCTTGTTTTTTTGAAGTGAGGAAAAAAAATGTATTCAGTTCAGCATTTAAACAGTAAATATACTGAAATATACTGAACGGTATGTGTGATGTGTTGGTGTTTCAACACAAGTAGCTGATGGTATAAGATGCTGATACTAGGCTACTTCAGTAAACAGGATACACCACTGAATCACAACACAAGTTAGAAATGATGAGGGTCCGGAACTTGGCCTGAGGAATCTCCTCTAACTGGATCTTACAGGACTCTAATTAAACACCAAGCTCTAGAACATCTTCACAGCAGTTGTGTAGTTCACATCAAAAATATACACTGCTTATACAATATCTTCCCTCACTCCACCTTGCTGATGGCTACGGTTAGAAACTGTAGCCCAATTTGTGTTCATCACTGGTCCAGTTCTAACCATGGAGCCACTTTGGACTGGATATTTTTGGGTAGCGGACCACTTTCAACCTTGCAGTGACACTAATGTGTACAAAAACCCAGCAATACCGCTCGCTGGGGCTGATACACGCAAACCAACACCACACGCATTACCAGGTGAAGGTAGATCTCATAAAGCAGCCACTGACTGCACTGGAAGAACACTGGAGTATGTTTCCAATAAAGTGGACAAGAAATAAATGTGCATACACATGCATTTCACAAACAACCAAATGCCTTGAAGCTGAAACTAATGCATGCAGCATTTGGAAACAACGGCAGACCTATACTCTTAAATGAGACCCGTGAAACATCCCCTCCCTCAGAAACAGTCCGGTAATAAAATACCTCAGTGTTCTGCTGAGTCTCCGAGGACCCGTCTTTGTGCTAAATCTGCTTCCTTGCTAATATTTCAAGGCTCCGAGCTCATCCTTTAGACAAGTACAAACGACCCTCTCTAAGCGGCAACTGTGGTGAAAAAGTGCAGATTGGTTTTCCACAGGCAGGTGTGACTAAGATCCATGCGATCAATGTTAGATACTTAACACTGATGTGACAGTTCGCTAAACTAACATCTCTGAGAGCTTCCCATATGTTCTGCTGTCTGACAGTAATTAGGTTTTTCTTATGCACTCGATCACACATAACCTCACTAATATAATAACGCCACATAAAATATCTATAAAGCGGGTCGTAGAAATTACATATATACATATATACCACATTCTCCTGGGTCTGGTGATCTTTCTACAGAGCCTGAGCCTATTTCAGATCACTACACCTTATCATGACAAGGCAAAGGAGCTCCACAACCAGGACCAGCTCTGAGCATGTTTAAATACAAGAACAGAAAATCTGAATAATATAGGATTTAATGGGGGTGTAGTAGTCTTCAGAAGTTCCCCAAGCTGACAAGAACTTCATATCCAGAATCCTAAACGTTCATCAGCTATTTCAGACTCCTTCCCATAAGAGTCTTAGTCTCTATTAAGGATAATCTGGACGTGAGCCTGTCCAACACTTAGTTTGACCAATAACATTGGATGCTGGAGCTATGCCATTTATATTAGAACTATATGGCTCTTGTTCTAATACTAGTCTTTACAGGGATTTCAAATATCAGGGTTCACACTAGGGGTGGGCGATATGGCCCTACAATAATATCATGATATTTCATGGTATTTTTGCGATAACGATACTCTTATATGACAAAACATTGAATTAAAAACAATACACACAAGAATACACTACTGCAACAAAATGAAAATTAATTAAATTTCATTATTGCATACCATATGATATGGCACACTCCTAACTGAGATATTAAAAAATATAAGAATTTATGAGATTGTAACAGAAGTCATTGATCCAGAATGTCACGATACTAAATAATGCACTCCAAATATCTCCATATATCCAGGACTGAAGTAAAGTGAATGATACTGGACAGATAAACTCTGTCTCTAGTAGATTTATAATGGGAAATGAGAAAAGTGTGAATGTTTCTTTTGCTATAAACAGTAAAAAGTAGTTTCTTGATGTGATAATTAGGGATGGGTGATATGGCTCGATATTTCAGGGTATAATATCGTTTATGATATTCAAAAATGTTGGCGATATTATTGTGTTTGATACGATATGGCACACCCCTAGTTCACACTGAAGGAATGTCAAAAGGTTACTTGGCCTTTCTCATGTTGAGTTCCATTTCCTGTCAGAGCGCTTTCAGCAGCACCTCTGCCTTGCCCTTTCACAGCAGTCTAGCTGACAGCTTAATCCCTACAGTAAGTCTCTGTGGGACTGTCAGTGGATTGAAGCAGGACACTCTCCTCCATTCAGTCTCAGCATGTTCAACCAAGCCAGGCTCAAGCAGTCCCCTTTAAACCCTGAATAGCCAGCTGAAGCTCTGCTATTCTGACTAATACAGGAAGCCAATACACACAAACACACCCGAGCTGCAATCGGAGACTCTTATATACAATATTATAAACGAATAATCAGCTGTTTGGATTATCACACAATTACTCAATGAAGCTATTTGTCAGGCAGGAGACGTTACCCATTTAACCTCCAGTACTCCTCTAGTTTCGCTATAAATGGAGGTGTAAAATATTTGTTTTCCCCAAAAGTCAGAGTTAGAACAAGTTCAAACAAACTCATAAACCTTTCAAACACTTAGCCATGACTTTATAAGTCATGCAAATAAAAAAAGCTGAAAATATGAGAACATTCATTTAGATTGCCCAAACCTACAGATACCTCGTCCACACACCTACAGATTCCAGCCTCCCCATTTCCCGTGCAGCTCTCTAGTTCAACGCCATTAACAATTCAAAGGTCAAGAGAAATGTTCATCATCTCCATCAACCAGAGAGCCAACGCGCCTCCTCCTCTGACGCTCGAGCATAAGCGATCTCCTCCCATGCCAGGAAAGGTCATCTCTGCAGTTCACAACCCCTCTGGGTGACTTCTGAGTGAAGTGTTTTCCCAAACAGCTTTTTTTTGTTTACTCAGTGTTTACTCCACTAAGCAGTAATTAAATTCGCCAACTCAATTTGTTTGCAACTACGACAATTATTTGTTCCATGCTTAAAACGCTCACCCGTCCAAGTCTCCCCGATAAAACTTCCCACAGCCTTTCTTTCTCTAGAGCCACAAAGCCGGATTTGTAAAGTCATTTGTATTCATGACCATGTGCACACCTACTGCATGCCTACTCTGGGCCTTCCCAGAAAGATGAGTACATACAAATGCAGACACATAAGAGACTGTAGCGGTTATCTGGGTATAATGCTTGCCAACCCTGTAACCGAGGACTGCTTCACAATAAAACAGATAACAGATGTGTAATTACATTGGAAACCAAGAGGCCGTTGATGATTCTACTGACTGTCTTATGCTGCTCTATTTCCTTTATGATGTTTCAGCAGAGCTCACCTTTCTCTTTCTTCTGAAAAACCTAATTATCCATTGATCCCTTATTTTGTTGTTTGCTCTTCACTTTCTTTATTTTTTTGTTATTTCTTAATGTTTTATTGGATTCCCCAATTTAATATTCTCAGGTAAAGGCTTGACTACATTAGGGCAGGCAGCATTTGGAATCAGAATTATTATAATTCAAAAGGTTACTAAATATGAAGTCTTCGGATTAATAACTGAACAATAATCCAAGGTTTTCAACGCATTCTTGCTATTGTTTCAGTAACTGAAAACACGTTCCTTTGTCTAGAGCACCGTTGGTATCTTGACATTGATGTATTACTACCTTGGGGCCAATCTAAAACTAAATTCCTTCAGAGGGTCCTTCATACAAAAATGCTGCCTTCTATAACACTGGCTCATTAAACAGCATTAGAGACTCGCCTTCCCTTTCCAACAAAGCCCATTTGCAGGTCCAGACTGAAGCATTTACGCTGTTAAGAGGGGAGATAAGTTCCTAGAGGGTCTCCTAATATGTTTTTTCAGGGACAGAAGTTCAGTCTATAAACCTATTTACTCTGTAGACACAGGTATTCCTTTAACTTTATATCATTACTGGTGAAGCTGTGAGAGTGGGGAACACATTTAGCCTACTTGGATAAACAAAGGATCCAGAAATCCCTTGAATATTTCTGGATATATGAAATAAGGCACGGCAAAGAATGCAAACAAGCTGATCCGTGATCAAATGAAGCCTTACTGCTCACTCAAGGCTGTCATAGACGGAAACAATCAGAGAAATCAGGAATTAGCAAGTAAGAACCCTATAGAGCCAAAATAAGACTCTTACGGTCATCAGGACATGAGGTTCAGGTTCATTCTCCAGAACAACCTTCTGCAAACCTTCTAAAGTAAAGGTGTCAAGTGGGCATTGCTGAGGTCAGAAAGGCTAAGACATGAGCTTCACTTCAGGAGAATCTCTAAAGCTATAGCATTAACACTGGACCAAGAGTTTTAAAGGTCAATGTACAGATGAGATGAGAATGAATCTTGAAGGATCGAGCAGCTGGATGAGTAACGGACACAGGTCATCAGTTTGAGTGACACACCAGTAAGGCACAGGAGAATTCATCATGTGGGTTACCATCATTACCAATGAGCCAGCTGGAGCTAGTCGTGACGCAGGTGGACTAACAAGTACGCCTCAAAACTTCAGCCAGTTTCTCAAAGACACTTTTCTTAAAACGCCAACGTTGAGCATGTTCAGTTACAGAGAGGGAAACAACACACATGCAAGCAGCTGCGGTGGCAGCTTCAGCAAGAACTGGTCATAAACAAACGAAGAATCTCAAAGATTCTCATAAAAATGATGAAAGTGCTGGGCTCCTCTGTAATGAAGCGCAGTAAGTGGAGTTTCTCTAGGCTGTAGTTTTAGATAAGGGCTGAGACTGTGATGTAGTGTTGGAAGTAAAGATCTGCTGTGCTCCTTCTCCGCTCCTTCTCGCAGTTCAAACTGAGGAATACGCTCACATCTAAACGCAGCTGCGTTTACACTGAACACGCTCACAGATGTGTTTTATACAGAACAGGTTTTTTTCTATGTTGGCGGAACTGCTCTTCTGCTGGCTGTGCTGTAGTTCAAGGAAGATTTTAGAGGGAGGCTGAAATCCAGCGAACACTCTGTTAAACAGAGTAGACAGAAGGTCAATAACACTACAATTATGGGAGAAAAGTTAGAACTTTTCTTTTTTTGTTTTTTGCTAAATATTCTAGTATTAGATGAATTCAGTATTTAATCAGATTAAAATATTTGTACACAAGTTACTCAGATACTTCTGCTACAAAAGAAGATGAGAAATATCTGACTGACTACTGTCAAAACATACAAATGACATTGCTTTGGAAATATATAACAAAATATGAACAGCACGTTCAACCTGAAACTATTTCAATGCATATAAGTGTTAAAACTTTCTGCAATCATTTGTCAGTACCACCTTTTTTGCCAGTATGAGTTTATTTCAAACAAAAAAACTTTCCGGCACCATCCAGACTTAGCAACTGCATCCCAGATGCCTGCACGCTGGCGAAGCAGGCACGGAGAGGTTGTTTTGTATCAGGGAAAACATGGTGGAAGCCAGTGACAGCGCTGTGGAGAATTGTTAGTCGTCTAAGACAAGCAAGTCTGTCTGAAGTGTGCTCGCAGTTTGGTTTTGGTATAAGTCCCGAGGAAAGAAAAGCAGAACTAAACCATGTACAGGTGAACATGTTGTTCTTTGTGTCTTTGATTCAATGGTATTCAAAGCTGAGCTTATGTATTTGAACACAATCCCAAGTGTGTTCTTAGTTTGGTATCTGTAAAAATAGCCACCTTGAAGCCTGAATTGTGTCCTTTTGTCAGTTGTCTTGCAGTATAACACCACACTGGATCAGAAATGATCAATAATCAATAATCAAGCCTTTTTCAGATGACCCAACCAGCTGAGGGAGGCAGTGAGAGATGCTTTAGGCATGCCATTTGCACAAAGCTGATTGCTGGGCCATAAACTTTGCAGTACTTTTCAGTTTCATTAGTTTCATTAATCACCAGACTATCACGTTAAGAAACTTAAACATTTGAGCCCACTGCAGGGCGGGGTTAAAGTTAGCCCTGCATTAACCACACGCTCATATTTCACTCCGCCCGTCTGACAGAAAAATGTCAGAGATAATAAACGACTCTGCACAGCGCAGCGTCCGCCAGCTGGTACGCTGGCGCGGCGTCTCTCTGATAATGCGGCGGAGGTGTCACTCACAAAGCTCGATCAGTCAGCATCCCGCTACTCACCTGGCTCCAGTTCCAAATAGATGGACTGGAGACCAAAGAGCAGATCAAAAACTATATGGTGGGTTGCTAGTCTGTCATAGATCTCAAAGTCCTTCGGTGCTAATCTACTATGTATAAAAATCTTATGCTTAATGATCACATGCATGACCTTTAAATTGTAACTCTATGACATCACAAAAAGTCAATCAGAGGACAGTTTGATGACTAGGGAACGACTGGGTTCACCATGATTTGATTCAAGCTGGTTCTTATGATACCACACAGCAGTAGATAGATAGCAGATAGTAAAAACGACACACTGCTGTAGATAAACTAATCTATATGTGTGTATTGATTATCTTTATAATGTATTAAAATTGATGATAACATTCCAAAATCAATACCATTGAACTTCCACCTGCCGCTCAAAATGTTCCAATTTGTCAAAGCATTTAAACATGCCTAAAAGCCTTTTATGAAAAATTATTATATTAAAAAAAACAGTGACTACGACTTTTAGATCATTATTAATAACTGACTGTGATTCGATTCAGTAGAGGTAAAAAAACATTACTGGACTGATCCATTGTACGGTTTGCCGAAGTGTTTTTTCAATGCCCACAGCAGCACACGCATCCGTCATCATTTAAATTCTAATCAGCTGACAAGAATGGCTGAATGGCAAGACATCATATCAAAGCACTCATCAATTTCTTTTCTGGGACACTGGGACCCTATAAAATCCAATAACCCCTAATCCTCTGGTCCAATGTTAACACTTATTGTTTTGGGCAATTCATCACTCCTCCCAAATCCAGGATGTCATGTTTCCACAGAGGGCAGGGGGGCTTCACAATGAGCGCTTGTGATTTACAACAAAACTCCCACCATGAAATACTGTCTGTGCTACCGCTAAGATTTGAGCTCAATTTATGGTACACAGCCATGAGGTAGCCAAGGCTGACTCTAATGACCTAAGGGCCACAGGGAGCTGCCGGCTGTGTGAGATTTCCCTCTGCAGACAGGTAGAGCATGTTCCACAAAGAAATGTGATCCGGAGCGAGTCCTAGTCAGGCTACACGACTGCTAGAAACTGCTTCATAAAGCCATAATCGATTTCAGGTGCTCCGCGCTCCGTTATATCAATCAGGACGTTCAGTTTGAGGATTTTCCCAGGATTTCTACCGTTCGGTTTCTTTAACTAGGAATTATGTTGGATTGTTAGAAATCAATGCTCTTCTTTTGGCAGCTTTCCACAAGTGCTGTGCCAGACGGTCTCTTTTTTAGATATATGTTGAAATGAGCTTTTGGATTATCTTACAATCATTAAGCAAGTCCATTGGATCGAAGTGGATATGAATATTTATATTAATCATTATTTATAAAACAAATATAGGCTGGAGGAAGGTCTGGCCTAATTAGTACACACTATTACTGTGAAAAACCTCAATCATATTTATGTTGGAGCAAACAAAACACAAAATATTCTATGAGTCATGAGACAACAAAAAAGAAAAGAATGCTTGAAAAGCATCAAGTAGATGATTTGCTCAATAAAGCCCAAGCTGTTGGTCTTTCTGTTCACATTTTCACATTCTTGAGGATAAAAATACACATTTTGCTTCCCTCTCCACATGATTATTAACAAAGAGCACAGAATATGAGGATATCAGTACAGAGAATATCAGCAGTGTTAACTAGTAAGCGTAGTTAACGAGCAAGCAAGAGAGCTAATTATCCAATTGAGACACTTTAGGTTTGTAGTAGTGTTGGAAAATTGGAAAAAGTCAATTAATCTATATTATGTATGGGACTGCCCTGAGGCCATATCAATATTGGTGCTGATATTGCTTTCTAATGCACACACTGAGCAACTACTGAGTGACTCAACAGATAGAACACAACTACACATCAGCAGCGGGGGTTAACAAGCAGCAGTAAACATGCTCATGGCAAAATCTGCAATGACAGTAACTGTGTGTAATAAAACACTTATAAATCTTTATACGGACACATTATTACTCAGATTATATGTTTGTAGTACACATCGGTATAGTCTCAAACTATAATGAATTACTTTGTATGTAACTATGTGCAATGGACCTGAACAGTTACCATAGATATTATAACCCAGCTGATTTAAATAATTAGTTAACTATGCTAATTCTATTTGTTATCTTGAATGGAGCAGCACTGCAAATGAAAAGAGCAGCTTCTGTTCCACATCAGAACAGCTGTTCAAGTAAAACACATCGTAGATTTAAGCTTCGCTCCTCATCTGGATAAACAGCAGCCTACAGCACAGTGGCAGCAGGAGACACATCCAAGGCCGACGCTCCCGAGGAGCTCATGTTTCCAGCTGCTGGCTGCTTGAGCTGTAGCTGAATGTCCCCTAAAGCCAGAGATTTTGTGTGAATTTGTGAAAACCTTGCTACAGTGCTACAGATCTTTCTACGGACAGCTTCAAACTCTTCATTTAGAATAATATGCAGGGCACCCGAGTACAGAGCAGCTCCGCTTAGCACACTGTACACATACACAGCAGGGTTAAACGAGCTTGGTACCGGTAATCACTGAAACAGTTCTGACTCAATCTTTCTGTAATGTTTAGACAACTCCAGCAGATCCCCCCGCTCATAGATGTAAGTGTAAGAGTACAAGACAAATCACTTGAGAAATCTGGATGGGTAGCGACAATCAGCACTGTTTTTTGTTTAGCCAGAGAAATTGATGTGTGTTTATCTGTAAATCTTATCTTATGTAGTGTTCAGATTTAGACTATTTCACACACTAAAATATTTACATTTACTTCCACTGTTTCAGTAAACAGTAAGTACTAATTATATAGTAAATAATCAAAAGTATGCCTTCTTAAGAATCTAAAACCGTTTCAATAAAGTATTTAACTTTTATCAAAGCTGCTTTGAAAATGTAAACATAACTAACATAACAGTCTAATCAAAAATACAAAAGATATATAGCGTTGCTGTCTAATGAAAAACAAGTATCGTGAAAACGGTAACTTTACAGGACAAAACAAAAACCTTCTTTACTTTCAATGTAAGTCAATAAAACCAGATTTTTTTTCAAAGCTATTTTTGAGCATTCTATTGGTTCATTCATCATGATAAAAAGGGCAGCGGTCAGGTTCAAGTGATGCAGAAAACAAAAAATCAACAAAAATGAAGATATAAATATTTACACTACCACTCAAAAGTTTGGGATCACAGTGAAATGTTCTTGTTTTCAATGGAGTATCTTCTTCCTTAACACAACAATGGACTGACGGGTCTCTAAAGAAAGTTGTTTCTTTCTGGTCATTTTGAGTCGGTCAGCAAGCCACCAACTGCTGATGCTTCAGATACTAAACTAACCTAGAATGTTGTTCCCTTTTATACTCACTTATTAGTAGAATGTTTTTCAGCTGTGCATCACAATTGAGCAAGAGTGTCCTAACAACCAATTAGTCCAATAACATCCTTAACTTGGATTGGCGGTCGTACCAGGAGATTCAGACAGAGGACTGAGAATTACTGATAATAGAACTATATGCAAAATAAACCTCTATACAAAAATAGACTTATAAACATTTTTATTCTTTAAAAATCATCTGATACACTTCAATTAATTGTGAAATGGACAATATTATATATATATATATTGCTGTCAATGAAAACCAAAGTTTTTTTATTTCATTCGAACACACCAATGGCTGTTTACATTGTGTGAAAGTTTCATGACTAATGGACCAATAGAAACACTCCAAAATAGCTTAGAAAAATATTCTGGTTCCACTGACTTACATTGAAAGTAAAGAATGTTTTTGGACTCTCTTGTAAAATGTTGCAATTTTGGAGATTTTTTGGTTTTTCATTTGACAGCGACAATACATAACTTTATTTTATTTTTGATTATGATTCTGCAATAATGAACCAAATATCATCACTGCTCCTCTTATTCAGCCTCAGTGCTGGAATTAAGCCTACAGCAGACTAGAGTTCTGACTTCACTTTGATGAGGACCTTATTCTTGGCCTTTTCTATTACACGCCACCAATACAGAAGGTCATCTTAGCTCGGAATCGAATCAGGAGATGTTCAAGTTATCACTAGAGAATGCAAAAATGACAAAAAAGGTATTAGTTGTATTAGCTGCTTTCAAAAGAAGCACCGCTTCAAATCCTTTATCTGCTCAGAGGTTCATTGTGACTGATTTCACATGGAGCAGGCTGAAAGCCACATCAAAGGAGAAAAGTAGGGATGGACAGTACTGACGGTTACTAACAATGAGAGAAAGCACACACTTAGAAAAAAGAATATTTATTCAAGGCCAACCTACCTCATTCCCACACGGGCAAAACTGCATTCCTCTCTTTGTGGGATATTTCAATAGCATTCTGTAAGACTGTGGCTAAATGCTGCTGTTCTAAACCTAACCCAACAGCAACGGCTCAAAATGTAATTTTTCTTAATTTAATTTAAAATAAAGCTTTTATTGACATATTATGACACAGTGTTCTTTTTACACAATGGAAAGAATATTAATTATATAGAAGTTCAGGCTTTAAGCTGGAGGCGGCTACTGTCTTTAGGTACACACCAATAAGCCCATTGGAGATTTAACCTTAATATTGGTTAAACTTGGCCAAAACGCTCCAGACATGCGGTTTGGTGGAAAACAGGTGGTGATAAGCTTCCAAAACAAAAGGAGCCAAATTCAAACACACACATTTTGGTTAAGACAATTAGCTTAAGTTAAAATGAAAACAAAGGCCATAACTTGTTTGCTATTTTCTGTCTTAAGGAGCTGAATGGCCCCTCAACATCCAATCCCGAGGATATGTTTTTCACTAACATCCTGTAAACACCTGGTACAAACAAGGGCAAACACACACACACACACACACACACACACACACACACACACACACATTAAAAGCTAATCTCACTGGTTAAATCATGAGGTAATTCTGCTGAGGGTGAGGAGCCTCTGTCTATGTCAAAGCAAGAGAATCGATTGCAGGCTGCACCCTTCTGATCAATACATCAATTAGACCTCCATTAGGGTGGCATGAGAGTCCGGGCTCCAGACAAATTCCCTTGTGGGAAAGAAGAATAAGTGAGAATTCCCTCTCTGGGCCTCAAACAAGAGCCTCTCCCCTATAGATCTATACATAAACATACACATACACACACACATATATATATATATATATATATGCAGTTTGTTTACTCTCTCTAGGCAGTGCGATGGATCTCCCCCAATCACTGCGACGCTAACCAATGGCAGCGTCTGATTACGTAACAGGATCTAAGTGTGTTGAGCTGTGTCCAGTGACATTGTGATAGGGCAGTTGGAAAAGATGTGCTGGCACTTAACTCATCTTGTGATAGAGGAAGACCCAGCCACCTATTTATTATTGATTATTATTATTTTTTTAAATCTTAAGAAAAAGAAGAAATAAAATAGATCTTAAAATTTAATTACAATAATGAAGCTGTGTTCTCACTTATTTTTCAATAATCACCAGCTCTGTTCAATATTCTCATCATTTGTTTTAAATCTGGCACTGCTGGAAATTAAGCAAATTAGAACCAGTTTATTCTGCCACCAAATCAGTTTTAGGTTATTGAAAACATAAACCTTCTGTCAGCAGTGTACAGCACCAGTACAGAGCAGGCACAAGAGCCCAAAAATCCTGAATGGAAGCCACGGCAAACGGCTTTTATTCACAGAGGCTGAAGGAAAAAGGTGGCTTAAGTGGCATGCATTTTTTATTCGAGTCACTCCGACTCGCCGCCTAAAAGAACTGTTGTCCTGCATTACAGGGACAGACATCAGTGTCACTGGTGGACTTGTAACAGGGCCGAGAGTGCTTAGGCTTGCAGTTCCACAAAACCTCATCCTCTTCCTGCCTTTGCCCTCTCCATGCGATGGCCGCAGTCTCATATTCCCACTGTCGTGTCCCTTTTCCACCACAAGCCTGCTATCAGTTTCTCCACTATATTACACAACTAGAAGCACAATCAGCAGCTTGAGTACTGGCTAGTGTGGTCCACCTACTGCAGTAACATTCATCTACCCATCTAAGTCACTGATTACAGGTCTAGTTAAAGTTTTAGTCGTAAAAGTGAAGTGTGGGAAATATTCAGGCTCTAAGGCTCCGGGCAGCGGGCACATTACAGTGGCATTGATTAGCGCCTACTTGCTCAGTACACATCCTATCAATAAACCTGTGCTTGAAAGCTAAACCCAGAGATCAAGTACAGCTTTTGGATAGAAACAGACCATTTGTATTATTTATTTATGTATTTTGAAACAAACTAATCAAAAGCAACATTAGTTTGGCTATAATCTGCTATGATATGCAATAAAACAACAACAACAACAACAACAACAACAGCTAATGTACTGAAGCATTGGTATAAACCATAATTGCACTTGATCTTCTTGGAACACTGGCTAAGTATTGCACTTCTACTGTATGTAGTCTTGTATTTAGTCTCTTCTCTGTAGGCTAGTTGTTGCTCTGTGTCTAATCTTATATTTTGCTGTCTTCTTTCTAGGTATCAGCACTGGCACTTGTTTATGGCAGTGTTTGAGTATAAGAGTAGTTTGGACTTAAACTTGTTTGTACTAGATAGAGATACATACTCTGACCAAACATTAAGCACTTTTATAAGTCACTCTGGATAAGAGCGTCTGCTAAATGCGGTAAACGTAAACAGCTCTCAGCTTATTCTTACTGGTGCTTTAAAGCTCTAAAATATGAGGTATACATACACAAAGTTTAGGATCACTTTAGAATTTCATTTAATGCAATTTTCATGCAATTCACAAAGAATATTGTCCATTTCTCAATTAATGTAAGTGTATCAGATGATTTTTAAAGAATAAAAATGTTTGTATTAAAGTCTATTTTTGTATAAAGGCTTATTTTTTATATAGTCTATTATCAGCAATTCTCAGTCCTCTGTCTAAATCTCCTGGTACGAACACCAATCCAAGTTAAGGATGTTATTGGACTAATTGGTTGTTAGGACACTCTTGCTCAATTGTGATGCACAGCTGAAAAACATTCTACTAATAAGTGAGTATAAAAGGGAACAACATTCTAGGTTAGTTTAGTATCTGAAGCATCAGCAGTTGATGACTTGCTGACCGACTCACAATGACCAGAAAGAAACAACTTTCTTTAGAGACCCGTCACTCCATTGTTGTGTTAAGGAAGAAGATACTCCATTGAAAACAAGAACATTTCACTGTGATCCCAGTATCTATCTATCTATCTATCTATCTATCTATCTATCTATCTATCTATCTATATATATATATATATATATAAGGAACTGAAATGCATGTCTATACACACTATATGCATTATCCCTTCATTAAATATGCAGTTAGTTCGCTCTCTCTGGACAGTGGGATGGCCATTTCCATCTCCCCCAATTACTACGATGCTAACCAATGCAAGCAACTATGTAAGAGAATCTATGGGCTCAGCATGTGTCCAGTGACACTATGAGGCCTTGGAGGAAGCATGAGTCTGCCTTCAGACCCACTATTTGGTAGCATCCTGTGTAATGCTTCACTTGCACAGAAACTAGATGCTACTAAGATGAAAATAAAATATATATTATAATCAAATCATTCTTTTTTATGCTGAAATCTGTTACGCAACTATCTTTTAATATTTACGCCCCCAAATAATACAGAACAACACAAACCAATGTGTAGAAATCTGGAGTTCCAGGGGACGCTGGTACTTTTCATACACTTCCCAAAGAATCCAACTCTCAACAGACATATGATTTACATTCATCCTCAAACAAGGCTAAAAGTTGGCTACCTATTCGCCAGCTTCTTAACCCAACGCTCTGCTCCACCCAAAACAAGGTGTCAGACAGGAATCGAACTACAGTGTCCATGTCTTTAACAGGATCCTGGACAACATCCAGCGGCTTCGCTCAGTGTTTAACACTGAAGTGACTGAAAAGAAGAACAGTTCCAACTTTATTAGCATCACAACCACAACCTGTAAGCGGCAGCTGTGCTGAGTGATTTTAGCCCCGAAATCATCTTAAACTGAAATATCAACACTGTTCCAACTTCAGATTGTCCGGTCTGACTGTGTGATTCGGGCTTGTGTACAGCTTTATGATCGCATGCATGGATTCTGGAAAACAACAGATTTTTTCAGGAATTTTTTCCCATAAAGAATGAATAGGACAGAAAAGTGCACGCCAGTCTACTGTACTTCTGCTTCACCGACTCATACACTGACTCAGGGTAGACCACCACACGACTAAAGTGTTGGTTCGACCAGCACTCGTCTGTTTGTCTTTTTTTCTATCCCTCCCCCCTGTAGAGTCCCATTCAATTTAAAGCACAGCCAAACATTATGGTTTCATTAAACCTACTGCCACCGAATTGCCTATACTCACTCAGGACAGGTCCTCAAACACACTGACCCGCCCTCCTCTACTTGTTTATTCATTAATCATTCCTTCTCCTTTTGGAAATGCACATTTCTGGTTTTCTTCCTGTTCTAGCTAAGATCTAAAGTAAGGAGCTAGTATAGATATAGGTAGCTATTTACAAACTCCAAATAACAAGCACACACACCTAAATATCCTGACGACCTAGCTTATATACAACAAAATGGATAGCCTTATATACATTTTCTTTATTTCATAGAGCGCTCCATGTGTCTATTCCGACAGGTTGCTTTTTTTAAAGATCATCGTGGTGTCTCACTGTAAACCAGCCAATCAGAGCAAAGTTCATTAAATTATTCATGAGCTCACCAAAAAGAGAAAACAGCTCATGTCATTCTAGAGCCAAGCCACAGGGTTACGAATGTGTGTGCAAAAGGCTTATATACACTACAGCTTTGCTTTACAATTAATGTGTTTATAAACGATTGGCCAGGTCATTTCAGAGAATTCATTATCAAGCGTGTTGTTTGCTTGGGCCTGGATCGGGAGGCGGGGGTGATAAATGAGGCGACTGGTCCCTCAGCAGGAAGTGCAGCATGCAGAACTTCAGGTCTTGTTTCATTGCTGTTTTTAACTGCATATTAACCAGCAGTCCAACCTCGGGCCCCCCAGTGAGAGGGGTTGTATGCCTGTAGATCTTCCTTCCAGTCAGCTGGTCTCAGCCTTGAACGTGATTAGTTAGTATGTAGTGTTTTACTGCTTGGTTGGCCGCCAGGTTTCCAGTACTGGCCTTCATGGCCTTGCTAAACGTTGCAATGTACATTATGTACATCCATGTATATATAAATATATATATATAGTGGTTACGGCTGCACCAGTGTTTAGCCTATTTAGCTATCCTTTAAGTATTTCTGTCAATCACCAATTTAGCCAAACCTCTGATTATTAAAAAATAAATAAATAAAAAATTAATGGAAATTAAGCCTGGATGCCTCATACCTTCAGTAAACTTCGTCTATTTATTTAAGAAATTAAGCTTTGGGCATTTCCAGGCAAACTCTCTCACCTTTAAATGACTTATTTGGGTTCGTGCCCAGAACACAGACAGGGGCGGATGGGGAGCTCACAGCAGTCTGGACTTTTACCATGTGATAACATGTGAACAGAAATGAATATATCATCTTACAATCACACAAGTAAAAACTAGGCTTTGGAAAGCAGCTTGGTGATAGAGCTGCTGCTTCTTTTCCCACTACCATTAATGCCTAAAGTTTTTAAAGTACATCTTGAGCATGTGGCTAGAGCAATGTGCCCCCTATCATAGACTGTACTAGGTTACCACGGTCAATAACGGCTGTACATGCTGCCCCAGGTCTATGCCACAGTTCTAATCAGGGCAGAATTCAACTTCATACCTGATTTCATTAGTTTATACTCACCAAGTCACATATCTGCCCTATCATTAAGCAATGAGAACAGATTACAGACTGTCTGCATTAGCCATGCTTCTTACACAACCACGGTTCAATAGAAATGGACAAAGATAGACAGCTAACGAGAGAGAGAGTGTCTTAAACAGCCTGACCATATCCTTACAGCCCCCCGACTGGGGAAATTTAAGACGTCCCCACACAGGATTCTGCTGGACGAACTTGGCGGTCAGGAAATTGAAAAGCTGCCTGGCTTGTCCCTGTGCTTATTCGCTGTGGCTGACAGGATGAGTGGGTCTATACTGTACATTAGTTTGCCTGTGCAGGCAATACTGTCACTGCGGAGCCATGAATCAGTGTGAGTGACGGTGTGTGCCAGCCTCCAGTGGCACTTTCCAGCCCCGAGACCCACACTGACAGGAGAGAAGTGCTGCACTTTGCACTTTTTCCTCGCGCTAAGTGGGACATCCATACGCAGCAAATGACATGTAAGTACCGATCAGCCAACGTCTGAAGCAGCGGCCACTGAACATAAGCCAGGAAGACTGTCAACTATCCCAAATATTACTGAGAGAAAGCTCATTAACTGCCACAACGAATACGATCACGGCATGTTGTAATGGAAACACTTACAAGCTTCAAGCCAACACTACTAAAGATGAACTTATATATATATATATATATATAACAAATGTTAACACTTTTTCTTTTATAATACAATCCCCACACCTACATTACTGCCCAATACAAGTAATGGTCTGATGTTTTAATTTTTTAAATGTAACACACTTCAATGGCTCTGTTAAACTCTGTACAAGGCAAGAAATAGATACATAACCAGCAACATCACACATACAACAGCAGTTTTTTATTCTGCTGAACAGAAATAGTACTTACACAGCAAATACATGCATAAACAAGCTATTTAAAATTAATAAATGACATTATTAGTATATAATAAGCCGCTACTCATTGACCTTATGTAAATGTTACATTACATGTGGCTACTGTTCTTAACTGTCCTACTATTCTTTACTTTAATGCTGCACTATGAGCATTTTTGTGATGATTAATTTGTCAATTTATCCAAAATTCAAGTCTACATTTTCTGAGTTTGGATCTGAGTTTGGAATACTGAGTTTGGATCAGTGCTATCTCTACAACACACCACCAAACTACCTTCTACGTTACTGCTAGACTGTTTATTTCTGATTTCATGGACGACACACTGATATCAATTGAACTTGCACTGTTTTGGCTTACTCAGTCTAAATATTGAGAGCAATAGTTATATAGTCTATATTTATTAACCAAACCAAATTGCTTTACAAGAATAAGATCCCACAGCAGAAGTAAAAAAAGAGATGGAATAAATCATATGACTCAATGAACCCAGAAAATGAAAACATGCACAGATGCATGATCTTATAATGTAGAACCTCAAAGCTGAGGCGCAGAGAATCCATGTAAACTGTGCAGGCAAGTCTAATTCAGTTTAAAAAGCATGCTGACTTCTCTACAGCAGCACTTCTGAGACTGAAGCTTACCTTCATGATGCTTTATCAGAGCAGCCAGCTCCAGTGTAAATTCAGTCCCTCTTCTTTTCCTGCTGCCTTTTACGTGCTGATAGGTTTCCGAGTGAACGGCGGAGCACACAGTTTTGAAACAGGGAGCTACTACACCCTGGCATGATGCTTTCAATCTCTCTCCTTCCCTGTCTCCCTGCTCTCTCTACTCCTGAAAGAGCAGAGAGTGAGTGAGAGAGACACAAAGACTGAGACTACACTTCCTTATCCATTCAGACACACCCACTTAGTCCATGCTGCCCAATGTGGAGATTCTCTGAATGTAGCCCCTCCCTCAGAGAGAGACACACTACTACACACACACACACGCGGGCAAACACCCACCCTAACCCTCCAACACTGGTATGTCACAGTACAAGACAGGTCTCTCTCTCTCTCCTTCTGTCTCTCCCTCATTTTCTCTCTCTCTCTCTCTCTCTCTCATGCATACCTCAAGTTTCACTGGAACATAACACAACAAGAAAGCTCTCTCTCTCTCTCTCTCTCTCTCTCTCTCTCTCTCTCTCACTCTCACTCTCACTCTCTCGCCAAATAACAACAAGCATAAAGGTACAACATTAGTATATTAGTATACTGAGTATATTAGTATACTAAGTATAACCACAAAAAGTATATAATAAACTGATCTCAGATTCTGGGTACTACACAAAGTGACCCACCGATCCACCAAAACATTGAGAAAAATATTAAAAAGCTTTGTACGATACCAGACTTAGCGGTTTTTATTATATAGCTTGAATGAATGAATAAATGAATGAAAACCAAAAGATAGAAATGCGATAAAACACAGTTTAAAACCTGCTGATCTGGGCGTGGCTAACAGCTTGATTGACAGCTCTCTGACCAGCACTCCAAGCCTGCTCCACCCCTCATATAGAACTATCATCACTAACCAGCTTTTATGATGATGTAAACCAAAAACAACACACAGGCATACAAACATATGAACAAATAGAGGTGCCGGCGAACAGACAGACAGATAAAGTAATGTGTGAAAGGAAGAACAGGTGCACAGACGGAGAGATGAAGAAATGGAGGGATGAAGCAACGAGCAAATAAAGAAATGAAGGAACAAGTAAACGGAACACAGGCAGCTACAGACAGAAGGTCTAGCTTTCTGGCTTTTGGTTACTCCAAGTTACTCTGGCTCTGAGAGTGTTTCGTGTGGGCGGGGCCAAACAACTATGACTGGGTAGGAAATGCTGATGGAAGTGTTGCCCAAGATTAAGAGTGGGTTGTTTATATGGAGAGGAAAGAAATATAGTGAAATAAAGCAGACATTCGGTTAGATTTAGGTTCCCTCTGGCTTGAAGTTGAAGTATTTACTGAAGCAATAATTATAACACGCTGCAGGAGTTCACTGTCACGCATGTAACTAGATATAAAAAGAGAACACACTACAAATAAAACAGATAATTCTCACATCATTTCTTTTAAAGGTCAGCTAAACGTGGGGTTAGATTAGATGGTGATACAAGACTCAGGCTACGTTCAAATCCAGCTAATCTAACATAACTTGTACTGGAACCAACTTGGTAACAGAGCAATACAAGAGAAAATCAGAACATAGATCAGAAATAAATCAAGATGCATTAAGCATTGATTCAAAACAGTCAAAAAAATCTAAATTGATTATAGATTGGCACCCCCCACTATCTAATTAAATTTATCACATCACAACAAAACAGGCTGTGTAAGATGATGAGAAGGCAAACACACTTCTTCCCACAGGAACCACCAGCAGACAGACGCGCAACTAATGAAATCAGGAGGGCGTCTCTGAAATAAGCTGTCATATTTTTTCCTTACCAGACGAGCTCCACACACTCAGCTGCAAGGCTGCAGCATGCATGTGTGTGTTTGCGCAGTCAGGAGAGACGGGTAGCATCTGTTTGCCTGACTGGCCAGTGGAGCCGCTGAATATCAATGTAGAGCTTTCCACGCTCACCAGCAAACGAGCCGGACACGTGACAACACACAGAGAGAGAGAGAGAGAGAGAGAGAGAGAGAGAGAGAGAGAGAGGAGAGAGAGAGAGAGAGAGAGAGAGAGAGAGAGAGAGAGAGAGAGAGAGAGAGAGAGAGAGAGAGAGAGAGAGAGAGAGAGAGAGAGAGAGAGAGAGAGAGAGAGAGACAAAAAGACAGATGGAAAAAAATCTTGAACACAAGCGGGATTGAGGGAATAAGGGTGAGAGAGTGAGAGAGAGGGGCACCACAGAGACAGAGACACAGACAGAGACAGAGTGAAAGAGACATGGAGTAAAAGGGAGGGAGAGAGGGGAATGAAGACGGTCAGAGGCAGTGAGAGGAAAAAGTATCAGACTGGGAGAGGGAAAGAGAGAGAGTGAGCAAAAGTGAGAGGGAACACTAGAGTGAATATGAGAGAGAGACGGAGCTTATAAAGCCGCCTGCAGTCATGCTCTTTGTTTGACTCTCTTTAATAATGCACTGTATGTAAAGTGCGTCTTCTTCGGCCTGGACGGAGGACAAGCATTCCCCTTCTTTTAATATTTCATGGATCTATTTTTTGTGTGCTCACTCACTGCACAGGTTACACAGCATACACAATTCCAGTCTTCATGTTCTCGCCCATTCAGTTCTCATGCTTGGGACTGTGGATAAAGAGTGCTCTGCTATGCTCAGCGGGCACAGCAGCGGGTGCTGGCCATGAGTCAAAGTCCCAAGAAATCTAAAGCATACAGCAGGTGCTCCGATTGACACTGTCTAGTGCTGTCAGCCAGTCTAGCAGGAAAAAGTCATTGGAGTCCAGTAGCCTGCCATTATCTACACATACTCCTGTTTTGGAGTACAACAACTTCATCAGATATCTGAACATCTGCCCAACGGCAATGTTTGAAAACAATTACTTCAGTGTGTGTCCTTCATCATCATACTGGGAGTGTGTTTTGTAGCTGTCTATCACATCACACTAGATTTAAAATGAGATGAAAGCAGAAGCCCTCAACTTTAAAGGAACTTACAAACCAGACATGCCAACCTTGCACTGCTTGGTAATTGGAAATGAACCCAGAGCTATGATTCAACTCTTCTTCCTCGGCTGTTTGGGAGTATTGCATGTGCGAAACTGCGTAGTTTAAATGCCCAAATGCATGCTTGCTACACAAAATGTGCAGAATATCCATTCATCCATCCATCCATCCATTATCCTCAGCTTTATCCCGCTAGTCGGGGTCACAGGTGGGCTGGAGCCTATCCCAGAGCCACTGGGTGAAGGCGGAGTACACCATGGACAGGTCGCCAATCCAATGCCTGGCCAACTCACACTCACGCACACCTACAGGCAGTTTAGAGTGAGTGATCAACCTAACATGCATGTGTTTGGACTGTGGAAGGAAACCGGAGAACCCGGAGGAACCCACTCAAGCTTGGGGAGAACATGCACACTCCACACAGAACAACAGGGAATCTAAACTAGATGGTCTTGCTGTGAGAAGACAGTGCTGACCACTGCACCACCGTGCTGCCTGCACAGAATATTCTAAAACTAAAATTTTGCATGCTTGGTTGTAAATTCTTTAAATTTAATGACTGCCCAAAAAATTTTAACCCACAGACACCACCAGACAATAGGTTTCCATTCGGGCATACTGTAAAAATGACCCAAGACTTTTTTTTAATAGGATGTTCTGCAATAGCAAGCCAACTCCATCATGCTGCAGTAAAACTAACGGAAGCTGTTTACGTCTTAATATTTATCAACTTTAACTTTAGGTCTTTCTAATAACGTGGCCAGCGAGTAGAAGCATGAGGTGGGGATTTCTAATATAGTGAATGGAGAGGATTACTTATACAATAATATCCATCAATTCGGGTGTACGCACTCTGCCTTTGCACTGACAAGTACTCTCTGTAGATACGATCTGTGGTATACAATCATTCAAAAATTCAAAAAGACGTACTGTCATCTTCAGCCAGACTGGTTTCATAGTATTAAAAAACTTCTGAACAGTAGTGTACCTGCGAGATCTGTTGAGAAATACCCATCTGTATTCTTTCCTGGTGATGAACGTACCTAAGAAGTGTTCTTTGGTCTTTTTTTTAAGAAGGACACGTCCTGGAACAGAAAGAACTCTTCTTTTATGTCGACAAGGGAGACATATGGCTGACCCTGCAGCTGCTGGGGTGAAACAAACAAGTCACCAGAAACATTTACAGAGATGAGCAGATATGAGAGGTGGCATGAAAGCAATACAGTAGAGATTAGAGAAGCTGGGGGAGAGAAGCTGGGGGAGAGAAGCTGGGGGAGAGAAGCTGGGGGAGAGGCACAGAGCAACAGAGCATTAGCTTGAGTGAAACGGGTGCTGCATCAATCGGATGCATCTGCTATAGCAACTGACTGTGACGTGAATACCAAGCTGCTGCCAGATCACAGCATTTCTCAACAAAGCTAATGCTTCTACTACTCACAAACAAGACCAAGATCTTATCTGTTATCTCCTCTGTTACTGTTACTGCACAGAGGGGGGGGGGTAGGAGGTAGGAGGTAGCAGTCCCCTTATTGATGTCAATGGATTTGGAATAGGTGTCAGGTGTCCACATACGTTTGGCTATGAAGTGTAGCCATCGATACAAATTTGAACAAAATATTTTTTTGCCGAAGTTACCTGTAAGCTATTGCTACTTAAAAAAAATGAAATAAAATAATGAATAATGAATGAGTATATACTCGCTCTCTCTCTCTCTCTATTATAAATAATAATAATTATTATTTTTTATTATTATTTTTTTAAATTATTAATCTAGTGGAAACCCATACAGGAGTTTTTTTTAATTATAAATATATATATATATATATATATATATATATATATATATATATATATATATATATATATATATATATATATATATATATACACACATAATTTTTATATATAATTTTTTTTGTTTTGTTTTGTTTAAGTAAAAAGAACTCCTGTATGGGTTTCCCAACAGTCATTTAGAGAAGGCTCTTAGTACATTTATTAGCATAGGAGACAGGGTTGCATCTTTAATTCACAAGTCTTATTTTTTATCATTAGCATGACATGAGGTTCCGCACACACGAGGCTGCAATGGCAGAACACACTCAGGTTAAATTACATTACACGCACACAGCACGAGTTTAACGTAATCAAACTGGATAATATGGTTGCCCCTCGCACGACACTAGATTAAACTAGAATCTATCCTTCACACGTCATCTACTGAAGATTGCTGGGGTTTTAATTGAATGTAGTAATGGCAAAATCTACCAAGGTGCAGTACCAAGCTGAGTGTGTTCATACCACCAATAAAAACAGTGGTTTAACATTTTTACAATTACAAAGCATACAAACACATGCACAGCTTAAAAGCTATTGTATCTTTTTAGTTCTGGGGCAACGCCTGCTCTGTCGCTCATACAGAACAAAAAAAAAACAAACAAAAAACTGACCAACTGAAGCAACCCCAGATCATAACACTGCCTCCAGAGGCTTGTACAGTGGGAACTATGCATGATGGGTGTGATTAGATTATATGACCTTTTTCCATTCTTTAAGCCCCCTAGCAAATTAAAATCTTTTTTCTGATGGGTCTCACTAACAAATGCTTTTCTTATGTTCACACAGCTCAGGATTTTTGTCCAATTGCATTTCTTCCACAAAGTTGACAGTCCACAATAATCCTTACCCAATCCCAGTCATTTTAGCAATCCTTAGTAATTTTTTTTTGTTTGACGAAGGCCAAGAACTTAAAACGTCTGAAAGACAGTACCATATTTTTAATGAGCACAGGATACAGTTTTCCACGTGGCTATTTAAACTATGAGAAGCTAATTAAAAGCCCGTAAGTATTTGCTTGTTTAAATTCAAATGGTGTTTGTTTGTTTTTTTGGGTTTTTTTTGGCCAAGCCGTGTATATATTTCCTATCTTGGGTCATGGTTCTCTAACAATGTAACTGAGTGCAATAAATTCCCATGGTTCAAATTTCATATGAAATTTATTTAAATCTATTTCAGGAACAGGAACACCCAGGGTTAGCCCCTCATGACCCAAACTCCAGTGAATTCCATTTTAAACTGATCTCTTTAGTAAGCAGTGCCCAGTACAGTTCTTCAGATAGTCAAATCTATGGCTCCAGACTGCCAAGTCTATGCAATCACACTTTCGAGACTACTCAGTCGTATAAAGGCTTTACAGCAGGCGAGAACCATTGGTCATGAGCCTCCATCCTTTGGTAGGTCGTTTCGGCTGTCTGAGCTGAGGATAAATGCTCAGGACTACATTGTAGTTGTAGTGTTAGGTATGCGCTGCTTCAGCATTATTATTATTTTGCTCCATCTCACGTTAGCTGGGGGCATAGGTAGCATGACTGGCTGTTAAAATGCTAATTAAAAGAAGGAAAGAAGCTTAATTATGTAATAATAATCTGGATGGCAATCTTGTTATACAGCTTTATGGTTTTCAGCAGCTTGGGGGAACGCAACTCTAAAAAAAAACTCACATTAATCATGGCACCGTGTTATCTGAGAAAGTGTTATATGAGAGTTACAAAAATGAAAATCCCTTTGAAATGACACATCACTGGAAAAGTGAGGCCACCAACATCTATGCTGTCCAGGCCATTTGCACTGACACACCACTATTAGCTCAACTAGCCAACAAATGCACAAGCTCACAACAGCAGCATAGTTGTACATCCTGCATCCTTCAGTTTAAACATAAAGCTGTGGTGTCCAGGCAGGAATATAAGAGTTAAAGAAATGAGAAATGGCTTTTGAGAGAATATGGAATCAAATCAGCATATAAACCACTTTAGCAAGGTCAGGTAGTAAAATCAAGGGCATCAGACTTCAGACTAGGAAGGCCACCGCACTGCATAGTGCTAATGCTGGTTTAACACACCCCATAAACCTGATCCAGACCTTCAACACTTCACTTGTTTGTGACAGAGCGAAGGCATAAGTGCCGAACTCTGCAGTGCTGTGGCCTTCCAGCATCCAAGACGTACTTTGATCTTCAAATCCACATCAACGTCCTAAATCTGTACATGTTTTGTCTTTGAACTTCAATGCAGAAATGTTTTTATCCTTTAAAAGGTCTATTTTCTGAAGAATATTTGTCTTTTTTCCCCTAAAGCCTACTTCTATGGCTTGTGAGAAAACATCCAACCCCTCTTTTATCCATTAGAATTAAATAGGCCACTTATGTCACTCTGCCATTCAGACGGATGTATGTAAATGACTTGGGCTCTAATTAGCCTTTTGTTGCACCTTGTTTAAAAGCAGTGGACTGAAACTGTGAGGACATCTGGAGAAAGAAAAAACTTCAACCACGTCTTTCATACATGTGGATCCTTTGAAAGGTTTAGATGATACATTTGACAGCCAGGAACAGCACAACAGTTCACTGTTTTCCCCACATCCGCCTCTCCATTAGTTTTCCTACAGACTGCCTGCAGCAAAGCAAAACTCTCATTTTAATGTGTGATTGGCGGGCAAAACATCACAACCAGGAATCCACTGGCATTTCATCCACCAAAACAACAACAGCTCGATTAAGACTACAATAAAATGTTCCATTCCAAAACTCTATTAAATAAATTGAATAACTGTGAATTGTTAATGCATCACAAGCAGAGTTGATAACACATTATATTGGTAATGTCAAAGATGTCAGTCCCAGTAGAGTCCATTATAAACCAGAAAAGTTAGAGGTTAGAGGTTAGAGATCTGCCTTAAAAGAGAACATGTAGTTCGGAGGCTGTAAGTTAAATAAAACCATGGGGTTTGGGTGTGACCAAAAATGAATAGGACTCTATGGGGAAAAAAGAGGGATGAAGAAAACAACAACACTACAGTCATGGACAGGGGTCTGCCTTGAGTTGGTTGAGCAGACGTTAGATTAGTAGATTGGTGTGCACTCTTCCATCCTATTCATTCTCTCAGAACAATCTGGTGTTTTCTGAAATCTGTGCATCAAAAAGCTGTATACAAGCCCAAATCACACAATCAGACCAGACAATCTGGATTTGAAACAATCTTGATATTTCAAAAACACATATAGTTGTGCGTTGCAAAGCAACCATAATAACAAATCCACCTGCTCATAAGTCACCTGCTCATAACTCCTCCAATATTATAAGTGTATTAACTGGAAGTATCTTCTGAACGATTTACTGAAACACGTTCATTCATAACGCATAATCAACATGGCCATAAGGTGTAATCCATTTTTACATATATTTAAGACCATAAGTCTGTTTACAATGTAAGTGTTTACAATGCCCTATAAATGGATTATAACATTTTGAATCTTTTTACACATGCCTGTAGACGTGGCATTCATATAAAGTGTTATTAAAAGTTTTTAATGATATGGGCCCTCTTAAGTATATGAGCCATTACATTTAACCAAAAGTTAACTCTGGCCTTCAGTTACAGCTTGGCTTGGGCGCTATCTATTTATATATTTCTTAATACCGTCCTGACAATTCATCCAAAAAAAAAACGAAGCTGGAAGTGAAGGAACTCACTAACAACACTTTTTGCTGTCTCGTCTGGCATTATTCCAAAAATAAAGAAGCTTATCTTCCATGGTTCCTATATTTGTGTCTGTAAATGGAAAAGCTGTGTTTTGCGGGCGAAGCTTATCTGGGATCAGAAAGTGAAAGTTAACATAGTGGTATCAGATGTAGGAATATAGGAATATTGATCATCCAGATGCCCTCTGCAGTTATTTTAATGGTTTGCCAGCAGAAGGCAGGTAGTTGTACACTAATAAGCCAACTTTTGGCAACAGGGTGAGATTTCCTGAACCATATTCACTATCAGCTCAGTGCCGGGTTAGTCAGGGATCCAAGTAAATGGCCAAATTTACTATGGATGGACATCTTTATATACTTTATATAATCTGTGGTCATGTCCAGGACCTTAAATACAAAGAGCAGTCTGGTTTTGTGTATTACAATCTGTTATACTGCCTACAAGGACATATGTAGCTATATAAGACGTGGACTATTATAAACAGAAAGACATAGAAAACTACATGCTCACAGCTAACGGCACTTGAATAGCTGGATTAATATAGGTTGGAACAATGTAAATCACTAGAGCTACTGCTGCTACTGCTATCTAGGTGTATATACACATCTTCAACAACAGTGTTCTATAACATCAGGACATCTTTAGTTGTTTTTTAGTAGATCTTGCCCATTTTGATTCACTTGTCTCTGCTTTTTTATCTTTCACTTATCTTTTTCACTTGGTTTACAAGTAAACACAGTGTACAATTTTTAAGTCATCATTCAATAAATGTAAAACCACCAATATTGAATGATCAACACTTAGCGGTGCTGCTCTGACCAACACCGAACTAATCAATTCTGACAGGAGTTTAGATGATTAATAACAGTGATTTACATCTGAGACTGAAGTTGAGAAGCTGCTGAAGGCCAAGAAAGGCTTACAGACCTAAACAGTGCCGTCCATCACAGTACAGGCTTGATTTCATGACAAATTTTAAAGATAAAAATGCCTGAGAGAGCAAACGTGGAGAGACAGTACACTAAAAGGTGTGTTGTGGTGAGTGTAGAGAACATTCTCATGAGCTCACTAATCAGTGTGTCCTCAAAATATAAATGGGTGAAATGTGTTTATCTGTGCAGACAAGCGATAGAAATCTGATGCATCATATCTTTTAAACACCATCGGCATCGGTTTTATATGCCACGATATGCTGTATTTAGCCATCAAACCACCCAACCCTAGCTAATGCTCCTTTACGGATCGCATGTCAAGGAATCGACGAGCGACATGTGCCTGGAGTAAGCAGTATTAGAGGACACACACACACACACACACACACACACACACGGCAAGAGAACAAAAGATGCTTATCCCACCTCACACGCTCTGTTAATTCCAACATTAGAGAAGTGCAAAGTGAGCCATAAATTCAAATGCCAATAAATCAATCCTGTTTCCTTTAGTTTGGTGAAAAGCCTACAACTCGGCTCAACCTCTAATCAAAGTCACTTGAGAATGTTTGCAGCTGTGCACTAAGCGAAGGCACTTTCTAGACCTATTCAATTCTTGTTTGTTGGCTTTTGTGAAAAACAATCAAACTCTAATCAAACATCTTATGAACCCAGTCAGAGCTTGGTGCTGTAGTAATTCATGATGAATGCCATTATGCAACAATTACACAGAACCCCAACAATTATGGGAGGAAATGCAGTGTTTGAGCAGCAGTAAACACACACTGAGGATTATTGACCAGCCCGCTGATGGTGTTGGATCTTCTGTCTAGGTTTCTGCTCCTGATGTTTATGTGGCTTGACAGCTGTGTGCTCTGGCACAGCACCCTGCTGCAGTAGATCTGTAAGGAAACAATATTGACCTTTTTCGTTCCACCCAAAGATCGATTCTGAGCTACAGAGAAGCAGACAGCAGCGCCCTCTGCTGTCCAAAACAATACCAGAGCCTTTACTGCCAAACCAACACAGTAAATAAACAGAATTGCGAACATTCCAGCTTTTCAGACTCTCAGGAATGATTGTAGGATCGATTCTGTAAGAAGCCAAAGTGAAAAAAAAGACAAATAAATCTATTACTGTAATAAGACGTGCTTGTTTAATCCGGTGCGAACAAATCCCAGAGCACATTTCTGTAGTAGTGCCAATGAGTTTTTATTTTGTTACAGAAAACTGTTCTACCCACAGATAAAAAACACTACACTTATTGTATAGCCACATTTGATGTCACTCAAACTTGCTGAAAGAGAATAACACACAGTAGGATTATTCTCATTTAAACTGACATTCACAGCTTTTATGCTCAACAGCACATCTTGGCAAATTTTATGTTTAATGTCACCCCATTATAGTCCAAAGAATAACATGAATCTCCATTTTTATTGGCTTTTTAAGTTTGTGCACCATTTGCAGAAGCTGATGTTTGCGTTGTGTAAAGATTTCATAATGAACGGACCAGTAGAAATGCTCCAAAATCACTTGAAAATAAGTCTGGTTTCATTGACTTACACTGATAGAACAGCGACAGCATGTATGCTGGATACCAGAGTATCTAAAGTCGAATATGAGTATTGGCAACTCTTGTTGTATCCAGTTCAAGGGCTTGACTTTGTCTGGAAAAGTGCTGAAGATAAGGATAAAGAAAACTAAAAAACAGGATCCTCTCAAACAGAGGTTGATCAGAAATAAGAAATAAGCCTGACACACCTACTGCATGTACACATCATTGTTAGTTTTGTTTGTTTACTGGATTAACTGAACAAACATTGAATGTACAGTACCAGAAGTTAAAAACCCCATGTCCACTAGCGGGTGCCTACCTTGTTCAAATCTAATGCAGATTAGCAGCAGCTGATGAATCTGCTTTTCAAACATAGTTTGGTGTTGCAGTTTATTTATTTTATATGAGACTGGCCATTACATAAGCTTTCCCTTTCAAAAAGAATATATCAGCAAAACATTGTGGGCTGATTCTGCCATTATGACAGATGCCACGTATTAAAACAAAATTTTACTAAATATTTCAGGTCATGGCCTGTTTGCTGTTTATACATAAGCAAACGATTGCATAACAAAACAGAAAAGGACAGAAATCTCTGTTTAGCTCGTATGTTTTTAGGATTCATAGTTATAGAGCAACAGATAGCTTACAGCGTTAAGTATCTATAATCTGCTAGTAAGTTATATTATTATCGTAGTTACTCGAAACTACGCCACTCTCCATCACATAAAACTACCTAAAAGTAACTTCCCTGATGATGGAACAATACTAGCCCATCTATTTATCCTGACTAACCGACTAATCTAAAGTTAATAAACTAACATATTTTTGAGAGCTGTAGCTCGTAATAATAATAATAATAATAATAATAATAATAATAATAATAATAATAATACGGTTAAGATGAACGTCACTGTTTTTCTCTATTGTAGCGATTCCAGTGACCGTTGACGCTGATCCGTTAAGTTTCCGTTACATTTTGAATCTGAATTACACTTTCTTAACTGATAACCCTTACAAAAAAGAAGTTTATTCAAGTGTACCATTAGTTTACTTCTTTTAAACTAAAAGGAAGTGCGTATGCTTTCAGTTTACTTTCTATGTACTTCTCAGTGATACACTAAACACACTTATACTTAAGTATGCTTGGTTTATACTGACAAGTATAGAACAGTCTAAGTATATTTGGCCTTTACTTGAACTTAATCTTTTGATTGAGATAGTAGAAGTAAGTATTCTTGCTCTGCACAAAAACACATCCAGTACGATATTTATTTAAAATTTGATTTAGAAAGATTTATAAAGATACTAATATTTTACGTGTGTCCACTGGTGAGTAAGTAAACGTTGTTAAGTTCTATTTTAAGTAGAAAAAAACCCTTAAACCTAGTCATATACTTTAAAGTACATCAATAATATAAGCAGTAAAGTATTATAAGTATTATGTTCAGTTACGTTCACTTAAAGAAAACTTACAAGCTAGTAAGCTAACAGTAAACCCTTAAGATTACTTTTAGTGTAGCTGCAGTACAAAAGATGTAAACTAGTTCTATACTTGGTTTACTATACTTACACTTAAAGTATACTTTTAAAACTAGAAATGGGCCAATTTAGTCCCAAGAAGTATTAAAATAGTACATGTAAAAGTGTACTGCTAGTACAATGACATTGGTATAGTAACTGCATAAAGTATAATTAATAAAATGAACTTTAAGTATACTTATTTTCTGTAAGGGAATATTATCATATCTGATTTTCAAGCTGATGTAACAACCGATCCTAAAACAACACACCACACTCACAAAACCTGCAAACGTCTTCACAATCGCTTCCTGCTTTTTTAAGCACCACTGTGAGTTAAAAAGGGTTCAGCTTCGTTCCACTCCAACCTGCTTGTTAACACATCCAGATCCAAGCCTTTACTGAGCTGGGCTGAGGCTCTGGTCTTCCCAATGTGCCAGTGTTTGTGTTGTTTGTTGTTTGAATTGATCTGAGCCTGACAAAACTACTCAGTTGTCATTGTGGTGCTGACTTTGTGATGAGAAAGAGGTGATAAAGTGAGTTACAATTCTTAAACGAATTTAGAAAAAAAGCTAGAACTGGTACAAACCAGACTGGCCCTTTGTGGACATTCATATCAGCTATGGGGTTTATAGGGTGTTCCCTTCTATGATCCCACATTTTTATGTTCTGATTGTTATGTGGTGCCCAGCTAAAGCAAAGCTAGCCAGATGCCTTCATCAGCCCTTGTCTAACCAACAAGTCGAAGGAGGCAACCTATTCGTAACCATTTCATGCAACGGCTTCTTGTTAGGTGATGAAAACTTTAGATGTCCCATCATCAGAGTTACTCTTGCATGGCACATTTCAGATAAAACCATTGAAAACCACGATTGTGCGTACAGTGTAACAAATTCTGAATCATGCAGTAGAATTCCCTTTAAACCAGAACCAAACTGCAAGTATGATGTAATAAACACACCAGGCTGGTCATTAACATCAGGAGGGATCTTCTTCAAGAACGACTGCCTGGCCACAGTATATTGATGGACTTGTCAAAAAAGAAAGTGGTTCCCATTATAAATGAGCCCCTTCCTGATTGGGCTGCCTCTAAGACCAGACCACGGCCCACTTTTCATATAATCTGTAATCATTATCTTTTTCTCATTCTTTTATACAAACATAGTGGCCAAATCCACTAGAGCGCAGGTTAAAGCTGTTAATTACATAAAGATTAGACTGTGGTGAGAGAGCGGCAGCTGCCGACTGCTGGGCTGACACTTCATTCTTATTCACAGCCACACACACTTTATTCTCGCAACTCAGAAAACCTCCATCCGCTGGAGTGCCAATGAACTTAAATGTGAAACGCATATCGCCCTCTCTCTCTCTCTCTCTCTCTCTCTCTCTCTCTCTGTGTCTCGGCTCTTCATCTCATTTCCATGGCAACAGAGCATTTCAGGTTTGGAGCAGATCCACTGCAAACTAATAGCCAGTCAGCATTTTCGTGCCGAGCAGAAAGGCAGTCAATGAGTCGCAATAGATTCAGCAATAAATGATGCAAAAACAAAACCCGACAACAACTTTCTACAATATAGCACATACCTGTAGTTTATCAAAGTTATGATGTACCAATAAGCACTTGATTTCTTAGCATTATCATAACACTGAGGTTAAGTTGGTTCATCTTTATAGCAATTACTGATCTGAAACCATAGTCACCATATTATAATTCAGGCTAACCCCCAATCTGGCCTGTCAAGACCCTACAGCATTACCACTACTAATTTAACATTCTGCTATGATGAACTTCATTTAATACAAGTCTAGAACATAATAGACAAAAACACACAAGGCTATAATACAGATCAAATTAACAAGGCTAAGATTGTCCAAAACATAACTTGTGCATGTATAACAGATATTTTGGTATCAAACCACATAAACAAGTGTATTAGAGATTATCTAACAATTGACCCAGTTTGAGGCAAGTGTGAAGTTTGCACAGAGCTAATAGTTCCATTACATGTTAGATGCCTTAAAACTTAAGCTGCAAACCTTTGAGATTAAGAATTAAGCTGTATAGGATCCATAGCTGTATATTAATGAATAGGTTAATATACAAGTTTATTTTGAGCAGATAAAAGGATGGAAATGGGTGTATATGAGCGTAAAAAATCAGTGTGAATTTGCAGTAAAACAATAAATACATTAGGGGTGTATAAAAAATATATTGATAGTTGAGCACAGCAATATTATTATTTAGTGATACTGTATGAATTTTTCAAACCACAGTATAATTTATTTTAATGAACAGTGTATATGTGAATATTAATGATAATGATTCAGTGGGGGGCAATGATTCATTTTGTGTTGTGTTTAAAACTTCTGACCACTGGATAGCAGTGGAGTAATCCAACATGAGTTAGTAGTGTAAGAGCGCTCTACTAATGTTCCAGCTCAGTTAAACACCACAGAACAACATACATTTCATGTGGGCTTGAGTTGGTGGTTACCAGCATCAAAACACAACCTGGTAGTGTGAGTTTTATACTATTAAAGTCTGAAATTAGATTAAATTATAGTATCACAATATATCACAGTATGTTGAATTGTGACCCCTGTTCTATGATACATAGAGTGTCACCAGATTCTTGCTAATACACAGCCCTACAATACATGGTGTTCGATTGCATCCTAAAAAGATGATTACCTTAAAAAGGTGGATTCTGGCCTTTGCTATGCTTCT